>CM073123.1:59473274-60163274 GCA_037039145.1 Fundulus diaphanus
ACTCAGAGCTCTGCTGAGCTGCATGTGCGTCTGTCGTGGCTCAGAGTAGAGGAGAGACTGAAATGTATTGTTTTGTGTTTCCTGAGGAATATTATTGTTTGTGGAAAACCTTCTCTTTTGTTCAGCTTGTTACATTATGTGAGAAATGAGCACAATTATTCAACCAGGCAGGCAGCTTTTTAAAAAGGACCCCAGGAAGAGTAGCTGTCAAATTACTGACAGCTAATGGGGATCCAAATAAATAAATAAACAATATATATATATATATATATATATATATACACACATACATATATATATATATATATATATATATACACATACATATATATATATTACCAGTATTGACTTGGGAGGTAATAAGGTCTGCATTTGACCATTAAAAACTCCACCTTCTGTGAGCAGTGACTGTCGGTAATCACTACATATTGAAAAGCTAAGAATGTTTACAAGCACTAAACTTATTCAGTGTAATTCAGTTGAATACAACCCTATGATTTGTGTTTAAATCTGCACACATATGCACAGATGTTATTGAAATGCATTTTTATTTATATTAGACTTTCAAGAGATAAGCTATGCCTAATTTTATTTTACATGCACTTTATTTTTTATTGTTTATTAAGAACAGTTTTCTACTTTAAGCACATTGCATTAACAAGTTTGTTTCTTTGCTCAGAAATGTGATGTTTCAGAAGTTTGTATGAAAATAAATATTTTAAAAATGTCAACATTATATACAATCATTTGTGTCTTCAGAACTTTAAATCAATATCGAATCGAATCGCAACAGCAATAATCGAAATCGAATCGAATCGTGAGGTTCCTAACAATACCCAACCCTAGTGCCAATACTTAATGTCACCAAAGCTCACCAAAGGCCATGTGTCAGATTGGCCTCCTTTAGCAACTAAGCCTCACCAAAAAAAAACAGCCGACAGGAGAAGGTCTGCATCCAAGCAGCATGGAAAATTGGTGTTATTAAAAAATGTACACATACATACATACATATATATATATATATATACATATATATATATATACATACATACATACATATATATATATACACATACATATATATATATATATATATATACACACACACTTATATATAATATGATATGAATAACATATAAAATATTTCAGCACATAATTTTCTAGAAGTTGATAGTGTTAGTACATCCACTGACTGTAAAATTACATGTGAAACGTTTTCACATAGCCAGAGAACTGCTTGTTGTTGTAATCAAATCCTATGGGATTCTGTGACAGTAGGGAGTAGCAAGATGGCGGCCAAATCCATTGGGATTCTGTGAGAGTAGGGAGTAGCAAGATGGCGGCCAAATCCATTGGGATTCTGTGAGAGTAGGGAGTAGCAAGATGGCGGCCAGGGACTTCAGTTTTTCGGCAAAATCCGCACTCCAGTGTATAATCGAAATCAGTGAGACAGAACCAAGCAAACGGATTAACAAACGATCGAGCGCACAACTGGCGTTTAGCCTGGAAGGAGAGAAGGTTGCGCACGCGAGCAAACAGAGCCGAGCGCGAGGGTAGTGTTTGAGCACAGTTTGAAAGTTGAGCGCGCATGTCATGTTTAAACGCTGAATACCTGTCTCGCTGCACGCTCAGATTGGTTCCGACGCACTCAATTCAGAAGACTTCATATGCTACTATGCTAAACTGCAGTCTCCCCCCCTCCCAACCACCATATTATAAAGACCGCGGGGCGCCAGGCTTTTATTCCCCCCAAGACTCGGAGCAAAAGCAGTCCGGCTGTGAGCTACAGTGCGCATGCGCTTGCGACCGACAGACACACACACACACACACACAGCGGAGGAGAGATCGCTGAAGTGACTTAAGTTATATATTTGCCCCCTAGTAAATAGGGCAGGTGGTAATTATTCTATAAATATTAAAATATAAAAGCTTTCAGCACATGCTGGGGCGGAGGGATATCACATCACATGTGGTATCCCTCCGCCCCTCTGGTCGGTAAAATCCCTGCAAATTCTAATGTAAAAATTTAAAATTTAAAAATAACTTACCGAAAATCCTTGCTCTCATGTCATGTTCAAAACATTCTTCTTCGAAATGGTCACTGCATATGACGTGTTTTCTCTCTGGCAAGCTCTCTTCAAGATGGCAATCCAGCTACGAGCCCGGTTAGCTCATGGAAAGTTGAAATAAGCAATGTTTTTTCCAATTTTACCAGTTGTGTTGGAACATCCAATGGCCATGTACGTGGGCATTGTTGCTTCAGCAATAGCTCCTGCGAATGTCAATGGTGCAGTCCTCTGGAAATCCGAAAAAAATTGTTGATGATCAGCTGTGTAAAACGTCTCCAACTCGGCTGGTCAGATCGACTCGGGTCCCGATGACGTCATCATAAGGCAAATCCATCCAAAACAAACTGCCCGCGGTCCCCATTTGTTACAAATCAAATTTATTTTGTTAATTTACGGTTATTTTCCAGTAACTTAATCAAGACATGAAAACTTTTAACATATTTTTGGAATGCTTCTGTGGTAGTCTGACAATTTAATCGGTAATGTTGCCGGATCAAAGTTACATCTTAAGAGAAATTCCTTCCACCAATTTTTTTTTTTAAATTGTGAAGGGAAAATAAACCATAAATTCTTTTAATTTTTAATAAAAGTCTGCAGCCATTTTAATTTAATCACGGCATTAATCACTTTAAAATCAATAACACATGATTGTCATGGTTTAGTTTTGATTCGGCTTTTGTTGCCATTGGTTTTCGGTTTTTCCACCTTGTTTTAGTTTTAGTTAGGGTTTAACTTTATTTATTGTTTTTAGTTTCTCCTTCCCCTCACTTCAGCCTTCCCTTCCACCCAGCCTTCACTTCACTCTCCTTGCAGTCAGTCACACCTGTTAGTAATTATTCAGTCAGATGCATGTCACCTGTTAGTCTTCCTATTTAAACCTCCCTCTGCCTCACTTTAGTGCTGGTCCGTCTTCTGTTATCACCCACTCCATGCCAGTCCTCGTCCTTGCCTTGGAAGGTCTATTTCTGTTTTCTGATTTAAGGTTAGTCCTGCCTCGTTGAAATACTTTTTGCTTCACCGTTGTTCCTGGGAAGTTCTGCTCTGTGTTCTGGTGTCTCCAGTGATCAGCTAACCTGACTAGCCATTCTGAGAAAGCTCAGCTCGATGCCATGGTGTCCCCTGTGATCTGCTAACCTGACTAGCCGCTCTGAGAAGGCTCTGCTCTGTGCCATGCCACCCAGCTTCTTTGGACTCTCTCTCCTGGCCGTCAGCTCCTGCCATCACCTGCACCCCTGAGCCGCTGTATTCTTGCACCGCTGGTTACATCTCCCATCAATCATCTACCCTTCAATAAACCTCTCAAACTTTTGTCCTGTGTGTGTTCTGAGTTCATCAATAAACAAATCCTGACAATGATCACATGTTTTTTATTATTCCAGAAGAGATTGTGATGAATTTGATTATGTTTTATTGTAGTATTTGGTATATTTAAGATATATGCTGGATATATGCCAAAGGGAAATGAAATATTGGGTGACAATGTAATTCTCTGAAATTGGCACAGCTTGGAGTCGAACCTACGATCTTCTGCTTTGAAGCCCGACACCTAACCCACTCCCCCATAACACCAGTGCCATGCTCAGCCGCGCATTTTTGAAAGGTCAACTGTGTTGAAGAAGTGTTTTTTGGTTTATTGTGTTCCAACCGTAAGCTGAAACGGCGTCAAGTACAAAAAGCCCTGATCGCGGCGTCGAGACCAACGTTTCGATATATGGTATGTGGGGGTAGACCCTACGGTTCGGGCTGTATTAACGGTACTATAATAATAATAAAGAAACCCTTATTAGGTGCATAGCATAAGGCCTCCGCCATGCGTTTTCAATGCATAGGCGGGCGCCTAATAATAAAGAAACCCTTATTAGGTGCATAGCATAAGGCCTCCGCCATGCATTTTCAATGCATAGGCGGGCGCCTAATTAATCCCATGCTGTCTGATAATTTTGCCGATCGGAAGCATATATATAGTAAAGAGAATTGGTCCAAGGACTGAACCCTGTGGTACTCCACAGGTGACCCTAGAGTTTGAGGAAGATTTATTATTAAAGGGGAAGTCCGGTCAACAAGGAAAAATCAGGGTATCATTAGCTATAACTAAAACTAATACGTTCGTGGTTATTTAATGAACTTATCTTTAATCAATAAGAAAATAAAAACATAAATTGTCGTCTGAATCACTGTGTATGGGGGCTGACATTACTGCCCATATTTGGGCAGTAAGGGGCGTTTGACATCACATCCTGCGACGTAGAAAAGCGGAAGCGGCGACAGCATTTCTCTCCGCTTTCCATGCAAAGTCAATAGGAGCCGTTCTACACAGCTGCGATCATCAATAATTATTTTGGATTTCCAGAGGACTTCACCGCTGACATTCCCAAGAGCTATTGCTGAAGCAACAATGCCCACGTGCATGGCCATCGGATGTTCCAACACAACTGGTAAAAGTGGAAAAAACATAGCTTATTACAACTTCCCGATTCATGAGCCACTGGGCTCGGCGCTGGATTGCCAACTTGAAGAGCGGATTTGCCATCTAACATCTGGCCAGAGAGAAAACACGTCATATGCAGTGACCATCTCGAAGAAGAATGTTTTGAACATGACATGAGGGCGAGGATTTTCAGTAAGTTATTTTTAAATTTTTTATTTTTAATTTAGAAGTTATGGGGATGGTTACCGACCAGAGGGGCGGAGGGATACCACAGAATTTATGGACAGAATTTCTAGGCGCAGCCAAGGTGTTGAGGGGATCTGTTTTGGTGAACTTATGATTGTGTCTGCGGATGACGTGGTCCTATTGGCTTCATCAGGTCGTGATCTACAGCTCTCACTGGAGCAGTTTGCAGCCAAGTGTGAAGCGGCCGGGATGAGGATCAGTGCCTCCAAATCTTAGACCTTGATCTTAAGCCGGAAAAGGGTAGAGTGCCTTCTCCAGGTTGGGGAGGATGTGCTGCCCCTAGTGGAGGAGTTTAAGTATCTTGGGGTCTTGTTCACGAATGAGGGGAAGATGGATCAACAGGCGGATTGGTGCGCCGTCTGCTGTGAAGCGGGCGCTGTACCGGTCCGTTGTGGTGAAGAGAGAGCTGAGTCAAAAGGCAAAGCTCTCAATTTTTTGGTCGATATACATTCCTACCCTCATCTATGGTCATGAGCTTTGGGTCAAGATCGAAAGAACGACATCCCGGATATAAGCGGCCCAAATGAGTTTTCTCTGTAGTTTGTCTTGGCTCTCCCTTAGAGATAGGGTGAGAAGCTTAGTCATCCGGGGAGGACTCAGAGTAGAGCCACTGCTCCTCCACGTCGAGAGGAGCCAGTTGAAGTGTCTCGGGCATCTGGTTAGGATTAGAGGGTGACAGAGGAGTGGATTTTCACTCCTGTCCCATCCCACTCCCACAGAAAAAAATTGTGTCCCATCCCAATCCCGGGCCAGATTAAAAAATAAAGTCCTGTCCTATCCCACTCCTGGTAAAATTACTCCCACTCCCATCCCTCTCCCATTCAGAATGACTCCCACTCCTGCTTCCTATGAACACTGAAGTTACCTTTATGTTTCAAATTGCTGAAACTAAAGAAAAATGCACCTATCAAGAGATCTATCCTCAATTAAGAAAAAAGTGCATAAAGGCATTACTTTCACAATTTAGATAATGTACCTCAATAGTTCAAAAACTCAGTTTTGTAAAAGAAAAAGTTGAATATGATACAAGCATATTAGTATTTGTCCATTTGCAAGAAAATATCCACAAACTAATTAGGGTTTACTATCAGAACCAATACATTCATCGAACATTAAACACACTCTTGGATAATGAGTCCAGGAAACATGTTTTACAAGCAGCGTACTGAAAGTTAACACCATAACATCAACTCTGGTGAAGTTTGTTAATATTTGCAACTTTCCAGTCAGCTCTGTGAGTTTAATAGATAAGTCCTTACTTCTGACTTTGCTTTGCAAATCCAACTTTTCTAGGTCGAGTTCGCTACCAGCGGTTGCTCCCTCCATTGCTGGTTTTTGAACGCCGGCGGAAAACTTAGATCGGAAGCATTGTTAGCTTTTGGGTCGTGTTGTTCTTTTGACTTGCATTATAGTTTAGGTTTCTTGGAAAAAACTACAAAATGGTGGCGTCAATCCTACATTTTATTAAGCTTTGAAGAAATCTCAGAGGCAGTTGTTAATACTTTCAGGATAATATACTGTATTCCCAGTTTAGTCTATAACCATAAATAAAGTTGTTGTTTCCTTTATTTGTTTTTAGCTGATTAGCTAAGAAGCTTCCTGATCTACTGCCATGTTCAAAGTTAACTATTTGAAGGGTTCTTTGTACTAAAACTTAGTTTTGGTTTTCAATATATTCATTTACTTCTAAGTTTTCTATACGTATTTTACCCAGCTTTCCCTCTTCCTGGTAGGCATCTAGAAATTTGATAGTTTCTTCTAATTCTTGAATCTTTTTGTTTTCTATCTTCTTTTATGTAATGACAATGAAATTATTTTACCACTCATCACAGCTTCCCCTGCCTCCCAAAGGAGATGTAGATGTCCCTGGTAGATCATTGTACTCCAAATATGAAGCCCATTCTTCTTTAAAATATTTGATAAATTCTTCATCTTTAAGCAACGATGTAATAAATCTCCAGCTTTAGTTTTGTGGGAATACCTTTTTATTTCTTAGGGTTAAAGAGAGGAGCATGATCACTGACAGTTACAGGATGTATCACTGTTTTAAAAATGTCAGTGTTATGCCAGAAGCTGGTTGAATATGCTTATTATTATTATTATTATTAATTATAATTTGGTATTATAATTTAAATAATAAATCATTCAACTCAAAATTCGCTATAACAAAATATAGTTCAAATGGTGGTGATGTTAGCTATAAGCTTGTAAGTATTTATAACACTAATGCATTAGTTAATTTGCTGTTATGAACTCATTTATGCTGGGATAAATGATCTGGTCGGACTTGTGACCGACGAGGTTTATCCGGCAGGCTGTGAGAACCCCAATGTAACTGCAATTAGAGTTTAAATCCTTATTCCTTTATCACCATCCAATGATATTGTCTCTGTATTAATGTCAGATGTTAACTCCAAAGGAGGTTAGCTCTGATTTCTGAATAACCAGGCAACTGTGAATTGGATTGAACACAAAACAATGTCTATTCCGCAGTCGTTGGTTTTATTGAACCAAAAGCAATTCCCTGTTACATTAATTCTCTGATTCAACAACTTTGGAATTCTTACTCACTACTAGAACTAAAACATGCAAAATATATATGTGGAAATAAAAGAACAAAACAAAAATAAACAATGGATTAAAATGAGCGGTTAGCAGATCTTAACTCAACTCACAGTGGTTTAACACCACACTCAGAACATCGGCATTTGACGTAGCAGCATTGACAGACAGAACAGCTCTGAGAGTCCCACCGGACGCTTTGATGTCTTATAGAGCCATCCGCTAAGCTACCTACAGTTCAGTCATCCGACACCCTCCCAAGATGGCTGCTACGATGACGTATGGTCTACCAATTTACGTGAAGCGTGAGGGGAGGTCCTAATGACGTAACCACGCTTACGCTGATGGGGTAATGCCTCGCTTCGCGAGGGCGCGGCTAACTGGGAGTTTAAAGCAAAAACCGCGGAATGAGCTCGGACAAAAAGATTAAACTGATAAGAAGAAGCGAAAAGAGAGAGGGGGGAAAGCAGGGAAGAAGATGGAAAAGAACTGAAGCAATGACCCACGGCGGGGTTATTGATGAATCACAAATCAACACAGCAAAATCAATTGTAAAATGCATGCACATACAAAGAAAATATTCAGCAAAATAATTCCAACTTCGTCGTGGAATAAAAGCATTAACCTAAACCTACAAATTTCTACGTCTGCCCAGGCACTTCTAAACACCCTGTTGGTGAGACAGAAATAAAAGGGGAGAACCCGTTACTTTGAGGTGCCTCGGGGCTGGTCCGGAGCGCTCCGAGTAAGGCGGCTTTCTGGACGCGTCTCGACGAACGCAGTTGTCCGCAGGCTGCAGCGGGACGGGGAAGAAGCTCCTTCGTTTCTTCCTCCGGGTTCACAATCGCTTCGCTCGGCCCAGCAAAAGCGTAGTCCTTTTTCGAACACTGGGAGATAAGGCGGCTTCCAGTATTTGATCAGAGGGAATTAAAGGTACCTTTTTGAGTCGACCTCCTACTATGCAAGCAGGGAACAACGTTTGCGTCGAAAAATCTCGGTCCAGCGAGAAACTCGAGCACGTGGCGTGTGGGTAATTAATCCACGGAGTACAGCTGTATGTCTTCTCAGAGTGGCGGTGAGCCAGAGAAAGAAGGCAGATTTCGGTCCTCGGCCGCAATAAATACCTTTCCCCCTGGTAACGTTATCTCTCTGTCCGTCGTTAGGGGCGGCGGCCATTTTGGGCCGAGTTGCATGATGGGAGTTGGTGGCCATTTTGACCACCTTGCATCATGGGAAATGCAGTCCGTCATGTCCCGAATTAATGCAGTCGTCACGTCTTGAACTGGCACAACATCAGTCAGCAGCGAGCTGCTGATTAAGAAATAGTCCAGGGGCGCGCTGGTGGCGCAGCGTGTAGCTCGACCCATATACGGAGGCCTTAGTGCTCGACGCGGTCGACCCGGGTTCGACTCTGACCCGCGGTCCTTTGCCGCATGTCTCTCCCTGTTCCACCCCCCTTCCTGTCTGCCTTCTGTGTTAAAAAGCGAGCCACTAGAGCTGTGGAAAATCTAAAAAAAAAAAAAAAAAAGTCCAGGCGAGAGTAGTAATGGTAGACAATTGAAAAGAAAGGTGGGGATATGTGACTGGGTACCTCTTTTTGTCAGGTTGGGTTTTGGGCAGCCCCCTCTCCCAGGATGTCTTGGGTCTCCACTAAGTTTGGCCGATATTAAACAATACTGTATATTTTTCAGTGATGTTATCAAAGGTGTTGGTTGTTTGTACCTGTGATACTTTTTTGGTTGGTTTTGCTGTTCTTTTTATGTCTGTTTCTGCAGGTATAGAAGCAGACTCTGAGGATTTTGTACTCTTTTTTTTCCCTCTGCCCTATTTATGTCACCTTTTCACCTTTTTAACGTTTTGCCTCATCTTTATCTCTTCCTTTCTTCCTCTTTTACCTTTCCGTTTCTGTGTCCATTGAACTTTAAATAATCCTAAAATTTAAAAGTTTTTTGCATATATTAATTAAGAGTGACTCAAGGAACATACAGGAAAAGAGATATTGTGTCTGCATTTAGTGCTTGTACAGAAAACCTCCAAAACATATGTTTTGTCATAACAGTGTCACAGTAGCAATTTTCCTATGTGGCCCAATTCTCTATATGACCTTTCATGCTCTATCAAACTGACAGAGTTCAGTGGTCAGATATGTGATATAAACCACACTCACTTTTTTTATTGATATTAAGAATATGTTGTCAAGGGAAGGTCTTGAATTTTTATATAAATCTGTCAATCCGTTGTGCAGACATAAACTTTTGGGCCCTATAGTGCCCTTGTCATGATTTGAGTTATTGGTCTTAGTATTAGTCTAGTTTTAGTTTGGGTTTCTATCTCAAGTTTGGTCTTAGTGGTTATTTATGTTGTGGATTGGTTTAGTTTCTGTCCCCTTACACTTATTTTCTGTCAGCTTGTTTCCTCCTTCAGCCACTTACCTTCCTCTGATGACCTCCACCTGTTCTGGCTAATTAGCTCACTCTGCTCACCTTTGTTCTCCTGCCTATTTAAGCCTGCCTCCTCTGCCACTTCCCTGCCAGAATGTCGCTTTCCTCACGGTACAACTTCCAGCTATTTCTGTTCCTGCCTGCTTGTCTGTGCTTCTGACCTGTGTTCTGTTTCCCGGTACTGAGCCTGCCCGACTCCTAGTGATGGTGAGATGAAGCCTCATGAGGCATTGAACCACTTGAGCCAACTGGTTCGAGAAAGGGTTCATTTCTTGGAGCTTCCTGTGCACACGAAACCACCTACTGGCCAGGTGTATAATCACAGCCAGCTGTATCTTAACACGTGTGATGCATTGATTTTTTGTCTATTATGGCTCTTGGGAATTATGGGAGTTAGGGTCAGTTTGACCTTTTTCCTGTTTTTCGCCGATGGGAGTAAAAGGAAACATCTGGAGTCGGTTTTTACTAGGACTGTTCCAAGATATGTCAAGTAGTGGAATTAATCGCTCTGTTGTTGTACTTTTTGTGATAAACACTTCCCAGAATTTAAGCCCTGTTGCCAATTGACGTCAATAGCGTGTAACGCACACACACCAATGGAGACACACAGACACTTGTGTTAAACGCACACACATTATGAGCCTTTAAAAATTGCAAGCTTGTATTTGAATGTCAGAATTCGCTCCTGAAACCCGTTGTACGTTTCTAGGCATAATAAAGACGAATTCTCGTTGTTAAGACAAAGGAACGCCATTTTCTCTGAGTCTTTCTTTCTTTTTAAAAGGTTAATAGTTAAGTAATTCTCCCACAGAATGACTTCACAAAAGGTGTAGGACGAAATCATTTGTCTACATAAATTATGTATACACATATGTGTATAATAAAATATTGTTTGAATGTATTCTCTGTGTGTAAATCTTCCCAAAATAGTAGTGTCATGTGATATGGCATGGTGTGTAATAATCAGACCTCTCAACTTTGATCAAAAGTTAAGAGTGAGATTATGCTAATTTTGGGGGCGGGGGGGGATTAATGTCAACAATTTCCCCTCAGCAGCAACACTGAAGCACACAGAGGTTCACGCTGCGTCTTTACGCATGATCCTGCTGCTGATGTCTCCCTCTTTTCAGCTCAATGCACTTCTAGACTGTTACAGTTTATAACATTCTCATCACCTTTCACAGCGACAGGTTTCTCAGTCAGTCGCCGCGCTGACCAGACAAATTTCTATTGCTCTCGTCAGTGCGGCGGTGAGGTGGGCGGATTTTACCCCCGTTGATGCGCTGCGTGCGACGGATAAACAGTGGGGAAAATACATAACTAAATACTGCAAAGGGCTTCTATAAAGGGAACAGGGGTACTGACAGATCTGAGATGAAGCCCCTGATGTTATAAGTTCTTTAAAATGACCCTTAAAAGTGCACACCTGAAATAAAGCGCTAGACAGCACGCCCACCGAAGCGTCACTGATTCTATGTTGTTAAAAACAAAATAGCATGAAACACAGCTACTAACTCTCCTATTGACTTTAACTGGCACACGTTGCTACCGATGTGAGGACATTAAACGTAGTGATTCACGTTTTGAATGGTGAACGGTGATAAAAGCACCTGCTCCGAGGGAAAGGAGAGGGGGAGAGGAGCAAGCGCTGAGGCACAGAAATACGGTGCATGTAGTTAAAAAATGCAGAATTAATAAAAACGAAACTTATAAACAGACTAAGTGGCGTTTTAAACTGCATCTGGTTAGCAGAACTGTTTTATGATCCAGCGTGCAGCCATGCCTGGTTCTGAATGAACCGGTCATCTGGCAAAATCTGAGCCACTTCCCGAAGCAGTCACGTGGTACAGCCGGGCAGCGAGGCTTCGGACGTCATCGTTTTCGGCTCCTCCCCTAAATGAAGCAAGCTTCGATACGCGCTTTACGGAAACGCCCCCTCCATTACTCGACACACGCCTCGAAGCCTCGGCACATCACGTAACATCACTACCGACCCCTGTCTGGATCCTGTTTGCTTGCCCGGAATAAGACCTGATCTGTTTGCTGGACTTCTGCTTGGTTCTGTCCTGGACTGTCTGCCCGTGTACCTGACCACTGCCTGCCTGTAAGTTTCCGAGCCTGCTAACCCTTGTCTGTGTCTGAGTTGCCAGTTTCTCGGATCTGGAGTGGACCGAAGTCTCTGTGTCCCTGGTCTGGACTGCCACTCGTGCTCTGTTCCCTGTTTGGATTGTTTCCCCCCGCTCTGTCTCATCCCTGCTACACGCCCTGCCTGCCTCCCTGTTGGACTCCCTCAAGGACTGTTTCTGTTTGTTCACTCATTTAATAAACCGCCTTAACATTTCCATTGTGTCTGGCTGAATACCGGGTTCACTCCTATTCATGACAGCCCTATTGTCAAAGTTTTATAAAACCCCATTCCTCAAAAGGATCTTGAATTTTGTCTGGAAATCCTTTAATATTGTATATTTTATTGTCAATCAACTTTTGAGCTAGTTCACAATAATATATATATATATATTTCTCACGTCGTGGTAAAAATCTATTTAGATGAAAATGGCCCTGGTCTATGTCAAATGATGCAGAATCACCCAATGAACAAGCAGATGTACAGTGTGTGGGATATATGGTTTTAGAATGAGTCAAAACCTGTTGAAACTTGTAATAGCACCACCTAGTGGTGGGCTGTGGTACTTCTTAGCACCTGAGGTGTGTGTCGCCTGGTGTACTACTTAATAGATTCAAGTAGTTTAGGCTGCAATATTACTTTTATTGTCAGAAGAAAGATAATAATAAAATGTAACAATTACAAGGGTTTGCTGCTCCCTGCTGGAGCAAACAAATGGCCATGCATGGCTTATTCTGTCCATTCCACGGGTTTGGAGCTCTAAAAAGCCAAATGGGCGTGATATTTTTATCGAAAAACCTTTGTACGCAACTAGAGGCCACTTCAAAGCTCAAACATACCATGCCATGTCTTGACTGACTGCCTGTCCAGAATTAAAGTGTGGGAAATGAACTAGTTGTTTTGTCTGTTGGACAGTGTTTGTCTGCTGCCCCTAAACAGGCTGTAACTTTTTGATTTGTACCTGTAACGTTGCAAAGGTGTAACTTTTTAACTTGTATTGGTAACTTCTTAACTTGCATACTCACAGATAAATCACAGATCTCACAAGTATGTATGAGCTGAACAGATACAAATCTTAAATTTATGCATGGTTATTTACTTTTGTGTATATTGTGATTATTGACTTACATGTACAAATTTAGAGTCCTACACATACATTTTTGTTGGCGGTTACCTTACCCCGTACTTTCCTTGTTGGAATATTCAACAAAGTCTAGATAAGGTTTTGGAAAGCTGTATCAGTCACTTTTTTATGACCATATAGTTTCCAATAGCAAATAAATGTTATTCTTTTGCTCCTTTAAATTTAAACAGTTTGATACATTTTATATCTGTACTTTGATACTAATCCTATGTGACTGATATTAAAGACATCTTCAGAAGTATTGAGGCACATTTACAACTCTTTTGAGATACTTATTAAAGTGTGCCAAGCAATGAGTGTGTACTGAAATAACAGTCATCTTTGTGCAAGCAGGGGGCAGTGCAGGTTTGTGTATGTGCTATAGTATCCAGTGAGTCCAAAGATCAAAGAACAGCAACTTTGATGTTTTATGCAGCTGCATTTCTTACAGCCCTTCATGCTGTCGCATTGTGGTTGGGTGGGGGAATATTTTCTGATTTCTATCAGATTTTTATCAGCCCACAAAGTCTGCCGAGTGACGCGGCCTTGTTTCATTCTACTCATCTTCTATTGCTATTTGCTCTGTACAATCAATAGTTGATATAAGTTTTTAATTTTGGTGATCCTTACATTCCAGGGTACAAACATTGCTGCAGGACGGGCCATTGGGGTTGCTGTGGCAACTGGGGTGCATACAGAGATTGGGAAAATCCGAGATGAGATGGCCTCCACCGACCCTGAAAGAACGCCACTGCAACAGAAATTAGATCAGTTTGGGGAACAGCTGTCAAAGGTAAATTCCTTTGCTGTTAGTCTTTTTCTCACACTAGCTTTGGCTTTATATTTATATCATCAGTTTTAAAAGGTATAACTAGTCTATAAAATTTAAAGAATCAAAATCTATCTATCCTTGTTTCTGTGTGTTGCAATCTGCAGGTCATCAGTGTTATTTGTGTGGCTGTGTGGGCCATTAATGTTGGACACTTTAATGACCCAGTTCATGGAGGCAGCTGGCTGAGAGGAGCTGTTTACTATTTCAAGATTGCTGTTGCACTGGCTGTAGCTGCTATTCCAGAAGGTAGTCACAAAAATAACCCACTCACTCAACACTCAAACACTATATTTTATGAGTTCTTACCTTATTGCTGAAGTTATTTTTGTGCTTTTGCATAGGCACAGTGCAAGCATCCTATAAAAACTTGGCAGGAAGCCAGTGAACCACCTTTTTCAAGCATGACACCTAAAGCTGTTCTAGTTGGATCTTAACTACAAACTAAACTGGACATAAAGCAGCTCTTTCCTGTTCATTTGTAGGCCTTCCGGCTGTCATCACTACCTGTCTGGCACTGGGTACTCGAAGAATGGCCCGGAAGAATGCTATTGTACGCAGTTTGCCATCAGTGGAGACCCTGGGATGCACCTCTGTTATATGCTCAGACAAAACAGGAACACTGACAACAAATCAGATGTCAGTGTGCAGGGTAAGATTTGGGGAAGAATGACATTCACCTGAAGTTATACCTTCTCTATAAGCCCACACAAATATTTCCTATTTGTAGATTTAAAAGCCAAATGATGTTTGATATATTCCTGTTCCTCTTGAAATCTAACACCATGCCACAAAGAAGTCTAATAGCTCTTTATCTCTTTTACGTCCATCAACTGCAGAGCAATCGGGGTATGTGTGTTGATGGCAAGACGTTTCCAGCAGGGAAGGCTGATGCTAACCAACCAATAGGGAGCAGTTGTCCCCTTAAAACTACCCTGTCTGGAATTTGCATAATGAGGAAGAAATGCACACAGAAATGGAGAAAGGATAGACATAAATATATAGGGTTGAAGAAATAAATGGGGTAAAAATATAGAGAATAAGAATAAAACAAACTCTAATATTAAAACATAGACAGAAACAAATACATTTAAAAACTAAGTAATTAATATAAAGTTAACAATTATATGAAAAGTAAATAAATTAGGTGATTATTAAAAATATGAATACATAAGATAATTAAAAGATATTTACATTTATGTATCATTGTATAATTTAATCACTGCTTACATTTATTTACTGTATTTATTCTAGGCATATATATTTATTGAGCAGGGCTGCACAGTGGAGCAGTGGGTAGCGCTGTTGCCTTGCAGCAAGAAGGTCCTGGGTTCCAGTCCAACCCTGGATCATTCTGCATGGAGTTTGCATGTTCTCCCTGTGCATGGGTGTGTTCTCTCCACGTACTCCGGCTTCCTCCCACAGTCCAGAAAACATGATAGTTTTATGTTAGGCCATTTAACCTAATGTGACGACCTGGGATGGGCAAGGCACCCCGGGTTGTGAACTGAGAGGCAACAAGACAGTCCAGCTCGAATTACAATTTTTATTTTACAAAGTAAATCTTAAAGTCACAATCATGTAAAACATAGCTGGGCCAAGAGTTGTGGTCAACAGTGGAAACAACTTAAGGGAAACTAAAATAAACAAAACTCACATCATAAAACAAGCAATGCACCTCAAACCAAAAAGAAACCACAACCAGAGGATCCACCACCACAGCTCTGACAATCAGCTCCTAGACACAGAATGTTAAAATATATAATGAACAATACAAAAACAACAAAAAAACAAATGTTCCTTGGGCAATTTAAATATGGCCTTTCAGTGGCAGCTGAATCGGGTCCCGCTTAACTCCAGAATCAGTCTTTGGGGAATCACATCGAGCAGCGGGCCAGGCACATGCCCACAACCAAAGCAGCCAGCAACAGTAGTAATGCAAAAGAGCTGGGCAGAGCAGCAGAATCACACTTGGAGCTGGACTACAGCTCATTGGAGGGAAAGCCTCTGGACCTTCGCAAAAGTCACCGTCACTTATAAGTTGTGTCGATCTGTGGTTCGGTATAAAACTATCCGTGCTGCCGTAAAGCGCAGAAAACACGGAAGTAGACAGCCAGGGACAACCAATGCCTGAAGTCAGAGGGGTGCACAGTTGTAGAACTGAGGCTTTTTATAGGAAAACCAGCCCATTTGAGAGACCAATCAAAAAGCATGATCTTGTTTGATTATCTACCTCACACTATACTGCCACACTAACATAAACTGTTAGGTTAATTGGCCTCTCTAAATTGTCCTTAGGTGTGCATGAATGGTTGTTTGTCCTGTCTGTCTGTTGCCCTGTGACAGACTGGCGACTTGTCCAGGGTGTATATTTGTATAAGGTGTATAGGGATGGATATTTATTGAGAATGTATTTGTTTCTATATTCAATTTTGAATATGTCAGGGTCAGTCCTCCATACTTAAGCTCCAACTCCACTGTGAGGAAAAGCATACTGCAGTATTTCAGACAGACTGAAAACAGCCTGATATAAATTGATATGACTTCATACTTCTAGCTTTAGGCCTTGCTGTGTTGCCTCCCAATGATCCCTTTTCTCAGTTCAATGGATGGAGAATGTCCGCACACCATTTGTTTGACTTTGCTTCAAGGTTGTCTTGCCGTTTAGACCACTGTGTTCCTTTATGATCTCCTACTTAGAAAAAAGATTTAACTTTGAGGATCATTATTTAGGTTATTAATTACATGTATCAGCCTACATGAAAGTACAATGGGGAGACTGGTCTGTGATGACAGACAGGCAACAGTAGCTCAAATACCTACAATTCTTTTTTTTTTTTCCCAGTGTCCTGTCTAGCAATGTGGCAATAGGAATTGATGTCTCAATGCCAGATAGAGCTCGACAGATTTTGCTTTCACAAGTGGAGCGAACAGCTTTCGCCATAGTGCTCCGCTTGATTTATGCATGTAAATAGCTTTATTATGATTCCTGCAGGGAGAATTTCAAATTATATGGACACTACAATGGGAGAGTAAAGGAAGAACAAGAAGAAAAAAAAAGAAAGAGAAGAGGTGAAACAAGAGATAAAAGGGACAGAATGATAAAACGTTCTCCGTCTGCTCCATCACCTGGAAAGAGAGATGCAAAAAGAACAGCACAACCAACAGACATAAAGCAACAGATACAATCGAGTAACACCTTGATGCCATTGCTAAATCATATGTACTATTATTTAAGCTGACATGTGTAAAGTGAAACCTGAAGAAAGAAAGTGAAAGAACATAAATAAATAAATAAATTATAGGCTTTCTGTATATAAGTGAACACTTAATACCTGGAACCCTGCACCTGTGGGAGTTTGTGAGAGTGCAGTAGTTTAGGTGAAAATTATCCAGAAGGAAATAGCTCGATAGTGGTTGTGGAGAACCAAAGGCCCGCCTTCCCCGAGCACAGAGGCAGGGGTCAGGGGACCCATAACCCCGGACTCCCAAAGGGGCCCCCAAAGCAGGGCGTCCAGGAGGGGCCGACACAGGATATCTGCAACCACCCCCCCCCCCCCCCCCCCCCCAGGAAAGAGGAGAGACGACCCCGAGGAAATCCCCCAGCCACCGCAATGCCGACGCCCCCAAGAGCCGCGGGGACGAGCCCGTGGGCTCCGCCGGCAGCCAGCCCCGCTGAAGTGGTCCCGGCCATGGGCCCTGAGGGCCAGAGGCCCCAGGGGTGCCCCGGCCTCCCCCCGGGGGGCCAGGCCCCGCGAAGCAGCCACCGGGAATGGGCCGGCACCCACCCGGGAACCCGCCCCAAACCCGAGGCCCACCAGCGCGCCAGAGGGCCAAGGCGCCTGCCAGTGCAGCGGAGGAGGACAGGACAGGGTGGGGATGGGCTCCGCACCTAGCAGAGACTTGAGATGTTCTTGGGAGAGGGAGCGGACCGGATCAGTATCTTTCACACCATCCCTCCCTAGTGCCCCACTCACCACACACAGATTTAAAAAAAAAAAAAAAAAAAAAAAGACGCTGTACACACATTCCCACATAACATTCGCATGTGGGAATGAGCACGACGAGATGAGCGGCTGAGATCTCGCGAGAGCTGTGCGTAAGTAAAATGGAGGCGTTCATGAAATAAATGATGGACGGCGTTAAAGCCACCATATCGGTTAACAGACTTTATATTAATGGACAGTTGATCAGGGATCAAAAGATCACCCCTTGGCTTTATTAGTTACACCACAGGTGGATTTAAAGCATGTTTCAATGATTTAAAAAATAATAAATAAATAAATATTTGTGGCAACCTGGGGGGTGGATGGATTTTCTTTTTTGTTTTTACGAAACCCAAATGTAAGATGTTAAAGTTAATATGGGATACCGACAACGCCACCTGGAATAACTCCAGGAAAATAAAATAGTAAGGACACAGGTAAGTTCTACTGGAAATGAGACAGGATTCAAATAGTTTTACAAAAGTTTATTAAACACTACACGTCTTTTGTTTAAAAAGAATCACAATAATCTGCAATTGAATGGTTAAAACAGTGAATGCATTTTTATTTAAATTGATTATAAAATATTTTAAATTTCAAAAGGAAACTGAGGCTTACCAGTGGGGGGGGAAGAGTGGTGAAAAAAAGGGGCAACGTCCAGTGAAGAAAAGGGATCACCCTGGACACTACAAAAACACGGCAAACAAAAAAAAGAAGGTGCTCCAACAAAACACACAAAACAAGACACCGCCACCAGGGATCACCACCGCCACCACAGAAGCCTCAGTCCCTAAAAGAAAGGCAAAAATGAAACGATATGAGTAAAACAGTGGTACAATAGCACTACAATATTGCACTTTTTCCCGGATGGTAGTGTCATCAATGCTCCCGGTAGCAGGGGGAAAGTCCAGATGGATCCTTTTAAGAATTTCTTTAGGCGAAACAGTTCGTTATAGGCAAAACAGCAGCGAGTGTCAAATCCAGTATTATGGTGGTCAAAGACTCATCAGGAAGCTAAAAAAAAATAGAGCAGATCATCAATACAACTGCTGATGAAAACTAGTATTTGTGATAGCCGCTTACCTGTTTCATTACCAGGCTGCCAAATAAACGGAGTCACAATTCCGCCTATGCAGCGCAGCTGTAACAAAATGCTGTGTGAAGGCTTTATTTATATGGGGTGGATGTTATCTAGCCACGCTAGCCCTTACCTTCCCCGCACCAAGCAAACACAAACAGATCAGTCCAGGTTTTGGAGGAGCAACGAAAGAAGCTAAACAGAGCAGACCAAACTACATTAATAACTAAGATTAAAGCTAACAAACAAAGAAACAGCCACGCTCACCCAGCACAGTTCAGCAGACACAGGAACCAAAATGATACGACGTCATGACGCAAGCAACTTCGTGGCGGGTGGATACCTGCTTATATGCAGCAGCCGAAATAGACCTTAAAGTGGCAGCGTACCATTTATGCTGCTACATAAATAAAATAAATAAATAAAAAAGGTGCACAGCTCAAGAGCACGTTTGTACGGTTGTTGTTCACGGTTGGGTACACGAGGCACGGGCTATGGTTTATCCTTTTTCACATTCTCTTACTCTTTACACTTTCTTATTTCCTTGTGTATTTCTATCTTATTTGTCTGCTTCTTTCCTGGTCATCAGACAATCACAAGCACATCATATGATGCTACCTGGGTCTATGTATGACTATTTTCTCGAGGGCATGCACCTTCTAACTTCACACTCACATCTATGGCGAATGTAAAGTTTGTGACAATAAATGTGCATGGGGCTGGCACCAGAGAGAAAAAATTGAAGATCATTAACCAGCTTACAAAATTAAAGGCAGATGTTGTCTTATTGCAAGAAACCCACAAATCAGCTACAAATGCAAGTGAGCTTAATTCACCTGAGTTCCCTGATGTGTTTGCGGCCGGCTATAACTGTAGACAGAGAGGTGTAGCAATCTTAATCCACAAAAACGTTTTAAAATATTAGACCAAACTATAGATCCTTAAGGTAGATACATAATAATTAAAATAGCTATCCATAACCAGAAGCTATGTATTGTCAGTATATATGGTCCAAATGTTGATGACCCCTCTTTTTTCCACCAATTCTTCCTTGCACTTTCAAAACACGGGGATTGTTCACTAATTATAGGAGGTGACTTCAACTTTGGTTTAAATAACGATATAAACAGGTTGAATACAACAGGGTCTCAGCGTAGTTGGCAGTCAGTAAGTGTAGTCAAACAATACATGAGCGATTTTGGTCTTTGCGATGCATGGCGTTCTCTTCATCCTAGTAGTAAAGAATATACTTTTTTCTCAAATGTTCACCATTCGTACTCTCGTCTGGACTACTTTCTAATAAGCAGCTCACTGCTGTCGGAAGTTTCAGAGACAGTAATTCATCCTATTGCTATCAGTGATCACGCTCCTTTTACTCTCACCTTAATTAATAAAAAAATAACCCCACAAAACAAAAGCTGGAGATTTAATACATCACTGCTTAAAGATGAAGAATTTATAAAATTCATCAAAGAACAGTGGGCTTCATACTTGGAATACAATGATCAACCAGGTACATCGGCATCGATATTGTGGGAAGCTGGAAAAGCAGTGATGAGAGGTAAAATAATTTCTTTCTCATCTCATAAAAAGAAAAAAGTAAACAAAAAGATTCAGCAATTAGAGGAAAAACTTAAGTTACTAGAATCCTCTCAAGAAGAAGGAAAGTTAGGTAAAATCCGTGAAGTAAAATTAGAACTAAACCACTATATTGAAAAGCAAAATAGATTTCTAATACAAAGACTTCGAATAGAAAATTTTGAACATGGCAATAAGTCAGCTTAAAATAAATACGGAGAAAACTGCTATATTTGCAGTTACAGATTCAACTGGTAATACAGTAAGTGACCCGGAGTGTATAAATAATACCTTCCGCGATTTCTACAAATCTTTATACACGCCACAGATAAATCCATCAGAGAATGATATCAAGCAATTTCTGGATAAAATTACACTTCCTAAATTATCAGATAACCAAAGAATGACACTGGACTTCCCGCTGACAACAGCTGAAACCCAGGAAGCTCTTAAAAGCATGCCTAATAAAAAGGCTCCAGGTCCAGATGGATTCCCTACTGAGTTTTATAAAAAGTTCTGGAACATTCTAGCCCCAACGTTCCACAGAATGTTGCAGGAAATACAGGAAAAAGGCAGATTTCCAGCTAATATGAATTCTGCCACCATCAGCCTTCTGCTTAAGCCAGACAAAGATCCTATGTTGCCCACCAGTTATTGTCCCATATCCTTAAATGTGGACATTAAGATAATCTGTAAAGCTTTTGCAAAAAGATTAGACAAAGTAACTCCTCTCATAATACATCCAGATCAAACTGGTTTCATCAGAGGAAGGCAGTCATCCACAAATACACGCTGATTACTTAATTTAATTGATTATTCCTACAGTAAAAACATTAAAACCAATATATTGTCTTTAGACACAGAAAAAGCATTTGATAGAGTAAACTGGAAATTTTTATTCGCTACTCTACATAAATTCGGTTTTGGCAATTTTTTCATAAATTGGTTAAAAATTCTATACAGTTCTCCAACAGCCTGTGTCAGGACAAATAATCAAATATCTTCCAGTTTTTGTCTACAGAGGGGCACTAGGCAAGGATGCCCTCTTTCTCCATCACTTTTTGCCATCTTTATAGAACCTCTAGCAGCAACAATCAGACAAACAAAAGCTGTAAAAGGTATAAAATGTATGAAAATAGAGCATAACATTAGTCTATACGCGGATGATGTATTACTTTATCTCCAGCATTCAAATAATTCTCTTTCACAAGTAATTAGAATACTAGAATATTTCTCTAAAGTATCAGATTACTCTTTAAACTGGTCTAAATCTACGGTACTGTCAATTAATTGCTCTCGAAAACTCCCTAGATTTACAAATGCAATCAGGAAATATTAAATATTTAGGTATTACTGTGTCGTCTAAATTAACGGATTTACTAAAACTTAACCACACCCCACTTTTAAACAGGATAGAAGAGGACCTTAAAAGATGGAAATCGCTTCCAATTTCACTTATGGGTAGGGTAGCTTCAATAAAAATGATGGTCCTACCTAGAATTAATTACCCAAATAAACCATCATCCGACTGGTTTAAATCTCTAGACTCTGCCATTTCTAAATTTCTTTGGAAAGATAAACCCCCACGTATTAGCTTAAAGACAATACAGAAGACTAAAGACAGAGGAGGATTAGATTTGCCTAACTTCCATAACTATTACTTAGCAAATAGGCTACAATACATCTCTAAATGGATAAAAAATAATCATCTAGATGAGCCTTGCTTAGACATAGAACAGGAAATGTGCAATAATATCATGATTTCAGATTTGCCGTTTATTAGCTCAAATATAAAACGGCATACATGCTTCAAAAATATCAACGTTAGTTTTACTCTGACAGCATGGTGGGAGTTCCTTAAAATGACAAAGTCATCCCTTATCCCATGCAGTCGTACACCTATCTGGAATAACCCTAATATCCTACAAAATAATAAAATGATAAACTTTACAAACTGGAAGAATAAAGGTATTAAATATCTGAAACATCTACTTGACGGAACCAAGTTCATCAATTTTGCTAAACTAAATATGCAATATGGCATTAGTAAAAATAAATTCTTGGAATATGAACAACTTAAATCTATAATTAGAAATAAATTTAAGCATATTAATGGTGGTTTACAAATCCCAACTAATATATTAGAGTTCCTAGATTTAACCCCCCCCCCCCCCCCAAACTACTGTCTAAATCATACAGGACACTGACTAAAATAGATGATTCAATATCTCTTCCTATTATGAAATGGGAAGAGGATTTATCAGGCACCTTTGAACAAAATTTCTGGCCTCAGATATGTCTAAGAACTTTCAAATTGACTAGAAACACCAACTTACAACTAATACAATACAAAATCCTTCACAGAGTGCACTACACAGGACAAAGATTATTCAAGATGGGTTTGGCACAATCTAATATCTGTCCACACTGCATAGGCAATCATCCTGATAATTATATTCATGCGTTATGGTTATGCACACCAGTCCAGAGGTTCTGGACACAGATATGTAAGGACTTATCAAAGTGCCTTAGCTGTAAAATTACACCTTCCCCATCAGTTTGCTTGCTCGGTAACTTTGAGGAAAGCCCTCTGGAAAAAGAAATAGTTTACATGGTTTTCACTGCATTATGTATCGCGAAGAAAACTATCCTCATGAATTGGAAAAGTAAAGAAATTCTCAGTATCAATCAGTATAGAGATCTTTTGTTGGATCATATTAATCTTGAGACAGCATCTGCATCCACATCTGATCGATCTCTTTGGGCTCCTCTGATCAACACCATCACTTAGTGGAATAGGGGGCGGTGGGTTGCTTCCTGCAGGGCGCAGTGGCTGGATGGAGGGGTTCCTGGGGCTCTGGGGGCACTCGGAGTGGGGCGCCTGGTGGGTCTGACTCCAGGGTCTGTTGCCCCCGTCTGGGAAGGGCTTGGGAGGCCTACGGGCGGCCCACAGCGGCCGCTTGCGGCGCTCTTGGGGAGCTGCGTGGTGACGGACGTGGGTTACTGACCTGGTAGCTGTGCTGCCGCTGGGTGGGGCCGGGGTGGGTCTGGGGTCCCTGGGGCGCGCCGCCCTCGGGCGGGGGCCCCGGCGGGGCCTCGGGGTTTCCGGTTCCCGGGGGTGTGCCGCTTGGGGTGTGGGCCGGCGCGCGCCCGGGTGTTCGCCCCTGCACGGGGCCTCTGGTGCGCTGGGGGGCCTCAGGGCCTGTTGAGCTGGTAGGGGGGCATGGACATTAACATCTCAGGGCAGATGCTCTTCCCCTTCATTGGACCGGCACTCTGCTAGTGGGGGGAGGGGAAGGAGGGGGAGTAGGGACTTACCCAGCCTGGATGTCTACTGTCGAATGTATGGTGAGTTCTTTGAATGTTAGTGTTGGGGAGGGATTAAATCTAGGGGTGGGGAGGGGGGGGAATGGACGTTCTGGTGGGCTTGTGTCCGGCCCCCTGTCCCGGTCCTGGTCCGGGTCGTCTCCCGGTGCGGGTTTCGCTTGGGGGGTGGGGTTTGGGATGGCTCGTGCGGGCTGGCTGGCCAGGGTCCCCCCCTCTTATTTATTTATTTATTCATTTATTTATTTATTTACTTTTGTTGGGGGGGGGTAAAGCTAGTAGGCTTGGTGGGTGGGCTGGGGGGATGGAGGTGTTGTTCCTGGTGGGTGGTTGGCTGGCGGGTCCTGCGGCCTCTCCCTGGCCCCCGGGCTATGGTGGTGCCGCTGGCGGGGTCCCCTTCTCTGGGTGGGGCTTTCGGGGAGCGGGGGTGCCTATTGGAGTCAGTAGGGGAGCTGGCTCCCTGGGACGGCTCCCCAGTCCTTTGCTCCCCATCCCCGGACTCCTCCCTCTGCCTGCTCCATCACGCCGCCACACATGTAGGTCCGTGGGGAGGGGGCGTTACTGGAGGTTGCCACTTTCTGGTGACGTCCCTCTCCCCAATTTTATCATGCATTTTAGACACTTTGACTCCAAACATTTTCACAACGCACATTCATGTAGGCCATGGTATGGGGGGTGGGGGGGAAGACGTCTGGGGGGGGGGGGGGGGGGGGGGCTTAAGTTGTGTGAGCCTCGCCTTGGACGGCTCCCTTCACCTCCTCTCGCACTGAGACATTGAGGGTTCTGGGCAGTTGCTTGGAGCGGGTGCGCTGGCACCAGCTTCCTTCCGGAGGGGGGGTGGGCTGTGCCGTGCACCCTCTTCGGCGCTCCCAGTTTTTAAACACACTTGAGAACAACATGCAACAACACAACATCTTAGCGGGCGTAGGGAGGATCGGGGTCTTTTGCACACCCCCGTTCCCCGATGGCGGCAAGGAGTCTGGGGCATGGAGGAGGTGCGGGCCACCGGGTCCGGGGTCTTGGCGGGGGGCTGCTGTGGGTAGTCAGCAGCTTGCCAGGTCTGGGGCTGACGCCTCTGCTCCCCCCAGGAGGGGTGGGGGGCAGGGGTGGCTAGGGTAAGGTGGGGGAGGGAGGGGGTTTATGAGGTACTTAGGGGGTGAGGGGGGTTCTGGCTGGGTGGCTCGTACGGGTCATGTTGGCTCCCCCTCTTTGGGGGGCCTGGTCTGGGGGGCGTCTGGTCCGGGGGCGGGGCCGGGGGTCGGGCACAGGCAGTCGTACAGTTGAATTGTGGTGACCTCCCACTCTTGTGAGTGTTAAATACCTACAATTCAGTTAAAGTCAGTTTTATTTCTATAGCTCCATTTCACAACACTTGTCAATTCAATCAAATAATCCGTACAGATTGGTTAAAAAGTTTTCTGTCTAAGGAAAGACGGAACGAAGCAGCTCATGAGCACATACCATCCATGATGGGAGCTGAGGTCGCTGCCACTAGAAAGTTCCATTGGAATTCGTTGTTATTAAAACCGACAGTCACCAAGCTTTCACCTAATGTTTTAATGGGAGGGCCATTAGCTGCGGTCAGCAGGGGACCGCAGCCTTCAGCCAGCCTGTGGGAGCCAGGTGGGGGAATGAGGCTCTTCTGCAAACCAGAATCAACCAAGAAGCTCCTCCCTGACCGTGAGTCTTCTATGAAGAGCAGCCTTTCCTTGTTGCCAACGGTCGCGGCGGCTATCGAGCGTTGGCGACGTCATTTCCCAGCAACTTAAACCTGCTGGGTGGGAGGCAACACCATGCTTTGGCACCGAAGGGCTGGTGGTCAGCCTCTGAGGATGTCGGCGGAGACTCAGAAGATGTTCTTGAAGAGGTTCTTGAACCAGCAACTGGACTGTGAAGTTCTTTGTAGCTAGGAGGATGAGATCAGCTTCTTCAGTGAGCGAGCGGTAATCCTTCTTCAGAAGCAGTGGAGAATTGGCGAGGACGGCCCATACTAGAGCTGGGAGCTGTCGGTGGGCACATATGCCCTTTGATTCAGATGTGTTACTCTAACAGGATTGAACTAATTAACTTGTCCAATGTCTGTGCTTCTGTGCATGTGTTTAGATGTTTATAGTAGACAGCGTTTCAGGAGTACGTTGCTGCCTGAAAGAGTTCACTGTGACTGGATCTACTTATGCCCCTGAGGGGGAAATGTGAGTGTTTTTAACCTTTAACTATCAAATTGACTTGGGACAGTCTGTGCATGTGGAGTCGGTGTTTAATGAACACTTCCTTCATTTTTTTCCTTTGCTCTACCTTTGTTTTATCATCTTGTTTTTCTCTGTGCTCATCTCTGCAGTTATAAGGATGGCTCAGTGGTGAAGTGCAGCCAGTATGATGGCCTGGTGGAGATGGCCTCCATCTGTGCTCTGTGCAATGACTCATCACTAGACTACAACGATGTAAGAAATGCTAACATGGCTATGGCAATAGCTCTGACCATCACCAATGACTCAACTAACACTTTAAGGATAAAGTCAGTTGTGAACAGATCAGCTGCATTAACCTTTTTCTACTTCTACTGTGATTCAGGCAAAGGGTGTTTATGAGAAGGTTGGAGAGGCAACAGAGACTGCACTGTGCTGTCTGGTGGAAAAAATGAACGTGTTTGATACAGATCTGAAGGGTCTCAGGCATTCTGAGAGAGCTACAGCCTGTTGTTCCGTAAGTGTGTGTGAAGTTCTAATAGATCAGTGTTTACACATGATCACAAAAAGAGAGAAACATAGACAGACTTTACTGTCATTCAGCTGCACATTCACAATGTACATCAGTGGCGCTGGATTTATGGTTTGGGACTGAATGAGTGCTGCCACCTTTGGGGAGCTACAGTTGATTGACAGTGCCATAAATTCCAACATGTACTGTGACATACTGAAACAGGACATCATGTCACATCAGAAACTGGGCCGTTGGGCAGTATTCCAATACGATAACAACTCCAAACCCACCTCCAAGACAACCACTACTTTACTAATGACATTGCAACAACAGCCGGTCGACTTGGTGCAGCCTTCGTGGCAGGGGTGTGCCGTGTTGGGGTGTCATAACCAGCAGGTCTGGGCACCTCTAATTTCATGGGTTGGGTTGGCTGGCTTCTTTGAATCCTATTGCGCCCCCCCCCCCCCCCCCCCCCCCCGTCTCTGGATGGATGTGTTCAGGGGTTGTTGGAGACATTACTGTGTGACTCAATTTAGTCACACAATAATGTCGGTTCCTACTTTTAAGGGACATTTTTAGGGTATTGTAATATTGAGAGCTTCAGCTCAGACACCTCATTCCTCTTCCTCCCTCTTTAAAAAGAGTGCTTCACAGTCTGTGTTTATGCATTTTGCCCAATATGTTTGTCTGTCGTGCATGGCGCAGAACTGAAAAGAAGAATTTTTTTCCTCTCCCCTCACTGCCTCAACTGGGTATCAATAACATAAATAATGCTGGGACCGGACAATCAGTTCCCATATAGCCTACTGTTTTTCTATAGCCATCTAAGCTGTGTAGAAAAGTGATATGCAGTGAAGTGGAGAGCTTAAAGGGCTGTGCCTATACGTGTACAATTCTGGCTACGCCACTGCTAGCTAGTTTACTTGAAAACTGAAAGAGTTATTAATCTGTTGTCTGATTTAGAAAACAGAAAAAATCTAAATTGTTGCAGTACTAGAAATCCTACATATGCATTCTAAGATTTTGTACCACAGGAATAAAAGGTCATATTTCTGATTCTTCTCCATGTTATTATGTTATTTGACAGATGTATTCTTTTTACAATTTCCTTACAGATGATTAAGCAGCTGATGAAGAAGGAGTTGACACTCGAGTTTTCCAGAGACAGAAAGTCCATGTCTGTTTTCTGTTTCTCCAATAAACTCACCCAGTCTGCCTCTGGAGCAAAGATGTTTGTAAAGGTCAGTTACACCTCAGGAAATGCTTATTTTATCTGCTGCCTATGAAGAAACAGATACAGACATGGACAAAATTGTTGGTGGCTGTCTGTTTATCAAATAAAATCCCACAATGGTCACTGAAATAACTTGAAACAGACAAAAGTAATAATAAATCACATTTGCTTAAAATTAACCACTGAAAATCAGACATTGCCTTTGAATTGTGGTTCAATATAATCATTTAAAAAAACAAACTAATGAAACAGACCTAGTCAAGTTAATGGTACCCCTTGAAAAGATTGAAAATAATTTGACCCCAGGGACCTGTTAAACTGAGGGGTGTCCTCTAATTAGCATTATAGACATCTTCATCTTGTCAGTCTGTCTATGTAAAGGGTCACCAGTCACTGAGCTGTTTAGTGACATGGTGTGGACCACACTGAACATGGATCCCATTGCCAGATGCTGGGTGTCTCTGATCTGTGCAGGGTTCAGTGAAATTGACTGTTCTGAAATGGCCTATAAGCACTGATTTAGATCTGTCGAACATGTATAAATGGAGCTGAAACACATCATCTGGAGAAAGAACCCTTCAAACCTGAGACAACTGGAGCAGTTTGTTCACAAGGAGTGGGCTAGAATACCTGCTGACAGGTACAGAGGTCTCATTGACAGTTACAGAAATGTTTGAGGGCAGTGATTGGCTCAAGCGCTCATACAACAAAATATTAAGTTACAGGTACCATTAATTTTTCCAGGTCTGTTTGTTTTTGAAAATGATTCATTTCATTGGTTAATTTTGAGTAAATTTTTATTTATTATTTTGTCATGGGTCCATGTCTTAATCTATTTTACTGTGTCTCATCACCACAGGGAGCTCCAGAGAGCATATTAGAGCGCTGCAATTACATCCGTGTCAGCGGCTCTGATCGTGTACCTCTGGGCATGTCTGTTCGAGAACAGCTCCTGTCCACCATACGGGAGTGGGGCTCAGGACGGGACATGCTGCGCTGCCTTGCCATGGCAACTAGGGACTCACCACCTGATATTCACTCCCTTAATCTTGAGAACTCTGCAACCTTTGTTGACTATGAGGTGCTGATAATAGTCTAGACTGAACTCTGGGTGTAATAATAACCAAACAGAACTAATTTGTTTTTAACAGTTGTTACATGATTTTTTCATATCAGATGACATGGTAAAGTCCTGCTTTTTGTGATGCCACTAGCATAACAGAGACTAGCCAAGTTCTCCACCCTTATGTGTACTTCTGTCTGTTTTACACTTTCAGTCGGACCTGACCTTTGTAGGCTGTGTGGGGATGTTGGACCCTCCAAGGAAAGAGGTTCTTGGAGCAGTTCAGATGTGTCGACAGGCTGGCATACGGGTCATCATGATCACAGGTAAGTGTGTACAAATTTCTACAGTTACAAGAATTATTCAGGAAGTGCAAAATCAACAAGAATCCGAACACAGCAAAGTAAAACATTCCTAGTCACAGGACCACAGTGGAAATTTAACAATGGATTAGGGATGGACATTCACTGTGCCAATAAACTAAACTCGGAGATCAACTTAATAGTAACCTTAAGGGAAGGCTCTTTTTAAATTGGGAAGCAAGCTCAGTCAGCAGAGGCCTCAGCCTCACTCCAATGGGCCTACAGTATGCGTTGCTGGCACCCCCGTTATTCCTTGTTTTCTGAAATAACAACTTTGACCAGTTGGTGAATGGACAATGTTCTATAACAGGGATACAGTAGATCAAGCAGAGTATACACTCTCATTAAAACACCGCCGCCGGTCTTCACAAAGATTCTCAGGGTTCTCTTAGAGAGCTCCTATCCTAGCCTAAATATTCACATTTAAGAGTCATAGCTTAAGAATGATCCAGTGTTTGCTGAGAGCGACTCTGAGTAAGAAATCTTAAGCCTAGTGAGGAGGTGTGGTTGACCCCGTTGCTAGGTGCAACACTGTGTTTTAAGAACTGTGATTGGTTGATACAAGAAACCAAACAAAAAACACAGACGTGCTCCTATTTGTCATGATTTCAACACTGTTGCCTGGTCTAATCTCTCATGTCACACACCTGTTTAGCTCCGCCCATTCCTCATCACTTCAGATCTGTTCCACCTGCTCTCACTAGTATAGACCAGTTCATTGTTATTGTTTTGATTCGGGTTTTTCGCGCATGCGCGCCGGACTGGTTGGCAAAAGACGAACACAATGGCGGACGCAAACAGAGAAACTGACGAGTTCTCCACGTATTTTTATTCTTTAGATAACGTATCACAAGATCGTTTTAAGACTAAGTTGATGGTTGATGGTATCAGATTGCCAGATCCACACAGCAAAACCCTGAAGGGACGGAGCGAGTCTGTGAAATGCTGCCAAGTGTTCAGTACCGCGACATATACAGCTACCTTATAAACACGCAGGCCAGTACACACGAGAGAGCATGGAAGCATGAAACCACTGGACGGCTACAATTATATTATATCTGGACATAGGCTCCAGCAACGCCTGCGACGCCATGAGGGGTTAAGCGGGTCAGAACATGGATAGATGGATGTTCAGACATGTTTGTGTAACATACGAACGCGGAGTTGGACAGGAAGACCCGCCCGGTAGGTTAAAAAAAACATAGTTCACTATGGATTATTTTGGTGTTTTTGTCTTGTTAAAATTGGTGGGGGTGTCGGCGACATTGCAGCGTAAACACAGATGTACTAGCGCCCGTGAACGGGGGCGTAATGCAGCTGCTGCAGCGCATCGACTCCGCTTCTCCCGGCCCCGTCTAGCGATCGCCACCCCCCCTCCGCCGCTATTCAAGTAGAACAATGACTAGAGCAGAATTAAGTTGTATTTACCGGAGATGAAGTGTAGACAGCATATTCTGTTGTGGTATGATGGATCCCCCAGTCCATTGGGAGTGTCTGCCTGCGCTCTTTTCATTGAAAATATCCATTTCTTTCTTCTTTCTTCGTCCTTCGGTAAACGACAGAAACGTACATCCAACGATTTGGAATGCCTCTGTGTGCAACCGGGAGCACAACAAGTGGTAGGCATTGTTTAGATTCCAAAAGTAAACTAACTAAAAATACGCTCTAAATCACCCGTTTTGTCATGTAGTAGACGAGAACAATACTGTTTTTGCCAACCACCGTGACCCGGATGTAGCGCTGACGTCACGCGTGAACTGGTCTATATAACCAGCTCTAAGACCAGACAACAGTGCCAGTTTATTTCGAGCATTTGTGAGACTTATTCCAGCGTTATTTGTTCTGACCTCTGATCCTGACCTGTTTGCCTTTCGACCTCTGAGCCTGCCTGTTCCCATCTGATTCTGTTTGCCCGATCTGATTCCTGATTTCTGCCTGTCCTGACTACCTGCTTGATCTCTGCCCACTGTGTACCGACCGGATTAGTTTCCTGACTACCGAGCTTGCCTGCCCTCGTTCAGTCTGTCTGCTGATCTGTGTATCGAACCTGGAACTGTGACCCGACTCTGTCCTGGATTGTCCTTCGGCACCTCACTTGCTCTCTGATCTCCTGGCTCCGACCTTCGACCACGTCCCCGACTTCGTCTTTGGCTTCGATCTACGGCTTATGATGCTCATGTTCGCCCTCACGGTTCTGATCTCCTGCCTGTCCTCCGACTTCCGATACACCTGCCTCTGGGATTCTATGAGCGGCAACCACCGCGTCGGATTGGCGACCCGCCAGCTGGGATCTACCTCTGATACTGGATCTGAACTGGACATTAAGACCAGGTTAGTGACCGACATGTTTGTGTGCAAACACTTTCAGATAAGCGTGGTCACTAACCTGTTGTCTCCTCCTGCAGAGACTCCCGCTGTAGACGCTGACACTTCCCGCTCCGTTGCCAATCTTAATAAACTGTTAAAGCTAAACTGTTTGTCTGCCTCGAATACTGGGTCCACCTGTTCTGAGCCAAACACCTATTAATCAAAGGAGAGAAATTAACTGATTAGACAGGATTAAGAATTCTGTGATATGATGATGAAATTTAGCAAAATTAAACAACTGTCACAAAGCATCAAAATCATTGAATGTACCTTATTTACATCCTCATAATTTTGATTTGCTTATGTTTACTCGCCATACTGGTCATTTGTTATTAATGTGCACTCACCCGGCAGTATTTTACTGTTATTGCCTGCTGGTTTAAAGCAGTTGTATGTACAACTGACATCAAACGGAGAAAGAAAAGTGGAAAAAAACAAACTGGACAGAGGATCAGCACCTCTGTCTGCACAGCTCTGAGAGGAGAATAGAGGAGTTTTGAAAGGTAAATTAGTCCCTAAATCATGGCGTAAATATGCAAACTTTGAAGCATATTGCTGCAGGTCAATACATATTTTTCTCTGCATGTCTCACTGCTGTTTTACACCAGCCTGGAAAGTGAGAAGCACGCCGTGCAGCAGTCAAAAGCCAGAGAGGAGATGGGATCACACAAACAAACTTCATATGACCATTTAAGCTCTAGATAGGCTCTAGCTTTAAATACTGACATCATCATGTACAATACAGCAAATACGTTCTCACTTCCTTTATCTTGTCTTGAGTGTATTTATGTTTATATTTTTCTGTGACTTTTCCAATTCTTCTAAGATGTTTTTTATTGAGAGCATTTTCTGTAAATTTCAATTCAATTAAATGTTATTTATATAGCGCCAATTCATGAAGCATGTCATCTCAAGTCAAATTCAATCAGATTATAAGGATTGGGTCAGATTATACAGATTGGTCAAAAACCTTCCTATCTAAGGAAACCCAGTGAATTGCATCAAGTCTTGACAGGCAGCATTCACTCCTCCTGAAGAAGCGTAGAGCCACAGGGACAGTCGTCTGCATTGTCCATGGCTTTGCAGTAATGCCTCATACTGAGCAAGCATGAAGCGACAGTGGAAAGAAAAACTCCCCTTTAAGGGGAAGGAAAAACCTCCAGCAGAACCAGGCTCAGTATGAACGGTCATCTGCCTCAACTGACTGGTGGTTAGAGAAGACAGAGCAGAGACACAACAAGAGAGACAAAAGAGCACAGAAGCACACATTGATCCAGTAATCTGTTCTACATTAGATGGTAATAGCGGGTGATCTGTCTTCCCTGGATGATGTCACAGCTAACAGAACGCCAGACCAGGTGTTCCTACTATGAAGAAAAAAGAGACAGAACAAAAAGTTAAAAGCTGAAATGATGGCAAGCAATGTAAATTGGAGAACAGTAGGAGAATTCAGCAGAGTGAGAGAAATAGACCCAAATGTCCTCCAGTAGCCTAAGCCTATAGCAGCATAACTATAGAGGTAGTTCAGGATAACATAAGCCACTCTAACTATAAGATTTGTCAAAAAGGAAAGTTTTAAGCATTGTCTCTGTGGCTGGCTTTCACACCGTTCGGGCCAAACCTAATACTAATACCCATACTAAGAGTGGTAAGCGGAACGGAGAGGGGCTTGCCATTCTAGTAAACAGCAGATGGTGTTACCCGGGTCACATCACCATTAAATAACAGCTCTGTAGCCCGGATGTTGAACTGCTGGCCGTTGGACTCCGTCCATACCATCTGCCTAGAGAGATCCCGCACGTCATTGTTGCTGTCCTGTACATCCTTCCCTCTGCATACCCAACATCTGCCTGCAGCATCATACACACCACCATCTCTAAACTCCAGACTCAACACCCCAATGCCCTCATCATCATGTCGGGAGACTTCAATGTCACCATGAACAAAGTTCTGCCGACCTTCAAACAATATGTGAGCTGCCCTACAAGAGAGGAGAGGACCCTGGACCTGATGTATGCTAACATTAAGGATGCATACATCTCCTCTTCTCTCCCCCCTCTGGGCAGGTCTGATGACAACCTGGTTCACCTCAAACCCCGCTATGCGCCTCTGGTGAAGAGGATGCCTACGAACACAAGGACTGTGAGGAGGTGGTCGGAGGAGGCTTATGAAACACTGCAGGCCTGCTTTGAAGTGACTGACTGGCCTGCATTCTGTGAGCCCCACGGGGAGGACATTGATGGGCTTACAGAGTGCATCATGGACTATATCCACTTCTGTGTGGACTGCAATGTCCCAGCTCGGACTGTCACCTGTTACACCATAAATAAACCATGGATCACCAAGGACATTAAGGCCATCCTGAATGAGAATAAGAGGGTGTTCAGAGATGGCAACCGTGATGAGGTGAGGAGAGTGCAGGGGGTACTCAAGCGTAAAATTAGGGAGGCTAAAGACAAGTACAGGAGAAAGCTAGAGAATAAACTCTTGACCAACAACATGAGGGATGAGTGGAGTGGCATGAGAACCATCACTGGGTTCCAGAATAGTGGTGGCATGGGGTTGGAGGGTCGCGTGGACCCGGCCAATAAATTGAACCTATTTTTCAATAGGTTTGATACTGCGGCCCATCTCCCACAAATCTCTGCTGCTGGCTACCCGACAACTACCACTCCACCTTCCCCCTCTCCTCCTCCTTACAGACCCCCTGTCTGCTCCTCACCACCTCAATTCACACCTACCTACTCCCCCCCTCCCCCCTGCTTTACATCATGTCCTCCACAACCTGAGGACCTCACCCCTCCCCCAACTGTTACCTCTACAGTGTCCTTCACGCCTGACCTGGTGAGAAGACAGCTGACCAGACTCCACTCCATCTATACCCCGATGGTATATTTCCCAGGGTTCTTAAAGCTTGTGCACACCAGCTGAGTGGAGTTCTTAGCCTAGTCTTCAGCCTGAGCCTGCACCTCCAGAGAGTCCCCGTGCTGTGGAAGACGTCCTGCCTCGTTCCTGTGCCAAAGACGCCGCGTCCTAGCAGCCCTCAGGACTACAGACCGGTGGCACTGACGTCCCATATCATGAAGACCTTTGAGAGGCTAGTCCTGGAGCAGCTAAGGCCCATGGTCAGGCAATTCACTGATCCACTACAGTTCGCCTACCAGCCCCGCATGGGAGTTGAGGACAGCATCATCTTCCTGCTGAACAGAGTCTACACTCATCTGGACAAGCCGGTGAGCACTGTGAGAATCATGTTCTTTGATTTCTCCAGTGCTTTCAACACCATCTGTCCGGCTCTACTGGGTGAGAAGATGACTGCAATGCAGGTGGAGGCCACCATCGTGTCCTGGATTGTTGATTACCTGACGGTCGAACCACAGTATGGACGCCTGCAGAACTGTGTGTCTGACAGGGTGGTCAGCAACACTGGGGCCCCTCAGGGGACTGTCCACTCTCCCTTCCTCTTCATCCTCTTCACCAGGGCCGTGCAGAGACCATTGGAGTGGCAGGTGCTTAAAGTTAAAAGAGGGCACATGGGGCATGGATTTAAAACACGATACAGAAACATACCTTGCTATACAACCGGTTGAAATGTACCAACCCATTCTATAAAGAATGTAACATGTAATCAAGGGTGTAGGTTTGATTTGAACTTTGATTTGAACTTTAACCCTAGGGACATTTCATTGGGCTGGCATCATTGGTCCTACGCAATATGCATGCTCCTATTTCTTTATGCTTGACTTGAGCGTCAGGACGCGTCTCTTCTGTCTAAAGAGAAAAGCAGTATTTCTTGCTACATTTATACAAATTTATAAGCACGACACACACTAGATGCTTTTTGTTAATCTGGTGGCCTAGTGGTTATAGCATTGAGCTTGGGTCCCAAAGGTTCTGAGTTCAACTTCCACAGACTACCACTCTGGGTCCCTGAGCAAGACCCTTAATCCCTGATTGCTCCCCTGGCTCCGCACAGTGGCAGCTCACTGCTCCCCGAGGGGATGGGTAAAGATGTAGAAGTGAATTTCTCCATTCTGAGATCAATAAAAGTTCTATTATTAATATAAATTATAAAGCAGCGCCCGATCTGATGAATGTCGAATTTGGACTTTTTTCCCACTTTGAAAAAGTTTGCCTTTGAACTTCCAGCAACAGAGACAGATGGTAAATATGTGCCTATTAAACCAAATATATTCAAAATATGTCTGTTGTCTAGATATATCCTGTATTTTCTTTTGAAGATATGGAAATGTGGAGAGATAAAACCCACCCTTATTTTTTTATCTAAGATACTCTGTCTGCATCATTAAACACAGCAAAATTATACATTCAAGGGACTGCAAATAAATTTCTTGTATTTACTCTGCACTGGAAGTAGAAGTGTCACTGACACTGACAGCATTACAAATATTAAATTCAAACTTCAACAAATGTAATTACATTTCAGGTAATTTATCTTAACATTCCAAACACATTTCTTACATCATATATCTGAAGTGTAGATAACAGCTTCTCCTTACCTACATCCTCTCGCACAACTAATTATTTCCCTAACAATAGTGAGTTGTCAATGTTTAAATGTGCAATAAATCTTAATACATAAGGAGCATGGAGGACTCAATACTATACTTTGAGTAAGATTGGTGACACCAAGACTGAATTGTTACATGAATGGTTGTCCATTTCATCATTGAAATGAGAACATATTAATATGTTATTGGTATATACTAGTAAGACTATTAAAGAACAGCAGATTAAACTTTAAGATATGTAAAGGCCTATATTAAATTAATCTTACAACCGCATCAACAGATTAAATCATTTTTACTTTTTTGGTGTACCAATTTACCCTCGTAATGAAGTAATATTCTATGGGCTAAGTCCCTGATGATGAGAATGTCTAACTCCGCCCCTGGTTTGCACTAATTTACTAATGGACAGTGTGAAAACCTTTGTCAATAAAAACAATGTGAATGGTGTTCCTCGGTTGTATTTGTCGTAATTCTAACATATAGAATAACATATAGAATAACAAATAACACCTGCTATTTATACCTGAACTGCATCAAAGGGTCAACAAAAAATTAAGCAATAATGACAACGAAATATTGGTAAAAGGGAAACCCTCATCTTTTCTTTTTCAGGCAGCTGTGGCTAAGAATCCCGAATTTTTAATAGCCTACAGTCTTTGCTTTTCCATCTTTCCAGCAGTCTTCAGAACTCCTGCCTGACACAGAATATTTCGTTTTATAAAAGAGATAAGGTTTTTGTTGATAAATGCGTTATACTTCAGAATTAGATGCTATTTTGAGATGCTAACGTTGGTTACTTACATTTCTCAAGTTCCACAAATCAAATCCTCTCCTGCTTCTTTACAGAACTGCACTCAGCAGCTTTCACCTATTTTAGTGCTGATAACATTTAGTTTCTTAACTGGGACTAGTTTCGTAGCCTAGTATTAATTTTGGTAACCGCTGTATCCCAATATGAATCAAAACTTAAATCTCTCGCACTCCAAGCAAGCACGCACACACGCACTAAAAAACAGCCATTCAGAAAGAGGGAAGGCGGAATTTAAAGCAGACACAGACAGTGCCTCACCAAACCTAACCGCCACCGGTAGGTTAAAAAAAAACCCATTGTTCACAGAGGATTATTTTGTGGTTTTGTATTATTAATCCTTTTCACAGACTCATGCCAGAGGGTTTGCATACATTGTACATGTACGTATATTATTACAAAACGAACGTTAACGTCTTGACTTAAGTATATATCCTAATTTTTTATGTATATAATTATTTAAGTAGAACAATGTCCAGTGCAAAATTAAGTTGTATTTACCGGAGATGAAGTGTAGACTGAAAGACTGCGTTTTGTCATGGTAGTAGACGAGAACAGTAATGTTTTTGCCTACCAGCGGGACCCGGATGTAGTGCGGATGTAGCTCGTGACGTCACGCGTGAATTGGTCTATAACCAATGACAGTGGAGTTAAACAGCACAGAGCACAGTCACGTGTGCTGCAGATTTAAAGGGACAGGACAGACCGGGCAGAGGGAGGCAGCGCAAGCTGCGAGAGGAAAAGTAGGGCAGAGGGAGGGCACGTTATGTGGATCATGTAACTGGCCACGGTTACTGTGGCACGGTAGATCTAAATTATTATTATTTTGGACATGCACTCACACATCAACAAATCCGCACACATAAAAAAAAAACACTGACAAAAGGGCACTTTGGCATCAAGGGGCAAAGGGGCAGGTGCTCAAGCCCCCCTCCGCCCCCCCCCCCCCCTGCACGTCCCTGCTCTTCACCTCAGACTTCAACTATTGCACTGAGTCCTGCCACCTTCAGAAGTTTTCTGATGACTCAGCAATAGTTGGCTGCATTGAAAAGGGTGATGAGAGTGAATATAGGACTGTGGTGGGCAACTTTGTCACTTGGAGTGAGCTGAACCATCTGCAGCTCAACGTGACAAAGACTAAGGAGCTAATAGTGGAACGGAGGAGGGCAAAAACACCTGTGACCCCTGTTTCCATCCAGAGGGTCCCTGTAGACACTGTGGAGGAGTATAAGTACCTGGGAGTGTACTTTAATAATAAGTTGGACTGGACTAGAAACACAGAGGCGGTCTACAAAAAGGGCCAAAGCCGACTCTTTTTCCTGAGGAGGCTAAGGTCTTTTAACATTTGTCGGACGATGCTGAGGATGTTTTATGAGTCTGTTGTGGCCAGCACGATCTTCTTTGCTGTCTCGTGGGACAGTGGGCTGAAGGTTGTGGACAGCAACAGACTAAACAAACTGATCAGGAGGGCCCGTGATGTCGTGGGGGAGGAGCTGGACACTCTGATGACCGTGGCAGAGAGGTGGATGTTGTCCAGGCTTCAGTCCATCTTGGACAATGTCTCACACCCTCTCTACGACACACTGGCCCAGCAGAGGAGCTCCTTCAGCAGAAGACTCCTCTTACCCAGATGCACCACAGAGCGCCACAGGAAATCATTCCTCATTATGTTGTTTGTATATCTGGAGCGTGTAACGAAAATTATTTCCCCCTGGGATTATTAAAGTATTTCTGATTTCTGATATTTGTGAATGGGAAGAAACAACATTGCTGCCATCTGCAGGGTCTGATTTAGTCATCATGACCTGGTAGAATAAAGTCTAAAGGTCTGAAGAGAACTCAACCTTGGACTTAATGATATAAAAATTCCTCTCTACTATATTCTTTGTACATTTATCCAATCTTTATTCTTGATTATTCAATATTTTTACATTATTTATTTATCCTCCATAAAATGACGTTACTAGAGCACTGCCTTTACCCCGTCGAGCCACTTAAACTAATTAACTTCCCCCTATGGGGAAGATAAAGTTTAACTTATCTACGTCTTAATAATCGTATGATTGTTAAAGAAGTTTATGTGTGCATTACCTCCACGGTTTAGGTGGTGGATCACCCAATTAGCCCTCTCTGTTTCCATCATCTTCCTGCTTCAGACATTCTTAGACTCGCTAAAAGTCCTCCTCACTACTCCTAACATTTTTCCACTTTAGGAGCTCTCTTAATACCTAAGAAATGGTTTAGTCATTGGAATCTTTATGAATACGGGCAGAGGTTTTTGTGATGTAAAAAATTAGACCGTGATAAATCATGTGGAATCTTATTTCCAGTTTTAATTAAACGTTTGTCCTGTACAATTCAACGGTAAAGTGAACAAATTTGTTTGGGAGAAAAATGTCAAATAAAAGAATGCCGCATTAAAGTGGTTACCTAAGTGGACACAGTAGTAGACAAATACTTCTCCAGATATTTGCTAATTGGCAACCTTTAAGCTGAAGTTTGTAGAGAGGTAAAGAGACAATTTCTATGGTATTGTTTCAATTTACAAGGAACAGTGAAGACAACCATCAATTACTATTGAAAATATGGGACAACCATGGCATGACACAAAAACTGGATATTTCTCCTAAACTCCTGAAAAGACAAGATGTAATTGGTCAGGAATGCTGATGGTCAGAAACTGGCAGCACAAGAGCTCCTGGAACTTCGGGCCGGGGTTTCAGAAAACTGGGTTGGTGGATTTTCAGATGAATTTGTGGGGTAGATTCCTGCTTACCCTGGCTTTTTTTGTTTCAGAGAGCTCAGAAGCCTTTACCCTGAGTCAAATTATGACAACAAATCACTCCGTGAAACAACCCTGCTACCGAGAAGGGTTGTTTGGGTTAACTCTGAGTTTTTTCTACTTTTTAGCTGAGATTTGCACAAAGACGTGTTGGAAAAGGCGTGTCCAGGAGGAGCCTGTTTGCTGAAGTTCAAATACTCCACATAAATCTCAGTCGGGAGAGGCTAATCAGATCACGATTAAACGTCTTATCATTTTTGGATTAATACATTTTCAAGCGTTACCGTTTTTGTCACTGTCAATGATTTATCTCAATATTCCCAGCCTGCACATTGCTCTTATAACACAACGAGGGGACGCCCTTAGTTCTGAAAAATTTCTTTGTGCTGCTTTTCGTTTTTATGCCAATGGTAGCTTTTTAATAACGTAGGTGACGCAGAGAATCTTTCAGAGGCAACTGTATGTCGTGCTGTCAGGAGTATTACTGTTGCACTCAGTTACAGTTTAAAGGTGTTCCATAGTCAGAGACCCCAAGATTAATAAAAGAACTACACCGAACTACAGAAATAATTTATTCTGTTTCAAATGTTGAGACTTCCAGCTCCAATTTTCCATTCTTATATTTTAGTTTCGATTCATATTTTCCCCCTCCCCCAACACAATTAGGACTACAGCACATGTCTTCACTTAAATAACGGCACCATTACTTCAACTTGAAATATAAATGTAGCCTCTATGAAAAATATAAAGTGAGGTTGGCATAAATTATACACTTACAAGAAAATCTGTGTCAACTCATTTTTAGAAGGCTGGCTGAAGTCAAATTCTGGCAGAAAGATGAATAATTCAATAACTCACACCATCCTATCATTAATTGCAAATGTTGATTATTGCCAATTAATGCTTTAGTTGAGTAAGTTTGTCATAAGAATAACATAACTTAATCTTACCTGATTAAACTGTATTTTCATATTTCATCTTGATTTGCTGCCAGGTCCTTTTTATATCTGTCAGGTTGTACCTAGATACGAAATCAATGGACCCGCCTTTTGGGTGTTGAATGAGTGTAGTGTGAGAATACAGCTTTAATTCTCCTTCAAATAATCACTCATGCATTAACTTTTTCCTGACTTTTTTTTTACTTTTTTTTAGTTCTCTGTTGTTAACGTTTTTTTTCAGTAGCAACAGCGTTGTTTCTTTTATGTTAGTTATGGTTTAATATTATCCATTTGCCTTCTTTTAAGATTTTTTATACTACTCGTGGGAAATGTGCACTTTGAGTCTTCTTATTTCCTGCCGTTGCCATGGTGAATCGCGTTATCCGCATTCTATTGATGAGGGTTTCTTCCATGCTCATGCTCTCGCTTAACTCAGGGCTCATTGGCCTCTGAATTTAGTTACATGATTGATATCACCTGTTCTGAAACCGAAAACGCAGAGTATGACGCAGTGAGGTAGAAATACTCAGAGTAGCTGGTTTCTACTTAGGGTAGATCAGCCATTCTTTCTGAAATGGGGCCCTGGTAAGTAAGGTTTGTGTTTTACAGTCTCCTGATTGCTCCATATGTCTCAACTTTAGATTCCAAAACAGAGGCCATTTCTCTCAAAGAAAACATCCAGGCTTGGTTAAAGCCTCCTTTAACCTGGTAAAACAATGCCTAAAGGTCTGAAGAGAACTCAATCTTGGACTTTTAAACCACAAGTCCATAATGTTTGTTTGAAATTAAATTATTACACATCGCCAATTGAATAGGTAGGGAATCACAGTGGTAACAATAACATCTTATGGCTTTCATTTCTTTGGGTGGGTTTTGTCAAGGTTGGTAAAATTAATAATATTCCAAATACTTGAGTTTGAAACCCAAATCCTGCAGTAGGCTGGTAGATATCTGAAGATTAACAGGGATTTCATTTTTCAAAGCGAATGCATACTTCTAAATTACTACTAAAGTAGGAGAAATTCAATTCCAGAACTAAATCTGATGGAGAAAGCAAATCTGTGGGCTCATCTGAAGAGAACACCTTTTGGATCCACTCTCTAATAGCTTTGGATTACTTACATCTGCTCAACTACCTGGTATATGTTACAAGACTGTTAGACCAAGCATTCCCACTCTAACCTAACAGACGAAAAACCTATTTCTAAGATTGACATTTTCTAGAAAAAACTAGAAGGATGTGCCAGTTAATTAGGCGACTGTCATAGCATTTGCAAGAGGAGGCGCTGCACTGCCTCCGATGCAAATGCATGGGCAGTGCCTATTACTATCACCTAATAATTAGGCGACTGCCATAGCATTTGCAAGAGGAGGCACTGCACTGCTGTCAATGCAAATGCATGGACAGTGCCTATTACTATGCACCTAATAAGGGTTTCTTTAAAGTTTATTTTTCTTCCGTCAACGTTAATACAGCCCGAACCGTAGGGTCTACCCCCACAAAGTATATATCAAAATGTGCGTCTCGATGCCGTGAAGTGTGCTATTTGTACTTCACGCCATTTTGAGTTACCATGGTGACGTAGTTAGCAAAAAACCACGCCAAAAAGTCCCATACAAATCAGTGGAGAAAATGGCGGAATTTTCAGGCAGTTACAGTAACGCACTCTGCCGTTTTCAAAGATTTCAAAACTCCGAACAACTTCAGCCTACTCGCTCAATTTTCACTCTACGTAGACAAATTATACATCAAAACGTAGGTATTTTTGTCTGGATTCAGGAAATGTAACCCTCATTGGTGTAGGATTTATAGATCTTTCGCAAATCACCTCAGAGCGACACAAAGTCAAAACCCTCCTCATTCATTTCCTATGGAGCCGTTTTGAAAAATTACACCTGAAAATCCCAAACACATGTTTTCGAATCGCAGCTACTCCTAAACCGTTTGATGTAAAGGCATGAGACTTTCACACATGAATGTCCCGACCCTTCTGACACACACAAAAAAGGAATTTTGTGGATAACTGTTACGGTTTTGCCGCAGGAACAATTTGCAATGTGCAAAATCCTGTAAACGCTTTGGACCTGCATACTTCCACATGATCCACTTTTTTACATCGTCGCTGTGTCTACACCGATTTTTGTACAAACATAAAAATAAGCACCATAGTCCTCAAAAGCCTGCTGATACTCACGGTGAAATAAATATTTTGATATCTCTTATACTTTTTCAGCTACAGCGATTTGTTCGGGACCCTTTTTAGAGGATTTTTGCATTTCCATAAAAACTCCCCTTTATATCATGATTTCTTCTGGCTTTATTAAAATATTTCCAGCAAAAACCGATAGCCTGTCTTGTTCCCCTATCCGTTACGAAATAAACGCAGAAAAAATTACGTCTCTAGCATATACGGTTCCGGAGAAACGAAGTGCTGCTCGCGGCCGTTTCACACCCAATGCTTTTCAATAGGCATGAACACAGTTAAGGTCCGCAAAGTGCAAGCCTATATATGGCCTGTGATTGGTGCACTGTTTAAGCTGTTGCGTTGGCACTCCAGGGGTTGCAGGATCACAACCCAGTGTGGCAGTTTTAGAGTATTATATTTTCACCCCCCTAGTATATATATCAAAAGGTGTGTCTTCATCCAGTCAAGTGCTTTTTTTGTATCAGCCGCCATTTTGAGTTACCATGGCGACGTAATAAACAAAAACAATGCAAAATCGTATTTTCTCCCTCTTTGACTTTCCAGTACACGATTTGGACCAAACTAACAAAGTACCATCACCTGGTGATACTGAACACAACCATGTTAGCGGTTAATGGTTAGCATGTTGCTAACCAGAAGTAGCTCTAGGAAGGTCCTACCAACTTCTGCTTGACAGAGTCTATACTTGCTTTAGAGAGAAACCTCCACAACAAATCTGGGCCATTTCGGGTAAAGCATGTCTATTTTATGAGGTGTCAAACATTCATTTTTGACCCCTTTTTGCCTCTGCTACATGCTGCAGAAATGCTTCAAAGACACTAAAATCACACATTGCACTCAGTCCCCCACATGATAAAGATAATGATGAGTAACACAGGGCTGCAGCTGTCAGTGAGTCTCCATGACAACGCTGCTAGCAAGAGGCTCCTAGGAGGTTAGGGACATGCTCCATTGACTTAACATGGCACCGTTCGACGGCCGCTGCGGGGGCTGTGAAGACCGTAGGAACCTGAAATTCGCAGTGTTACTTCCTGTTAGTATTTTTGACGGTACGCTACGCACCACGAGGCAGGCGCTTTGCTAAATTTCTTCAGAAATTTTCTAGTTTCTAACTACCATTTGATAAATGATAATGGGATGGATTTAATGTAGTTGGTGGGATTGGAATTTGTACTGAATGCAATTATTTTTTAATTCTTCTTAAGAATTAAAAATTCTTCTGATACTTATGTTAATTGTTAAAGCACTTTCTCTCTGTCCCTGTCTGGCAGGTAATTCCTGTGTATATCTTTGCCTCTGAACTTATTAGAGAAATATTAGAAAGAGCAGTTCATTTTGTATTTAACATATCATTAATAAGCAGGGGGAAGAACAGTTGAAAACAGATAACATGGCCTGCCTGAAACTAGAAAGTGAATAGCAGTCTATTTACAAACAACTTTGGTTTCAGCCATTCATTGTAGCTCAGCTGCTCTCACCGTATACTTTCAAAATTGCTGAGAGTTTCAAGAAGCAAACTGTCTGACAAGGTGTATTTTGGAGAGCATTTCAGTGCTAGATTTCTTACAATTATCTCCTTGCTCAGGGAAAAGACTTGGCACTAACCTGTATTGTCTGTTTGTCTCAAAAAGCCTTTTGCTTCTCTGGTCTTTTGACCTAATCAACAAAAGCATCTAACGATCATTTCCCAATTCCTTGTGCTCATGCAGGTGACAACAAGGGGACAGCACTGTCCATCTGCAGGAGAGTGGGCATCATCACAGAGCAGGAGGAGGAGCAAGAGGTTGGACGTATTGGGGGCCTTACAGGCAGAGAGTTTGATGAGTTGCCCCCTCATCTACAACGCGAGGCCTGCCGGACAGTACGGTGCTTTGCGCGTGTGGAACCGGCCCACAAAAGTCGCATTGTGGAGTATCTGCAAAGCCTGAGTGACATCACTGCCATGGTGAGGGTGTGTTCATATGTTTGAACACATGTCATTGATAAAATCACTTCCCTTTATCTTGTCAATTACTTTAAATTGACAAGACCTTATCAGTCCACATCGGTCACCAGACTAACCACTTTTAGGTCAGTTACAATTAATTCCTGTGAATTTTGTACATTCAAATTCTGCAGCAACATGTTTCTAAAATCTTAGAGAAAGTAGTCCTTTCTCAGGTTAAGTCCTTTTTAAATGACCATCATATCCTGCAGTTGGTTTTAAAACTCACCACTGCACAGAATCTCGCTAGATTTTACGCTAGTCGCTTTTTTGAAAAACCGTTGCTGGAAGGGTCTGAAAAGTCACTAAATATAGTGAGAAATTCCAGGTGCTTCCTCAGATTAGAAGTATTCCCGCCGCTGGCCTTGCACTTTGCATCACAAATATTCTATTCAATTCAATTCAATTTTATTTATATAGCGCCAAATCATGAAACATGTCATCTCAAGGCACTTTACAAAATCAAGTTCAATCATATTATACAGATTGGGTCAGATTATACAGATTGGTCAAAATGTCCTATATAAGGAAACCAGTTGATTGCATCAAAGTCCCGACAAGCAGCATTCACTCCTGGGGAACCGTAGAGCCACAGCGAACATAATCTGCAGCACATTTTGAAAAGTGGATCCATACTTTCAACCACTTTCTATCAGCCATGCTTGTTTTGCTTACTGGCCCAGCAGCTACTGATGTCATTACGCTCTTGTGCGTGCAATGCTGTATTCATGTTCAGCATAGAAAATCAGCCACTCTTCCACTCCCTCAGTGTCACAGTGATGCGTTTAGGTGCCGAAACATGGTACAGTTTCATTTTACGTGAATCGGTACCTGGTAGTAACGGCAGGATTCGGTCAGTACCTATTAAAGTACCGAATCGGTACCCATCCCTAGGTACCCCATTAAACTGTTTTAGGTCTTATTTTACAGATAGAATGATGTGCATTATCATAGCAGATTATGAATATTCCTCTGGCCCGCTGTCTCATGGGATTCCACAAGTCTTAATCTTAGTTTGTCCCTTTATCTTCTTCCTCTGGGATCATAGGATCTTTTTTCATTGTTATGCTGATGACAGTCAGACATATATGCCATTAAAAAATAAGCACTTTCAATTAAATTGCTTTAGTTGTGTCTTGAAGAGATCAAAGCCTGGATGGCCTTAAATTCTAAGGAAAAAAAACAGACATAATGTTGTTTGATCCCAGTGGCTCCCGTGAACCTCCCCCTACTGATTTGGGATCCTTGGGACCAAATTTAAAACAGTTTCTGACTTGGGTCTTAAAATGGACAGTGGTTTTTAAATTAGGTCGCTACATCAAAGCACTGGTAAATTTCTGTTTTTATCATCTTATGGGCTTTATCTTTGCAAGCTGCCTTCTTTCTAAACAACACCTTGAAAAAGCAGTTCATGCCTTCATTACATACCTGCTTGACTACTGTAATGGGCTTTACCTTGGAATCAGACAATCGTTTCTGAAACAGCTCCAGTTGGTCCAGAATCCTGCTGCCAGGCTTCTAATTGAAGTACATCAGAAGGAGCACATCACCCCCACCCTAGCTTCCCTCCACTAGCTGTCTGTGCATTGTAGAATCCATTTTAAGATTCTGTAGTTTGTTTTTAAAAGTTGCCATGGTCTTTCCCCAACTTACATATCTGAGCTACTCCACTCATACTCTAGAAAAAAAATTTGAGAAACTTTCCTTACTTGAAGAGTAAAGGTTTGAATACCTGGAACATATATAAAAAATACAATTGAATTGAAATTAATATATTTGAAGGAACTGAGTTTATCACATTTGACAGATTAAATATACAATATGGTATTGATAAAAAAACTAGATAGATAGATATAAATTCTTAGAATATAAACAAATTAAATATATAATAAAAAAAAAAATTTAAGCTCATTAAAGGTGGTTTACAAATTTCAATAAATGTAATAGAGTTCCTGGATCTCTATTATCAGCACGGCAGAGAGTGAGCCAGAGTCCAGCAGCAGGTTCCTCAGCACGGCAGGGGGAAACCAGAGCACGGCAGTAGAATTCACAGTACGGCAGAGAGCAAACCTTGAGGAGAAGCAGAGGTGGCAGGGTTCTAGTAGCAAGCAGGAGACAGAGTCACAACCAAAACTAATCTAACCAGGGTGGGTGGAGGGAGGCTACGGATGGTGGGCTAGAGTCAAAACCAAACTAATCAAACCAGGGTGGGCGGAGGGAGGCTAGGATGAAACAAAGAGCGTCTAAACTAGGCTAGCAGGCAAACAAAGAGCGTCTAAACTACGCTGGCAGGTAAACAAAGAGGGTGAAACGCAGGGAAAACTAGAGGGCGTAGGGAAACGCCGGGGGAAAGCAGGCGTACGAAAACGCCAGAGGACAAAACTGGCAGAACAGGCAAAACAGGCGTACATCGCCAGAGGGCAAAACAGGCAGAATAGGCAAAACAGGCAGAACAGGCAAAACAGGCATACATCGCCAGAGGGTAAAACAGGCAGAACAGGCAACCATCACCAGAGGGCCAAACACGCAGAACGGGTGTACTAACACACAGCATGCCACAGCATGCCACACAGCATGCCACACAGTATGCCACAGAAAGTGCCACAGCATGCCACACAGCATGCCACACAGCATGCCACAGAAAGTCCCACAGCATGCCACACAGCATGCCATAGAAAGTGCCACAGCATGCCAGTGAAAGTGCCACAGCATGCCACAGGAAGTGCCGGTGTCAGATGCCGCTGCCACAAATCACAGCATGCCACAGGAAGTGCCGGTGTCAGATGCCGCTGCCACAAATTGAGCCTGCTGTCTCTCCTTATTTTAGAGCCCAAATAAGCGATTTCACTTTCAGAAACAAGCCCAAAAAACCGCAACCCGCAACTCATGAAATTTACAAGCGACTTTAGAAAAAAGAAGCCCAAAGTCGCATGAAATAAGCAGACTTGGAACTACGGAAAGTGCCTAGGGTAAAAAAAAAAACACAGTCTGGAGAGCGCTGTGGGGAAAAAAGCATTAATGCGTGTCAAAAAAAATGTCTGCATTTGAAGTCATCTAAGTTTTGATGTCATGAGGATATGTCTGTAGTCGAAGTAATTGATTGGGGTCATCAAGATTTATGGATAAATATACAGTTAGGCCCAGAAATATTTGGACAGTGACACAATCTTCATGATTTGGGCTCTGCATACCACCACGTTGGATTTCAAATGAAACAACTACAATGTAATTGAAGTGCAGACGTGCAGACGAAGATTTAATTCAAGGGGTTGAACTCTCGGTCTCTCTCCGAGGTCGGTCGTGTCTTTTCTCTCTCTGCAGCTTTTACCCCCCCGCCCCCCTCTCCTGCTTTGCTTTGCTATGTCTTGTCTTCTGAGCACTTTCTTCATATCAACCGAACTCTGAAAAAAATGGATCTGGTAAGCTGGTCTCTCAATACTATTGATAAATTTTTTTCGACGGGTAGGCAACGGAAGGGGGATTCCGTTCCTGATTTGACTTATTTTGTGAGATACACCCTAAATTCCTGGAGGAAAACGGTGTGTCTTTCGACCTTGTCATTCCTGGACGTTTGAAATTTTCACATTGGATTAAGGATACTGGGATCTCTATGTATTGGTTTTTGTGGATTTTTGAAGTATTGGCAAATACAGCGGATGTCGGCAGCCATTTGGCCTCGATCAGGCTGCCGGCTGCATGACGCGCTCACTCTGGCTGTGAACGGACAAACCTGGCAGGTGAATGGAGCGAAGCCGAAAAGCTGTCTGTGTTGGAACGCAGACTGACTTTGGTGGTTGAACTCAAGGGGAGATGCGATAAAATTTGGCAGTGAAGCGTGAAAAAGCCCAATAATTTGGAAAATTGGATTTATGTGGAGCCAGCAAAAGACTTAAAAGCTGACAGGAAAGGCAGTGTAGCTTGTCTCATAACAAATAACATATTTGGATTCCCTCCCTATCTCTACTCCTGGATTGTTATGGCGGAGAGTGCCCAGAAAAGCCCCCGGCTACCCCCCTCCCCCGCTGACACCTGAGGATGCTTCTCTGAACTGTGGGCCGGCTGATAACATCAAGGACAATGGCCTCTGGAGAGTGTTCACGGAGAAAAACACTTTCGCCCATACACACATGCATAACTGTTGCTCATAAAACTGATGAATCTTACGTACACGCGACAGGTCTCAAATGTTTACCTTCTGCATACATGTTGTCTTGTGTTATTTGTGCTTTTCGTGCTATGAGGGTTTTTTTGTGTCGGTTGTTTGTCTCTTTATAGGTGAGAGCATAAATAGGCAGTCTCTTTTTTCTCCCCCCCTCTTTCCCCCATGTTGTTGCTCTTCCTTCGAGAGTTCAAGGGCAGCGCCTCGTGAACTCTGTGCAAGCAGGGTTCGGAGTTGTTTGGAGGAATGCGGCCTTGACGGCTGCGCTATTTAGCAGCGGCTGAATGGCTGCGTTCCTTGGCAACGCAAGGCCTCAGTCAATCGTTCCCCCCAAAATGTTTTGTTTGTTTATGTGATGGACGGTTGTACTGGAACTGATTTTTCGATTGCAATGCCAATTGTAATTGATAATAAAATTTGATTGATTGATTGATTGATTGATTCATTGAACAAAAATATATGATTATGTTTGAGCCTTTTTCCCAAAATGACTAGACCCAGCAGGATCACACTGAACAGTGCTACAGTAATAGATAATATATTTACTAATATCTTAGATAATAATATGATAAGTGGATTAGTAATTCAGCATATTGGTGATCATCTACCTGTCTTTATTATTACCGAAAATGTCTATATAAAAAATTAGGACAAAAGTAATCCACAGTCTAAAGGAGTAAGAACTGAGGAATCACTCACATCTTTCAAAGAGGATTTATTGAAACACAACTGGGAATCTGTTTTGCATGAAGATAATGTTGATATGGCATATGAAAATTTTCTGAATAGCTTTAAAGTATTATATGATAAAAACTGTCCATTAAAACTGTTCTCTCACAAAAACAAATACTCAGAAGCTCCATGGATCACAAAGGGTTTGCAAAATGCCTGCAAAAAAAAGAACAAACTACATAGAGATTTCATAAAGCATAGATCCTTGGACGTAGAGAATAAATCTAAGAAATATGAGAACAAATTAATTGCTATTCTACGAATAGCTAAACAGGATTACTACAGTAAACTATTAGATAGAAATAAGAAAAACATCAAGGGGATTTGGAATGTATTAAATAATATTATCAAGAAAAACTCACAAGTTTTCCGCAGTTTTTTATAAATAATGATGACAATTTTGAGGACAGTAATTACGTTGTTCATAATTTTAATACATTTTTTGTGAGTGTGGGACCAACTCTGGCAGAAAAAAATCCCTGATCCTACAACAACTGGAGCTCTGAATGAAACATTAATCAGCAGAAATCCTTATTCAATGTTTCTCACTGCAGTGGGAGAAAAGGAAATTATAGATATTGTCAATAAATGTAAAAACAAAAGGTCAACTGACTGTGATGGCATTGATATGACAATAATTAAGAAGGTAATTGAGGAAATCATTCAGCCTCTGACTTACATCTGTAATTTGTCATTTCAATCGGGTAAATTTCCAGAAAGGTGAAAATTGCCAAAGTTATTCCACTTTATAAATCTGGGGACACCATTTCACATATTATAGGCCTGTGTCTCTACTTCCACAGTTTTCCAAAATTTTGGAGAAATTATTTGTGGGTAGATTAGATACATTTATTAATAAACATAAACTGCTTTCCGAAAGTCAATATGGATTCAGATCACAAAGATCTACTGCAATGGCAGTCATTGACAGTGTTGGGGGTAACGCGTTATAAGTAACGCGTTAGAGTACTCTTATTAGTTTTTTTCAGTAACGAGTAATCTAACGCGTTAGTTTTGCGAATTCAGTAATCAGTAACTCCGTTATTTTCCAAAATAAGCACTCGTTACTCCGTTACTTTAAGAATTTCCCTCGATAAGGAAAGTGAAGTCCCTGCTTTTCTGCATTTAGTCAGATGCGGCTGCTTGCGTCTGTACCCTGCTCCTTGCCTCTCTGTGTGTGTGTGCGCGCAGCTGTGTGTGTAAGCTACTTGTGTTTGTACCCCGGCAAGATGGGCGAGAGGACAGCGTTTGATTCTTGGAGGTAAGCACGTTATTTTGAGTTAAACAGCAAAAAGGAAAAGAACATGGGTCCGGCAACACCGATGCGTCAGCGCATGAGTCGAGCTCGTAGAGCAAAACCTGTGTCGACGCGCGTATGCGCTACGTGACCGATACAGGAACTGTTTCGAACTGACTGACACGCCAAACTGTTTATGTTCCTTCTAAACTGCGCGCGTGTGCATTCGCGCACAGCATCTGGATTCAGCGCGCTGTTGTGCCATGTCAGGACGTGACAGACTGCATTTCCCATGATGCATGGTGGTCAAAATGGCCACCAACTCCCATCAAGCAACGCGGCCCAAAATGGCCGGCGCCCTAGCAACCGATAACGTTGCTAGGGTAAAGTTGATAAAACTCGGTTGCACCTCGCAATCGGCCTTCTTCCCTGGCGCCCTGCCAACCCGAGAAGACACACACAGCTGTTTCACTCCGTTGGGAAAATCCCACGCCACGTGCTCGAGTTTCTCGCTGGACCGAGATTTTTCGACGCAACGTTGTTCCCTGCTCTTCACACAGGAGGTTGACTCAAAAAGGTACCTTTAATTCCCTCTGATCAAATACTGGAAGCCGCCTTATCTCCCAGTGATCGAGAGAGGACGACGCGTTGTTTGGCCCAACAAGCGTCTAGGAGCCCAGAGAGAGAGAGAAAGACGAAGGAACTCTCTCAGTCTGGTCCCCGCTGCAGCCTGCGGACCCTGCGGTCGTCAAGACGCGTTCAGGACGTCGCGTGATCCGGAGCGCTCCGGACCGAAGCCGGGACTTTCACTCCGGACCAGCCCCGAGGCACCTCAAAGTAACGGGTTCTCCCCTTTTATTTCTGTCTCACCAACAGGGTGTTTAGAAGTGCCTGGGCAGACGTAGAAATTTGTAGGCTTAGGTTAATGCTTTTATTCCACGACGAAGCTGGAATTATTTTGCTGAATATTTTCTTTGTATGTGCATGAATTTTACATTTGATTTTGCTGTGTTGATTGTGGTTTATCTATAACCCCGCCGTGGGTCACTGTTTCAGTTCTTTTCCATCTTCTTCCATGCTTTTCCCCCCTCTCTTTCGCTTCTCCTTATCAGAGAATTTGATCGCTTTGTTTGAATCTTAGTTCGCGGTTTCTCTTTGAACCAGAGCGTAAACCACTCCCTCTCGGAGCGAGGTACCACCTCACCTTAGCGTAAGCGCGGTGACATCATTAGGACCTCCCCTCACGCTTCACGCAAATTTGCAGAGCATACGTCATCATAGTCGCCATCTTGGGAGGGTGTCGGATGACTGGACTGTAGGTAGCTTAGCTGATAGCTTTGTAAGGCATCAAAGCGTCCGGTGGGACTCTCAAAGCTGTTCTGTCTGTCAATGCTATGTCAAATGCCGACGTTCTGAGTGTGGTTTAAACAACCGTGAGCTGAACTAAGATTTGCAACCGCTCATTTTAATCCATTTGTTTTTCTTTCCTTTTGTTTTGTTTGTTTTGTTTATTCTTTTATTTCCACATATATTTTGCGTGTTAGTTAGTAGTGAGTAAGAATTCCAAAGTTGTTGAATCAGAGAATTACTGTAACAGGGAATTGCTTTTGGTTCAATAAAACCAACGACTGCGGAATAGACATTGTTTTGTGTTCAATCCAATTCACAGTTGCCTGGTTATTCAGAAATCAGAGCTAACCTCCTTTGGAGTTAACATCTGACATTAATACAGAGACAAAATCATTGGATGGTGATAGACGAATAAGGATTTAAACTCTAATTGCAGTTACATTGGGGTTCTCACAGCCTGCCGGATAAACCTCGTCGGTCACAAGTCCGACCAGATCATTTATCCCAGCATAAATGAGTTCATAACAGCAAATTAACTAATGCATTAGTGGTATAAATACTTACAAGCTTATAGCTAACATCACCACCATTTGAACTATATTTTGTTGTAGCGGAATTTTGAGTTGAATGATTTATTATTTAAATTATAATGCCAAATTATAATTAATAATAATAATAAGCATATTCAACCATCTTCTGGCATAACATTTACTGGCGTCCCTGGGTGGGCTAGTCTACTTATTTGGCGTTCCTTTAGACTAAACTGAATAACCAGCAACTTATGAATTTAATGAACACAATCTACATTCCAGCATTTTGACTGCTCACCTTGCCAAAAGGGCTATTCAGTCATAATTGATTAAGGAAGTACTCCTACTAAATATGTACGTGTTTGTGGTGGTTTGAGGTTGTTGACCTGAGGTTTGAATATTGATTTCTAAACCTGGAGTTAGTTAGACTGAACTGACTAGAACGTACAGCGCCTCCAGCGTCTGCTACTGATCAGTCATCTCCTGTGTCGTGTTCTGCTTTGAAAAGAGAGACCTTGCCTCCATCTGGTGGACGTGTGTGTAATTGCATCATAATTGTTTTGATGAGGGAAACGATTCCCCATCTGCTGGACATTGTGTGTAATTACAGCTCAGTCTTCCCAAAAGTGAAGGGCACCCTGCCTCCATCTGGTGGCCAGGATAGGTAGTTGCAGTCACGGTTAAAAATTCAGGTGAAAGCACTCGGCTTCCCTGAATGGATATTTGAAAGTCAGTTTCTTAAAACTTTCTTTATGGTTACTCCCTTTAATAATTTTTGTCAACTTATTATAATTTTTTTTTCCTTTTGAATTTTTTTTTTAAACTTTTAATTTTTGTTAAATTATTTTTATTTCTTTTCCCCCTTCTGCTCATCATAAGTGGTCAAAGTTGATCTGTGATTTTGAAACTAAGGTTGCAATTTAGCGGTTTTTAACTGTCATTCTTTGCCACCTCTTAAGTTCCAAACACTTTGGTATTTTCGACACATGTGTAGAGCACCTGTTCTTAAATAACTTGCATCACAAACAAAGCCACAGCTTTATCACTTAATTACTGGCCGAAAGGTTAGTGGTCCATGTCACTCACAGTTAATATTCTCAAAGTTAAACAAGCATATTAACCGTTCCTAAACATAGGAGTTGTAAGTCGCAGGGTTGATTTTCCCCTGCGCAGCCTAATTAAACGCACGTATTTGACCACACTTCCTGCAGTAAAGTGTCAGTCGTAGTGCGAGTTGCTGTTGACAGTAAAGTGAAGCCACTTAACAGTTGTTGTTAGCAGTTGTTGTTTAGCGCTGAGCTAAACTAAAGTGTATGCGTTGTTGCTTAGTGCTAAGCTAGAATACAGCGTTGTTGTTTGTTGTCTGTTGTTTAGCGCTAAGCTAAACTACAGTGTTATTTGATTGTTGTTGTTGTGTAGTGCTGAGCTACAGTTGTTGTGCTGCTATCCATAGCTGACAAAGAATGGATAGTAAAGGTTCTTCAGTCAAAGGAGCTGAAGGTCCACAATCCTCCATTGGAATGGAGGCTCAGGGTGTCATTAGCTCACTGCTTAAAATGACACCGGAGGACCAAGACCGCTTGAATCAGTTTAACATAGAGGACTGTGAGAGGAAAATTCAGGAATTGGTGGAGGAGGTTCAAAGCAAGCCAAAGGATAGATTGGTAGCAGATGTTTTTGGTGAATTATCTGCGTTATACCACCGAAGGTTAACGCTAGAGACCGATCTGCGTAACAGAGAGGTTGAGATGCGGATCGCAGCTGAGGAAAGAGTTAGGGAGCTAGAACAGAGAAGTGTTCAGGGCAGCTGTCATCTCACAGAGGAGCGAGAGGAGGATCTCATTAGCTTGCAGCCAGAAGGATCTGAGGGAAAACATGGGGATCACACCTGGAGGACATTGGATGAACTGGGCCCTCAGACACCTTCTGAGCAAGGGGTAAGCGAAGGTCAGGACAGATATAGCAGTGTGATACGGAAAGAAATGCCTAAACAACTTACGGTGGCAATCAGGACTGATGCACATTATGCAAATCATGGGAAAACACCTGCTTCCCACCTGACCCCTGACACTGTCTGCTATGATCCTTTCCCCCCACCAGGGCGACGGGAGCACCGTTCCTGGGACACAGGTAAACCCCACTCCTCTGAACTGCGTCCACGGACAAGAGTTCATGACAGGGAGGGTCCCCCGGCGTCCCACGAACGGCCGCCGATGCCAGGTAGGTGGTCAGAACCAGAGCCCCCCTGCTATCGTGGTTACCGCAGGCAGGAGTCGTCAGGAGAGGACTCAGATGGACCAGCCCCGATCCCTGAACAGGGACTGCGGATGCGTCAGCTTGAGTCCCTGGCCCAAGACATAGAGCGTTTTGATCCTAGCAATACAGAATCCACCATTGATGACTATCTCAGAGAGGTAGAGCGCTGTCTGCTAGACTTATATAGCCCCTCGGCTCGAGAAAAATTGAAGCTTATCCGGAAAACCACGTCCAGAAGTGTCCATGTTTTCATAGAAAGCCTCCCTCCAGCTACACGTGACCGTTACTCAGCTCTTTGTCAGGCTTTAAGAGAAGAATATTCTGTGTTCACAGACCCAGCTTCTGCGACTCTTGGAGCTTTTGCAATTCAGCAAAAGAGAACTGAAGCGCCCAAGGAGTATTACCGCCGTTTACGGGCTGCTTACTTTCAGGGACGAAATGCTCCCGGCTTGGAGGAACAACTCTTTGTTCCTCCATAATCTTCATGAAAGCGTGCGTTATGAGGTTACCATGCATTGTAGAACCAAGAGACTTACCATGCAGGAAATCAGGAAATACGCGCAGGTTGCATGGGAAACACGGGTCCGGCCCAACAAAGGAGCCGACAGTGATAAAAAGGTTCTACAGATTCAGATCGAACCAGAAAAGAGGTTAGGTCTGGAGGGACAGGAGATGCCTCCCTTCAAACCTAAAACTAAATTTGGTTCTAAGAAGCAACATGGTTTTGAGTCGCAGCAGAAGAAAGCTTCTCATGATAGGAGAGGTCAGCATGACAGCATGGAAGGTGAGAGGTTTCAAAAATGGCACAGGCCGGATCCAGCCCGACACGGTAAGCAAACTGACTGGTCGGGAAAGCCGAAAAGCACACATGACAACAAAGGCTGGAACCTGCGCATGGAAGAGTCAATGAGATAGGAGATGGAGGAGACTTTTCGCAGGTTGCTAGCCGACACAGTGCGTCAGATCGCGCCGCAGCCGTCCTCGCCACCATCCAATCCTGCCGACCCTCCTGGGAAACCAGGCCCAAAACCCACGTCAGCATGACTAGGCGTGGACCAGGCTCCCTCTTCTAACAGAGTTTATCTGATTAAGTGGGGGAACCAACCAAAAATTCACCAACAACCTTCTAAGATCCCATCAGCAGGTGATCAGAAAACCCCTTTTCTAAGGTTTTTAGGTGAACTAAACCATCGTGAAAATGCGCATCGCTTATACTGCTCGACAGTTATAGGAGGATGTGTCACAGCAAACGCTCTTTTAGACACAGGTTCCGAGATCAGTCTAATGTGCTCAGATTTGTTTGATGAGGTGACCAGAGCTATGGTGTCTCTTGGGAAACCGTTCCAGGTGGAGACCTGTAACGTGGGCATCACCAGCTACACTCAGGATCAGTCATGCATCACCAAACGGGCGTGGTTAGACATCACTTTCCGTGACATGACCCTTGTTCACCCCATCTACATCTGTACTTTGGACACAGAACCTTTTCTTGTGGGTCAGGATCTGTTGAACAGGCTAGCTCCACTCATTGACTGCCATCATGGTCATCTTTGGGCCCAAGTGGGGACTCCCAAGCCTCTTACTTCTGGAAGTGGACCGTCCGTCCCTATCAACCAGGTGACCTGCTCAGAAGAGCCCAAAGAACTCTTAGCACCATTTCTGCCTTCAACAGAGCCGATTTCCAAATCCTCTGACACACCACCGCTTCTCAGCGATCAGAGAACTTCTCTCTGCAGCCACACATCTTTCCTTTGCTCACTTAAACACTCTGGAGGTGAACCCTATAACCCCAGAGTGGCCGAAGGTGTGCACCTGGAAAGCACATTCATGCCAGACGTGCTGCTGGCTCTTTGGTCAGAGAAATCTGCGATCAGCAGAGATCTGTACAGCTCTCTGTGCCGTGAAAAGCCCCATCTGGCTGAGACAAAACACAGCCACTATTTGCTCTCAGCAGACTGGCCTCGCCGGCTTCTGAAAGCAACGGGGGTGTGCATACTTTATGCACAGATTGGCACAAGGCAGCTCTCTCATCCTTTCAGCATTGTGGAGAATTTACATCCTCCAGTGTTTGTTGGTGCTGATTTTCTGGTACGGCTAGGTGCACAGCTGGACACTTGCAATCAGTTCCTGTGGGCTCAGGCTCACGTGACCCCAAGTTCCTTCCTGGGCACCCCTGAAGTCATGCGATCAGGGCAAACAATCCCACAGGCTTGCCAGGTGGCTAGCGAAACAAACATGCTAATACCACCACAGACTGCAGGTGTACCTATTAGATTAGCCATCCTGAAAGGACAACAAATACAGAACACACAGGTTTTCTTCCAACCCCTTTCTTATTTCCAGGAATCCAACCTGGTCATCCGGGGCACACCCCTGCTTGAGCTGAACAACCGCTCAGCTTACCTTCTAGTGGAGAATCCAACCCACATGCCGATCCAAGTGGTGGCGAAGAAACCTCTTGGGGTGCTCATCGAAAGCTCTTTCCACGACTTTGAGCTGAGCATTCCCGTCATTGGAGACCTGCCTTTATCCTTGACCGGCAGACAGGACTCTCCGGACACCTTGTTTACTTTTCCTTCCAACATGATCCAAATCAGGCGACATGAAGCTCGGCCTGCTGGATCCATTTGTGGTGCTACGCTTGACGCTGAAGGAAACCTGTTGGGGTATGCGATAGAAACCAACCCAACAGAACCAGCACCAAATCAACCAGAGAACCGGGACTCATCCACTGAGCCCTGCCCTAGTTTCAAAACAGAAATTATGCAGCAGCTGGAACAAGCTGATGCACTGACCACTGAAACAGAGAGAACAGCACTTAAAGAGCTACTCCATGAGTTTCAGCCCATTCAGCCCAAAGATTCAAACGAACTTGGGATCACATTGACACTCGTCCATGACTCACCAGTAAGAGGACACAGAAGCTGCAAAGCTAATCTGAAAACTCTCCTACAGGTGGCGTCCCGGCCTTCAACGGCCCAGGACACCCAGGAGTATGTACAAGGCTGCTTAACCTGCTGCCAGTTACAACCCACACGACCGCTAGACCGAGCCCTGCTTCAGCGAAGGGGGGTTACATTTCTGTGGTCACATCTGCAGACTGCCTGGATCGGTCCAGTCCCCAAATCATCAAGAGATAACAAATATCTTTTGACAATAACAGGCAGCTTCACAGAATGGGTCAAATGTTTGCCGGCACCGAACGACACCGCCGTCACCACAGCAGCCCTGCTGCTAAATAGCGTTTTCAGCCGGTGGGGCCTTCCCCTGCCCATCGACTCGGACAGAGGAACGCATTTTACGTCAAACATCATGACCGCGCTTTTCGACATGTTGGGCGTGGAAGTTAAATTCCACATCCCCTCACACCCACAGTCATTGGGACAGGTGGAGCGAATGAACCGCACCGTGGTCAGTATGTTAAAGGAACATGCCAGCAGCCATGGCAGGGACTGGGACATAAAGCTTCCCTTGGTCCTAATGCTAATCCGCTCTACCTCACCATGCTCCACAGGGGTGACACTTTTCCAGACGATGACAGGGAGACAAATGACACTTCCTCTGAATCTCATCTACCAGCCCGAAGACGTCAGTGTGACAACCGTCTACACGGCACACCAGTGCGTCGCTGATTTAAAAGACCATCTCCAAACGACTTTCACGTGGGCTCAAAAGAACCTAGAGGCCAGCGTGCAAAGTCCGGAGCACAAATGGGTTCATGCGAACCAAATTAAACCGTCCACCAAACTCTCCTCACAGGGAACGGAGCCTAACTCCGCCCCCGCCGAAGAGAACAATGCATAGCATTAAACAGGACAAGTGCATGTTCAATCAGGACATTTTAAACATGCACTAATAAAACAAATGTCCATACATAACTTCACGTCTATAAATTCACACTCAGCAATAACACCATGCATTTCTTTGGAAACGCTCACAGAAGTGGTAAAGAATGACATGATATATACTCAGGTTGTTAGAGATTTAATGCACAGAAACCCACAAATCAGCTACAAATGCAAGTGAGCTTAACTCACCTGAGTTCCCTAATGTGTTTGCGGCCTGCTATAACTCTAGACAGAGAGGTGTAGCAATCTTAATCCACAAAAGCGTTAGTTTTAAAATATTAGATAAAACTATAGATCCTGAAGGTAGATACATAATAATTAAAATAGCTATCCATAACCAGAAGCTATGTATTGTCAGTATATATAGTCCAAATGTTGATGACCCCTCTTTTTTCCACCAATTCTTCCTTGCACTTTCAAAACACGGGGATTGTTCACTAATTATAGGAGGTGACTTCAACTTTGGTTTAAATAACGATATAGACAGGTTGAATAAAACAGGGACTCAGCGTAGTTGGCAGTCAGTAAATGTAGTCAAACAATACATGAGTGATTTTGGTCTTTGCGATGCATGGCGTTCTCTTCATCCTATTAGTAAAGAATACACTTTTTTCTCAAATGTTCACCATTCGTACTCTCGTCTGGACTACTTTCTTATAAGTAGCTCACTGCTGTCGGTCGTTTCAGAGACGGTAATTCATCCTATTGCTATCAGTGATCACGCTCCTGTTACTCTCACCTTAATTAATAAAAAAATAACCACACAAAACAAAAGCTGGAGATTTAATACATCACTGCTTAAAGATGAAGAATTTATAAAATTCATTAAAGAACAGTGGGCTTCATACTTAGAATACAATGATCAACCAGGTACATCGGCATCGATATTGTGGGAAGCTGGAAAAGCAGTGATGAGAGGTAAAATAATTTCTTTCTCATCTCATAAAAAGAAAAAAGAAAACAAAAAGATTCAGGAATTAGAAGAGAAACTTAAGTTACTAGATTTATCTCAAGAAGAAGGGAAGTTAGGTAAAATCCGTGAAGTAAAATTAGAACTAAACTACTATATTGAAAAGCAAAATAGATTTCTAATACAAAGGCTCCGAATAGAAAATTTTGAACATGGCAATAAGTCAGGAAGCTTTCTAGCTAATCAGCTTAAAATAAATAAGGAGAAAACTACTATATTTGCAGTTACAGATTCAACTGGTAATACAGTAAGTGAACCAGAGTGTATAAATAATACCTTCCGCGATTTCTATAAATCTTTATACACACCACAGATAAATCCATCAGAGAAGGATATTAAGCAATTTCTGGATAAAATTACACTTCCTAAATTATCAGATAACCAAAGAATGACACTGGATTCCCCGCTGACAACAGCTGAAACCCAGGAAGCTCTTAAAAGCATGCCTAATAAAAAGGCTCCAGGTCCAGATGGATTCCCCACTGAGTTTTATAAAGAGTTCTGGAATATTCTAGCCCCAACGTTCCACAGAATGTTGCAGGAAATACAGGAAAAAGGTAGATTTCCAGCTAATATGAACTCTGCCACCATCAGCCTTCTGCTCAAGCCAGACAAAGATCCTGTGTTGCCCACTAGTTATCGTCCCATATCCTTAATTAATGTGGATATTAAGATAATCTGTAAAGCTTTAGCAAAAAGATTAGACAAAGTAACTCCTCTCATAATACATCCAGATCAAACTGGTTTCATCAGAGGAAGGCAGTCATCCACAAATACACGCCGATTACTTAATTTAATTGATTATTCCTACAGTAAAAACATTAAAACCAATATATTGTCTTTAGACGCAGAAAAAGCATTTGATAGAGTAAATTGGAAATTTTTATTCGCTACTCTTCATAAATTCGGTTTTGGCGATTTCTTCATAAACTGGTTAAAAATTCTATACAATTCTCCAACAGCCTGTGTCAGGACAAATAATCAAATATCTTCCAGTTTTTGTCTACAGAGGGGCACCAGGCAAGGATGCCCTCTTTCTCCATCACTTTTTGCCATCTTTATAGAACCTCTAGCAGCAACAATCAGACAAACAAAAGCTGTAAAAGGTATAAAATGCTTGAAAATAGAGCACAAGATTAGTCTGTACGCGGATGATGTATTACTTTATCTCCAGCATTCAAATAACTCTCTTTTACAAGTAATTAGAATACTAGAATCTTTCTCCAAAGTATCAGATTACTCGTTAAACTGGTCTAAATCTACGGTACTGTCAATTAATTGCTCTCTCGAAAACTCCCTAAATTTACAAATGCAATCAGGAAATATTAAATATTTAGGTATTACTGTGTCGAATAATTTAACAGATTTACTTAAACTTAACCATGCCCCACTTTTAAACAGGATAGAAGAGGACCTTGAAAGATGGAAATCGCTTCCAATCACACTTATGGGTAGGGTAGCTTCAATAAAAATGATGGTCCTACCTAGAATTAATTATTTATTTTCAATGATCCCCAATAAACCATCATCTGACTGGTTTAAATCTCTAGACTCTGCCATTTCTAGATTTCTTTGGAAAGATAAACCCCCACGTATTAGCTTAAAGACAATACAGAAGACTAAAGACAGGGGAGGATTAGATCTGCCTAACTTCCATAACTATTACTTAGCAAATAGGCTACAATACATCTCTAAATGGATAAAAAATAGTCTTTTAGATGAGCCTTGGTTAGATATAGAACAGGAAATGTGCAATAATATCATGATTTCAGATCTGCCGTTTATAAGCTCAAATATAAAACGGCATACATGCTTCAAATATATCAACATTAGTTCTACTCTGACAGCATGGTGGGAGTTCCTCAAAATGACAAAGTCATCCCTTATCCCATGCAGTCGTACACCTATCTGGAATAACCCTGATATCCTACAAAATAATAAAATGATAAACTTTACATACTGGAAGAATAAAGGTATTAAATATCTGGAACATCTACTTGACGGAACCGAGTTCATCAATTTTGCTAAACTAAATATGCAATATGGCATTAGTAAAAATAAATTCTTGGAATATGAGCAACTTAAATCTATAATTAAAAATAAATATAAGCATATTAATGGTGGTTTACAAGTCCCAACTAATATAATAGAGTTCTTAGATTTAACCCCCCCCAAACTACTGTCTAAATCATACAGGACACTGACTAAAATAGATGATTCGATATCTCTTCCTATAATGAAGTGGGAAAAAGATTTATCAGGCACCTTTGAACAAAATTTCTGGGCTCAGACATGTCTAAGAACTTTCAAATTGACTAGAAACACCAACTTACAACTAATACAATACAAAATCCTTCACAGAGTACATTACACAGGACAAAGATTATTCAAGATGGGTCTGGCACAATCTAATATCTGCCCACACTGCATAGGCAATCATCCTGATAATTATTTTCATGCGTTATGGTTATGCACACCAGTCCAGAGGTTCTGGACACAGATATGTAAGGACTTATCAAGGTGCTTGAGCTGTAAGATTACACCATCCCCATCAGTTTGCCTGCTCGGTAATTTTGAGGAAAGTCCTCTGAAAAAAGAAATAGTTTACATGGTTTTTACTGCTTTATGCATCGCAAAGAAAACTATCCTCATGAATTGGAAAAGTAAACAAAATCTCAGTATCAATCAGTATAGAGACCTTTTGTTGGATCATATTAATCTAGAGACAGCATCTGCTTCCACATCTGATTGGTCTTTTTGGGCTCCTCTGATCAACACCATCACTTAGTGGAATAGGGGGCGGTGGGTTGCTTCCTGCAGGGCGCAGTGGCTGGATGGAGGGGTTCCTGGGGCCCTGGGGGCACTTGGAGTAGGGCGCCTGGTGGATCCGGCTCCGGGGTCTGTTGCCCCCATCTGGGAGGAGTTTGGGAGGCCTACGGGTGGCCTACAGCAGCCGCTTGCGGCGCTCTTTGGGAGCTGCGTGTTGACGGACGTGGGTTACTGACCTGGTGGCTGTGCTGCCGCTGGGTGGGGCCGGGGTGGGTCTGGGGGTCTGGGGTCCCTGGGGCGCGCCGCCCTCGGGCGCGGGCCCCGGCGGGGCCTCGGGGGTTCCGGTTCCGGGGGGTGTGCCGCTTTTGGTGTGGGCCGGCGCGCGCCCGGGTGTCCGCCCCTGCACGGGGCCTCTGGTGCGCTGGGGGGCCTCGGGGCCCGTTGAGCTGGTAGGGGGGCATGGTCATTAACACCTCTGGGCAGATGCTCTTCTCCTTTATTGGAAAGGCACTCTGCCAGTGGGGGGAGGGGGAAAGGAGGGGGAGTAGGGATCTACCCAGCCTGGATGTCTACTGTCGAATGTATGGTGAGTTGTTTGAACGTTAATGTTGGGGAGGGATTAAATTCACGGGTGGGGGGGGGGGGGGTTGGGGGGGGTTGACGTTCTGGTGGGCTTGTGTCCGGCCCCCTGTCCCGGTCCTGGTCCGTGTCGTCTTCCGGTGCGGGTTTCACCTGGGGGGTGGGGTTGGGGTGGCTCGTGCGGGCCGGCTGGCCAGGGTCCCCCCCTCTTATTATTATTATTATTATTATTATTATTATTATTTATGTATTTATTTATTTATTTAGTTTAAGTAGGCTTGGTGGGTGGGCTGGGGGGGGCTTAGGTGTTGGTCCTGGTGGGTGGTTGGCTGGCGGGCCCTGCGGCCTCTCCCTGGCCCCCGGGCTACGGTGGTGCCGCTGGCGAGGCCCCCTTCTCTAGGTGGGGCTTTCGGGGAGCGGGGGTGCCTATTGGAGTCAGTAGGGGAGCTGGCTCCCTGGGTTGGCTTCCCAGTCATTTGCTCCCCATCCCCGGACTCCTCCCTCTGCCTGCTCCATCACGCCGCCACACATGTAGGTCATGAGGGAGGGGGCGTTACTGGAGGTTGCCACTTTCTGGTGACGCCCCTCTCCCCAATTTTATTTTGCATCTTAGACACTTTCACTTCAAACATTTTTCACATCACACACTCATATAGGCATGGTGGGGGGAAGACGTCTGGGAGGGGGCTTATGTTGTGTGGGCCTCACCTCGGACGGCTCCCTTCACCTCCTCTCCCACTTAGACATTGAGGGCTCTGGGCAGTCACACGGAGGGGGTGCGCTGGCAACAGCTACCTTCCGAAAGGGGGGTGGGCTTTGCCGTGCATCCCCTTCGGCGCTCCCAGTTTTTAAACGCACTTGAGAACAACATGCAACAACACAACATTTGAGCAGGCGTAGGGAGGGTCGGGGTCTTCTGCACACCCCCGTTCTCCGATGGAGGCAAGGAGTCTGGGGCCTGGAGGAGGTGCGGGCCACTGTGTCCGGGGTCTTGGCGGGGGGCTGCGGTGTGCGGTCAGCGGCCTACCAGGTCTGGGGCTGATGCCTCCGCACCCCCCAGGGGACGGGGGGCAGGGATGGCAAGGGTAAGGTGGGGGGAGGGAGTGGGTTTATTAGGTATTTAGGGGGAGGGGGGGGCTCTGGCCGGGTGGCTCGTGCGGGTCGTGTTGGCCCGCCCTCTTGGGGGGGCCCGGTCCGGGGGGCGTCTGGTCGGGGGCCGGGGCCGGGGGTTGGGCACAAGCAGTCGTATAGTCGATTTGGGGTGACCCCCCCCCCTTTGGTCAGTGTTGGATGTGAGTGTTATGTGGGAATGTGTGTACAGCGTCTTTTTTTTTTTTTTTTTTTTTTTTGTGTGTGGCGAGTGGGGCACAAGGGAGGGATGGGGTGAATGAGTTTTTTTTTTTTTTTTTTTTTTTTTTTTTTTTTTCAGGTATGGGTGTGGTCCGCTCCCTCTCCCAAGAACATCTCAAGTCTCCGATAGGTGCGGAGCCCATCCCCCCACGTCCTGCCCTCCTCCACTTCGTTGGCGGGCGCCTTGGCCCCCTGGCGCGTTAGTTGGCTTCGGGTTTGGGGCGGGTTCCCGGGCGTGCGCCGGCCCGCTCCTGGCGGCCTCTTCGCGGGGCCTGGCCCCCCGGGGGGCGGCCGGGGCCCTCGTCACGGGGGCGGGGCGCCCCTGGGGCCTCTGGCCCTCAGGGCCCATGGCCGGGACCACTTCAGCGGGGCTGGCTGCCGGCGGAGCCCACGGGCTCGTCTCCGCGGCTCTTGAGGGCGTCGGCATTGCGGTGGCTGGGGGATTTCCTCGGGGTCGTCTCTGCTCCTTCCTTGGGGGGGGGGTTGCAGATATCCTGTGTCGGCCCCTCCTGGGCGACCTGCTTTAGGGACCCCTTTGGGAGTCCGGGGCTACGGGTCCCCTGACGCCTGCCTCTGTGCTCGGGGAAGGTGGGTCTTTGGTTCTCCACAATCACTATCAAGCTATTTCTGGATAATCTTCACCTAAACTAGTGCACTTTCACATCTCCCACTGGTGCTGGGTCCCAGGTATTAAGTGTTCACTTATATACAGTAATCTTATAATTTATTTATTTATTTATGTTGTGTCACGTTCTTTTTTCAAATATCACATTACACATGTCAGCTTACATAATAATATATATGATTTAGCAATGGCACCTAGGTGTTATTCGAGTGTATCTGTTGCTTTATGTCTGTTGGTTGTGCAGTTCTTTTTGTGTCTCCTTCCAGGTGATGGAGCAGACAGAGGACATTTTATCATTCTCTTCCTTTTATCTCCTCTTACTTTCACCTCTACTCTTTTTTTTTCTTTTCTTTCACTTTTTGTTCTTCCTTTACTCTCCCATTGTCATGTCCATATAATATGAAATTCTCCTTGCAGGAATCATAATAAAGCTATTGAAAAAAAAAAAAAAAAAAAAAAAAAAAAAAAAAAAGAGATTTAATGCAGGACTTCACTCGAGAGGTTAGTTCATCCATAAATAGCCTTGGTGAAGGACGGATTCCTCCGTACCTTTCACCAGTAGATTTGGTTGAAAAGGTTCTCAAATCTGCCTCTAGTGAAACACTGCAACCACCACAAACACACCTGGCTTACAGCCTAGGTAGTGCAATTCCAATATTTGTAAATCCTGACAACTTGGAGATAGGATTTATGCTAAACCTTCCCATCATTGAAAGAGCTAACGTGTATAGGCTCAAATCAGTATTGAATGTCGGTTTTTGGCAAGGTGAGACCCACGTACACCTACAAACCCCCTCGATGCTAGCCTATCATGATGCTGACCCCAAACTTTATATAGTTCCTAATTTGGATTTGTGTACCAAAACCAAGGACATCCACTGGGTATGCCCAAGCAACCCATTTATCAGAGACGTTACCAATTACCTGTGTGGTCTAAGGAATGAATCCCCTGAACAAAACTGTCAGGCTAGAATGACCCTTAAAGATGCAGGTGTGGAAACCAAAATGGAGCGGGCAGGTAACCGCTGGCTCGTTAGCACCCCAGAGGCAGAAGCCCTGTTATCTTACGAGCAGCACGACACAGTTACTAGACTAAAACTGCCCAACCAAACCATTTTCTGTTCCCCATCTCAAGGTGCTGTAGTCCACATTGGACATATGGTTCTGCATCACCTTGACGTTGACAAATATGACTCAGAGATTGAAATAATAGATGTCTTTAAGGGATACAATTTCAGCATTGATGTCGGCATTGAAAGACAGCTTTTACGTGCAGGCACCCAGCTGATTAAATTCAGTCTCACTCCATCAGAGTTGAGCTCGGTCCCTCTGCTTCGCTTCCCCAGAGCTACAGAGTCGACCGACACTCACATTATGACCATTATTGTGGTTCTCCTTGTATTTGGATGGGCCATCACTACTGCGATGGCATATGCAGCATACAAGCAGATCAAACAGTTGCAAACCAGGATTGACACCCTCACCTTCGTCGCCCCCAGGTTCGTAACATCAGCTCCTCAAAGGCCACAAGCTGATTAGACTACGAACCGCTGTCTCTCTCCTTTCCCTTTTCCCTCTCTCCTTTCTTTGGTTCAAAGTTCAAACCTTATGACCAATGAATGTATCGACAATGGGGATTGTGAAGTTTGCATTCTCTTTTTTATTACCTTATTGTTTGCCTTATTAGTCAATTGAAATTACTAGCTATAGCTTAGTCTGCCCAGGCTAGGTCACTGACCCAGGCACAATAAATGCTTTGTTTTTTTCCCTTCCTCTTGGATGATGAACTGAACTGCATGAATCCCGAAGGACTACTAGAAAGACTATTAGGTTGTTCCACTCATGCACAACGGATCTTCGTCACGCCAGAATGGACTTGGTTGTAGCTTTAAAGACTGTGACCAGCATCCCACTCTTCAAAGCTAAAGAGGGGTATGTTGTGCCATGTCAGGACGTGACAGACTGCATTTCCCATGATGCATGGTGGTCAAAATGGCCACCAACTCCCATCATGCAACGCGGCCCAAAATGGCCGGCGCCCTAGCAACCGATAACGTTGCTAGGGTAAAGTTGATAAAACTCGGTTGCACCTCGCAATCGGCCTTCTTCCCTGGCGCCCTGCCAACCCGAGAAGACACACACAGCTGTTTCACTCCGTTGGGAAAATCCCACGCCACGTGCTCGAGTTTCTCGCTGGACCGAGATTTTTCGACGCAACGTTGTTCCCTGCTCTTCACACAGGAGGTCGACTCAAAAAGGTACCTTTAATTCCCTCTGATCAAATACTGGAAGCCGCCTTATCTCCCAGTGATCGAGAGAGGACGACGCGTTGTTTGGCCCAACAAGCGTCTAGGAGCCCAGAGAGAGAGAGAAAGACGAAGGAACTCTCTCAGTCTGGTCCCCGCTGCAGCCTGCGGACCCTGCGGTCGTCAAGACGCGTTCAGGACGTCGCGTGATCCGGAGCGCTCCGGACCGAAGCCGGGACTTTCACTCCGGACCAGCCCCGAGGCACCTCAAAGTAACGGGTTCTCCCCTTTTATTTCTGTCTCACCAACAGGGTGTTTAGAAGTGCCTGGGCAGACGTAGAAATTTGTAGGCTTAGGTTAATGCTTTTATTCCACGACGAAGCTGGAATTATTTTGCTGAATATTTTCTTTGTATGTGCATGAATTTTACATTTGATTTTGCTGTGTTGATTGTGGTTTATCTATAACCCCGCCGTGGGTCACTGTTTCAGTTCTTTTCCATCTTCTTCCATGCTTTTCCCCCCTCTCTTTCGCTTCTCCTTATCAGAGAATTTGATCGCTTTGTTTGAATCTTAGTTCGCGGTTTCTCTTTGAACCAGAGCGTAAACCACTCCCTCTCGGAGCGAGGTACCACCTCACCTTAGCGTAAGCGCGGTGACATCATTAGGACCTCCCCTCACGCTTCACGCAAATTTGCAGAGCATACGTCATCATAGTCGCCATCTTGGGAGGGTGTCGGATGACTGGACTGTAGGTAGCTTAGCTGATAGCTTTGTAAGGCATCAAAGCGTCCGGTGGGACTCTCAAAGCTGTTCTGTCAATGCTATGTCAAATGCCGACGTTCTGAGTGTGGTTTAAACAACCGTGAGCTGAACTAAGATTTGCAACCGCTCATTTTAATCCATTTGTTTTTCTTTCCTTTTGTTTTGTTTGTTTTGTTTATTCTTTTATTTCCACATATATTTTGCGTGTTAGTTAGTAGTGAGTAAGAATTCCAAAGTTGTTGAATCAGAGAATTACTGTAACAGGGAATTGCTTTTGGTTCAATAAAACCAACGACTGCGGAATAGACATTGTTTTGTGTTCAATCCAATTCACAGTTGTCTGGTTATTCAGAAATCAGAGCTAACCTCCTTTGGAGTTAACATCTGACATTAATACAGAGACAAAATCATTGGATGGTGATAGACGAATAAGGATTTAAACTCTAATTGCAGTTACATTGGGGTTCTCACAGCCTGCCGGATAAACCTCGTCGGTCACAAGTCCGACCAGATCATTTATCCCAGCATAAATGAGTTCATAACAGCAAATTAACTAATGCATTAGTGGTATAAATACTTACAAGCTTATAGCTAACATCACCACCATTTGAACTATATTTTGTTGTAGCGGAATTTTGAGTTGAATGATTTATTATTTAAATTATAATGCCAAATTATAATTAATAATAATAATAAGCATATTCAACCATCTTCTGGCATAACAGCGCACAGTAAAGCTATGCTGCACAGTCGTTTCAGAAAAAACGGCTGATCTACACTGAGTAGAAAGCTGCAACTCTGAGCAGCTCTTCCTCCCTTTGTCATTCTCAGCCAGGCCCGTATTAAGACAATGTGGTCCCCATGGGCACTATACCTCAAAGCCCCCCCCCTTACCCGTGCTGTCCTCCGGTCAAAAACATCAGACATAATCAAGGGAATTTCTTTACTATTTACTAACTTACACAACTACATGTAGGCATATTAGCAGTGAGCAATATTCAAATATCTCATTTTAAAATGTTGAAATAAAAAAAATCTTGATTTATTTATCATTTATTATTATTGTGACATCAGTGTTCACAAAACGAATAATGCATGGTCTTTCAACAATTTCAAGTAAATAATATAACAATTTATAAAAAATATATTTTTAAAGCATGTGTCATGTGGTGCCCCCCCATGGTTGGTGCCCCTGGGCACTGGCCCACTGGCCCTTATGGATAATCCGGCCCTGTTCTCAGCATGTCCGATTTCAGAACAGATGATATTAGTCAGGTAACTAAACACAGCGCCCGACTGACCTTTTAACTTTGAGCATGAAAAAAATCCCGATCACTGGAACGCAAATAACGATGGCACCACCATGGCAATGACAGGAAATAAGTTTGGAATTGCGCATGTCCTGCGAGTAGAATTAGAAATATTTAAAGAAGGCATATGGACAATATTAAACCATAAGAAACAATGCCGTTGCTGCTGAAAACCGCAAGAGAAAATTGTTGAAAAAGTCAATGCATGCGTGATATGAAAGTTATGTGATGGAGAATTAAAGCTGCTTTCACCACACTTCACTGTTCAACACAAAAGGGGGAGTATGTGTGTTCGTGTGTGTGTGTGTGTGTGGGGGGGTGCCTTGAATGGACATGTCAGCAAATAATTTGTAAAAAAATAAATAAAAAAGCCAGGAACGAAAAAGTAACGCAATAGTTACTTTTACTAGTAACTAGTTACTTTTATTGTGGGGTAACTCAGTTAGTAACTCAGTTACTTTTTGGGAGAAGTAACTAGTAACTATAACTAATTACTTTTTCAAAGTAACTTGCCCAACACTGGTCATTGAATTGATAGAGGAAGTCACCAGTGCCTTAGATCAGTGGTTCTCAAACTTTTTTCAGTGATGTACCCCCTTAAAAATATATTTTTAGTCAAGTACCCCCTGTCCGTCCGTCCGTCCGTTGTCTTCCGCTTATCCGGGGTCGGGTCGCGGGGGTAGCAGCTTCAGTAGGGAGGCCCAGACGTCCCTCTCCCCAGCCACTTGGGCCAGCTCCTCAGGAGGAACCCCAAGGCGTTCCCAGGCCAGCCGGGAGACATAGTCCCTCCAGCGTGTCCTGGGTCTTCCCCTGGGCCTCCTCCCGGTGGGACGTGCCTGGAACACCTCTCCAGGGAGGCGTCCAGGAGGCATCCTGACCAGATGCCCGAGCCACCTCAACTGGCTCCTCTCGACGTGGAGGAGCAGCGGCTCTACTCTGAGTCCTCCCCGGATGACTGAGCTCCTCACCCTATCTCTAAGGGAGAGCCCAGACACACTACGGAGAAAACTCATTTCAGCCGCTTGTATCCGGGATCTCGTTCTTTCGGTCACGACCCAAAGCTCGTGACCATAGATGAGGGTAGGAACGTAGATCGACCGGTAAATCGAGAGCTTCGCCTTTTGGCTCAGCTCTCTCTTCACCACAACGGATCGGTACAGCGCCCGCTTCACAGCAGACGCTGCACCAATCCGCCTGTCGATCTCCCGCTCCTGACACAGGCAAAACATTTTTGGAAGAAAAAAGAGGTACAGTGCTGTAAAATCACTGTCTTATTTATTAAAGCCAAACAACTGATCCATACTCCAACCATTGCATGTAGAAAAAAAAAGAAAAACAGAAGACGGTGACCACCAGGAAGGCATAAAACCAGTCAAAACTGAAATATGCTGCTAACGCTGCTAATTTATATTGGTCTCTGTAATGGTACAAAATTGAATATTTACATAAATAACTAAAATGAGTTCACAGAAATAAATCTATAACTTAATTATAAATAAATTATATTTTGTTTACAAAATAAATTAACTTAAATAAAGATTTGCTTACAAAAAAATAAAGGTTACATCTTTTAGGATAAAAAAAAAGAAGATCGCACTTTAATCACTTTGCATTGAACATTTGATTTGATTTGAACAGTATGTAACAGGCAGTGATTTATGAACAGGAAAAAAATTACTCAATACATTTTAATGAGAAATATGGGCTTGCACCTCACTGAGGATCTTTGTCATTCTTATTGGCAGGGAGGCAACTGCAGTGATCAAGCTCTTCTCCAGGCACAGTCTGTTTCTTTGCTTTGTTTTGATCAGCATCATTGCAGAGAAGGAGGCCTCACATAAATATGTGGATGCAAAGGGTAGCAGCTGCTCCAAAGCTTTCTGTCCCAGCTCAGGGTGCTCCTGCCTCACACACACCCAAAACTGTGTGAGCGTGGATGCACCAAACTTCATCTGCAGGCCACGGTCAGATGCTACTTCCATTAGGTTTTCCTGATGACTGACAGGAAGCTTGCTTCTGTTTGCTTCAGACAAGAAGCAAACAGATTTCTCACCCAATCAGGCTGTGCAGGTTTCTCATCCATGTCAGCAAAGTAGGAGTGAAAACCACTGATCAAGTTAGCCAAATGTCCCACTATGACTAACTTCACCGGAGCTGTCGCCACATCCTCACTGCAGAGAAAAGCATCCAGCTGAGGAAAGCAGGTGAAATCCTCCTGATCACATGCCCTTTTCCACATCTCTGCTTTCTTCAGGAAACCACCCACCTTGTCATACAGGTTCAGGATGCTGGTGCCCTTGCCCTGCAAGGACATATTCAGTTCATTCAGTTTCCTGAATATATCTGCCAGATAGCAAAGCTTTGCAAGCCAGTCCGTGTTCTCAAACAAGGTGGCATCGGGAGTTCCGTGCTTTGTCAGGAAGGTGTGCACTTCAGCTCGCAACTCAAATAGCCTGTTCAGTACTTTTCCACGAGACAGCCAGCGCACTTCAGTATGCAGGAGCAGTTCAGTGTGTTCAGCTCCCGTATTTTCACAGAGGCTGCGGAACAAACGTGCGTTAATTGGCCTTGACTTGATGAAGTTTATAACTTTAATGCTGTCGTTCAAAACATCGTGAAACACAGGGCTCATTTTCTTGGACGCTAGCGCTTCCCTATGTATCACACAGTGCGTCCACTTGATGAGGGGATTTTCTTTTTTAATCCGCGCTATGAGCTCTTTCGCGCTGCCCGTCATTGATGCAGACGCATCTTTGCAGATGCTGCTGCAGGATTTCCAGCTGATAGCGTTTTCAGTGAAAAACATGTTGACGACATTAAAAATGTCCTCTCCGGTTGTTCGCCCCTCCATTTCTTTGCAGAGTAGGATGTGTTCACAGATGTCGTCTGTGTCAATGTATCTTACAAATGCAACAAGTTGCGCATTTCCACTCACATCTGTGGATTCATCCAGCTGCAGTGAAAATGAGTCGCCAAGTTTCCCCACAACTTGTTCGACAATGTCTGTGCCCATGTGATCTATTCTGCGGCAAACTGTGTCATTAGACAGAGGCACAGTTTTTAATGTATCCGCTGATTTTTTGTCCAGCATAGTTTCGGCCAATACAACAGCAGCGGGGAGCAGTAGGTCTTCCGCTATGGTGAACGTTTTTTTGGCTTTAGCAACAAGCAAAGACACCGCGTAAGAAGCCTCCAGGGCTTTGGCTGATGTAGTGGAGGCTTTTCGCATGGCTTGGGATGACTTGAACTCAGAAAGTTTCCTCCTGAAGAACTCCGGTGGCTTACCAACGTGACATCCATGTTTTGTTGTGAGACGCCGCTGGAGGTGCGCTGGCTTCATGCTAGCGTTGGCTAATTTCTCCCCGCAAAAAAAACACAGTGCCTGGGGGGGTCAGAGATCGTGGACGTATTCCCATTAAAGCATACTTCTCCATGTACGTTCTGTACTTCGTTGGCTCTGGTTTTGCCTTCTTTTTAACTTCATCTGCACTTTCAGCAGCGTTGCTGCTACGCTTTAGCCACGTCTCCATAGTTACAGCGTAACCATGGTAACGACAGGTCGTTGACAAGTGCGCTGGGTCCGTGGGTCAAACTAACTTGGTGGGGGGTCCGTTTTATTTTAAAGGATGTTGAAACTAAATACTGAATGTAAAATGCAGTGCATGAACAGACATTTATATTCTATCGAACTTTTTACAGAATAATTTCTCCCAAGACTTATTATGAGGAGCCTACTGATTTTTAAAATATATTTTGAAAAGCTTCACGTACCCCCTGCAGTACCTCCACGTACCCCCAGGGGTACGCGTACCCCCATTTGAGAATCACTGCCTTAGATAATAAGAAATCTGCAGTTGGTGTATTGATCTCAAAAAAGCTTTTGACACTAAATCATGAAGTATTAATTAAGAAATTGGAGCGCTATGGCATTCGGGGAGTAGTCCTGCACTGGATGAAAAGTTATCTAAGTAACAGGTAACAATTTGTGCAAATGGGTGACTGCCAATCATCGTGCTTGGGCATTGTTTGTGGTGTCCCCCAGGGGTCAGTATTGGGGCCAAAATTGTTTATTCTTTATATTAATGACATCTGTAAAGTTTCTAAAATACTTTAATTTGTTTTGTTTGCAGATGATACTAATATATTTTGTACAGGGGATAATTTGGATCAGCTTGTAGCTGATATCAACTCAGAGTTATGTCACCTTAAGATATGGTTTGATATTAACAAATTATCATTAAATTTGGATAAAACCAAGTTTATGTTGTTTGGAAACTGCAAAAGCAAAACATATGTACATATCCTAATAGATAATATGACAGTAGAGAGAGTTAAGGAAATTAAGTTTTTGGGAGTAATGATAGACAATAAGATTTGCCTTATAACCTTAATAAAATACATTCAAACAAAAATATCCAGAAGTATTGCTGTTTTCAGCAAAGCTAAACATTTTGTAAATGATGCTGCTTTTCATATTATGTATTGCTCACTTATCATATTTGTATTATTATTTGTTAAATGTGTTAAATTCGTTAATAGTCTGGAATAAATTCCTTTCATTCATTCATTCAAACTTTCAGCAATTGTAGCTATTTTTATACAAGTGCTCCTCATTTCGGGGGCTCAAAAGTAATTGGACAAATAAACATAACCCTGAGTAAAATGTTACTTTTCAAGAGAATCCTTTGCAGGCAATGACTGGCTGAAGTCTGGAACCCATGGACATCACCAAACGTTGGGTTTCCTCCTTTGTGATGCTTTGCCAGGCCTTTACTGCAGCTGTCTTCAGTTGGTGCTTGTTTGTGGGTCTTTCTGCCTTTTATGTTTTGTCTTGAGCAAATGAAATGCATGCTCGATTTGGTTGAGATCTGGTGATTGACTCGGCCATTGCAGAATATTCCACTTCTAGAGAAAATGATCTCTCTTGTTGATTTCTGTCAGAACTTCTGCTGCAGCATTTTGGATCAGCTGAAGGCTTTGAACTGCATTTTATGGACTTCCTGATAGTAAAGAATTACAATAGTCCAGCCTTGAAGTAGCAACTACATGGACTAGTTTTCCAGTGTCACTCCTGGACAAGAAAATCCCAACAAAAATCCCTAACAAAAACGAACTGAAATGAAATAAAAGTAACAATGCTATTTTTAAAATGTAAGGATGTGAAAGCACAGATAATTGCATAAAAAAATGTAAGGAGTAAAGTAAAAAGTTGCCTAAAAAATAATTACTCCAGTAAAGTATAGATATCCAAAATTTCTACTTTACTCAAGTAACAAAGTATTTGTACTTTGATACTGGACACCTCTGTGTTTGAGCGATGACTGTCTTGTTTTCTATTAGAAATAAACTTTTTGTTTGAATGAAACAAAGTTTAAGTTGACAACTGTGAGGAGTATAATTTAAATGTGCATTTAATTTCCTCTTTTTTTCTAGAAGGATGAAGCTGAATACGTTGTCCTCTACCACCGTATCAATTACTGGAATTTATTATATGTTTTTTTGTGACTTAAGTGAAAATGAGACCTAACTCCATGAACCACAATCAGATTCTGTTTTTGGATGGTCTCCACATTTTTCTGCCTGTCCTCTTTGATTGGCTCAGACAGGTGATGGTGTCAATGATGCTCCAGCACTCAAAAAGGCAGAGATTGGCATCGCTATGGGCAGTGGTACAGCTGTAGCCAAGTCAGCCTCGGAGATGATCCTAGCTGATGATAACTTCTCCACCATTGTGGCTGCAGTGGAGGAAGGCAGAGCCATTTACAACAACATGAAACAGTTCATCAGATATCTCATATCGTCCAACATAGGAGAAGTGGTCTGGTTAGTAGAACAAATCCATGTGTTGAAAAACCAAAAACAAAAGATTAATTTCATAAGGCAACATTTATTTTTCATTTGTCCCATTTTATTCCCCAGCATTTTCCTAACAGCTGCACTGGGCATGCCAGAAGCTCTGATCCCAGTCCAACTACTGTGGGTCAACCTGGTCACTGATGGTTTCCCAGCAACCGCTCTGGGCTTCAATCCTCCAGACTTAGACATCATGTCTCGTCCTCCCCGCTCTCCCAAAGAGCCACTGATCTCCAGCTGGTTGTTCTGCCGCTACCTCATCATTGGATGTGAGTCATATGCCTGGTGACACCATACCAAGCTCAGTTACAATATGTCTAGAAAAAAGATTGGCAGATTAATAATGTGTTGTTCATTATTTAATGGTTGGAACATGTCACCTGAGATACCGAATGACTGTGTTCTGCAGGTTATGTGGGAGCAGCCACTGTAGGAGCTGCTGCCTGGTGGTTTATGGCAGCCCATGATGGGCCCAAACTATCCTTCTATCAGCTGGTAAACTTCACGCTTTTTATTAGAAAGTACATAGTTAAATGCATCTATTGTCTGAACGGTTCATGAGCAGCAGGGCTACACTGCAGCTATGTATGTCCATTATAAGTAGTGTGGCTCATAATAATAATAATTGATAATCATTGATCTCACAGTGGAGAAATTCACTTCTGCATCCTAACCCATCCCCTTGGGGAGCAGTGGGCTGCCACTGTGCAGCGTCTGGGGAGCAATCTGGGGTTAAGGGTCTTGCTCAGGGACCCAGAGTGCAGGCGGTGGGGATTGAACCGGGTCCTTGCAACCTTCTCAGAGCACAAGCGCGCTGCTCTAACCACTAGAATAAATGCAGTGTAAAGTGCTTTGGAGACCACAGATATGATAAAGTGCTGTACAACTACAGGCTATTTATGTTTACCATATTTTTTCTACCACAGCAATCCACTCTCTTTGACAATCACTTTGTTGCACTGGTACAGCTGATTAAAGTTTGCAGTTTTAAATCTAGAGTAATACCCCCAATGTACAGGTGAAAGAGAATCTCTTTGGGGTATGGGACAGATTTACACTCATACCTGTTAATATATAGAATGTAAACTTTCACATCTGCTGTCATTATTTACACACGGTGTCTCCAACAGTCCCATTATCTCCAGTGCAATGAAGGCCACGTTGAATTTGCTGGTGTGCAATGTTCAGTGTTTGAGTCCCCATATCCTATGACGATGGCTCTGTCTGTGCTGGTCACCATAGAAATGTGCAATGCCTTGAACAGGTAAGATCAAAGCACAGCCATCACTTATGCTGATACATTGGATTTTGACAATTTCCAAAAAGACTAATGAGCTTGACATACAGGGAGTGACTTCACTCCCTCTCCATTAATTTCCTATGGAACTTGTGCAGTGAGGCGACAGTCAAAGAGCCCTCCTTCAGCAGAGTGACCGGCAAAATTCATGCGTGTGAAATTTCAAGCTTGTACACGTGAACGTGCAAACATGCATGCTTGTGACGTGACACAAGAAATTTTATTGTCTCCGATGCATGGCACTGTAACCATTTTTCTGGCTCAGCCGTGATCACAGACTGCTTTGAAAATATCAAAAACCCTCCAATTTCATAACCAATCAAATTTCTGGGAAACAAGCAATCCAACAGCGCAATTTGAAACACTGCTGTCGTGGCCCGTGTGTTGGGATTCACCACGGTGCCGATGAAAGCCAATAGTCACTGTCGTTTGTCCCTCCCTGTGTGTCGACCCTATTAGCCTTCCACTAACTATTCATCACCTTTACCAAGACTGTTTCCAGCTTCCACAGCCACAGGCTTCATGCATCACTGCCTAAATCTTTTGTTTTGATCTGTGAAATGAAATTTCAGTAATTTCTGTGTAAGTGCAGTACATGTGATTTAGATTCAGAGAGAAACTGAACCAGTACTTGTATAGATAAAATTAAAAAATCTAGGACTACCTACCAGTAACAGTCTTTCAACATTAAACAAGATCAATTTGTTGTTTTATTTTTAATGAGGGCAATGTACTTCCCAACATTAGCCAGACACATGCTAAGCTGATGAGGTTGTTCGCCACAATGTTGGTCGCAGTCACTTTTACATGACAGTGAAGTTATGTACTATAACTATATAAGAAAACATAAAAACTATACATTCATCTTCAAATAAAACAATTTACACTAAGCCTTTGTCATGACACTGTTTACTTAGTCCTTTTTGAGCCTAAAAAGAATTTTGTGCCGGGTGCGAAAAGCAGACAAACATTGTTGTGCCATCTGCTGGCAATACCGTGGATGTATCAGAAAGCAAGATGGCAACTGATGCAACTACTATAAGAGGCAGCATATCGTTCTTCAATGCCTTGCTATAGCAAGGCATTGAAGAACGATATGCTGCCTCTTCGCAGAGGTACGAAAAGAAAGAGGTTCAGTAACCTTAACCCTGTAGATTGGGTTGGTCTTCGATCAAGTGTTCACTTTGTAAAGTGATCAAGTGTTCACTTTGTAAAGTGAACACTTGATCGAAGACCAACCCAATCTACTGGGTTAAGGTTACTGAACCTCTTTCTTTTCGTATCTCTGCTAGAACTTGCTGACTCGCTCGGCTCTCATTGCTTTTCCTTATTTACTAATTGCATCAATGCACAATATCGTACTTCCAGTCATGAGGTCTTGTTATGATAAATATACACTAACGTGCTGGTTATGTTACTGTCTTCACCGTACCCCGTCTACGGTGAAACACTCTCGGTGGACCCTGCTCTTTTTACCGAGTCCGGCGACCCCCACTTACTTATCACCTTGAATGTAGGACGCATAAAACAGACAAGTATACTTTTAGTTATATTTTATCTACGTAAAGACAGAGAAACAGTTAGTCACACCAGCGCTGATGGGCTCTTGATCGGCAAGAAGCCCCGATTGCTCATCACACATACATTATATAGGGATCTAGGTACACACCCATGCAAGGGCTGTACACATCCAAACTGTGACATCAGCAGAAAAACTGTGTCACCTCCGGGGTGGTATCTGATAGATATGTGCCAATCTTTTGGGTCAGTGCCATCTAAGTGTGCCAGGCAGCTCCAGGATAAACAGCTCGTTCCACTTGACCTCGTTGATATCCTAACAGACCCCCTGATGATGTGCCTAAATGGCACATCACCAAAGATGATCAACCAGTGGAATGACAGCTCTCAGGCTGTCCCTCTCCCAGAACAGTTGGTCATTCCGTCCAGTCCAAGCACGTCAGCTTCCGGCTTCCAGAGTCCATCCATTCGTGATCTCCATGGCAACCGATTGTGTAGCCCACTCTCTGGGGTCACACAATCTCTTTTGGTGTGCCCGAATGGCACATCATAAAAAAACAGTCCAGTTGTCCGTTAGGCCCCCCCGTTGGTGTGCCCCAAAGGCACATCATAAAGAAAACAGTTCCAAGAAATGGGCGGGACAAACCTCAATGGAAACATCTTAGCATCAATCAGCATTAATACTTCATAATTCAGCATTTTTTACTCAAGACCACAGTCCAAGCATTTTATCTACAATTTAGGGTTCAACTATTAGAGCTAGGCCTGTTTTAGGTTCCTATGCGCACATTATTTTAAGTTTACTTTAGACTAGGTAAGCTAAGACTGTTCATTAATCAAGGCCAAATTCGTCTACTCTACCTCCACCCCAAGAAACCTCCTACTTGGTTTTCCACTCTCCATTCCTATGGACAGTTTCCATTCTTAATCATAAAGCCATAACAATCAACTTAATGCAACATCACAGTATAAACATCATAACACATAAAACATGATGACGGAAGTCAGTGGAAAAGAGAAAGGAAAAAAAAAAAGAGAAAAAATCAGTTTTGTGATATAAAAAGAGTCTGTACGTCAATAACGCAAGTAAAAAACGTCCATCAGGCCAGTCTGAGCACGTGGCAGGCATGAATCTATTTGCGCATAAGTGGTCAGCTCAGGGTTCTCAGGCAACTGCTCCTTTGTTTCAAAAAGAAAAAGAGAGAGAGAGAAAAAAAAATCCCAGTTCTCTTGGCATGTTCCTCCCAAACTTCTTAAGTCCTTTTCTTGTTCCTCAGCATGGACAAAAACGATTTAGTTGGATGGTAATGAGTGTTCTGTCCTTTTCCAGGCAATAAGCATTTTATCCCCAGTAAAATGCTCTGTGAAGATGGTTGGCAGACACCAGGCCTTGTTTACTGTTGAAGAACAGAAACAAGGTTTAATTAGTGTTCTTATCAAGACTCCCAATCCTTCTGTCATCTACCTTCTTCAAACACTTTCACATTGCTATGGGAGTTTTGGGTGGAATATTAAACAATAGTAACTGAGTTCCCATCTTTACTAAATGACGAGACGGTGGTATGACGTTCCAGCACTTTTATTGAGAAACAGAGCAGAGATTCACATAGATGGAAAGTAATCGCACCCCACGGTCCCGCTGCAGTCTCTGTCTGCCCTGTCTCTGCCTGCCTCGCTTTTCGGGCTTCCCCTAATACTGCACCGTGGCCTTCCCATGAGTCAAAACAAAGACAGTCTATCGTAAACAATCAGTATCCCTCAGCAGCTGCAGCATTTGGCCTTGCAATCAGAAAACAGTGGATCTTATACACAGACATCAGGTCTCCAGGCCTCCTCTGTCCGAGTGGTGTGAGGCCACAGTGACTTCAGAATAATAATTCTTATAACATTCCTCTCTTTTTTTTTTTTTTTTTTTTGATGATGGCGTCGTCAGCATCAAGTCAAAACAAGATGACCCATCACTTGAAAATGTGAACAAAGCACAGAGGAACCATTTCTGTAAACTCGTAAAGTGGGACCCAAAGGGTTCCCGTGTTGGAACCGGGTAGTGCTGGAACTTTTAATACAGATCAACATGAATGCTTCATAGAGCTTTAACACACAAGATCAAAGATTTAGCTTTTGTCCACAATTTAGGATTCATCTAATTAGGTAAGGCCTGTTTTAGGTACCTATGCGCACATTATTTTAAAATTACATTAGAGTATGGTAAGCTAAACCCTGTTCAGTAACCAAGGTCGAATCCGTCTACTCTGACCCACCCTGAATACCCTCCTACTCCTTTCTCCACTCACCCCTACGATGGACAATAATCCACCACTCCAAACTTACAACACCAGGAGCAAAGGCAGGAGAGGTTCAGTGCGGGCAGGGGAACAACAGAAAAAGCTACCCCTAGGGGGTAGTAAAAACTGCAATGCCCCCCCCCCCCCCCCCCCCCAGGGAGATCTGCTCTCGGCCAATCTGAGCCTGAAAACCCTGTATTGAATCTAAGTGTTAACATTACCAGCTAATATTAAAGGATCTTTAGAGCCAATCCGATCCTGGTTCTTCCTATATCAAATCAAAAGGTGCATAAACCATAGATCCTTGTGTGTCTGAAGCAAACAGTTTCCATTTTTTACCATAAAACCATATTGATCAACATGATGTAATATTAAAGTGTAGATCTCATAACACAAAAAAAATCAAACATGTGAGTCAGTGGAACAGAGCAGTTAAACAAACAGCAACAGAATATGAGAAGAGTCCTGAACGTCAAGAACGCAAAGTTAAGAAAGCCTTCAGGCCATTCAGGCACAAGGCAGAAAATAATCTAATCGCGCTTAGGGTCTCTTCAGGCAACTCCTCCCGTTGAAGAATAAGGAATCAGAGTTCTCTGGCTTCTTCATCCCCAGTCCTCTTCTTGGTTCCCCCTCTCAGGCTGGATGATTGAGCTGGATGGTAATAAGCGTTCAGTTCTGGATGGGCACTGAGCATTTTATTTTGCATTTCTCTCTAATAAAACACTTTGTGAAGATGGTCTGCAGACACGAGTCCTTGATCCCACTAGAGAACAGAAACAAGGTGTAATTAGTGTTCTTATCAAAACCCCTTTCATGTGTCATTTATTAAAACATTCTCCAAGCACTTTCACATTCAAGATATTTCTGTGCACAATTATTTAGCTTTCAGAATTCTGCAATTTAATTATTAATTAAAATAGTAATCTTTAAGTTCAAATGTATATGCAGTAAATTCTTAACAGAATGCTTTCAATGTGTGTCTTAACTGTTGTTGTCTGACAGTTGAAGTTCTCTGCAACATAATTTCATCAACATATTCGTTTCATGACATTTCCCATTTATTTTGAAAACCCAACTGAGAAAAAGAAAGCCTTTCCATGTGAAAGCCTTTTCCCTCTTTCTCTCTCTCTTTTTTTTTTTTTTTTTTTTTGAAGAAAGCGAGGTGCTGTTCTGCACCGAAAAGACAAAATATTTACACCATGCTGTTACTGTTCAAGGACGCCATGGTTCTACAAACAAAGCAATGAGAGAGAACAGGAGCTTTTGAAAACGCTCTAACATTGTAGAACAACTAAAGCTACTTAAGCAAATCAGAATTAGTTCCCAAATTAATCCTAAAATAAAGTAAACCATACATTGTGTACATTGTGATTATTTATTTATTTATCTTCTTAAACTGAGGATTGAGGACTTTGATTAAGAAGTTCTTGGACGAACGCGTCTCTGCGTTCCTATTTGTCTAGGCCTCTGCAATCTGATCTATGATCTATGTATTCTGAGTGCCTGGTCAGGAAGGGTTAAGGTTCTCTGAAGCTTTCTGTTTTCAGCAACCCTGAAAACCCAGAACCCTTTACAGTCAGTGTTAGGTGTCAGGTAACCTGTGGGACCACCTCGTCGCCTCTCTGGTTCCACCAGCTGTGTCAAGTCCACAGCAGCTCGTCCTGGGTGCCATGCCCCAGGGGTCTCCACACCCCCCTGTGTGGAACGTCTCTCATTGTAAGGATCTCACCTTACGTCCCGTTCAAGATGTTCTTTACACAACAGGAGTTCCCATGTGGGATGTCTTTGCTGCTTTGATGTTCCTCAGAGAAAACCTTCATTCATTGATATCACCTTCAAGCTGTTACCCTTTTATCATCACAGCCCCCCAACCATCCTGACCAGATCCAAAATGTCCCCATAATCTAATCTAATTAAATTAATCTTACTTATTTTCTGTATGTAGGACGATAACCATTAAATTATCCCGATCTAAAACCCCTCAGGTTAACAGGTTAACTGGTTAAAAAGACTTTTGAGTTATTTGTGTTCTAGTTGAAAGATATTAAATCTCCATAAATATTGTAACCATTGTACCCTGATGCTTTAATCCTAAATTTACCCATGTTAGTTAGTAGGATGTGTCATTATGCTAATTGTATTGCAACATTACCCATTTTAGCCAGTAATCTTTCTTTGCGTTTTATTGATGCCTGCCAGAGTAGCAGAAATCAGCTTACTCTAAGATGTTTATTAAATGAAATGCTATTTAAAAGTTCAGATTACTCTACCTATGTAGTGAAAACTAATTCATTCATTTATTTATTTATTTAACTGTTGATATAATACCCACTTAATTTATTAAGTTGCTCCATGATTCCATCAAGGTGCTTCTTTAAAAGTTTTCACCTTTAAATAATCTTAATGTGTTTCGTAATGTGTGTTTTGTTTTAATTGTGTACAACAAAATCTGAAGTGAAATGCATGAAGTCGTGTCTGCAGAACTCATCTGTGTTTGTTGTCGAAGGTTGTCCGATGCCTCAGCCATAGTCCTTCATTGTCCATTTTCAGTCCAATGTCTAAATTCAGCAGCCCAACATTCTCCTTCTCATCAAGAGTCCATCCTCCAGTCCTCACGCCTTTAGTCCTTGTCCCAAGGATCAGCCCCCATGGCACTGCGGCACTGTTTCTGCATTCTCTTGCATCTGAGAATGTCTAAAATGAGACTAAATCTCTATGTTAGCACATTCCTATCATATTGACCAGGTTTATTTGCAAAGAAAAAGAAGCAGAAAGATAGAGCTGTTAATAGCAGAAAGCAACAAACATCTTTAAGACACCACCTTTCCTGCTGGAAGATCTGGCATAACTTGGTTAAAACTAAGTATAATTTAGTGTCCAAATCTGATTATAACTCCTTACCGCACTGCTAGCACTGTCTTTTCAGAGTCTTCTGTTGGCAGAAAGGTGGCGTCTCCTTTAATCTGAAAGCAATAACTCAGAGAAAAACAGAGTGTTAATAGCATGCAGTTAAAACCCTGGTCCCCTTAGCGTCCCTTTAACGTGATGTTTTTCCCTTTTTTCTCTGATCCTGGGAAGGTTTCTATTCTTTACCTTTCCTTTGAAACTCTGTTCAAAACACCTCCAAAAGAAAGAAAACAAAAAAACGAAAGAAATGAACCAAAAAAACTAAAACAAAATTGTTTTCCAAGGAGCACAATTATGTCTTTTCCAATATGACATAGGTTTTTGACTTATTACAAACCTTTTTGATATCCTTCTGGTCCTTTGACCATGTGTATTTGCTGTTAGTAATACTTTTATTCATATATACCTTATCAAACCTAATTGGTCAAGGGTGAAACTTTAAAGCAATGATTGTTCCCTTTTAGTTTTTGAGCTTCTAGTGTTTCTCTATAAATGATAAGAGTTTTCCCCATAATTCAGCACATTGAGAAGTCTACCCAAAACAAACCAAGATTAGAATTAGAATTTAAGCCTTCAGAAGCTGGCTTTATTTTATTTTTTCCCTCTCTGACATAGTTTTCGTGCCCCAGGCCAGAACACACAGACCCAGCCTCGCCATAAACATTCAGATGTTTAAATCATGGTCAGATTTGTTTATCATATCTATTGTCCTTCTCAGGTTATACTGTCTCTCTGAGGTTCACCTCAGTTCAGCATAACTAATAACATCAGATGATTTTGTAACTGTTGACGCGTGTAACGCGGCCTTCTGATATTTTGACGCTTTTCAAAATTTCTCATTAGTTGCATTCAAATTCCAAGTAAAAAATAAATAAAATAAATGAATAGAAAACCCTTAGAAAAGCAATTCATATTTAGTTCCATACAGGTTTGTTCAAAGCACAGTTTTCCCTCATCTATTTAAATCAAAAATCTTGTATATCTAAACTTCTTTCAACTGGACTGGTTTGTGATTAATCATTATTATTATAAGCAATGAGATCTCAGTAATTTTAAATTACTTTAGGGCTAGAAAACAAGTGATAGGATCTCAGCCTAAATTTGTAAAACAGTAAACTTAACAAGCTTATGTAACGCTTATTTCCAATTTCTAACAAAGCTGAAATATTTCCGTTCAAGCCATGTTAATCTCTCCGTGTATCAATTTAATTTGGTCCTGATATTTAATGTTAAAAAACAAACTTTGTTATTTAAATCTCTCTTTTACTGTACCTCTATTGTTAACATAGTCCATGCTTAAAATGTCATTTGAATTACGGAGCTGCAGTTCTCCCAAAACAAATGAACATTCTGAAACCATGAACATTACCTTTACCCCCAATTAATTCACTCAGGTGAACGTTTAGTTACATACGATACGTACAGTTACATACATACAGATACATAGAAACGATGACAATCAGACAAACAAACACGTGCAGGCCTGCTTTTTCACTATCTTTAACAGTTCTGTGTTTTCCATAATTTTAAACGTCTATGCCTATGGCAACGCCGAAAGATGTTTTCAACGCGTTAAGTTCCCGCTTAGTTTAAAAGGTGGAGAGCGTGCGCTGGTTACGACCCCCCGATGCTTCGTCCACACGCGGTTTTGCGCTTCAGTCCCGCAAGGATACAACTCTGTGTCTCGCAGACACTTGGACGCTTACCCATTTTTGAAAGTTATACGTTGCTATTAGCAGTTTAGACCAATTTTATCCACAACGGAAGTGCCTAATCGGTCCCCACGTAAACGCTTCCCCGGTGCAACGCCTTTTTAGTTTCGTTTCCGTTTCCTTGTTTTTATCGCTTTTCTTTTTTCTCTTAATTTTATTTTTATTATTTAGTAGCAGTACTGCAATAAAATAAAATAATAGTAATAATAATAACCCCTATGTGAGAAATCTGCATGTTTAATCAAATCATTTCAAATCATTTATGCATGTCATGCGTCTGGGCCCCTACGTTTTTCAGCATGAAATCGAACGTCTCACCCTGGGGCTAGGCTTGACCCTGAGAAACTCTGCCTTTTACCCATTACACGGACTCTTCTGCATCCAGACTTTTTTTTTGTTTGTTTTTATTTATTTTATCCTTTTTTTGTGTTTTTATTGTTATTTTCTACTCGTCCTTAGCACGATCGACCAACTAAAATGAAAGGCCTCACATCTGATGGTCGGCTTTTTGGTATAATGGTCGGGGTCCCCACTTATCAAAGCTGCAAACGTCTTCGCAACAGTCAAGGACTTAAGCATCCCTGCCGCTTTCATCCACAACAGAAGTGGACAGCCTCTTGCACAAACCCAAGACAAGAGGACTTTAATGGACCAGCTGCAAACTGCTCAGCCCGTCACCTGTTCTCCAGGTGAAAATCACTCTGCCCCTCCTCCCCCCTTGTGGGAAAGTCCGTATTTCAGCTGAAAACGTATTCTAATTAAATTTTGAATTTTAGTTTAATGTTTAAACCTTAGTCACCGTTCGGTATTGCGAACCCTGTTTTATTTGCCTTAAGGATTAAATATAATTCATTATTTCTACCGACTTTTACTTCTACTACCTTTTAGGTTTACAGTTTTAAATTTACAATTTCTTGAGGTATACTTTAAAATGGGGTTGAAAATTTAAAAGCTTGCAAGCATTTTTGACCAATTGCGTTTGTTTTTAAAAGAGCTGGAAAATAATCCCCTTACCGTCTCATGAAAGAAAGTTTCGGATCTTCGCGCCGACGCCCAGAGACGCTCCGAGACCAGGAGCTCCTCCACATCCCTTGAAAATCCATTCGGGGTACCAGAGGCCGGATAACCTCTCCGGGCCAGCCAAAGCAGCTCCTGTCCCCGGACTCCCTCGCTCGTCGGTCGGAGATCCTGTTCGTGACGCCAAATTGTTATGGGAGTTTTGGGTGGAATATTAAACAATAGTAACTGAGTTCCCATCTTTACTAAATGACGAGACGGTGGTATGACGTTCCAGCACTTTTATTGAGAAACAGAGCAGAGATTCACATAGATGGAAAGTAATCGCACCCCACGGTCCCGCTGCAGTCTCTGTCTGCCCTGTCTCTGCCTGCCTCGCTTTTCGGGCTTCCCCTAATACTGCACCGTGGCCTTCCCATGAGACAAAACAAAGACAGTCTATCGTAAACAATCAGTATCCCTCAGCAGCTGCAGAATTTGGCCTTGCAATCAGAAAACAGTGGATCTTATACACAGACATCAGGTCTCCAGGCCTCCTCTGTCCGAGTGGTGTGAGGCCACAGTGACTTCAGAATAATAATTCTTATAACACACATCCAGATATTTCCGTTCACAATTATTGTGCTCTTAGCTTAACCTCCTTTACTGTAATCATTAGATCTTGCATTACTCTTATATTAAAGGAGAAATCTGAAAGTTCAACTTTATCTCCAGCAGCATTTCTTTATGATCCTTTAACAAAATGTACCCATGTGTGTCTCACCTTACAATGTCCAACAGTTTGAAATTTCTCTGCAACAGAAATCTATCATCATATGTTTCATGGCTACTGTGTCAAGGTTCATCTCAACTTATTTAGCACACAAGGAATTGTATTAAAACCTTTCAGAAACTTCTTGCTGAACCAGCTCTAAAATACTTCACATTTTCCTAAAAAGACCAACAGAAAAACCCTTAAGTTTGTAAAAGAAAGCTCCACTATGTATATTTGCAGAATAATGTTGTGATATTAATCAGAAGCAGCCCTATGTACTTCTTGTCTTATTTTGAAAAACTCAGCTGAGAAAAAGGAAGTGTGTGCATGCCCCTAGCGCACACAAAGTCGTAATTGGCTGCCATTCAGGAAGTGGGTGTAGCCCAGGGCGGAGTCAGGAAGTAGTTCTGTGAATCAGTTTCAGCTTGACGTGCATCAAACCAAAGGACTTCTAGTTGAATATGCCTTTCACCCAAAGCGAAGAGCAATTCTAACCCCATTATTTTCTTATTTATTAATAATTTCTGCTTGTTTTAACAGATAGCTTTTGTAAGCAACCCTGGATGTATTTTATGTCCCCCTGTTTGAATCTTGTTTGAAACAAACCTTTAAACTGTAATACTCTGCAAAACGGTAATTCATTGTTTTTCTTTTAACAACATCTCCCCCGGATCATTTAACTGCTCCAGATAGATTTTTTATGAGACTTTAAACCTGATTCAGTCATCTAACATTAGTGTAATTGATAATACACCCAAGCACAATTTTAACCCCAAGTGAATCAACCCTTTAACAAGTATCTAGTTCTTGTTCTCATGTGTTTAGTTTACCCTTGAAAAACTTTAAGCAGACATTACTCCGAGTGATTTTCTTACATTTTCATTTATCTATCATTATTATTATATCTTTTTCTGCGTTCTTACAAATTTAGGATCTGTATCCGTTAAATTATAATCACCCAGTGATCTATGAATCCTTATTTTATGTTTGCACTGTCTTGTCCCAGCAGATTAAAAATCCCATTCTAGAATTTGCTTTTTTGTTTCATCAGTCACTGTCTGTTGTAATTATTGAAGAGATTGGGCAGTTCCTTTAAAACCTCTTAAATATCAACCACCCGTTTGTAAATGATCAGCATTAAGCTTTGCCCTTCTTCTAATTCGTTGTTTAGCCTTATTATCTGCATTTTAATCTGTGGATTATAGGAATTCTTTGTTTGAACACATCTCTGTGTCCGTATTTGTTTAGGCCTGTATAATTTAGGTCTTTGCATTTTAAGTGTGAACCTGGTCAGGATAGAGAAAGTCATCTCCGATGCTCCTTTTGGCAACCCCAGGAAACCCAAACACAAAAAATGTTCACAGTCAGTGTTAGGTTACAGGTAATCCCTGTGGGAACACGACGTCGTCTCCTTGGTCCAACCTGGTTCCAAGTGCCTGGGTCATCGAAACACTCCACCACCTGCGACAAATCTCTGACATTTTCAAACCATAGCAGCTATTCCTGGGTGTCCACACCCCATGTCTGTGAAATGTCTCTCGTCGTAAGCCCAGGCTTTCAGTTTATCTCCTGTTAAGTGTCCCCTTTTAGAGCCCATTAACCCCAAGTTGCATATTGTTGAATCCCCATTTTCAAATATTCTGTCGTTAAGAGTCCAAGAGTGTGTTCTAGGTGCGTTTCCTGAACGCCAACCTCTCCATGTCATGTTCGTGAAACCTTGTAGTTGAATTCCATCACCTGTGAAGCAAAGCAGTCATGCATAGTCCTGTTCAAGATGTTTTGTAGCACAGCAGGAGTTTCACTGTCGGGTGCCATTGCAGCTCTGATGTTCCCCAGAGCCAACCTTCATGCATTGATATCATGTTCAAGCTCTTATCCTCTTATCATCATCTTGTGTCCAGGAGTCGCTTCTGCTGTCCTGACCAGATTCCAAATGTCCAACTAATCTAATTGACCTCATTTTTTTCTGCATGTAAGCAAGAGGATAATCATTAGATTATCCTGGTCTAAATGACCTCAAGGGTAATAGTTGGTTAAACTCTGTTTATGTGTTTTTTTCCCTTCTGGATGTTTTAACATCTAGTTAAAGGACAACTATTGTGCTATTTTGTGTTTGAACAGAGAGATGTTAAGTCTCCTCAAACCTTTTAGGTAACTGCGTACAATTCCAAACTATTTTCACTGGTGCTTTAATCCCTAATTTACCCATATTAGTTAGTAGAATAAGTCATTATTCTAATCTTGCAGTTTTATCCATTTAAGTCCTTAACCTTTGTGGTGCTTTATTGATGTCTGCCGGAGTGGCAGATTTTACAGGCATCCTAATTATTTGGTTCCTATTCGCGCCTCTGCCTACTTTAAGATACCCAGTAAATGTTGTACTCACAATTTCTCCTTCGCTTCAACAGGTAGCTTAAACGGTTCAGAGTTTATTCTGCTTATATTGAAAAATTAATTTGCTCACTCGTTCGTTCATTGATTCATTTATGCTATTAACTGTTGCTGTAATGCCTACTTCAACTTTTTCGCCCACTAGTTCTTTCATGATCATAATTATCGCTCATTGATGTAAATTTACTTTTCCCATATCGTCTGAATTGCATACATTGTTCTTATCCACTTTCCTTTTACGTTTAAACGGTCCCTCTATGTATCCCACTCGTTGCTTTAATTACCAATATTCATAAATTGTCGAACCTGTTTTGGTTTAGCATCATTTCTGAAGCTGCTCTATGCTTTCATCACGTAACTTAATATTTTAATGCAAAATGAATTTCTTTTAGCGGTGTCCCCTATTTCTTCTCGTGCATGATGTATTTTACGAAGCTTGTTGTATCTTAAAGGCGCCTCTTTGAATCTTAGTCAAACCCCTTGTGGGGTTAATAGAATTCCAAAACATATGTATATGTGTTTTAGATTATTTAAAAGTAAAAGAAAATCCTTCTTATCAGCGGCATCTTATCTCATCTTTTCTTTCGGGCCAGAACCTCTCTCCCGAATGCGTTTGACCTTCATATCGCTCGCTAATAACAGCTCTGACTTAAAACAATTAACATCCTAGGGGTTTAATAATAATCTGCCAATGTGTTTGTTTCTAATGTGTGTTTTGTTTTTTAATTGTGTACAGGAAAATCTGATGTGAAATGCAGAAGGGGTGTCTGCCAACTCATCTTTGTTTCGTGTTGCGGTCCATTGAAGGTTATCCGATGCCTCTGTCTTTGCCACCGCCACTAGTTGTCCATTTTCAGTCCTCATGTCTGAGTTCAGCAGCACAACATCGTTCCAGGACCAGCATTGTCCATGAATCTTCTTTCTCCAATCGTTGTGTCTGAAACCACATGGAATTCTGCCAGCCTTTTGCCAATATGGATTTTTTCCAAAATTAAACTGTCTAATACAAGAATTGTCCATCTTAATCCGTAGTGTAGTGTACATAAGTTGAAAAGAAAAATATTTAAAACAAAAATTACAGTAAAACTGTCTCAAAACAAAATCAACCACATCGTTCCCTCTAAAACGAAATAGTCTTAAAGTTCTTCACCTTTACCCCAGATATTGATCCCTTAAAAATATATCCAAGCAAAATATTTTTACAGATAGTTCAACCTCTTTGTATAAGTTCAATCAAAAACAAAACAGATTTCTCTTAACCTTGTAGCATCTCATTCCCCATTAAACCTCTATGCAGCTTCTGTAAAAATTGCAAATTTTTGTCCAAAATTTGATTAAAAGAATACACATACATCTCACGATGCTTTTCCTTCATTCACCCTGAGTGAATGTAGCCTTGGCCAGGAGGAATCAATGTCATCAGGTGGCATCCACCGTTCAATGGCTGTTTCGACCCTGAACCACAACAGCCTCCCGGTGGTGGGTCGGCAGTGATGGCCAAGTCACTGCCCATCTCCTCCTCCTGGCTTCCAGCTAACCTCCTCTCTTCTACTCCATAACCAGCATGAGGCCTTTTCCGCTGCCTCCCCCATCCTGCGAGCTGCAACCTTTCTTTCCCTCCCTCCCAGCCCAATGGCTGTGAACATTCTCCATACCGACTGGGCAGGGAACCCTCGACAACCGACCTCGACTGGGAACAACCATGACTGCCATCCCTTCTCTCTACACTCATTCAGAAGGTCTTGATACTTCACACTTTTCCTTTCAAAGGCCTGTTCACACCCCTCTTCCCATGGGACTGTTAGTTCAATAAGGATGATCTTCTTCGCTTCTTCCGACCACAGTACCACATCTGGCCTCAGGGATGTCTGGACAAACTGTGGGAACTTCAACCTTCCCCCCAGGTCAACCTTCATTTCCCAGGATTGGGCCTTCTGCAGTAGACTAGGTTTTGCTGTAACTGCGGTTGGTGGCTTTTCCCCTTCCCTTACAAATTGGATTGATGTTACCTTTGGATGTTTTTGCCGTTTCTTCTTCCTCTCCTGCTCTAGGGTGTTAGCAAGTGTCATGAGCACCTTGTCATGGCGCCACCTGTATCTTCCTTGGGCAAGTGCAATTTTACACCCAGACAGGATATGCGCCATGGTCCCTTTCTCCCCACAGAGCCTGCACAGTGGGCTCTCAGAAAGTCCCCACCTGTGTAAATTTGCTGGGGTCGGAAGTGTGTCATACACTGATCGCAGTAGGAAGGAAATACGGAATGGCTCCAGCCTCCACAGCTCTGCCCAAGTAATCTTACGCTTGGGGAGGTCCCACTTGGTCCAGGCTCCTTGGGAAGAGAGCGCCACAGCCTTTGACCTTCGCCCTTCTTCCTCCATACTTCTAATCTCCTCCTGAATCATTACTCTTCTGTCCCTGGTTCCGGCCTTACTCCACTGTTGGAAATGGGATGTTCCAAGACTCTGTCTTCCTGTGCATGGTGCCCCAATGATGTCACGGATCTTCAGCATACTTTCCGCCTGTGTGACTGTTGCCTCAGCTCCCCACTTGCGGCCGGATCGTGTGACGATACCTGCATGTCTAACTTGGTCATCGTGAGAGTCTCTGTAGGTCATGACGGCTCTGCACTTGGCAATTTTAAACTCCTCCACCATGGATGTCAGAGGAAGTTGAAGTTGTCCTGATCTTATATACAGGCCTACTGAAGTGAAGCTAGGAGGAATTCCCAGCCACTTCCGGAGATACTTGTTGACTTTCCTCTCCATCCCTTCCACGCTTGTCATCGGGGCCTCATACACAGTCAGTAACCATGTTAGCCTTGGCAACAGCCCATATTGATAGAGCCATGCTTTAAATTTCCCTGAAACTGTATTAGGCAGGAGTCAAGTACATCACCTTTTTTTCTCCGTCCCCTGGACCACTGTGGCACCGTTTGGTACTCACTTGTCTCTGAGAATGCCTAAGAAAAGAGACTAAAATCTCTCTGTTAGCACATTCCAATTATATATATGACCAGGTTTATTTGCAAGAAAAAGGCAGAAAACAGGATAGAAATGTTAATGTGAGTCAGTGGAGAGGGGAACAGTGGGAAGGCGTACATGAAAAAATTCTAAAGCCACCTTTCTACCGCTAGAAGGTCTCCATATTACCTGGCCTAAGTTCGTTAAAACTTAGCATAATTTAGTCACCTTTGTCAATCCCTGCATGTCCATTTTAGATCATGACTTCTTATCATACGACCTGAATGAGCTCACTTTCCAGAGTCTTCTGTTGGAACAAAGGTGGCTTTGCAGCTTTATCTCCCATAATCTGAAAGAAGTAACTCAGAGAAAAACAATTCTGTTAGTGTATTAGTTGACAAAAGAAAACCTGGTATTTTTAGTGTCTTGGTTCTTACTGTGATGTGTCTAAGTTCTTGATTGGTCCAGGGGAGGTAGGAATCTCTCGTTCCTTTTCTTTCAGCATTTTGTATTAAAACATCTCCTTCTCCTAAATTATCTGCAGAACAACCTTGAGTGTTGTTACTTTTTTGCCACTGGTGATGCAAAATTAAAGCAAATGAATCATTTAACAAAGAAATAACCAAAATATATAAAACAATAAAAACCCAACAAATGTCTCCCAAGGAGCGTAATCTGTCTGTTCCAATATCTTATAGCATTGTTTTGATTTCTTTCTAGCCCTTTTGATCATGCAAACTTAATCATTAATGCTTTTCAATCTTAATTGGTCAAGGGTGAAACTTTAAAGCAACCATTTTCTCTTTCAAGTTGTCAAGCTTCTAGTGTTTTTCTATACATAAGAGTTTTCCCCGTAATTCAGCACATTGAGAAGGCTACCCAAAAACAAACAGAGATTAGAATTAGAATTTAACCCTTCAGAAGCTCGCCTTTTTTTATTTTTGCTGATATATTTTTCATGCCCCCCCTAAGAAAACCCTTAGAAAAGCAACCATATTTAGTTCCATACAGGTTTGTACAAACCCAAAGCACAGTTTTTTTTTACATCTATTTAAATCAAAGATCATGTATATCTAAACTGCTTTCAAATTAACTGGTTTGTGATGAATCACTATTATTATTACAAGCAATAAGATATATTACTTCAGGGCCAAAAAACAAATGATAGGATCTCTGCCTAATTTTGTAAAACAGTAAACTCAACAAGCTTTATGTAAAGCTTATTACCAGTTCCAATTTCTGACAAAGCTGAAATATTTCCGTTCAAGCCATGTTAATCTCTGTGTATCAATTTAATTTGGACCGGATATTTAATGTGGGAAAAACAAACTTTATGTTATTGAAGTCTCTCTTTTCCTTTCCCTTTAAGTTAACATAGTCCACGCTTAAAAATGTCATTTGAATTACGGAGCTGCAGTTCTCCCAAAACAAATGAACATTTTGAAACCATGAACATTACTTCACACAGACGAACGTTTAGTTACATACGATCCACAAATACATACAGTTACATACAAACGATGACATTCAGACAGACAAACACGTGCAGGCCTTTACTTCTGACAGGGAGGGAGGGCTGGTCAGATCCTAACGACGGTTATGGCAGCCTCTTCCAAAATGCCCTGCTCAACCACACGTCCAGCACAAGGGCACATCGTTGCCCTTGTGCTGGACCAACATTTGGTTGGTCCCTTTCTATGATTTCTCTACTGGGAATTTGACCCCAGGGAGGTCTCTGATACATCTGAAATGGGACATCTGGAGGGAGGGGCCCCATAACCTGGTCTGAACCAAACACAGGTGTCGGGGCAATAACCATCTGAGCTTTTGCAACATTCTTCTTCTTCCTCCTTTTACTTTGTTTGTCTCTCATCTTTTTTAGCTGTTCAGCTAAGAGTTGTTGTTCTAACTTCTGTGAATCACTGCTAATCTGTTTCATATTCTTTTCACCCCTATCCAGCTGATGTACCAAAGCAGCCATCCACTGATCTAAAGGCATATCATAACTCGCAACCATTCTGTCCATGTCCTCCTAAACATCCGTTTGGCCCTTTAACATTGTCTGTTTAAAGAGTTCCTGCAGCGTGCCTGATAACGGGCAAGAGCCCGTCTGGTCTTCCCATACTTTGAACATTCTGTCCACATATGCTGAAGCCGTCTCCCCTGCATAACGTGTAGTGTCATTTAAAAGGCCAGAATCCGTATTTACCGGATAAAACGTCCTCAGTGTGCTCCAAAGTTGCCGTGCCACTGGGGCCAAAGGAGCGGTTGCTCCTAGTTCGTCAGTTCCAGCAGAAACTTCCACCGCATGTACCTCATGTGGTTCCAGGTATGCTGATAAGCCAGTCCTCACATCACCAATAGCCAATACATGCCCGCTCAAAATCTTCAAGAATACTTTGATCCAAAGGTGCACCCCTTCTCTTGGATCAGGGAGCATGTTCCTCAGCTGAACACCGTCAGCACATGAAAGAGGGTTGTAAGCAACTGCATGCACCTGTCCTGTAGCACTGAGTCTGAAACAATGGCAGTTGCACACTTTGTTTTGTTGCAGGTAAAGAAGGATCAGTTTTGTTAGAATGCAGATTATATCTGGGGCCCTTTTCCGCCCTGTATTCGCGCGTGTCATCGGTTTTCATAACATCTGTGTCATCTGATTCTGCAGTTTTAAGAGCATGTCTTACCACTTGTTCTATCGCATCCCGTAGCTGGTCTCGTTTGTGTCCATCTAACCTACTTTTTCCATGTATCGTTCTTACGTCACAGCTTATCTGTCCCCCACATAACTCCATACCAGGCACCTCCACCGAAGGGTCTGATGAAGTCACCACACTCCAGGCCTTGGATAACAGTTCTCTAGTATCACCACACAGATTGTTTTGCATAACAGCGGCTGCACCAGAAGCAGACATGTCCGGAATGACTGGAGGAGTTGTGTACTTACCTTCTTGTTTGAAAAAATATGATTCACTTACCCCCTGCAGACTTTCACTTTCTTGTTGTTGTTTGTCGAGGCCTGAGAAGCATATGCTGAAATAAAGTTCAATTAGTTTTATCAAGCCTGCTATTTTGATTTCCTCTTCTTGGCATTTTTCCCGAGCAAACTCGACAGCACCAACCGTTTTTACCTGTGCTTGGACTAGTCTATTTTGAACATTTGCAAATAGTGAGTACATATCTGGGCTTCTGGCGGAGGCCCCTCTGCATCACCAAAAACCCCGTCTCCCCTCATTTTTTCGCACCACTCCTCGAATTGTTTTAGATGATGTTCAGCGTCTCTGTGTGGAAATCTTGCCATTATGCTCCCTTTTCCTGTCTCCAGCAGTGTTCTTAAAGAACACCCCTGGAGCTCATTTACTACTGGATCTTCAGCCATTCCAGCACTCACACGTTTTGGTCAACCTGCCGGGACAGCGTCCTGACCCCGGTCCAATGAGAGCTTATTTTTATCTCTCAGACACCAAAACTTATTATGTTCCTATATGCCTTATTATAGTGTTTTTACACGGCAGTTTCAATGAGCCAGTGTGCTCTGGATGAGCAGGTTATATGTCACCTGAACAGGTACACCCTTACCCTTCAATTTCACTGGCTCAATGTCAGTAACGTGTCACACACACACACACACACACACACGCGCACACACACACACACACACACACACACACACACACACACACACATTCACCCCTTCTGGCCAAGCTTCAGTTAACTCTGTACGTACTCTTTTACTTACCTTTTTCAAATATATTTGGATTAGCTGCTTTTAAAGTTCTTTAAGAGAACTTTTGGAACCATTGAAACCAAGAATCCAACTCTTACTCGCTCTATAGGTACCTATTTTTAAATATAATTGGATTAGCTGCTTTTAAAGTTCTTTAAGAGAACTTTTGGAACTATCGAGACCAAAAATCCAACGGCTCTTTGATCTTTTATAAGCCACGCATAATGGCGTGCCTGTCGGTCAGAATGGCTGCTTTTATGCTAAACACAGAGGAAGACGTATTCTCCTCTGTGCCTCTAAACGTATTCTCCTCTGTGCCTCTAAACCCAAATTCTCAAGGTTCACAGTATTTTCAGAGACCTGGCCAGGATCTCCCGGACTTTCCCCGCTGTGACTGCACGCAAATCCCAAGTTCTTATCGACACGTTTGCAAACAATTATCCTCAAACTTTTCTCTGCCTTTTAGGAGTGCAAAAAGTCGGCCCTTCCAGGAAGAAAAAGACACTAGGAGATAAATGGAATCTCCTTACCTTTTTGTGTGTTTTTCCTCTGGAATGACGTCCTGGCCGGAAAACGGAAGGTGGTACGCCGCCTTTTGGGTCCGGGCGGAGACACCAATTTGTTACTGTCTTCACCGTACCCCGTCTACGGTGAAACACCCTCGGTGGACCCAGCTCTTTTTACCCAGTCAGGCGACCCCCACTTACTTATTACCTTGAATGTAGGACGCATAAAACAGACAAGTATACTTTTAGTTATATTTTATCTACGTAAAGACAGAGAAACAGTTACAGTCACACCAGCGCTGATGGGCTCTTGATCGGCAAGAAGCCCCGATTGCTCATCACACATACATTATATAGGGATCTAGGTACACACCCATGCAAGGGCTGTACACATCCAAACTGTGACATCAGCAGAAAAACTGTGTCACCTCCGGGGTGGTATCTGATAGATATGTGCCAATCTTTTGGGTCAGTGCCATCTAAGTGTGCCAGGCAGCTCCAGGATAAACAGCTCGTTCCACTTGACCTCGTTGATATCCTAACATTTACTAACAATAGAGCAAAAGAAATGTAAAACAGACATAAAATATAGGAAGCCAACAGAGTGTGATAATTTAATGGGAAAACTTTTGTATCAAACCAGAGGTAGCTGCTGGTGTAGAGATTTGTAAAGTCATAGTATGAGACCAGCCCCTTTAAGGAAAGATGAGGGTCTCCTTTAGCTGCTGACAGTTGTCAGCCATAAAAACTGTGTCACTTCATAAGCTCCTAACAAGTTTGGTATTAGTTCATAGCATCATTTTCATCATTAGCATTTTTAGACTAGATCAGAATCTGTTGAAAACAACCAATCATGGACTGGAACAATTAACATCTGTGCTTATTGGATGAAACTGAAGACTATAATCACTGATGTGAGAGATGTTATCTTTAACTGGTGTTTTAGGTTTGTCTGTGCTTTGCTCTGTCTGGACTCTTCAGTTCAAACTTGTTGGTTGCACTGTTCACAAAACAGTAACATCTTTTTTTTTTGGTTATGCAGTCTTTCAGAGAACCAATCTCTGCTAAAAATGCCTCCATGGTCAAACCCCTGGCTGGTGGGAGCCATCTGTCTCTCCATGGCTTTACACTTCCTCATTCTGTATGTCGACCCCCTGCCGGTAAGAATACATGACAGCATGACTGTGTGAGAAAGTTCGTCCCGTAACGTTTGGTTCTTACCCAGGCTACTGGTACCAGGAGCACAATGCCCACAGTACCAACATCCTCCTTGTATTTTTGCATCCACAGGTTGTTTTCCAGATCCGCCCTCTATCGTGGACTCAGTGGGTGGTGGTTTTAAAGATGTCACTGCCTGTCATCTTGATGGACGAGGCTCTCAAGTTCTTGGCCCGCAACTACATTGAACCAGGAAGCCAGGTCCAGCCAAGAGGCAGTCTACTAGCTTTTAATAATGCATTTGTTTCTGTCTAATCTTTTCAAATTGATATGTCTGTTTATTCTCTCCTAAAGACAATAGAGGAGGAAGAGCTGCAAAGGTCATGGGCCAGCATGGGATTAGTAGGTTCAACGATATCAAAGCTCCATCAGTCAATGAAGGGCGTGTCCTGGTTGTTTTTCCTGATTTCTACACCACTTGTGGTCTGGATCTTCAGCCTGGACTCCGACATCACCAACATCTTTTGGGAGTGAAACATGAATTGGAAGGCTGGCTGTAGGAGCAATACTGAACCACGGCAGATGAAGAAGAGAGTGAGAAAGCAAATGATAGATTGCTGGGAGATTAGCTGCATACAAAACACAATACTGGTTTTGAAACATCAGAAATGGATGACAGAGATTTGAAGACAGAATGCTTTTTGGAGCTTTTTATTTTTGTTCGAAACACTTTTCTTTGGATCTAATTGGTGGGTGACTGAAGCGAATATTGTATCACTATAGTTAAGATTCTGTCAGAAGTGTTTTGCCTTAAATCTTAGCTGATCATCTTTGTTCAGTCACGTGACATCTTGTTTCAAACCTCCAGACATTGTCCTCTTTCAGACGTTCCTTTCTTTTATCCCTACCAGCCTCGAAATTCCAAACAGAAATTAAATTTGGTTCTTTCTGGTTGAGTTAGTTATGTAGGTGGTTGAGCTAAGCTAAGCTGCTTTATGTGTTTTGTAATTCAGTTCCATATAAAACCTTATAGAAAGAACATGGTCCTCAGGAAAAAGTGGGGAAAATTTTGTAAGATCGCGTACACTATTTACCCTCAAGAGTACACATTATGCCTGATAGTTACATGTACAACAGAATATATCCTGAACATATCCTCATGTGTTACTGCTAAATATGTTTAATATTGTTGCTGCAGCCATCTTGTACTCTTGCAAATCAAGGTTAGAAGAAGTAAACCTTAGTAGGACGACCTTTTCAGAATGAAAGTTGCTCAATCCTGTTCTGAAGTGTTTCATAGTGGTTGTTCACCCAGTTTGTGCAGTGAAGCTCAATGTTTAAGGCTATAAGATGAATTTGAGTGTCAGAATATTTTTGAGTAGACATTAATTAAATTTTTGTTGATTTTGTGATGTTTTGGTAGGCCTGGAAAAGGTTTTTGCATCACTATTCAAATCTCTGCAAACTAATCTGTAAGGCCGTTGTTTTTAGTGGTTTCCTTCGAGTTCTGTACTGCGCTCACGACAGATGCTGCCTGTATGTCACATTGTATCTCAGTTGTATGGAAAGTAAACAGATTGTGAATTTAATTGTTAAATACATTATTTTGGGGCCTATTTATAAACTTTCTGCTGCTGTCCTGTGACAAATCATGATATTAGACTTGTCTTTTAAGGTCCCTTTCGTTTTAGTGTGTGTGTGTGTGTGTGTGTGTGTGTGTGTGTGTGTGTGTGTGTGTGTGTGTGTGTGTGTGTGTGTGTGTGTGTGTGTGTGTGTGTGTGTGTGAGTGTGAGTGTGTGAGTGTACTTGTAGGTGAGTGAGAACATCTTTTGTGTATTTTACTAGTTAAGTGCGGACTTGGATGTAAAGTCAGGAGCTTTTTTTGGGGCTAGGGATTAGGTTTAGGACTAAGGTGTTAGTTAGGTTTAGGTATATACTAATAATGTTTAAAGGAGCAATAAGCAAAATGTCATTATTTTAGATAGAATAAACTAAAAGATAGTGATGTGAAGAACTAAAAGGTAATATTTCAGATGGACTATGGTATGACATCACACCGCATCTCTCTATGTTGTTCTCCAGTCTCGTTTATGTTGATGGGCTGGCTGCGGATGCATGTACGTGCCATTCAGAGTTTAGGCCCTCCCTGTCCAAAAATGCCACCGCCAGACCAGCACAGTGTTGGAGCAATATGGCGGAGAGCACTCCCAGGAGATGTTCTCTTGCTAACAGCATTATAAAGTTCTGAGTTGCTTCACTAGAAATGTTTCTCTGAAAGGTGATGCTATTTTGCTGTGCATTTAATCCTTTACAAATATGCGCATAGAAGGCGATGAATGAGAAGTGAAAGGAGGGGCTGGGTGCCAGCTACAGTGGTAAAGAGAGGCGCGGCTTGTCATACATTATGTTTTGATCTACAGACAGTGCTCAAGCACCACCTAGTGGTGAAATATTGCTTATTGCTCATTTAAGTTTAGGATAAAGCTCAGGGTTGGGCCATAGAAAGGATTAAAAAAGGAATGGAAGTCAAGACTTCTTTGTAAGTCTCCTTTGTAAGTCTTTAAAATAAAGGTGTGTGTGTTTAACATGTTGCCCCATTAGATAAGTTAAAGATGACTTAGAATGAACGAATTAGAAGAGCAAATAAGTTGCAATGATCCATGCTGTGTGCACATGGAACACATTGTTATAGGATGGTGGCTCCAAATGTGTGTGGCTCAGGCTTCGTTCTCCAGAGGGATTCTTTTGCTATTATAATGTAATGTTTTTGTTTCTTTTGGAGTTTTTACAAAATCTTACCTTAGCCCCTTTTGATAATTGCTCTAAATAATAACTGCTTGAGGTGTTCTTTTCGATATTTTCGGTTTAATTTACAGAACATTGTGAAATAGTTTTAGATTGTATTTGAACCAAAGCAGAAATAACATATATTAATATTAATTTATTACTCTTCATCTTTATTTATTTTGAACTGTATGACAAAAACTTTACTATAGTTTGTTCCAACTGTTTATCAGCTGACGGCTGTTCTTTGGCTGAAAAGAAGAAATGTTAAATGTTATAGATCCCTCTTACTGAGTTGTATGTTTTAAATAAAGATGAAACTGAAGAACTTAAACATTTTATTGTTTAGATATTCCACCTAAACATTTACTTAGAAGAAACACTTCATAGATTTAGTCTTTTTGCCATTGATACATTTTTAATTTACCTCAGTTTACTTGAAAGCAATTTTATTAAAATATTGCATTTGTTACAAACACTCAAATTCAGATCCATTTCTAAAATGTAATCTGAGGAAACCAATTGATTGCATTGTTTCTTCACCGCAAGGCTGAGCAGGACTGTGATGACTGTAAAGAGAAACAATTCAATTTTAACAGGAATAATTTTTTGCCAGACCAGACTCAGGGTGAGCAACCATCTTTCTTGACTGCCTGGGCACTCAGAGGACAAAAAAATAAAGAGCACTGGAAAGAAACACAAATTCAGCCGCTTTTGGCAAATGAGCTCAGTTCTCCTATAGTCTGGAGGTCCGTGTATCTTTTGTAATTTGTTACAGCTTTATGTAATGTTTTTTATTATTCATGTCTGCTGGTGAATTTTGAAATATATATTTTCCATATACATGATGTGGAATTTCTAAATTAAAGCCCTCCAAAATCTCTATGTTAAGTCAATTTTACCTAAGTTGCTGACAATGTAAAACACCTCCAGATGTTGCTCAACAAATTTCATCCACATCTGATGTGGAATTTCAATGTAAAAGCCCTTCAAAATCTCTCTATATATTCACTTTGACCTAAGTTGCTGACAATGTTGCTACTAACCCTTACGTTTTAAGTGAAAACTTTTGATTCAGCATGACAGAACACCTCCAGATGCTGCTCAACAAAGCTCATTAAGATTTGATGTGGAATTTCAAAGTAAAAGACTGTTCCAACATAAGTATATACACTATAAGATAAGATAAGATAGCCTTTATTGATCTCACAATGGAGAAATTCACTCGTCACATCGTCACGCTCCTTCTTACAGACAGGATGTCTAAGTCTGGCACTAAAGGAGCTGCTCAGCTCCTCTACAGTCTGGTGCAGGGGTTGGAAGGTGTTGTCCATGATGGATGTGAGCTTGGACAACACCCTCCTCTCAGCTACTTCCTCCACTGAGTCCAGAGTGCAGCCCAGGACAGAGGGGGTCTTCCTCACCAGCTTATTCAGCCTCTTTCTGTCCCGCTCTGCGCTACCAGGGGCCCAGCAGACGACAGCGTAGAGGAGGGCTAAGGCATAGAAGGTCTTAAGCAGAGGCCGGCTCACTCCAAAGGACCTCAGCCTCCTCAGGAGGTGGAGGCGGCTCTGGCCCTTCTTATACAGGGCGTCTGTGTTATGAGTCCAGTCCAGTTTATTGTTGACGTGAACACCCAGGTATCTGAAACTCTCCACTGTTTCTATGTCCTGCCCCTGGATGTTCACAGGTGAGTGAGGTGGGGGTCTTCTCCTGAAGTCGATCACCATCTCCTTGGTCTTACTGGTGTTTAAGCACAGATGGTTTTTCTCACACCAGTCCACAAAGTCCATGATGACCGACCGGTACTCCAGCTCGTTCCCCTCAGACACACAGCCCACAATGGCCGAGTCATCAGAGAACTTCTGAAGGTGGCAGCTGTCCGTGTTGTAAGTAAAGTCAGAGGTGTAAAGGGTGAAGAGAAACGGAGACAGAACGGTGCCCTGGGGGGCCCCGGTGCTGCAGAGTGCCACCTCTGACTGACAGCCGTGCAGCCGCACGTGCTGAGGGCGGTCAGTGAGGTAGTCCATGGTCCAGTCAGCCAGATGTTTGTCCACCCCAGCGTCCTCCAGCTTCTCCCTCAGCAGCACCGGTCTGATGGTGTTGAAAGCGCTGGAGAAGTCAAAGAACATGACTCTCACAGCGCTCCCAGTGGTCTCCAGGTGGGTGAGCGCCCGCTGCAGCAGGTAGATGATGGCGTCCTCTACTCCGATGTTGGGCTGGTAGGCAAACTGCAGCGGGTCCAGGGTGGGGCTGACCACGGTGCGCAGGTGAGCTAGGATGAGGCGCTCCATGGTCTTCATCAGGTGGGAGGTCAGGGCGACTGGTCTGAAGTGGGCCGGTTCCCTGGCGTGTGGTGTTTTGGGAACCGATACCACACAGGAGGTCTTCCACAGGGTGGGCACCACCCCCAGGCTGAGGCTCAGGTTGTAGATGTAGCTGAGGACCTCACAGAGCTCATCTGCACAGGTCCTCAGCAGCCTATATTGCAAAAAGTATTTGCTCAGCTATCCAAATTATTGGAATCAGGTGTTCCAATCACTTCCATGGTCACAGGTGTATAAATCCTATGCATGCAGACTGTTTTCACAAACATTTGTGAAAGAATGGGTTGCTCTCAGGAGCTCAGTGAATTCCAGCGTAAAGCTGTGATAGGATGCCACCTGGGCAACAAATCCACTTGGCAACTTTCCTCGCTCCTAAATATTCTTGAGTCAACTGCTGTATCTTAAGAAAATAGAAGTCTTTGGGAAAGACAGCAACTCAGCCACGTAAACTGTTGGACCAGGGTCAGTGGATGCTGAAGCACATAAAGCATAGAAGTTGCCAACTTTCTGCAAAGTCAAACACTACGCGCCTCCAAACTTCATGTGGCCTTCAGATTAGCTCAAGAACAGCACAGAGAGCTTCATGTTACTCCAAAGAACGTGTCTTCACATTGAAGACACGTTCTTTGGAGCTTTTGTTGAGTTGCTTTTTTTAATTTTCACTAAAAACGTAAGGGTTAGTAGCAACATTGACAGCAACTCAGGTCAAAGTGACTACATATAGAGATTTTGAAGTGCCTTTATTTTGAAATTCCACTTCACATGTGGATGTTGAGCATCATCTGGAGATGTTACTGTCAGGCTGAAGTGACAGTATCTCCTGAAAACGTACCGTTTAGTAGCAACATTGACAGCAACTTAAGTCAAATTTACTTAACGTAGATATTTTGGAGGGCTTTAATTTTGAAATTCAACATGTGATGTAGATGGATTTTAATGAGTAAGATCTTAAGATCTTAATCTGTTGTCTGTAAGTGAAAGTAGTCACTTGGAAAAACAAATTGTTTTTGTATCCCTGTGCAAATTGTCAGTTATCCGGGTCATCGCAACAGCAAGCCTATTTAAGCTTTCCCTCCTGCTATTGTTTTAGTAGATATTCAGGCTAAACGGGGACTCTGACCAAAATATATATTTCCATCTTCAGCAGCAGACCTGAATAATAAAAAAATTACATAAAGCTGTAAGAAATTATTTCAACTAACTGAAGTCAATATGTGTAAAAAAACAAAGAATAAAATAGGTCGATACACGTCAAACACATTGCTTTTATTTTGGAAAGTAGTCTCAGGCATTACTACCGTAATGCATGGTGATCGCATGACCTACAAAACCAATAGGGGGTTTTCACTGACGTCACTGGCCAACTTCCGGTCCGCCATATTGGGTGTCACACTTCCTTATCTCTAGTTGTCCTACACGTATTTTCGTATCGAGAATGGATAAGTACGCCAGCACGCTAGAGCGACCAGATAAGGACGTATATCTGAGGAAATGTTCCGTGATCGACCATATGGACCCCTATGCCCTCCACGGTGCCTTGTTTAGCCGTAATCCAGATGATTGGCCAAATGTAGAGCACGGCGACATAGTGCATTACCTGGTGTTCAGTGAAAACCCTCTGCACACTCTTGAGGAAATGAGAGCTTACAAGGGTCTAGAGCAGGGGTGTCAAACATACGGCCCGCGGGCCGGATCCGGCCCGCCGAACAATTTAGTCCGGCCCTGTGGCTAAATGCATTATCATTATTAAAAAAAAAAAAAATTTTTTTTTTTTTTTTCCCCCAGTGTCCTGTCTGGCAATGTAGCAATAAGACGCCACAAAGAGCTCATCAGATTTGACTTTCACAAGTGGACAAGATAAAAGGAAAAGAATGATAAAACAATTATTGAAAAAAACATGTACTTTGTTTAATTGAAAATATGCAGTTCCTATATTGTCCACGAGGGGCGCTGTGTTTTAATTAGCAGATTAAGCTTCAGGTGTGGAAAAATTCAAATCATTTCTTAATTTTTATCTCTTTGATGTATTTTGTCATGCAGGACAGTGTTTTTAAGTTCCAAAAAATGTGAATAAATGTTTTTCAACATTGTATAATCACTGTGATCAGTTCTTATGCATAATGCACAAGTAAATGTTTAGCTGAGTAAAAGTATTGTTGAAATTGCACATACTTTTCTTAAAAACGCTGAGGTTATTCATAATATATTGTGTAAAAGTGAAATTAACTTAATATAAAAATCAACAAGTCCACATTTATTAGTTGTATTTAATCTTGCAATGAGTTAACTCGTGTGGCCCTCTTGAGATCAGATTAAGCTGCATGCGGCCCCTCAACCAAAATGAGTTTGACACCCCTGGTCTAGAGGCTCACAACCAGTTCACATCTGGTTGGGTACGAGATGTCGAAGTTATGTACATCAAGGAAATCGCCATCATACGTGGACGGGTGAGTTTTAATAAGATGGTAAAAATGTAAACAATCCGACGCAAATGCGTCGCATGCTTCTGCGGTGGCTGACGGCCGGCGGTGCGCGAAGGCGCTTGGCTGCAGGGCCGCTCGCGGCTTTAATTATTTAAGCAGAACAATGACCAGTGCAAAATTAAGTTGTATTTACCGTATTTACGCCGGCAAAAGCCTACCGGCGTAACCCGGAAGTAGCGCGGACGTCACTTTCCATATTGGACGTCTTGGGCTACCTTGTTTGTGGCGTGAGCGCCTATACTTCAGAACAGTTCTGAAGCTACAAGTCCTTGGAGTCTCATGTGCAGTTCACGAATGGATGGGTTCAGGAGCTGCCGATCATAAAGCCAGCAAACAGTGGGAACACAGCAACTCGTTCAAAGGTAAGCTGTGCTCAGACGGGCTCTGGCACATGTTAACTGTTAGTGCTAACAACCACTCACGCATGCAATGTACTTTTAACTAGCTGCTATGTGTTTCAAACGTTTAGAACACACTCTCATTGACATCGGGATACTGTGGAAAGTTATGTTCGGTCGTCTTACAGCCGCGATCCAAGCGAGCCGACGACTCTTTGTTATCTCTAACAGTTGTTCTCCGTGGTTGCGCCTCCAGGCAGGAAAGCGGTGGAAAATTAACCCGTTTCTATGTTTTTTCCCATGGCGATCATGTGTTGCGCTGTTACAGCCCACAATACAGCAACGGTTTACATGTTTTAAATACTTAACAGTTAATTACCTGTGACAAAGTGAGCACCGCAGACTCTGGCGTATTCCAGCTTAACACCGTCCAAATCGGACCTGGATATCCGTGTCAGCCATAGGTGATGGCGTTGTTCAGAGAGCTGTTTTGTTTTTTCACACTGATTCACTATTACGGCTGGTAGGCGATAGAAAGAGCGTTGATCTCCACCTCCACGGGCCGTGCAACCAACCATTAAACACGTTTTCCCCATTGTTCACTTCCAATACTGCCTAAGGCGTAATACAATGCGGGTCAACGGTGCGAAACGACAGACACCCAATATGGCGGACGCGCAGAGTAGTCACGTGAGCGTGACGTCAGCTGAAAACCCCCTATTGAGGGCTGGCATAACTGCCGTGTCCCCGGTGGCGCTGGCTTGACTGCAGTAAACTCAGCCATTTTCATTGGAAAATCGCCTCACTTTTCATGCGGAATATCCTCTTGCTCCCCCTCTCACATGGGAGATTTGCACTGAGATTTTTATGGATGACAAGCCTTGTTTTGCCCTGCGACAGACTGGCGACCTGTCCAGGGTGTACCCCGCCTCTCGCCCGGTGAACGCTGGAGATAGGCACCAGCAACCCCCGCGACCCCATGAGGGATTAAGCGGTTTGGAAAATGGATGGATGGATGGACAAGCCTTGTTTTGTTGTGTCTAAAGACATTTTATTCTGAAAAGTTTGGTGCTTTTGTCAAAAATACGTGACCACTTCTGGTCTCGGAATATGAACAAACGAGCCTTTTTTCGTTTCTATTTAAAAGCATTTTTGTTTTTTGTTACCTGAAATGGAAAATTAAATAATTTTTCAAATTTCACTTTTCCGTTTTTGACAATGAAAAAGAGAAAAGCTTTATATTTCGATTTTCATTTTTTTATTTTAAAACAAAAATCAAATCGCCATTTGTTTTTGTTTTTTTAATTCCTGTTTATGAAACGAAAATCCATTGACCAAAAGATACACGGACCTCTGGATCTGAACCATCATCTAAATGCATGGTTCATTTGAGTCAGTGCAACCACAGAGAGGTGTTGTTCCCATCATTCGGTCTTTCAATATGGGGGGCAGCAAATTCATGGTTTTGCCCATTTCCAATTTTGGTCTCAATTCAGTTTTTAACTATTCAACTCATTCAAAACAATCAAATCATATTGTCAGATTATGCAGATACATTTCAGTCCAATTCAGTCGTAATCATAGTATACTTTCAAATTTGTTTATTGTTATATTATATTTATTGTATAATGCCAGTTTAAGTTTCTTTTAAGATGTGCTGGTCCAAAGACACCCATGTGTTTTGTCTGAAAGTTGTCCAGGCCTTTAACTCTTAAAGAGATGCCTGTGGTCTGATGAACTAGTTGGATTTATCAGGCTTTGTGGATTAACTATAGCTGAGTAACAACATAAAAAGAGACAGTTGTCCCATATCTAATTATTTCATCACATAGAAACTGAGAAAAAGAGATTCTGAGCACAGAGCCCTTTTGCACTCAACTAAATTGTGCACAATAATAATTTATCAACATGAACAAACTGCATTTTCTCAGATATAGGTGTAATGTAAACAAATTTAAAGTAATTCTCTAGAATATTTCCAAGCCTCTTTAAAAAGTTATAACTTTAAAACCTATTCTTTCAAGGCAAAAATATGGAAACCCTACTCCGAGCCTTTATTTCATCATGGCTGGATTAGTAATTTTCTTTCTCTCGGAATCCTCACTCGGATGTCTGCAGCTGGTTCAAATGCTGCTGGACACCTTTTAATGGAAAAACATAAAATAAAAGTAAAGCACATTACACCATCCTGGCCTCCCTTCACTGGTTGCCTGTTTATCTTAGAGTTTAGTTTAAAAAACTTCTGTTTGTTTTTAAGGTTTTAAACAGCTTTGCCCACTTTACTTAAATGAGCTTCTCCTTCACACCGCTGCTTGCTCATTCATGTCTGCTGACCAATTGCTCATGGTCATTCACAGTTCTGAGCAGTAGCTTAGAGATAACAGGGCCTTCTCTATTGGGGCCCCTAAGTTATAGAACGACTTACCTTTGTACATTTGACAGGCCCCTCCGCTTTCCAGTTTTAAAACCTGTCTTAAAACCTATTTTTACCCATTGGCCTTCAACCTTACTGATATTATATCTTTGTCAACTTTTCTGTTGTGGTGAAGAGAGAGCTGAGTCAAAAGGTAAAGCTCTCGATTTACCGGTCGATCTACGTTCCTACCCTCATCTATGGTCACGAGCTTTGGGTCGTGACCGAAAGAACGAGATCCCGGATACAAGCGGCCGAAATGAGTTTTCTCCGTAGTGTGTCTGGGCTCTCCCTTAGAGATAGGGTGAGGAGCTCAGTCATCCGGGGAGGACTCAGAGTAGAGCCGCTGCTCCTTCACGTAGAGAGGAGCCAGTTGAGGTGGCTCAGGCATCTGGTTAGGATGCCTCCTGGACGCCTCCCTGGTGAGGTGTTCTGGGCACGTCCCACCGGGAGGAGGCCCAGAAGGAGACCCAGAACACGCTGGAGGGACTATGTCTCCCGGCTGGCCTGGGAACGCCTTGGGATTCCCCCGGAGGAGCTGGCCCAAGTGGCTGGGGAGAGGGACGTCTGGGCCTCCCTACTGAAGCTGCTACCCCCGCGACCCGACCCCGGATAAGCGGAAGACAATGGATGGATGGGCATACATAACAGTAACTGAAGTTTTAAGGTTAAATTACATTAAATTTAAATGACCTTTTCAGGTGAAATACGAGCACTCCTGCTGGGAGGAGGAGTTATATATTAATATTCCAGACTTATAATATAACAGACTTATATAATATTATATTATCTAAGTCTGGAAACAGAGAAGTCCGAATAGTGGGTCAAAGGCACTCAATGTTTTCCCAGGGTTGAAAGTTTGATTTCAGGCTGAAAAGTATGGGCCCTAAAGCATGACATGCATAAATGATTGGATTAAACGTGCATGTCATGTTCGCCTTTATGTGTTTGGCCCACATGCAGAAAACACTCGGGGAAAACAGTTCAGATCTCAAGAGTTTTATTATAATAGAGCCACGGGGCGGAGCCACGAGGAAGATCTGTCACCGCAGATCGGGACACAACGGGGAACCAAAGCCTGGAGATCGGGTCAGTCTGGAGATAAGGGAGACACGATTAATTGTGGGTGAAGCAAGGGGAATCTACGGAGAATCGTAAGCTTACCACAAAGCACGGGAACCGAACCGGAGAGGAAGCGGTGTGGACTCAGCCCTGCCCGCGGGTGGAGTTGGCAGGCGTCTGGGAGAACAGTGAGCGGAGGCAGATGTGGGTCCGAGCAGCACCAGGGAATCCAGGGATCCAGAGCAGCGGGAGGAACCAGGTGAACGTCAGAGGTGGTCTTGGATCTGGGTGGAGGGGAACCGACTCGGAAGGAACCAGAGGGATACTTGAGGCATCCACCACGAAGGGGAACACAGGAGCACAAGAGGAGATGTCGCAGCACAAGAGGTACCTGGGAAACACAGAGGAGTGTTTTTAGTTCTTTTCTTAACCTTGTCAGGCGAGAGAGGCAGTGGCCGATTACGCATACCACAATGGCAACACTCTGGCATCCACCCTCTGTTCGAGCACAGTTCTTATAGTGCGGCCCGGTGCTACTGAACTGTCTGCAGGTGTGTGCACTCCGCCCACCAGTTAACCACGAACACCTATGGAGAGAGCGGAGGCAGCAGAACCGGCAGCAAGCTACACGGCCCTGCTGGCTGAGTCCTGACAGTGCAGATTTTCCACAAGGGGGTTCATAATATTGCAGTAATATATATCATGGTTTCAAAAATGTTTATTTGTGTTGAGGTGACTGCAGCCCTGAACACCAATGCATTTGAGAGACCTCAAGTAAGCATGAAATATTTAACTAAAAGTTTGAAAGAAGGAAAAGAGAGAGACTTTAATAACATAGAGCTTGGGTTTTCACATTAAATGTCCAACACAAATTAAATTGACACACACAGAGATTAACATGGCTTGAAAGAAAAAATGTCAGGTTTGTTAGAAATAATTGGAACTGACAATAAGCCGTACATAAAAGCTTGTTTGGTTTACTGTACTACAAAATTAGGCAGAGATCCTATCACTTGCCCCAAGTAATATAAAATATTGAGATTATGATATTGCTTGTAACAATAATGATCCATCACAAACCAGTCCATTTGAAAGAAGGCTTTAAATATACTTTGAAAAGCAATATATGAGAAAATATATTAGGAAAATATGAGAAATTAAGTGCTTTGGCTCTGATAAAAAATTTATGAAATTTAATTGGATATGATGTGCTAAGGGAGATTTTTAACTAGAATTTTAATGCAGCTAAAAGAGGAATTTTGAGGAGCTTCAAGATATCAAAAGGCCTCATTAAACACGTCATCTGTTGCGCATTTGATGTTATCTAGTTACGCTGAGCTGAGGCAAACCTCAGAGAGACAGTTAACCTGAAAAGAGAAAAAAGATATGATAAAACAAATCTGACCATGATGTAAACATCTGAATGGGATTGCTTGGCAGGGTCAGTGTGGACGGGAACTGGAGCACGAAAAGAATATCAGCAAAATGATGGGAGCTTCAGACGGAAGGGTTAAAATTCTAATTCTAATCTTGGTATTGTTTTGGGCAGTGTTCTCGATGTGTTGAATTAGGGGGGGAAACTATTATCATTGCAAAAAACACTAGAAGCTCAGAAACATAAAACTTACGTATCGAGACTAAAACTTATAAACTAAAACTTATAGATCTTTACGGAACAAGACCGAGGAACTCACAGCACTAACCCGTTTCCAGAGTAAGTACAGAGACGCTAGCATTATGTGCTTCACGGAGACGTGGTTAGATGGATCTGTCCCGGACTCAGTGATCTCCACGGACGGCTTTAAACTTATCCGCGCGGACAGAACCTTTGCGGGGAGCGGAAAAAAGAGAGGGGGAGGGCTGGCGGTGTTTGTGAATGAGAGGTGGTGTAGCGCGGCGCATGTTCACGTGAAGCAGCAGATATGCTGCTCGGATGTTGAACTTCTCGCAGTGAGCTTAAGACCTTATTACTTGCCAAGAGAGTTCGGCCACGTGATCATGCTCTGTGTTTACATCCCTCCCTCTGCGGACGCCGCCGCCGCGTGTGAGCGGATCCACGCCGCTGTAAACAAACTGCAAACACAGCACCCCCGCGCTCTCCTGCTGATCACAGGGGATTTCAACCATGCCTCCCTCCGCTCCACCCTCCCCACGCTCACCCAGTACGTCACGTGTAAAACAAGGGACAATAAAACGCTGGACCTTTTTTATGCTAACGTTAAGGACGCTTACACCTCCGCCCCCCTCCCCCCTCTGGGATGCTCAGACCACAACCTCGTCTATCTGCTCCCCCATTACATTCCACTGGTGAGGAGACAAAAGGCACAGAAGAAGTCAGTGAAAGTTTGGTCAGACGAAGCCAGTGAGAAACTGAAGGACGGTTTCAGAACCACAGACTGGAGCATGTTCCAAAGCTCTCATGGAGAGGACATCAACAGCCTGACTGAATGCATCACCGACTACATGAACTTCTGTGTGGAGAGCATTGTGCCAACACGACGGCTACGATGCTTTCCAAACAACCCCCGCTGGGTGACCCCTGAGCTGAAAGTCCTCCTGAACCAGAAGAAGAGGGCTTTCTACTCAGGGGACAGAGAGGAGCAACGTAGAGTCCAGCGGGAGCTCCAGTGGAAGATCAGGGCAGCAAAGAAGGATTATGGGAGGAAGATGGAGGAGCAGCTGGCACAGAACAACGTCAGGGATGTGTGGAGAGGTCTGAAGAACATCTCCGGCTTCGGGCAGAGGACCAGCAGGGCTGCAGACGGAGACACCAAGTCTGCAGATGAGTTGAACACATTCTTCACTCGGTTCGACTCCCCCCACACTGGCCCCCTCCTTGCCCTCAACTCTCTACATGTCTCCAACCACCAGCGCTCCAGAGACCTACCATCCCCCCCACCGCCACTCCGATCAACGACTGACCCATCCACACCTTCAGCCCTACCTTCCTCCCCCCTCACAGTCACACCAATGCAGGTGAGATGTCAGCTGATGAGGCTGAAACAGAGGAAAGCCTCAGGACCGGACGGCATCCCCCCAGGCTACTGAGGACCTGTGCAGACGAGCTCTGTGAGGTCCTCAGCTACATCTACAACCTGAGCCTCAGCCTGGGGGTGGTGCCCACCCTGTGGAAGACCTCCTGTGTGGTACCGGTTCCCAAAACACCGCACGCCAGGGAACCGGCCGACTTCAGACCAGTCTCCCTGACCTCCCACCTGATGAAGACCATGGAGTGCCTCATCCTAGCTCACCTGCGCACTGTGGTGAGCCCCACCCTGGACCCGCTGCAGTTTGCCTACCAGCCCAACATCGGAGTAGAGGATGCCATCATCTACCTGCTGCAGCGGGCGCTAACCCACCTGGAGACCACTGGGAGCGCTGTGAGAGTCATGTTCTTTGACTTCTCCAGCGCTTTCAACACCATCAGACCGGTGCTGCTGAGGGGGAAGCTGGAGGACGCTGGGGTGGACAAACATCTGGCTGACTGGACCATGGACTACCTCACTGACCGCCCTCAGTACGTGCGGCTGCACGGCTGTCAGTCAGAGGTGGCCCTCTGCAGCACCGGGGCCCCCCAGGGCACCGTTCTATCTCCGTTTCTCTTCACCCTCTACACCTCGGACTTTACTTACAACACGGACAGCTGCCACCTTCAGAAGTTCTGTGACGACTCGGCCATTGTGGGCTGTGTGTCTGAGGGGAACGAGCTGGAGTACCGGTCGGTCATCATGGACTTTGTGGACTGGTGTGAGAAGAACGATCTGTGCTTAAACACCAGTAAGACCAAGGAGATGGTGATCGACTTCAGGAGAAGACCCCCACCTCACTCACCTGTGAACATCCAGGGGCAGGACATAGAAACTGTGGAGAGTTTCAAATACCTGGGTGTTCACGTCAACAATAAGCTGGACTGGACACATAACACCGACGCCCTGTATAAGAAGGGCCAGAGCCGGCTCCACCTCCTGAGGAGGCTGAGGTCCTTTGGAGTGAGCAGGCCTCTGCTAAAAACTTTCTATGACTCTGTGGTGGCCTCAGCCCTCCTCTACGCTGTTGTCTGCTGGGCTCCTGGCAGCACAGAGAGGGACAGAAAGAGGCTGAATAAGTTGGTGAGGAAGGCCACTTCTGTCCTGGGCTGCTCTCTGGACTCTGTGGAGGAAGTAGCTGAGAGGAGGGTATTGTCCAAGCTCACATCCATCATGGACAACACCTTCCACCCCCTGCACCAGACTGTAGAGGAGCTGAGCAGCTCCTTCAGTGCAAGACTTAGACATCCTGTCTGTAAAAAGGAGCGCTACCGCAGGTCATTTATTCCTGCTGCTATCAGATTTTACAATGCTGCACTGTAACTGCAACTGTGACCATAACTGTAATATTTAATGTGCAATAACCAAGGTGCAATAATCTATTTAATACACTGTCCTACAACCCGTGCAATAATCCTGATGTAGTGACTTCTGCTGCTATCAACACTTGAACATAAGTCAGTACACATGTATGTATGTATGTATGTATGTATGTATGTATGTATGTATGTACAAATGTATACAATGTATATGCACTTACATACGCGTAGGTGCGTATGTAAGTAGGCGCATAGATATATGTATATATTTAAGTATATAGATATGTATATATATATATATATATATATATATATATATATATATATATATATATACCACTAAGAATGTAAATGAGACATTTACATTCCTATTTCCTTTTTTGTATTTTTTCTTTGGTATTTTTTTTTTTTGATCCATTGTAGATATGAAGATTCACTGTATATAACTGAATGCACCTTCCCTACTCTGCACCTTCTTGTATGAGCCGATGTGACGAGTGAATTTCTCCATTGTGAGATCAATAAAGACTATCTTATCTTATCTTATAAAGAAGAAATCATTGCTTCTGCTGATGAATAGTTGTGTTATTGTGTTAGACAAGGTATAAAACAGTTCACTTTAAAGTTTCACCCTAGACCAACTGAGATTTGGAAAATTTATTTTCTTTTATTTTTGGCATCTCCGGTGACATAAAATAACTACATTCAAGGTACTTATGCAGATAATTTGAAAGAAGGAGATGTTTTGAACAAATTTACTAAAAAGAAAAGGAAAGAAAAGATACTGTTTGCTATACCTTCCCAGGATCAGCCAGAACTTGAAAACATCACATTAAACTGACACTAAGAGGACGAGGTTTTGACTGCATGTCTTATCTAAATTCAAACATAAATGTTTTTTCTGAGCAGTTGGTTTACAGAAGCTGGACGGGGAGACCTTTCTTCCAACGAAAGACTCTGAAAAGTGAGTTTTTGCAGGCATACGGTAAGAAGTCATAATCAAATTTGGACATGCAGGGATAAACGGATATGACTAAATTATGCTAAGTTTTAACGAACTTATGCCAGGTAATATTGAGATCTTCCAATATTGAGGTGGTGGCTTTATAATTTTGTTTGTTAACCTTTCTGCTGACCGTTATTAACACTTTAATCCTGCTTTCTGCTCTTTTCTTTGCAAAGAAACCTGGTCATTACATTTGGAATGTGCTAACAGAGAGATTTTAGTTTCTTTTTGACATTCTCAGGTGCTGAGTGAGTACCAAACTGTGCAGCAATGACATGAGAGGCTGATCCTAGGGACAAAGAGAAAAGGTCATGTCATTGACTTCTGCCTAATTCAGTTTTTGATTAAAATTTTGGACAAATATTAAGGATGTTTTCAAAGGCTGCATAAAGGTTTAACGTGGAAATGTGATGCTACAAGGTTTTAAGAGGAAAATTCTGTTTAATTTTTTTATATGACTTTTTTTTTTAGAGGGAACACTGTGGTTATAATGTTTGTTTGTGGTTGTTTTACTGTAATTTCTGTTCAACTTATGGAGCTACCTTTGGCAAAAATGTTGGTTGGGCTGCATTCTGCTTTCGGAGACGAAGGCAGGTTGATGGAGGTTTATGGATGAGTGCTCTTGCTGGAAGAATGGTGTGCGGCTGACCAGAATTCAGACTTGGGAGCCATGAAAAGTACACTGATCACTCTGTTTTGTCTCACAGCAAGGCCACTGTCAGATATTAGGAGAGGCGGGAATGTAGGGGAGTCAGAAACAGGGCAGACGCAGACTGCAGCGGGACCGTTTGGTGCGATTACTCTCCATCTATGTGATCTCTGCTCTGCTTCTCAATAAAAGTGCTAGAACTTCATCACTCCACCGTTTTCTTATTCAATAAGTCCAGGAAGTCAGTTATTGTTTAGAATTCCTACTGCAGTCTGGCACATGTGCTCAGTGTGAACCTGCTTTCATTTGTGAAGAACACAGGGCGCCAGTGGCTAATTTGCCGATCTTGCTGTTCTCTAACAAATGCCAAACGTCTTGCACGGTGTTGACTGTAAGTGTAACCCCCACCTGTGGATATCGGGCCCTCATACCACCCTCATGGAGTCTGTGTCTGATCGTTTGGGCAGACACATGAACATTTGTGGCCTGCTGGAGATCACTTTGCAGGGCTCTGGTAGTGCTGCTCCATTCCTCCTTGCACAAAGCCAAAGGTAGCGGTCCTTCTGAAGGGTTGCTGCCCTCCTATGGCCTCCTCCACGTCTCCTGATATATTGCCTGTCTCCTGGTAGCACCTCCATGCTCTGGATATGACACTGATGGACACAGCAAATCTGGATGAGCTGCACTACCTGAGCCACTTGGGTGAATTTTAGACTCATACCGTTTACACTACCCCTTTTTAACCGTGCCGAGACCAGTCCAAGCTCAGTAACTGAGATAACTATCGAGTGTAAATGGAACACAAACTGAACTGAACCGAGCCAGACACAACCGGATCGCGCTAAATGCAGACCAGTTCCATGTGTGGGCTCGGCCTGGTTTTTCCCTGGCTCGGTTCTCTGATAACAAAGAGCGCATGAGCAGACCGCGTCATCTACTTATAGCCAGCTGACATTTCAGACATTCATAAACATACTAGCTTCCCTACCGTGACACACAATTTCCAGTGATGATTCTTAGCAGTGTGATGAACCTCAACGTCTGTCGTTGTTTCCTGCGTCTGTAAATCCTTATTAGACGTTTGTTTGTCTTATCCACTTCCCAAAAGCCGACTCTGTCAAGTAAATTCACCAAAAGTTGCCGTCTTCGCCTGACTCAACCGCTAACAACGAAATATCACAATAATAATCAAGCATAACTTCCTGAATGTTACGGGCGCCGCCATTTTTATTTGCTTGAGTCCCTCCTTCAATCCTAGAGAGCAGTAGTACCGCAGATCGTCACTAGGAGGCGAGGAACCAAGGAACCGAGATAGCGTGATGTGTAAACGGTCGTCAGAACCAAGCTCAGCTTGGTTAACTGATCCAAGCTTGGACCGAGCTCGGCATGGATCGGTTTAACAAGGGTAGTGGAAATAGGGCTTCAGTCTCATGCTACCACTAGAGTGAAAGCACCGCCAGCATTCAAAAGTGACCAAAACATCAGTCAGAAAGCATAGGAACGGAGAAGTGGTCTGTGATCACCAACTGCAGAACCATTACTTTATTGGGGGTGTCTTCCTATTTTCTTATAGTTTCCACCTGTTGTCTATTCCAGTTGCACAACAGCACATGAAATCGATTGTCAATCAGTGTTGCTTCTTAAGTGGACAGTTTTATTTCACAGAAATGTGATTGACTTGAAGTTACATTGTGTTGTTTTAAGTATTCCCTTTATTTTTTGAGCAGTATATTTGCTTGCTGTGTTGCAAGCTTGACAACGTTTCTGTTGTTTTAAGAATGTGTGATCTGAACTGGCTCCACCCTGTCTGTTGCTCTGCATCTACCAGCGTGATCAAGTCTGCGGGATGTTGGTGAGAAGGAGGACTGTGATTCTCAGGTTCAGGGGCTGTGTCTGTTAGGACAAGAGGTGAAGCGACAACATTCGCTTCATTTCTACTCTTTTCAGCAAATGTTTCAACCAGATTTAATAGCTTAAAAGACAAATTTGTTATGTTTACTTAACTTCACTGCACAGTCACAGCAGATAAAGAAAATTAAACTTACCAATTAAATTTTACTAAGGATGTCTGTATGTTTTGCCACCAAAGAGTTTGGTCATAATAAAGGGGAAAAAATCAAAATGTTAAATAATGTTGCTAAGACTTTTTTTTTAATCAAAGCAAAATCAGGTAGGCTAGGCACTGAATTGTTTTCTCTACTCACCATCTCCCGCGTTGGAAGACCGGGCAAGTTTGTATCTGCACCACAACGCCAAACTGTGTCCTTGCACCAGTGTAGATTATTTACTTTTGTCATGGTCAGTATTCATATATCAGTTGCTTTTATTAATGATCATCATTCTCAATAAATAACCTGGAGAACAATGACAGGTGACACTGCAGATGTGTGAACAGCGACAAAGAGAGAGCGACATTCAGAGTGAAGCGATTTTTTTCACTAACACACTTTACCACTGATAAACACAGAGAAATACCTTTCCACTCCTTTCTGTGGAAGAAGGGCACCTTATATTCCTGAGATCAGTTTGTTAAATAATTTACATTTCAAAATAGATTATTTTTGTAAGTTACTTTTTGACTTATTTTGATCATTAAAACATTAAACATGATTAAAACACATGAACATTACTGTGTGACAACAATGAGCATGTGTGCCTTTACAGTAAAAGTCCCTACTAATAAAGTGCAAGGTGATGAGTACTCATGTAGAACCTCTAAGAAGATTTTACAAAGAAGAATTCTCCAATAAATGAAATATATTACTAACAACCTGGAGCAGGGGCATACTGGGACAATAATTCAGGCCAGGAGTTTCATATCATCCCAGGTCACGCCACCACCAGCATAACCTTAGAACTTGCAGGTGTGCTTTGTGCTCTTACAAGTGACCTGAAGATTCCTGCTCTGGCTGCTTATTGCAGCGCTTTTCACCACTTCCATGCCAGCAAGAGCTATTGCTGCACTACTGCTGCACTGAATTGACACAGCTTTCTTGTAAAAAAAAAAATGCAATTCAAACCCACTTAATTTTTTTATTGACTATCTAATGCATTGGCTATATTCATAGAACATATTTTCTCAAACTCAATGGGATTTTACCAGGTTAAACAAAGTTAAATACAATTATATAACAATAATTTCAATATTTTTATTTTAGAATTTGAGTTTATGCAGGATATTTTAAATCTGAATTCAAGGACATTTTAGTATTACATTTCTTTTCCATTGACCCTTTGTTGACCATATTTTAAAATTTCCAATACCTTAAAACCTTTGCTTAATCGATTCAGTTTTGACCGTTGGTTCCTTACTATTGAGCAGGATGTTTATGTCTTACCTGCTCCTTTATAAAAAAAAGAAGTTTAGTTTAGTGCACTTTACTGCATCAGTGGCGAGTGCTTGTTTCTTCTTCAGCCTCTCCCTCTCTGGTCCCCTTTCTTTCTTTTTTACTTTCTCGCTCCACTTTATATGGTCTAACTTGCTGCAACTTGCTGTGTATCTCTGCACTGTATTTGATAAATTTTTGCAAAGTGCAAATGGAGTGGAGATTCTGATTTCTTTGCTCCATCTGCATGAGGGTATGAAGCTCCATAGCGGGATTTGCAGCCATGATGAGGCAGCAGCTGTCTATGAGGCTGACTACAGAAGTGGAAAGGGAATCACAGCTCCCCCAAGTCGCCAACAACACAGAAAAAGGACGAAAAGTTGTTTTTAATTGAATAAATCGGTAGAGCAGGGGTCTGAAAAGTCGCTGACAACAGCACTGCTGTGTGACAGAGAACACCAACAGCGTCGGAAAGTGAAAGGAGGGGTGTGTCTGTCTTTTCCCTCCTGCAGCTGCAATCTGGGGAATTACAAGCAGATACCCGAGTGAGCTGCATGAACGGTATCAATATTTTTTATTAAGAGTGACCCGAACCTCTGCATCACTGAGCGGGCCGGACCAGCGGACCAGCCCATCGTCCGGGCCACCGGGAAAACTCCAGATTCTCCCGATGGCCAGTCCGCCAAAGATTGTTTAAATTTATTTTAAACAATTTTTCGAGCAAATTGAATGCAATGATCTTGATTTTCTTTTGCTCCTGGAATGACAAATTATTTTTTTTATTAACTGTGCCATTGGCGCTGGAGCATTTGCACATCAAGTAAAATCTACATTTTGGATATGTACACATTTAGGGTCAATAACACAAATTATATGGCTGTAAGCAGCTACCTGACACAGAACAGGGACCGTGACAATAATAGATATACTCAACAAAAGAAACAGGACAAATTATGAAGCTCTACCATTATGGTCCCTCGATTTCTTTTTATTATTATTATTATTATTTGGGACAAACAAAAATTACAAGTTTATTCCACATGTTGGTTTTGACGTGAAAAAAATCCTATATCCATAAAAATGTATGCACACAATTTCAGCTTTGAGAATCATTGGAACCTGGAATCTTGGTTTTGTTTATTCTGTTGGGTGTTTATCTTGATGAATAAGGTTTTTACTCAGAAACAAGCAAGTCACAGTTAAGATAATAATATCAGTAATATGAATAACTGATCACGTTACTATAGCCAGTAAAATCAAACACATTGTTCCTTGGGTATGTTTTCATAATCCGAAGATCTTTTGACTTGGCTCCGAGAAGGTCCACAGTCTTACTGGATTAGATCATCATACTCCTTCTCTGATTGGCTGGCAGCGAACATATTTAAATACTCCTTTTCTCTCATCAGGCTTCTCCGGTGATAGAACAGATAACATGGCAACAGGAAGCCGGCCAGGGAGAAGATTAGAAGGCCAATGTTGATCTGCAGTAAGAAAGTAAATGTGAGTTCATTCAATGCCCTTTCTATAGCCTGGTATGTTTGAAAATACATTTCTGACAAAAAATATTCATCTGTTTTTCATCTACTTTCTGTTATACAATAATACCAAACTGTAGGCTACCCTACTTTAACAAGCACAGACACACCTTTTCCAACTACAGTCCTGAATTTAGCTAAACCATGAATACTCTGACCTCATCTGCCTGTTTTGTCTGATGTGGATATTTAGGGTTCCAAGCCCGCAGCGCAGGCGAATGGCTATGCCGTTCGTCTGCACTGTGTGCAGAGAACCCTATTGTTTTTCGTCTGTTTTTCCATTATTTATTATTATAGGGCATTATTCTTCTCTGCTAAAACGCGTTGTGTGGCCCATGCGGACTTGTAACGAACCTATTGAATTAGGTATCCAAGTATAGAATGTACACCGCTACTCAAACCCAGAAATTCAGATCCCTCTTTGAGATCCATGAATATTTTCAGAATTTTAGAGCAAACCGTTGATTTTTAACGAATTTATGAATTTTATGATCTGTTCACAGCTCTCACCATCCAGAGCTCTGACTCTCCAGAGCTGTGAACAGGGCGGCCATTTTGCCCATATTTGGGCACATCACAGGATGTGACGTCACAGCCCGTGCTGTTTTGTAAGCGGAGCAGAAACTTGAAGAGGGAGGAATTGGTATTTGAAATCAGAAAAGCTCAAATTAATAAAGTATTGTAGCAGTGTTTTTTGATATTGAAAATGCATATGATATGTTGTGGAAAGAAGGTTTATTAATTAAAATTAGAAAGATGGGTATTACAGGTAGGATGTATTGGTGGATCAAAGATTTTCTAACTAAAAGACAAATACAAGTTCAAATAGGTAATTATCATTCTGAGAAATATATTGTTGAAAATGGTACTCCACAGGGAAGTATAATAAGTCCTTTATTAGTTTTGATAATGATAGATGATGAGTTTCAAAATATAGATAATGGAATGGGTTTTTCTCTTTTTGCTGATGATGGAGCTATGTGGAAGAGAGGAAGGAATTTGGAGTTTATTACTAAAAAGATGCAAGAAGCTATTTTTAAAGTTGAAGAAAGGTCAATAAAACAGGGATTTAAATTCTCAGTGGATAAGACTAAAACAATGTTCTTTTCAAGGAAGAAAATTAATTATGTTAAATTAAAATTATATAATCAAGAAATAGAAAGAGTGAAACAATTCAAATTTTTAGGGGTTTGGTTGACGAAAGAATAACATGGAATATACACATTCAAATAGTCTTAATTCAATTCAGTTAAATTTTATTTATATAGCGCCAATTCATGAAACATGTCATCTCGAGGCACTTTACAAAGTCAGAATCAATCATATTATACAGATTGGTCAAAAATTTCCTATATAAGGGAACCAGTTGATTGCTTCAAAGTCCTGACAAGCAGCATTCACTCCTGGAGCAGCATAGAGCTACAGGGAGAGTCGTCTGCATTGTCCATGGCTTTGCAGCAATCCCTCTTACTGAGCAAGCATGAAGCGACAGTGGAAAGAAAAACCACCCATTAGCGGGAAGGAAAAACCTCCAGCAGAACCGGGCTCAGTATGAACGGTCATCTGCCTCGACCGACTGGGGGTTAAAGAAGACAGAGCAGAGACACAACAAGACAGACAAACAAGCACAGAAGCACACATTGATCCAGTAATCTGTTCTACATTAGATGGTAATAGCGGGTGATCTGTCTTCTCTGGATGATGTCACAGCTAACAGAATGTCAGACCAGATGTACCTACTATGAAGAAAAAAAGAGAGAGGACATAAAGTTAAAAGCAGAAATAATGACAAGCAACGCAAAACTGGGGTAAGAGTAAGACAACTCAGCAGTGAGAACAATAGACCCTGATGTCCTCCAGTAGCCTAAGCCTATAGAAGCATAACTATAAAGGTAGCTCAGGGTAACATAAGCCACTCTAATTATAAGCTTTGTCAAAAGGGAAAGTTTTAAGACTAGTCTTAAAAGTAGACAGGGTGTCTGCCTGACAGACCAAAACTAGGAGTTGGTTCCACAGGAGAGGAGCCTGATAGCTAAAGGATCTGCCTCCCATTCTACTTTTAGAGACTCTAGTAATCTTCTGATTACTAATTACTGAGCTGATGTGACATGTGAATTTCTCCAATGTGAGATCAATAAAGCCTATCTTATCTTATCTTAGGAACCACCAGAAAGACCTCACGACATGCAGCGCTGGGATGAAATGTCTTTAATGGAGGGTAGGGGAGCCCCGATGATCCCTTCTGCTGTCCACACCACTCTCCTCACGTTCCTCCAGTCAGAGGCGCTGCAGCCTCCACACCACACAGAGATACAGCTGGTCACAATGCTCTCTATGGTGCTTCTGTAGAAGGTCGTGAGGATGGGCCGGGACAGGTGGGCTCTCCTCATTCTCTGCAGTAAGTGCAAGTGCTTCTGTGCCCTCTTCGCCAGTGACATGATGTTCACAGACCAGCTGAGGTTGTCTGTGATGTGCACCCCGAGGAATTTGGTGCTGCTGATCACCTCCACAGCTGAGCTGTTGATAAGTGGAGCGTGGCGAGGCCGGTTCTTCCTGAAGTCGACGATGATCTCCTTCATTTTCTCCACGTTTAGGATCGGGCTGTTGTCTCTGCACCGGCCCACCAGCTGCTCCATCTGCTCTCTGTAGTCCCGGTCTTTGTCGTGTCTGATCAGGCCCACCACCGTTGTGTCGTCTGCAAACTTCACAATGTGATTGGTGGTGAACCTGGGACCGCAGTCGTGTGTCAGACTGAACAGCAGGGGGCTCAGGACGCAGCCCTGAGGAAAGCCCGTGCTGAGGGTGATGACATCAGAGGTGTTCTTTCCGACCCGGACCGACTGAGGTCTGTTGGTGATGAAGTCTAGCAGACAGTTGCGAAAGGGTGTGGTGAAGCCCAGATGTTCCAGTTTTTCCACCAGATGCTGTGGGATGAGGGTGTTGAACGCTGAACTGAAGTCCAGTAGCATGCTCAAAGGGGCGGGGCGTGGGTGGGCTTGGAACCCGTTAAAAACTGCTTGCAGTTCTAGTTATTATTATTACGCATTATTATTATTCTCCACTAAAACGCGTTGTGCGGCCCATGCGGATTTGTAACGAATCCATTGGATCAGGTTTCTAAGTAGAGAATGTGCCCCGCTACTCAAACCCAGAAATTCAGACCCCTCAACAACTAGGGGGCGTTATAACAAAGGATAATGTGTTTCGGCCTGTAACCACCAAACTACTGGTCCCACACTCAAAAAACTTGATATCACTTTTTTTATTGGATGAGTCTGCATCAAAAAGGGAATTGGCACACCTTTCATTTCCCAGCTAGTTTTCGCGCTACATGGCTACAAAGGTTAAACCTTTCTTGTTAAACTCCTCCTACATTGTTTGTGCAATCCGCGCAAAACTTCATATATAAGCGTGTCATGGACAAATAAAAAAAGTTAACACGGCGGATTTTTGAATTTTGACTTTTTCGAAAAGTAATGCTAAAATAAAAGATTGTTAACTAGCTAGCTCTAAATGTAATTGCTTATTATTCTAAAACCATAACAGGTTTTAACATGTCCTTCATAACCCATACTCCAAATAAGATTTTGCACATGTGACCCACGTTTGAGGATCGTCCATCACTAGGGGGCGCTGTGATGTCAAGAAATCTACTACGCAAGAATGGCTGATCGGATTTTTACAAAACCTTCTTCATCCCCTCCCAGTCATAGCCCTGAACTAAAGTATTAAATATGGTAATGATTGAAACAAGTGGGCAGGGCCTATTTCCAAAAGTGTGAAATAAAACTTAAGAAACACAATAATTGACCTTAAATCAATTTTGTGGTGTAACGATCTCAGATTTTCAGGATGTATTCCTTGAATAAGGTGTAGCAATTCTCTCACTGAATGTATTGAGGTTTTTGAAAGTTGCACACTCTGTTTTGTTAAAAGTTTGTGTAATGGAGAAATCAGTGTATTTTTCACAAATGTCTTTCTAGGCCAATGTAAATTTGCAAATTTGTATATCACATAAAGACTAAGTGTAGATTTCAGTTTGGTAAAAATCCAGGTGATTTTGACCTATATACAAGACAAAGAAATTTATTTCTTTTCTCTGAAACCATTTTATCAATGACTGAAAAAAAATCACATGGTTAGAGAAAGCACTCTTTGAGATCCATGAATATTTTCAGAATTTTAGAGCAAACCGTTGATTTCTAATGATTTATTTATTAATTTAATTTGATATAATACATTTTGTACATATGGTGCTCTGCTGCCATCGAGCGGTGAATATGTTCTATGCACAATTTCCAATGTTTCAATTGCTTTGAGAAAAGGATATCATGGACAGCATAACACTGCTGTTGTATCATCTTCATCTAACAACCCAGACTTTTTGAAAGACCTCTTAAATTATGATATGGGCTACAAGTTTTTGAAACCAATTACCTGTATTTTGGCAAGGTATTCAGAAGGACCTGATGGCCATGGTGAGAACTCTTGGAATTCCCACATTCTTTATGTCATTTTCTTCTGCTGATTTACGCTGGCCAGAATTTATGGAAGCATTTAAGTTTGCAGATAATGTGATAGTATTTACTAACATCGCTTAAGTGAGGGCTTTTTAATGTCAGGAAATATTAACACAGGAAAACTAAATTGTCGTGGCGGCAGTGCCCAGCTATGGTCTAACACTTAGCCCTCTAGGCTGCAATTTATTCACTCATATGTACATTTGTTATCATTGATTTTTTAATTAAAGATGAGTTTTACAAGTTTATGTGTGTGTATCAGGCAAATTAATCCAGTGTCACTATAGTCCTTAGACTCAAAAAGGTTGGTGACCAATGTTACCAACCTTTTTGGCAGGGGGACACTTGAGTAGTGATACTGAATGTTTTATTCAGTATCACTACAGTGGTGTTGTGAAGTATCTGATAAGTCAGATCAGATGCAGTGTCCAGTCAGTAACTGTTATCCAACAAGGATATCATTTAAATTTAAAGATTCATTTTTATTGTGGTTTGGCTTTATTTTTTAACCCTAACTAACACAAAATAAATGTCATTCAGCTGTGAGGCTGGAGAGAAAGAAGAGAAGATGACAGAAGAAGAAAGGACAGACAGGGGAAAGCGACAGGTTGGTCTAATATTAGGTGGAAGTGAGGGAAGAGCTACTTCATCCCAAGCAATAATGTTTAAACATTATGTTTTGAAGCTGTATTAAAATATGTAATTTTTACAACTAATATATAATGATTTTTTGACCATGTGACTTAATGGAGAACGCCACAGACAAGGGGTGAAGGAGACAGACATGAGATCAGTGATAGAAGGGACAAGTGATGACATCAGGTAGGAATAATTACATTAGGGAGGAAGCAAAAACCTATATACCATGATGGTTTGAATTTCTGATGACCATATTTCATTGTGTTCTTTTTTGGGAAAATTAGTGCAAGCAGACATGGTGAGTCAATCACCACAAAGGAGAATGTGGAACAGACTGACATGCTGCACTCAGAATGAATTTTTAGATTCAATATCAGAATGTATTTTGGTTAAAATATCCGCCCAGATCAAAGCCTCTATGTACTTTGCAGTGGAACTGGACTGCACACCTGATATTTCAAAGCAAGAGCAGGCCTCAGTCACCTTTCCATATATTGATACAGATGAGAAGAAAAAAGTCACTATTGCAGAGTCTTTTGTGGGTTTCACTGCTGTGAAGGACACAACTGGAAACGGCCTCACACATACACTAACAGGGGTACTGGAGAATCTGGGGTTGGATTTGGCTAATAGTAGAGGGCAAAGTTACGACAATGGCTCTAATATGAGGGGAATAAGCAAGATAGCCGTCAAAATGGATCCCTCTCCTGAATTCAAAGAGAAACGAGAAACGCAAAAGAAGTTCCCAGATGACAATTCATGCACTGGTCATCATGAAAAGGAACCCACAAGCACTTCAGGTGCATGGTTTTCAATGTTATTGTTGACACACTCCTGCAAGAGTTGTCTGAGAGGTTTTCCAATTTTCAACTTGTGTCTGAGAAATTTAAAGTCATCCCTAAAATGGAGCACATGACAAAAGCTGAGCTGGAGGAATCAGTGACCACATATGCCCTGACCACCTGTGATGTTTCAATAGATATTATTCAAGAAATATACCCAGCAAGCCGTCTACTGAAGGGTTACAAGGCTCTAGAAAAGTTAAATGTCCTCATTCAAGAGAACCTTGATTTGATATTTCCAAATTTGACAGTAGCACTTAAAGTATTTTTAACCATGCCTCTGATAGTTGCATCTGCAGAGAGATCATTTTGCAAGCTGAAGCTCATCAAAACATACCTTTGTTCAAATATGAGCAACGATCGCTTGTCCTAGTTAGCAGTGATCTCTACTGAAAATAGTGTGGCACGGTCTATTTCATTTGATGCTATACTTGACAAATGGCCACGTGCAAAGTCACGGAATGTAATAGTTTAAATGTAATAAATGTTAAAACTCTGACATGGTGTCCAGGCTGTTAACATTTCATATTTCCGCTACAGAAAATGTTGAGCACTGAGTGCCACTACTGTTATATATTTGCACTTTATTAAACTTCTTATTTGCTTATGATTGAAATGATCACCCGATATAATATGCAACATAAAACAAATTCTATAATATGACTACTGTATTTTGTAAGTGCATGACTAAAGGAGGAAAGCTGTATGAGACAGGTGGTGGGGGGGCACCGATGACACCTTTATTGCAGTAATAACTATAAGAAACAACACCTACCTTGAGATGTACCAGTGCCTATGCAATATTGGAGAACTGCTATGGTGAAATGCATTGTATAGAAAACCGTTTGGGATCACAAGTGAATCTGTGAAAAATTTCTGTTATCCTGCAAAACATAAATTCATGATCCGTTCCAGATGCATGTTGGTTTGGCTGAGCAGGGGGAGCTGGCATGTTCAAAGGGGCAGGGCGTGGGTGGGCTTGGAACCCGTTAATAACTGCTTGCAGTTCTAGTTTTTATTACTTTTGTTTATATGAAATTCTGCACAAAGTTCTCTTCTCTTTCCCAGGTGTGCTTCTGTGAGAGCTCCCTACCCAGTAAGGGTCTCCATTGAGATACCCCACCATCAGTATGAATAGTGGTTGTTGGAGTAAAGCAAAAGCAGCACTGATTGTTGATTGGAAACCTGTCAAAGTCCCAAAGTGGTTTGCTGGATACCTAGGGTGGGATGAAACAAGGATGGAAATAGGGATGAAAATATTATCTTTTTCAAATATTTGACTTCATTTAAAAATAAAATGAATCAAAATACAAAAACATAGATCATCAGATGTCAGTTCCTTAAAGGTGGTAAAGGCGAATGAAGTTTAACCATTTAATATGATTTGAACAAACAATTCTCGACCAGGGAAAGTAAAATCTGAAAACAATTCAATTTAAAGGAAGTGTTCAGTTACAGTACTGTTATGCAGGTTTAAACCTGCTGTTGATAGGAGTGATGAAACAAAACCTTTATGGTGCGTTCTGACCGACCGTCGTGAATAGGAAATTTCCGCCTGCACCACGCGGTGTTCACCGTTCTACATTTCACATGTACAGCTGTGAACACAGACATATATACGTAGACGCCTCATGTTTGCATGTCGACATCACCGCCATATGGTATGTGGCAGAGAGTTGTGAACGTCGATCGGAGAAGATGCCTCATTCCTGTGCTGCGTGAAAATGTACCAACCATTTTACCGAACAAACCAGATCTGCTGGCATTTCCTTTCACAGGTAAGAATGAAACAAATCCGTAAGATATTGTTTGTCCGTGATAACATCATTTAACAAACAGAATTTGCTGACTTTGGTAGAAATACTGGGAATTCCCGCACATCATAATGACAATCCTGCGGGCAAACCAGCTAGTAAAAAACATTTTTTTTTTTTCAATCCACATGACTAAACTACTTAAATCGTTTATACTCTGCAGGTTTCCCAAAGCTCAAGCTTTAAGAAAGCAATGGGAAACAGCGGTGAGGAGAGAAGGATTTTCAGCTAGTCCTTCATCCATGCTCTGCAGTGAGCATTTTACCAACATTCCCGCTGTAGTTTCTGACCACAGCTATTTACCAACCCGCTTGGGTGGTCTTGTGGACAATGCCCTAGTGTACATCTCAGGGTTTGTTGTTCGCCAGGTTCTTAAAAAGCTTTCCTGTGAGGTCTGCCGTGGTAGTTTGGTGGCTGATGCTGAACCTGCATCATTTGATCAGAGCTATCACCTGCTCACTATAAAGAAACAAAAGGGGTCTGATGATTCCTTCTGAAGGCACTATAAAGGTAGTGAGATCAGCTGAGCGTTTTGTTCGTCAGAACACACTGTCAATGTGGCCTTCATCTGTCAGTATGTCCGGGCCCAGATTGCTTCTGACGATGTGTTTCATCTTGGGGGGCACATTCAAGAAACTCAGTCTGGGATTGACAAGCACCATTTTTGGGCTGATTTCACTTGTTGTTTCTGCCTTCTATAAACTAAGACTGCACCATGTTGCCATACTGGACACACTGAAGCTGCAGAGTGGCAACACTAGGAAAAAGCTGTGCAAGACCATTCTGTTTCAAGGTTTGTAGCTTGCATACAGTACATGCAAGTACAGTACATGCACAGTCTGTTGTTATTTCGCTATATAATTAAAACGGCTTTTTTCAAAGCCACCCACAAACCTCTAAAGAGCATTCCTTACATACTTTTTCTATGTACTATTTTGATTGAAAAAAGCTTTGTCTCTGGTGCGCTCCTTCACTGTGTCACAAAAACAACAACCGGTCCCTGATTGGTTGCCGTGACACGATTTGACAGAAAAGTTCAGATTTTTTAACTCCAGTGAAAATCACTGGAGCGGTGAATTCCGTGCGGACCAAGGCTACTGCACCATGGGCCGTTTTACTGCTCTTGACATTTGCATAGGGATAATATGTAAATCCCCCGTTCACGCTGCGGAGACCGCGGTCGGTCAGTACGCACCATTAGGAGCGATGAGCTGCAGCAAGTCAACATCACATGGTACTGTGATAACTGCAAAATGTGATCCCAGCTGTTTTTTGGATTGGGATTGTGTCAAGCATCTCATCATTTCACAATTTGTGACTTAATGTGAAATGAATCTAAAGCATATGAAAATCTTATCTTAAGGTTTCACTTACACTGCAGCATAGAGGCCTCCACAGCAGGAGTGGATAAATCCTCTCACAATGGTGTGAAGAACAAATGACAAAACCTGTAACGAGAGAGAGAGAGAGGACATGTCTCATAGGACTGTCAGTATTTACTTTTAAACTGTAGTACAAAACTAAGGTTTTTGCATCGTTGCACTGTAACAAAAAAGTTCAATGAAAACATAATGTTAATCAGAAATGTGCTCTGGACAAGTGCTCTGCAACTTTTAAATGTAACTGCTTCAAAACACCTAAATAAAATTAAGTCATTGGCAGGACTCTCCAAGACATGACCGCATAATGAGGAAGCAGAATAACTATGTGATTAATTTAAAAGTTGCAGGACGCCAATCCTCAGGGACAGTATATTGAGAGCCCTTTGCCATTATTTATGAAATAAAGCTTAGACCACTGGACCAAATCAGTGTGGGAAAAACTGAAGCAATTTGCTGTCCTAATATATCAAATCTAACACCTGAAAACAACTGAAGGAGCTACACTTTTATAGAAACTCTTATCTTTGTATTCATTTTTGCTAATGTAGCCCACCTATACCCCATTGAAGTAGGTAAGGGCCCCTGAGTTCGTTAGAATCCTGAAACTCGACTTACAACGAATAATTCTGTCATTTAATTATTTTATGCTTTATGTGTTTTGACTTGGGTTTCATTCACCTCTGAGCACTAGTACACTAGTACTTCAATGTTCTCTGACTGAATGTCAGTGTATGAATCCAAAATAAGGGAATCAAAGTCAATGTTATAACCCAACCTTACTTCTGCTTATTTCTTATTAAAAACATTCACTTATAAATAACCAAGCAACACACAAGAATAATGTTTAGAACTCTTTGAACTTACAGTGCCTTGCGAAAGTATTCGGACCCCTTGAATTTTTCAACCTTTTGCCACATTTCAGGCTTCAAACATAAAGATATAAAAGTATCCGTATAATGCACCTGCTCTGTAATAGTCTCAGAGGTCCGTTTAAAGCGCAGAGAGCATCATGAAGAACAATGAACACACCAGGCAGGTCCAGGATACTGCTGTGGAGAAGTTTAAAGCCAGATTTGGATACAAAAATATTTCCTAAGCTTTAACCATCACAAGGAGCACTGTGCAAGCGATAATATTGAAATGGAAAGAGTATCATCCATCCATCCATCCATTTTCTTACTCACTTATCCCTCATGGGGTCACGAGGGGTGCTGGTGCCTATCTCCAGGAGTTCAATGGGCGAGAAGCGGGGTACATCCTGGACAGGTCGCCAGTCTGTCGCAGGGAAGGAGTATCAGACCACTGCAAATCTACAAAGACCCGGCGGTCCCTCTAAACGTTCAGCTCATACAAGGAGAAGACTGATCAGAGACGCAGCCAAGAGGCCCATGATCACTCTGGATGAACTGCAGAGATATACAGCTGAGGTGGGAGACAATTAGTCGTATACTGTACAAAGAGGGGCAAGAAGAGAGCCTTTTCTTAAAGATATCCAAAATAAGTCTCGTTTAAAGTTTGCCACAAGCCACCTGGGAGACACACCAAACATGTGGAAGAAGGTGCTGTGATCAGATGAAACCAAAATCAAACTTTTTGGCAACAATGCAAAACATTATGTACGACGAAAAAGCAACACAGCTCATCACCATGAACACACTATCCCCACTGTCAAACATGGCGGTGGCAGCATCATGGTTTGGGCCTGCTTTTCTTCAGCAGGGAGAAGGAAGATGGTTAAAATTGATGGGAAGATGGATGGAGCCAAATACAGGACCATTCTGGAAGAAAACCTGTTGGAGTCTGCAAAAGACCTGAGACTGGGACAGAGATTTATCTTCAAACAAGACAATGATTCTAAACATAAAGCAAAATCTACAATGGAATGGTTCACAAATAAACATATCCAGGTGTTACAATGGCCAAGTCAAAGTCCAGACCTGAATCCAATCGAGAATCTGTAGAAAGAACTGAAAACTGCTGTTTACAAACGCTCTCCATCTAACCTCACTGAGCTCGAGCTGTTTTGCAAGGAGGAATGGGCAAAAGTTTCAGTCTCTCAATGTGCAAAACTGATAGAAACATACCCCAAGCAGTCTAGCAGTCATACTCCATGACTGCTGGAGATAGGCATCAGCACCCCACACGAGAGAGGTGTTAGATAATGGATGGATATCTTTATGTTTGAAGCCTGAAATGTGGCAAAAGGTCAAAAAGTTCAAGGGGACCGAATACTAATAAAGCTGCTGTTTCAGTTGTCCAATTTAACCCAAATTATGTGGGCCCACACTTCCTAACTCACACCTATGGTATATAGTTCTTGTTGGCAAAAAATGTTATTGCAAGCCTGATATGATGTTGTACAGCCGGAATGAGATACCTCGCTCTGAAGTTTAGAACCCTCTAGAAGTGTGGTGCGTGCACCCCTGGGGGTGTGCGAGCTGCCGCTAGGGAGTACGCAAGAGGAAAAATGTAATGGCGGTCTGACAGTGTTTTTTCCCCACATCTAAATATTTCCTTTGTAAAAATTAAAATCAAAAACTGTACATTTAATAAATAAATAAAATGTATTCACACGAAAATCTATTTATTTAGAAGAAGTGCAGTTCATTTTAAAGATGCAGTTTTAGCGCGTATTCAGACCAGAACAGGGAAACTGGGAACCGGTGGTGGGGGCTGCGGGGAGCTGAGGTGTGTTTGCCTGCTGTGAAACAAACAGGAAATAACTTTTTGTTTCTCTGATTAATAACAGCTTTATGGAGCGCTCTGTTATAGTTACTCTGTGCCGCTCTACCTAAATGTCTCTCTCTCTCGCTCGCTCGTCATCGGACACAAATCAAATTAAACTTCTTTGTGTTTGTATTTTGCGGCGTAAATCAGACTTAGAAGCTGGTACATGAAATAAATAAAGTTAGAACACACACAGGTAGGTTATCAGAATTTAGTCCATGAATCCACCTGGAGGGTGTCTGCTTCTGAGACGTTTCAGGGTGTGGAGGTGTGACCGATCTGAGTGTCTCTTCCTTTCTGTCGCTCCTTGCTGAGCCACCGATGCACATGAAAATCCTCAGGATTCTGTTGTGGATGTTGTGTGTAACTTTATTGCAATTTAATTCAAATTATGTTCTAATTTTATTTGCATAGCCGTTGTTTTGATGGTTGTGTTGTTATAACTGCAACTGCAATTTCTTTTTGAAGATTGAGGGTGTGTCAACCTGGTTGGGACACAGAAGAGGGAGCATGGCTAAAAAGATTTGGGAACCCCTGCTCTAGAATTTCCCCAGTCCTTCGGTTTCAGTTGATAAATGAAGATAATGCAAAATCTTGTGAGCTCTTTCACTAGTCTCAGGGTCCCCAGGAAATCAGCAGGCAGCAGAAAGGTCAAGTGAAGATGCAGTCCTCCAGTTCAGGCTCATAAATGATCAGGTCTGACCTCTCTGCACTGTGCTCAACTGTGGAAGCTTCCATGCTGGAAACGTGTTGAGTCTGTGTTAGCTGAAATAATTCCGAGTTCTAAATGTCCATTCACTTTGCTGGTGAATGTTGACGCATTAGCGAGCATTGAAACATGAACTTACGACTACTATGCAGCAAAATTCCGGTTGAAATAACCACAGTAGTTGCAAACGCTGCAGAGACGATATTTGTTTAAAGACTGTCAAGTTGAAAGTCATCAGCAAACCTTGCCACTTTTTTTTCTGTGGTCAAGCTACAACACCTTATCCAGCAACTTTTTCTCTCCTCTCTTAGCTCCTCCTACTTCCTGGATATCAACCATTGACAAACTTGCAAACTCCTTATGCTCTACACTACTTCCTTTATCCAACACTAGCCTTTCAAAATAAAACAATGTGTGACAATACTTCCTTTTTTAACCACACATTTGCAGATTTTTAAGCTTTTGTAAGGCATACTGTTCTTAGCCTTTATGAACAAAGTTTTAACTTATTTATGACAACTTTAACACATTCTAACATTTCAAATACTTATCCCTATTTGAATTTGCAACAACACACACCATGACCATTTTGCACTGGATTACACTAACCTGAATAGGCAAGTTGTCAATCAAGGAAATAACTCCAAACATGACCAAAAGGAGGTTGGTGAAGATGAAGGCTCTGATGGCATTGCTCAGTTTCTGGATCTTTCTGTCTCTCTTTGGGGGCTCTGAGTGGCTGAGGGAACAAATGACATAACTCAGTGTAATGAGTTTGTGCTGACATTGCATGATTTTCCATGGAGTACAATAGGGTATCATGAAGGCTGGACTTTTTAATGCTGAAGTCCATGTATAAGCCTGTAGATCAGGGCTCTTCAACTCTACTCTTCGAGGTACAGTGTCCTGCAATTTTTACATGTATCTCTGCCTCAAAACACCTTAGTCAAGTAAACAGGCCATTAGCAAGACTGGAAAACTTGTCGAAGTTCCAGGACACTGGGAATTCCAGTCCTCAAGGACTGGAATTGAAGACCCCTGCTACAGATTATAGCCTAATCATCCGACTTGCTGTTTTAGTCACATCAGCACACAACCACATCAATGAATAAAACATTTCTCTACCTCTTGATTGTTGATATGTTCAGATTTTCTTCTTCACACTCTTTCATCCTCCAGTCCATTATGTAGCCAATCCAAGGACACGTCAGCAGACAGAGAAGCTGCGTTGTACCAAAGATGAATGAGTAGAAAGCAACTGGAGAAGAGATACAGAATGGCATCCATTCAAATATCTGAAAACAATCAATGGGATGAAGATGCAATCTTGACTGGATCCTGTCTCAGGGGACACTAATCATAACAGAGCCGACACAGAGAATCCCGACCTTGCTCTTCTGCCTCCTTCCGTAGCTCCTCTGAGGCTGAAAAACACAATAGCAAAGCCATAGTTTAACAAACCTCTTTTCAGCTTTTGTACTGTTACCCACTCATTACAACATTGAAACAGTGTCTTGTCCACAACCAAAACCAATTTAAAAAACAATTAAAAACATGATGTAAAAGGAGCAAATCATGAAAATGTCATAAAAATTATTACGACTCAACTTGAACCAAAAATTAAAACTATGAGATGTGGTTTCCTGAATATAAGGTCTCTCTCTTCAAAAACGTTGTTGGTTAATGAATTGATTTCAGATAATCAGATTGATTTATATTGTCTCACAGAAACATGGCTGCAAGAGGACTACCTTAGTATAAATAAGTCAATTCCCTCTAATTCTTTAAATTTCCACATTCCCAGAACTACGGAGCAAGGAGGAGGAGTAACCATCTTTCAGTGTGATTTATTAATTAGTCCCAGGTTTTGTATCGTCCACTAGGCCCTTATTCTCAGTTTTTAGATCAGTTCTCAGACTTCTTATCTGACTAAGTGCTAAATACTGACAAGGCAAGGAAAGTTTCTTTATGAAGCACTTTTCAGTAACGAGACGATTCAAAGTCCCATAAATGAATAAAACAACAAAAAAAGGAAGGAAGGAGGAAAGAAAAGCATTACAGAGACAGAGGGAAGATATTACAGAGGCAAGCACATTGCATTGGAATAGAAGCAGCAGGTCAGATACAGTATAAGACAAGTTGGACTAAATACTTAAACATTAACATTTAAAGGCAACAAATAGCTTTTTAACCTTGATTTAAAGGAACTCAGACTTTCAGTACTTTTACAGTCTTCTGGGAGTTTGTTCCAGATAAGTGGAGCATAAAAACTAAATTCTGCTTCTCCGTTTTTGGTTTTGGGTATGTATAGTAGATTTTAGCCAGAAGACCTGAGTGGTCTGGAAGGTTGATACGTGGATAACAAGTCTTCAATGTATTTAGGTACTCAGCCTTTCAGTGATTTATAGACTAACAGGAGTATGGTTTATTCTCTGAGATACAGGGAGCCAGTGTAAGGACTTTAGAACCAGGGTGATTTGCTCTACTTTCTTAGTCTTAGTGAGGACACGGGCAGCAGCGTTCTGGATCAGCTGCAGCTGTCTGATCCACTTTTTAGGCAGACCTGTGAAAACACCATTGCAGTAATCATTAAAAATAATCGCATGGATTAGTTTTTCCAGATCCTGCTGAGACATTAGTCCTTAAATCCTGGACATGTTATTCAGGTGATAGAAGACCCACTTTATAATTGTGTTTAGATGCCTTTGGGGGTTCAGGTTCAGGTCCATCCGTGCACTCAGATTTTGGACCTGATCAGTGATTAGGAGCAGAAGCAGCTTAAGCTGTGCACTAACTTTTGATCGCTCATCTATTGGTCCAAAAATGATTACACAGGAGGGTTTGTAAACCTGTCAACTGTGGTAAATAAGGCACGAGCATTATTAATGTGTTGATGATATCAGAGAAGAAAGATTCCCTTGCATTTTTCAGCTGTAAGTTATATATGTAAAGTTTCTCTTTCTAGATGTCATAGTGAACCTGTGCCCATATTCACAGAGTCCTCGCAGAGAGCTCCTACGTTAGCCTAAAAATTCCTGCCAAGTGTCTTAGCTTAAAAGTGATTCAGATTGCTGCTGATAGCGACTCGGAGTAAAGAGACGACAGAAATTTTAATCTTAAAAAAAAAAAAAAAAAAAAAATCTTAGTGACGAGGTGTGGTTGACCCTATCGCAAGGTATGATGCAGTCATTTAAGAGCTGTGATTGGTTGATATTAAAAGAAGAAAAAAACAACACAAATTCACCCCTAGTGATCAAAGGAGAGGAATTAGACTGGATTAAGAAATGTTTCTCAATATGATGAAAACTAGTTAAATTTACCGACTGTTACACAGTATCAAAATGTTTTGAATCACCTTATTTAGATTGTTATTATAATTTTGATTTGCTTATTTTTATGTTGACTCGACAATCAATTTACTACCTTATCTATTTGATATTAATGTGCACTCACTTGTCAGAATTTTACTGGGATTGCCTTCTTATATAAAGCAGATGGCAAAATGAGTGACATGAAATGGAGAAAAAAAAATTAACAGCAGCGCATCTGTCCGGTCATCTCTGGGAGCAGAAGGAGTGTTTAAAGCTGAATTGGTCCCTCGATTACGACGCAAATGGCAGACACTGAATCGTTTTGCTGCAGATCAATGCGCCTATTTCTCAGTGCGTCCTGGTGCTTTTATGCACCAGCCTGGAAGTTCTCCATGCAGCAGTCAAAAGTGAGGAGATGGCATCACACAAGCGAACTTCTAGATGACCATTTAAGCTACTGATGTTATCATGCAATAGAGAAAATACTTTTGCACCTATTTCATATATATTCTTTAAATTTCTAATTTATCCTCAATAAAATGACATTAGAGCTGCGCCTTTAACCCATCGGGCCGGTGAAATTAATTAACTTCCCCCTATGGGGATGATAAAGATTATCTTATCTGAATATTATGATAGTATGATTGTTAAGGAAGTTTATGTACTCAATTGCTCCACTGTTTAGGTGGTGGATCAGCTAGACAACTGTCTCTGTTTCCACCATCTTCCCTGCTTAAGACACTTTTAGGCTTGCTAAAGGTCCTCCTTACTACTCCTAACGTTTTGTATGTTTACGAGCAATCTTAAGGTCTAAGACGCTTTGTGAATAACTTTTGTCTCACCGAGGTAAAATTCTAAGAGTTCAGGATTCGTCCTAATATGACGTCACTAAGAGCCACTTTTAGTCTTAGGAATCTTTGTGAATACAGGCACTGGAGCCTAGTCTTTCTCCACCTGCGTTCAGCTTTTCAACACGCCCTTTTTTCACTTCTAACATCTGGAGCACTTCTTTGCGGAGATTCTTACTTCTGAGAAACAACCTTCATTTTACTTGGAGCAATGCAGTCAATAATTTCTGAAAAGCAATAAAACCTCTTCTGTTTGTTGTTTTGTATGGTGCACCAGGGCCTTACTCTCAGTTTTTAGATCAGTCCTCAGACTTCTTATGTGATTTAATGTTAAACACTAATAAGGTTACTACAATGGGGAATTTTAACATTCATGTAGAAACTGAATGTGATAACCTTGATGTAGTCTTTAATACTTTCCAAGACTAAATTGGTTTTGCTCAAAATGTGCATAAATCTATACATTCTTGCCTTCATACTTTGAACCTATGGCTGACACATGGCATTGATTGCAAATAAATTACTTTCTCACAACCCTGTCCTAGTTGACCATTTTACATAATATTTGAGTTTAATTTAACTGACTTCTCCACCCGCAAATGAAGGTTTCATTATAATAGATCTTTATCAGACAATGCTGTAGCCAAATTTTCCATTAGACAAAGTAGCCCCTTTGAAAAAGAAGGAAGTTATTCATAGTAAACTGTCTCCCTGGTTTAATCTGGAACTGTGCTCATTGAAGCACAACGTTAGGAAGCTGGAGAGAAAATGGCACCTTACACATCTAAAGGAATCCTACCTAATCTGTATAACAGTCTACGGTTGTATCAAAAGACCTTTCGCAAAGTTAGAGCAGCATATTTTTCATAATCGAAAGAGGAGAATAAAAATAATCCGAGGTTTCTTTTTAGTACAGTTGCCAAATTTACCCAGAGTCATAGCTCTGCTGGACTGTTTAGACCCAGTTGAGCTTGCTGTATTATATAAAAATGTTGTTTAATCTAAATCTTCAACGTTTAGATGAAACATGTTGACCCAATCCCAACCAAGTTATTAAAGGAAGTCTTCCCTTTGATTACTGCCCCCATTATAGACATGATTAATCTATCCTTAGTAAATGGATATGTAACACAGGCTTTTTAATTAGCTGTTATTACACCTTTACTTAAGAAATCCTCTCTTGATCAAGATGACCTAATAAATTACTGGCCTATACCTAATCTTCCTTTCATATCTAAAATTCTTGAGAAAATAGTTGCTAATCCAGTATGACAACATTTACAAAGTAATGACCTATTTGAAGAGTTTATAGCACTCAAACAATTCTGGTGAAAGTCATTAATGATATTCTCATGATCTCAGATAATGAACTTATGTCTGTAGTTGTCCTGTTAGATCTCAGTGCTGCAGTTCATACAGTTGATCACTAGGGCTGTGTTAAAAAATAGATTTTCCAATTATTAAACAATTGTCATATTAATTCCTAAAGATCGATTCATATAACCAAAGATTGATTTCAAGAAAATTACCTTCCACTGTGAACTTAAATGTGTGAGCCAGCATTACTAGCGTGGACATGAATCCGCGGACTCAACGCTGACAGGTATGCGCAGAGTTCAATTTGTATGATAGACCGGATATGTGGTGTCACACTATAAACTCATCAGCAACAAGTATTACATTGAACTGTTTTATATGTGACACAGAACTTTATACACTGAGCTGCTCCAAGCAGGCGGTCACAAGGACGGGCAGCATCACAGTCCCTCTCTCTGTGCGCACTGACAGATGTGCGGTGGGAGCCTGCTGGAAAAGAAACAGCTCTACATGCTCAGCTAGCTAAGCTAATCAAACATTTAACCATCCCCTCCCTGCTTCGTCCCGGTGGCAAAGAGTGTGGGAATTGTATTTTTCACAAGAAATGTAGACAACGGGTACGCTCGACTATGAAGGGTAAACAGTCCGCGGAGAGTCTGCACGGAGTCCGCTCGGCTCACAGTCTTCGGACAGCTTGCCCAAGTATGTGGGAGCTGCAATATTGTGTTTTTAACAGTAAAGCACACCGACTAACTGTGTTAGTCTGTTTATTAGTTCTTCTTCTGCTCTGAGACCTCAGAATCAACAAAACATATCGCCAAGCTCCACTTGAAGCATGGACGCGACATACATCACAGGAGCCTTCATACTCCAGTCCAGGAGGTGAATTTTTAATGTCATATTTTTAATAATGCACAAGGTTAGTGTCCAATAGCAGCTGTAGATATCTCTGCTGTCCTCTATTTTCTACCCTGGATCTGTTTGGGCTTATTGTACTACAAAATTAAGATCCTGAGGCATTGTGGCTGTATCCCAGGTGTTTTCACTATAATATTGAACAGAGGTTGTGTTTATCAATGGATTCATGATAGTTAGCTGTAGAAATACCTGATTAGAAGCTCTTATATTGTGATTTTAGAGCAAAGATCCTATCACTTGTTTTTAGCCCAAGTAATATAGAACACTGAGATTATGAAAATTGCTTGTAACAATAATAATTCATGACAAACCAGTCCATTTGACAGACGGCTTTAAATATACTTTGCGAAGCAATATTTGAGAAAATGTATGAGAGCAATATGAGAAATTAAGTGCAAGGCTCATGGTTTTTCATTTAATAAATGTTTAAATTCAGGTGGAATGTGTTCTTTGGCTGTGATCAAAACTATAAAAATGAGGACAAGTATCTTTATTAGTCCCCCTTCAGAGAAATTCGCCTTGGATGCAAGGATCAGCTGCATTGCACTACATATTTGTCCTTATATAGGACATTTTTTGGCCAATCTGTATAATCTGACCCAATCTGTATAATCTGATTGAATTTGACTTTGTAAAGTGCCTTGAGATGACATGTTTCATGAATTGGCGCTATATAAATAACATTTAATTGAATTTAATTGAATATTTGATCACTAATAAATGTCTTAGTAAAATAATAAATAAATATAAAATAAAATAACTGAATTGAAGATGAATTACCTTTCTAAGGACACCTACAAGAGGACATTTTAGGGGCTTCAGGTTTTCAACAGGCCATGTTATGCACATCATCTATTATATACATTTGATTATATACATTTGAAGTTATCTAGTTTTGCTGAGCTGAGGCAAACCTTGAAAAATTTCCAGACGGGACGGTTTAGCCTGGGAACAGACAAAAAGAGGGATAAGACTAATCTAACTCAAGGTAAACGTCTGAATGTGATGTTGGGTCAGTATGTTTTGGCCTTGGACAGAAACTGGAGCAAGAAAAAATATCAGATGATGTCTACAGGAGCGGTAAAAGGGAATTCTTAATAAATACTGAAGGACACAAGGTGTCAGATCAGATCAACTAAATGTAGCTTGCTCACATAATAGGTGCACATTTAGATTGTAAATGCGCTGAACGGCTTACTGCTTAGAATGTTTTATGTTTTATTTAGAGTTGTGGTCTGTTAAGCATGATGGTCAAGCGATGTTTTAGGGACGAGTTTCGGGCTTTAGCAAAATGATGGGAGCTTCAGATCTGAAGGATTAAAATTAGAATTTTTTTCTGTATAGCTCAATTATTGTTCTTGGCTTTGTTTTAAACAGTGTTCTTGATGCTGAATTACAGGGGGGGGGACTATTATCATTGCAAAAAACACTAGAAGCTCATAAACCTAAAGAGAAAATCATTACGTGTCCTGATGAATAATTATGTTGGACAAAATGTTAATCAGTTCACTAGACTAACTGAGATTTGGAAAGTTATATATATTTAAAGGCAATATAAGCAGTGAATTCAGTTGGTCAAAAGGACCAGAATGAAATCAAAAGTCTGAAATAAATTAATAATCTATATATTAATGAGACAAACATAATTGTGTTCCTTGGGAGACATTTTCCTTTGCTTTAATTTTTAGCATCTTCAGTAACAAAAAGTGGCTTTATTCAAGGATCAGCCAGAACTTAGAAACATCACGTTAAACTGACACTAAGAGGACCAGGTTTTGACTGCATGCCTTACCTAAATACTAACATAAATGTTTTGTCCGATCTTGTGCTTTCCAGGTGCAGGACGGAGATCCTGAAATGCCACCTTTCTTCCAACATAGGACTCAGAAGTGAGCTTTTGCAGGCATATGGTAAGAAGTTATGATCTAAAATGGACCTGCAGGGTCCATTTTAGATCATAACTTTAGATTTTAGATGCTACAAGGTTTTGAAAAAAAAATAGTTTTATTTTGATTGTATTTATATAAAGAAGACAAATTCACTGAAAAATATTTGCTTATTTAAATTTTGAAAGGATTCACACATGGGGGAAAGGTGAAGACCTTTCAATTACTTTTTTTAGAGGGAACACTGGTTGAAATGTTTCCGACTGTTTTACTGTAATTTTTTTCCAACTTATGGACACCACACTATGGATGAAGATGGTCAATGTTTATCTTAGAGAATGTGATTTTGCAAGAAATTTGTTGTGAAAGATTGCTGGCAGAGTTCATTCTGCTATCAAATACGAGAACTGGAGGATGGGGGTTAATGAACATTGCTCTTGCTGGAAGGATGTTGTGCTGCTGACCAGAATTCAGACATGGGGGCCATGAAAGGGACACTGAAAAATGGACAACCAATGGCAGGGGCTAAGACAGTGGCATTGGAGAACCTTCAACAGACCTCTCAGCTACAGAAACAAAGATGAGTTCGGCAGATACACCTTCTGCATTTCACTTCAGATTTTCTTGTACACAATTAAAAACAAAATGCACATTAGAAAACACTTTGATGGATGTGTAAAGGTGAAAACTTTTAAAGATGTAATTTTAAGATATAGTAAGCTTCATAAAACACAACGTGCATGAGAAGAAATAGGGAAGACCGTTAAGAAAATTATTTTTGCACCATAATATTAATTTATGTGATGGAAGCATAGAGCAACTTAATGAATAATATGACAATAACCAGGTTTGACAAAGTATGAATGTTGGTAATTGTAGTAACAAAGTGTGATACATAGAGGGGCCGTTTGAGCTTTAAAAGAAAATGGGTAAGAAAAAAGGTATGCAATTCAGATGCTTTGAGGAAAAAGTATATAAATTAATAATACAATAAATATGAATAAGAATAACATATGGGTGAAGATGTTGAAGTGGGCATTACATCAACAGTTAATAAGATAAATTAATTAATGAATTTTTCAATATAAGCAGAATAAACTCTAAAACTTTACACTACCTGCCAATGCGAAGGAGAAATTGTGAACACCACATTTACTGGATATCTTGAAGTAAGTAGAGGTGCAAATTGTCAGGGTTCTCTGTGTCTTGCTGCTGTAACTCTACTCCTCAGGTGTGTCTAGTTGGCTGAGGAGGCGTGGCCCACACCTGCAGCTCGTTGCAGGCGGCTTCCTCTGGCTTCTTAAGCAGAGCGCTGACAGATGGAAGACGCCAGAGCCTTAACCAGTCGTGGTACGACGTGGCCTCTGTCCCAACTCTCGGAAACCAGCTTGTGAGTTTTTTACTCTTCGTTTTTTGACTAATTTTGGATCTCTCTGTTTTCGCCTCAGATTTTGGTGCTTGGATGCACTCACCTGTCTTGACGTCTCGTCCGAAGAAACAGACCAGCAGAACCTGTCTGCTCAGATTTTGCTCTGGCGCTCCCCTCATACTTCCTGGATGTTACCCAGCGAGGCCTGAGATCCCCTTTCCCGGGTTCTGTTGGTTCTGTGTTCACTCTGGTCAATCCATCTGTCAACCGTTGCCGATGAGGCTCGCTCAGGATCCCTCGCCAGTTACATCTGCCGTCCTCAGCCACTAGCCGCCTATCTCCAGCAGCGTAAAGTCATAGAGTCCTCCCGACGCTACTTCTTCCCGGTTAGGTCCGCCCAGCCCAATGGTAAGCAGCGCCATTTCTAGCAATTCTCCGGGTTCTCCTTTCAGAGTTACTCACTCCCTCTCTCTTGCAGACTCTCCAGCCGTGACGTTCTGACCCAGCCGAATCGCCTGTAGTTCCGTCCGTAGATCTGCCTGTTTCCAAAATAAACATCTTAAAACTGTGCATTGCCTCCCGTTCGTATCTGCATGTGGACTCGTCACCTGAAAACCATGACAGAAGAAGGCTCTGGCCACCAAGGTCCAGCGGATACGTTCGGGCGGCAGATAGCCGCACAGCAGGAACAGATGCAGTCGCTAGGTTTTGCCGTCAATTCAACACAGGAACAGCTTCAGAGATTAGCCGCTCAGTTTAGCCAGCTTATGGACACAGTCACTTCCGCGATGACGTCGCCTGTCACTCAAGACCTCAGCACCCCGCCTCCCGTCGCTCAGAGTACTGAGAATCAGATTTGGACTCTGCCGCTTGAGGGCGTGTCACCTTGTCCGGATAAGTTCTCTGGTGACAGTGGGAGTTGCGGTGGTTTCCTTTTCCAGTGTAAACTGGTGTTTAACCGTTCCCCTCAGACATTCGCCTCAGATGAGGTTAAGATATCTTATGTCTTACGACTACTAACGGGTAAGGCTCTTAGGTGGGCCGAGGCTCGATTCCCTGATTGTCAGTCATTCGGGGTTACTTTTCAGGACTTCGTTACCGAATTTAAGACAATTTTTTCACCCGAGTTAGATTCGGCTCAACAATCTCGTCATCTCCTCTCTTTGAAACAGCGCGGTCGACGCGTATCTGACTTTTCTGTGGAGTTTTGCACGTTTGCCGCTGCTGCGGGCTGGCAGCCGAGGCCGTTAAAGGCAGTATTTTTTCAGGCTCTTGATGAGACGCTAAAGGATGAGTTAGCCCGGGTTGAGGAGCCTGAGGATTTTGAGGAGTTTGTAGCGTTAGCAATCCGTTTGGATTCCCGATTACGCAGCCGGAACCGGTTTAGATCCAACCAGGCCTTGCGATCATCCACCTCATCTACACTTACCCATAGGGAACCCCGGTCCTGTACACCGCCTCCTGAACCCATGCAGTTGGGGCAGGTTGGTCTTACCAAAAAGGAGCGTCAGCAGCGCTTCTCGGGAGATTTATGCCTTTATTGTGGAGGTGAAGGTCATTTCCTCAGAGACTGTCCTGTTCGGCCAAAAGACCGAGTCCGCCGTTCGTAACGGGGAGAACGGTGGACGGTTTTGGATCTATTCCCCGGGTAGCCGTTAAGGCGTCTGCACTTTCTCGCTTATGTTTGCCAGTCACTTTAATGTTCGACCAGGATAGTTTTGATGTTTCGGCTCTAGTAGACTCTGGTTCTGATTTTAATCTCATAGACCAAGCCATAGTGGACCAGCTCCGTGTACCTGTCGATCCATTACCCGAGCCTCTCCAGGTCTCGTCTTCAGATGGGCAGAAGTTGACTTTGATCACCCATCGCACCCGACCACTAGTAGTGATAGTTTCCGGTAACCATCGAGAGCAACTATCATTTTTTGTTTTCCCGGTTAAGCGTTCACCCGTGGTTTTGGGGTTAGCCTGGTTAAAGGTCCACAGCCCGCAGTTTAACTGGGCTGAGTCCCGACTGGAATCATGGTCTCCAGCTTGTCATTCCCGTTGTTTACAGTCCGCTCGCCCCGTATCTGTTTCCCATACCACCTTGACAGATTCCGGAGACGTTATTGATCTCTCTCGCGTTCCGGAAGAATACCACGACTTACGGCGGGTATTCAGTAAGACTCAGGCTTGTTCACTACCTCCACATCGCCCTTACGATTGCGCCATTGACTTGTTGCCTGGGGCTCCACTACCGGTGAGTCGGCTTTATAACATCTCCAGGTCAGAACGTCAATCGCTCGAGAAGTACATAGGGGAGTCTCTGGCTACGGGGTTAATTCGTCCTTCTTCCTCCCCATTAGGCGCCGGCTTCTTTTTTGTCGGCAAGAAGGACGGGACCCTTCGACCCTGTATTGATTATCGAGGGCTTAACCAAATAACCGTGAAGAATAAGTACCCGCTTCCTCTATTATCTTCAGCCCTCGAGCCAGTCCAGAATGCCAAGATCTTTACTAAGCTTGATCTGCGCAACGCTTATCATTTGGTTCGGGTGAGACAGGGGGATGAGTGGAAGACGGCCTTTAAGACTCCTTTAGGTCACTTCGAGTACCTAGTCATGCCTTTTGGTTTGTGCAATGCTCCGGCAGTTTTTCAGGCACTGGTAAATGATGTCCTGCGGGACTTTTTGAATGTTTTTGTTTTCGTCTATCTAGACGACATCCTGATTTACTCTCGTGACCTAGAACAACACAAGCAACATGTTCGTCTTGTTCTCCAGCCATTATTAGAGAATCGCTTATTTGTTAAAGCCGAGAAGTGTGATTTCCACCAGACTTCTATTTCTTTTCTTGGTCTTGTTTTAGAAGGCGGACAAGTGAGGTCAGACCCGGAGAAGATAAAGGCAGTTACGGAGTGGCCGGTTCCTGAGTCGCGCAAACAGCTCCAACGATTCCTAGGTTTCGCTAATTTCTATAGGCGCTTTATCAGGAACTACAGCCAGATAGCCTCCCCATTACATGCTCTCACCTCCCCCAAGGTCCCATTCGTCTGGAGTCCTGAGGCAGAAGAGGCATTTAATAGACTTAAGTCCCGTTTTTCCCAGGCTCCCATACTCGTTCACCCTGATCCAGCCAAGCAGTTCATTCTTGAGATCGACGCTTCTAATACAGGTGTGGGAGCGGTTTTGTCTCAACAGTCTGAGGTTGATAGTAAACTACACCCTTGTGCATTCTTCTCCCGTCGTTTGTCCCCCGCTGAGCAGAACTATGATGTAGGCGATCGTGAGCTACTAGCCATTAAATTAGCTTTGGAAGAGTGGCGGCACTGGCTAGAGGGATCCGAGCAGCCCATCATAATATGGACAGATCACAAGAACCTCTCCTATCTGCAGTCAGCCCGTCGACTCAACTCCAGACAAGCCCGTTGGTCTTTGTTTTTCTCTCGATTCAACCTCACCATTACCTACAGACCTGGCTCCAGGAACGTCAAACCGGATGCTCTTTCTCGTCAATTTGCCCCGTTCGAACAGGAGAGAGAGCCGGAACCTATTCTTCCCCCCACATGTACTGTTGGAGGTCTGCATTGGGATCTGGAGGACAGGATCAACCAGGCCCAACTATTAGACCCGGACCCTGGTATGGGTCCGCCTGGACTTAAGTATGTTCCCCAGTCTGTTCGCCCTGAGGTTTTACGCTGGTGTCATGATGCTAAGTTTTCCGCCCATCCGGGTATTTATAGAACCCAGTCTCAGGTGTCCCGGCGATTCTGGTGGCCGTCATGGACCAAAGATGTCAGAGACTATGTTCTAGCCTGTCCTGTCTGCGCCCAGAATAAGTCTTCGACCCAGCCACCTTCTGGGTTGCTAAATCCTCTTCCTATCCCCAAACGTCCATGGTCCCACATTGCCATCGACTTCGTTACAGGTCTCCCTGTATCCCAAGGTATGTCAACAATTTTGACAGTTGTTGACCGGTTTTCGAAGTCATGTCATCTTATCCCCATCCGTAAGTTACCTAACGCTCTCCAGACTGCCCAGCTCCTCATAAAACATGTTTTCAAACTCCACGGTATCCCAGTTGACATTCTTTCTGACCGGGGTCCTCAGTTTATCTCTCAGGTCTGGCGGCACTTTTGCTCTGCTCTGGGTGCTCGTTACACACTCACCTCCGGATACCATCCTCAAACCAATGGCCAAACGGAACGAATGAACCAACAACTAGAGACCACCCTCCGCTGCCTCACGTCATCTTCACCTACTGACTGGAACAAGTTTTTGCCCTGGGTAGAGTATGCCTTGAACTCACACATCACCTCAGCCACGGGACGTTCACCTTTTGAAGTAGCTTTAGGATATCAACCTCCACTCCTACCCACAGACGAACTCAGGATTCCCTTCGCCTCCGTCAATGACTACATTGCTCGCTGCCAGGACATATGGAGAACAACGGTTACAGCACTTACTCGCACCGCAGAGCGGAGCAAGAGGTTCGCTGACCAGCACCGCAGACCAGCTCCCCATTATTGCCCCGGTCAGAGGGTTTGGTTATCTTCCAGAGATGTTTTGTCCAACCCGTCCGCAAAGAAGCTTGCTCCCCGGTTCACTGGTCCCTATGAGATAGAGACAGTTATTAACCCGACCACCGTCCGTCTACGTTTACCCCCTCACTCTCGAGTACACCCTACCTTTCATGTTTCCCAGATCAAGCCCGTGTTGGACAGCAACCCCTTTCCCGGGTTCTGTTGGTTCTGTGTTCACTCTGGTCAATCCATCTGTCAACTGTTGCCGATGAGGCTCGCTCAGGATCCCTCGCCAGTTACATCTGCCGTCCTCAGCCACTAGCCGCCTATCTCCAGCAGCGTAAAGTCATAGAGTCCTCCCGACGCTACTTCTTCCCGGTTAGGTCCGCCCAGCCCAATGGTAAGCAGCGCCATTTCTAGCAATTCTCCGGGTTCTCCTTTCAGAGTTACTCACTCCCTCTCTCTTGCAGACTCTCCAGCCGTGACGTTCTGACCCAGCCGAATCGCCTGTAGTTCCGTCCGTAGATCTGCCTGTTTCCAAAATAAACATCTTAAAACTGTGCATTGCCTCCCGTTCGTATCTGCATGTGGACTCGTCACCTGAAAACCATGACACAAATAAGAAGCAAATATTTAGGATGCTGCTAAAATCTAACACTCCGGCAGACATCAATAAAGTGCCACAAAGGTTAAAGGCTTAAATGCATAAAACTGCTAAATTAGCATAATTGTTCATTTTATTAACTAACTATGGTAAATTGAGGACTGAAGCAACATTGAAAAAAATTTTGTTTTGGAATTACACACAGTTACCTGCAAAATTTAAGGAGATTTAATATCGCTCTGTTCGAACGGGAATAACACAATAGTTCTATTTGCCTAGGGGCCCAGGATAATTTAAAGATTTTCCTCTTACCTACATCGACGAAAGGAAATAAGGCCAATTAGATTAGTTGGACATTTTGGATCTGGTCAGGATAGTAGAGCGACTCCTGGACACAAGGTGATAATGAAAGGATAACAGCTTGAAGATGATATAAATGAATAAAGGTTGACTGGGGAACATAAAGCTGCAATGGCACCCAACACTGTTCTTCATTCTACGGTTCTCCAGTTTTGCATTGTATTACATTGAAATTACTGTCGTCATTTCAGCTTTTAACTTTTTGCTATCTCTCTTTTTCTTCATAGTAGGTACACCTGGTCTGGCGTTCTGTTAACTTTGACATCATCCAGAGAAGACGGCTCACCCGTTACTACCATCTAATGTAGAACAGATTACTAGATCAATGTGTGCTTCTGTGCTTTTTGTCTCTCTTGTTGTGTCTCTGCTCTGTCTTCTGTAACCCCAGTCGGTCGAGGCAGATGACCGTTCATACTGAGCCCGGTTCTGCCGGAGGTTTTTTTTCCCGTTAATGGGTGGTTTTTCTTCCCACTGTCGCTTCATGCTTGCTCAGTATGAGGGATTGCAGCAAAGCCATGTACAATGCAGACGACTCTCCCTGTGGCTCTACGGTTCCCCAGGAGTGAATGCTGCTTGTCGGGACTTTGATGCAATCAACTGGTTTCCTTATATAGGACATTTTGACCAATCTGTATAATCTGACCCAATCTGTATAATATGATTGAACTTGATTTTGTAAAGTGCCTTGAGATGACATGTTTCATGATTTGGCGCTATATAAATAAAATTGAATTGAATTGAATTGAATTGAACATTGGAACTCCTGCGGTGCAAATAACATCTTGAACAGGCACAGGCAGACATTTCACACACAGGGGGTGTGGAGACGCCCAGAACAATCTGCTGTGGTTTGAAACTGTTATGAACTTGTCATAGGTGGTGAAAGTCTTTCGACGGATGAGGCACTTAGGACCAGGTTGGAAACAGGAACCGACAAGGTGGTCCCACAGGGATTACCTGACACCTAACATTCACTGTAAACGTTTTTGGGGTTTGCTGGGGTTGCCAAAAGAGGAAGCATCAGAGAAGACTTTCTCTTTCCTGACCAGGTCCACGCTCAAAACACAAATATCCAATTACAGAGATCTAGACCGATACGGGCGCAGAGACATGTTCGTCAAAGAATTCCTTTAATCCACAGACTAAAATGCAGCTACTAACGCTAAACAGAGAATTAAAAGAGGCACGAAATTAATGCTGATGATTTGACCACAGGTGGTCAATATTTAAAGGGTTTGAAGGAACTACATAATTTCTTCAATATTCACAATAGACAGCGATTGATAATGACATGAAAATGCAAATTCTAGCATTGGAGAAAACTTAATTTATTGACATGATTAACCTGCTGGGACAAGATGTAGTGCAGACATAACATAAGGATTTACGGATCATTGGGTGATGAAATTTCATAAATGCTGTGGCCTAAATTTGGAAGAACTGTAGGAAATGCAATAGTAATAATAATGGATAAATGAAAAGGTAAGAAAATTACTCTGAGTAATGTCTGCTTAATTTTTTAAGGTTAGACTAAACACATGACAACTAAGAACAGGATACTTAAAAAAGGACTGAATTGCATGAGGTTAAAAATGTGATTGTGTGTATTATCAATGAACATTTTTTTTTTGAATGAAACAGGTTTAAAGTCTCATATTATTTTTATCTAGAGCTGTATGGAGCAGTTAAATGAACAGGGGGAGATGTTTTTAAAGAGAAACAATGGGTTACTGTTCACAGGATGATATTACAGTTTAAAGGTTTGTTTCAAAACCATTCAAACAGGTGGCTATAGAATACAACCAGGGTTGAGTAGATAAACTGTCAGTTGAAAGAGACAGAAATTATTAACTTATGGAATTGAAGGGGTTAGAATTGCTCTTCACTTTAGGCAAAAGGAGAATTCAATTAGAAGTCCTTTGGTTTGATGCACGTCAACCTGAAACTGATTCACAAAACTACTTCCTGTCTCCTCCCTAGGCTACGCCCACTTTCTGAATATCAACCTATTACGACTTGGTGTGCTCTTGGGCATGCAAACACTTCTTTTTTCTTAGCTGAGCTTTTCAAAATAAGACAAAGATGTGTAGGAATGCTTCTGATCAGTGTTCCCTCAAAGCTGCGCGCGTGCGCAATCGCGCACAGCATCTGGCTTCAGTTCGCACAGCAAATTTATGCTGTGCAGAAAATAAAATCCAAGCTAAACTGTATAAAAATAAACAATAATAAACCAAGTTATTTTGTACAATTTTGCAACTCTGGTGAGACGGTTTTCCACGGTCTCGCTCTGTGAGCGCCAGGTGCTGATCTGAGCACACCGCTGATTGGTGGGTGGAGCAGACGTCTTTACTAGTTGGGCAGGTTGCGGTGTGCGTCTTTGTTCTGGAAAAAATGGCCGGTCCACCCGAAGTAGAAAGCTGCTGCTCTTAGTAGTTCTACCTCACTCTGTCATACTTAGCGTTTCCAGTTATAGAACAGGTGATATCAGTCAGGTAACTAAACACAGTGTCCGATCAACCATGAGTTGAACGCGAGCAGGAGCATGAAAAAAGCCCTGATCAATGGATCGCAGTTAACCTGATTCACCATGGCAATGGCAGGAATAAGAAGCTTCGAAGTGCGCATTTCCCACAAGTGGAATTAGAAATCTTTAATGAAGGTATATGGAGAATATTAAACCATAAGAAACGATGCTGTTGCTGCAGAAAGAGCAAGTTGGTGGCAGAGAATTCTGTGAGAATTATTTGATAGAAAATTAAAGCTATTTTCTCACACTTCACTCATTCAACACAAAAAGGAGGCGTTTTGGGGGGGGGGGGCGCATTGATTAGGAAAGACATTGAAAGGATGGGGCAGCAAATGATGACCAAGTATGAAAATACAGTTTAATCAAGTAAGGTTAAGATTTTTATGTTTAAAAATGATCAACTAAAGCATTAATTGGCTATATTCAACAAATGCAAGTAATGATAGGATGGTGTGAGTATTTGAATAACTGATATGTTCATCTTTTTGCAAGCATTGTTCACCCATCCTTCTACAAATGAGTTGACATTAACTGTCTTGTGACAACCTCACTTTATATTAATCATATAGGCTATATGTATAATTCCAGCTGAAGTAAAGATAGTGTTATTTAAGTGAAGAAATGTGCAGCAGTCCTAACAGTGTTGGGGGAAAAATAGGTGAACGGAAACTAAAATATATGAATAGAAAAGTAGAGCTGGAATTGCCAACATTTGACACAGAATAAATTATTGCTTTCATTCTGTAAAGTTCTGTTATTAATCTTGTGGGTCTCTGACTATGGAACACCTTTAAACTATAACTGAGTGCAACAGTAACAATCCTGACAGTACGACATACAGCTGCCTCTGAAAGAATTTCTGCGTCTCCTACGTTATTAAAAAGCTGCCGTTGGCATAAAAACAAAGAGAAGCACAAAGAAATTGTTCAGAACTGAGAACGTTCCCTTGTTGTGTTAGAAAAGCGATGTGTGGCTGAGAATATTTAAATAAATCATCTGAAGACCCCATAGCGTTTTACACTGGTCAGTCACCCATTCACCCATTCATGCACACATTCACACCGTGACGGTGGTGAGCTATGTTAGTAGCCACAGCTGCCCTGGAGCAGACTGACAGAACAGAGGCTGCACGCAGCACTACATGCTGGTGCTAAATCTCACTGCAGAAAATGTAAATAATTTAATGGCAATAAAATTGGAACTCTGAAAGATATGCACATCTCTAAGGTTTTCCTATCAGGACCCCTACTCTGAAATGAAAATATGACAAGATTTTTGTCTTTTTCATGTAATCTAGCTAAATCAGTTTTATCTAAACTAAGTAATCTAACAGAAATAATTGCTGTAACTTGATTCTTTTAGTAAGCCATGTAACTTGATATAATCTCAGGTTTCGGACAGCCGTAATGTAGCCTCAGTGTGCACGATGTTGCTCACAGAGGTCAAGTGATCGCTCAGAGAGTTTGTATGTTTGCTCAGACACATGAAAAATTAGGGGGAACATTGCTTCTGATTAAAATACAATGAAGTTCTGGAAATCTACATAGTGGTAAAACGCTTACAAACTTAAGGGTTTACGGTTTGGGTTTTAAGAAAACACGTAATTCAGAAAGGAGTTTCCAAAAGGTTTTAATATAATTCTTTGTTGAGACTGACTGTGTGTTAAATGAGATAAGGTGAACCTTATGTAACCTAAAAATTCTAGGGTTGGATAGCAGTTGCTGTAGACTCTTAATGAGAGGAACATAGAAAAAAACTTTGTTTCTAATGGTAAGAACCCTTGAAGAGCCTTGCTTAACTCTACACAGTCTTTGTGAAATTATAACCTCATCTGGTTCCACTGGTTTAAAAAGTTCCTCAATGGTTTGGTCCTGCATGTAAGTTGGAAAATGGAAAATGGATCTGGAAAACCCTCAAACGTTGCCAAAATCTCATTTCGGAGCTGGTCAATGCTGACTGAAGGGTCATGTCTATCAAAGACATCCATCACTCTGTCCTGCAAGGTTCCTACAACAGCCATTTGTAACTGCTGGGTTTTCCCTATAATCCTGTTGGTATTACCCTGTAGTGAGAAGAGGCAGAAAAGCATACTATTAAGGCATTACAAAGACTATGAATGACAGGATATGGGTGAAAACATAATCTTGTCTTAAGTCAACCTGCGTTGTGTTCTGCCTCATATTGGTAGTTGGAGTAGAATCTTGAACTTGGTGGGTAGCTGGAGCGATACAGTTGGAAAAAATAGGTAGGGCCATGTCGAATTGTTCACCCCCATGGCACCTTGAGCTAACTGGAATGCAATCCCTGGGCGGACGACCATTGGCGAGATACGCTGCATGCCTACGTTTGATGTGATAACAGAACGAATTGAATACCCGGTATTCTTCTTTGCACCCATCGATTCCACAAATCACACGGAAGTTTCTACTACGTCCATGTGCCGTGTTAATATGGCTTAAAAACACTTTTAAAGTCAGTGCAATAAATGCAAAGCAAATCACACTGCCAACCAGCCATCTTCACAAAGTTTTCCTAACTTGATAGATTGAGATGAGAACCCGCGTTTTGCATTTTGTAGGCTATTTAATTGATGGACAATTCCATACAAAACCGGGGGATGGGGTGACTGATCTAATGTGAATTGTGTGATTGCACCCAGCCTCTTTTACACAAATATTCAATTTCTTTTTCAAAACTGGAGAATAAACGTTTATTGAGTGCTATAATTGACTACTTCATAACCCTTTGATTTTTTTTCACAATTCCATGCACTCCCAATTTGGGCTGACTTGGATTCGCCTAACGGCTTTTGCGCGTTCTTTTTACCCTGGCTGCTGCTGCAAGGATATGAGACAAGGAGGATATCAGAAGATACAGATACGCTATCAGGTGTGTATGAAACTTTCAGACCATAGAGGACTGGAGATTATTTCAATCAAAGATCATTTGAGTACATTTTTAACGGAGTCGAGGTTCCGGTAAATTAAAAAAATAAACCTATTGGAAAAGGGGGCTAAAGGTTGGTGCACCTTTCACAATCTCCAGATGGCTAATGCTAACTACCTTTGGTGTAGTTTCCCTTATGTAGTAACCTCGCATGATATATTTTACTCGGCTAATTATATGTTATACATGCACACGCTTTCTTTTGTTGGCAATGGTTGGCATGAATTACATCGTGAATCCCCAAGTATAAGGTTTCCCTTTAGTCTGCATGTTAACACCTGGGGGACGCATGATCAGAGCGACATCGACCTTGCGTTAGCTCAGAGGTGTCAAACGTGCCCCGGCCCGCCGAACGATTTAGTCCGGCCCGGTGGCTAAATGCATTATCATCATTCAACAATGATTATTGAAAAAAAACATGTACTTCGTTTTTACAGTTCCTATACTGTCCACGAGGGGCGCTGTGTTTTATTCAGAGCAGACAACATGATGCAACACTACACAGTGTAACCTGCACAAAATAATCAAGCCGTATTTTATTTTGGCAGGTCAAACTAGCAGCACTCTTTAAATTCCAGGTCAGAGGTGAACTCGGGATCTCCTCCATCGCTGTGGCTAGCTGCTTGTGTTGGCGTTTTTCCTAAATCACTGAAGAATATTGTTGAATCAAGCCCAATTAACCTAGACGAAGGATTCCATTGGGTGTTTTGTGGCAACCACTCGACGATGACTCGTTTATTTTATGTCGTTTGTTTTATATTATAGTAGAAATGCGGTCGCAAAACGCTCACCTAAAATCTATATATTGGCATAGATTTAAAATGTTATAAGACTTAAAAATGGTCTTATAGCTTAAAAAAAATCATTCTCTTTTTGTTGATTTTGTGGCCAAATAAAAGAGATGTTCTGAAACCATTAAATAAGCCCTTTGATGTTTCTAAATTTTGTCCTTTAAGGATACTTTTAGTTACTTTTAATTAAATTTGTCAATGGCCTATAGAACTCTGGAATTGGTTCATTCCTTTGGAGTTGCGCAACAAAAGGAAAAAAAACAATTCATTGTTTATTGAAACGGTATAAGCGTTACAATCGGAACAAACAGCAGCACTGAGCTTCAGATGTGGAACATTGATTTTAAATAATTCTTTAATTTTTATCTGTTTGATGTATTTTGTCATGCAGGACAGTGTTTTTAAGTCCCAAAAACTGTGAATAAATGTTTTTCAACATTTTACAATCACTGTGATCAGTTCTTATGCATAATGCACTTAAATAAATGTTTAACTCAGTAAAAGTATTGTTGAAATTGCACATACTTTTCTTAAAAACTCTGAGGTTATTCATAATATATTTTGTAAAAGTGAAATTAACAGGTAAGTATTATAACGTGATACAGTGATGATGGTGCTCATGTGTGAATGTCAATTAAGTTAAATTTCATTTAAAATTATAATTCATTACAATAGGCTTGTATGAGCTTGCTGAATGGGATTTTTAGACAAATGGGACCAAAAGTATTTGGATCAACAAATACTGGATCAGACCAGAAGATAGTGTGAATGTTGCTGTAAGTAACAAAAGTGAAACTGACCTTATATGTCAATCTTGATGTCAGCTGTGCATTCACTATAGTTTTGTTCGCTCTCCTGTCTTAAGACATTCAGCAAGCTCATACAGTAGACTTGATCCACAATAAATTCCTGCTAATGGTAAACTAAAAATGACATTTAATCAGAGATACTTTTCACTTACTCTTCAATAGAATCTCCCGCACACTAAAAGAATGTTAAATGACAGTCACTGGGGCATCAGTGAACTTCATCTGTTGATTAATCTGATTCAGCTGATGTTCTGTACCTTTTGTCTCTTGTTTGTGACACAGCTGCCAATATCGATATGGAGGCACTGAAGATGCTTTTGAGAGAAGAGCTTCGCGACCTCTTCCCAAGGCCTGACCATTTTTTGCGAAGAAAATCTATATGGGATCTGTATGGGGCCAAAATAGTAGCTTTAACATTTGCAAATGTGTGTGGAGAGTTGTGTGTCTGTATCTCGATTTGTGTGTGTGCAGTGGGATTTGAAAATGTGTAAATAAATCTGTAACTGTGTGAGGAGATTTGTGTGTCTGTACAACAATCTGCAAATGTGCAAAACTACTTGTGTGTAATCCGTTTTGCAAATGTGTAAAAAATCCACAAATTTGTATTCAGATCTGCAAATGTGTACTGAGATTTGCAAATGTGTAGATCAATCTGTAAGCAGACACAGAGACACTTGTGTCTGAAGTATTTTTGCTTCAAGACCCAGAAATACAGACAAATCATTGGTTACAAGTCAAGCGGTTTTTCGGCTGGCTCTCTTTACACACGTGATTTTTGCTACACTTCTGCCGCGTGAGATGCACAAATGCGTAGAAGGATTTGTATGCATATTTTTTCGATTTGTAACCCCTTGCGCAGAGGCTCACAGGCTCACAGCCTCACGTTTTGCCCTGAGCGCAGGCTCACAGGCACACAGGCTGCCTCTTCCGGCTGTGGGAGGTCACGTGACTTTCAAGGATTATACCAAAGCGTTTTGCTTCCAGACGGCTGACAAGGCAACTTGTTATAACTATATAACTTTCTCCCTTTAACGGCAAAAGTTTCTTGTTTTATTGAGAGACTTATCTTGCTAAAACGAGATAATTGTCTCCTCATAACAACGCAACATAACCCGGCATCAGCTCGCGGGATATTTGAGTGTCATGGAGAAGAGGAGAGACGGAGGGAGATTATTTCTTTTTAAGAAGTCATCATTTGTCGGAGGAATGTATTTCTGTTCTGAGGAGTGACAAGGTAAGTCATGCATATACAGCAAGTCCTCTACTTGAAATTTGATCAATTTGGCAGTTATTATTTATAGTTAACAACTTTGCTCTGGATACACTTGCATCACTGTAGTACAGTCTCTGGCTCTGTTTACACGGTGAAAACAGGTTTGTGTTGCCTTTGTACTCTCCATTTACACACTACAAGGTTTAACTGTTGCTTAGGGGGACTTTCAGCTATAGCTGTGGGTTTATTTAAAACAGTTTGCAGCCAAACAGTCCTCCGCCAGCCGCTGTTTTCTTCTTCTGGGCAACTTGACCCGGAGCTTCAAAAATCACAGCACTACTAGTGGTGCGGCATGGGAATTACACCGTTTAAGTACTCTGTAAACAGGGCCTGTGACTGCAAATATTCTTCATGGATGTTAATGAAATTGGCTGACAAAAAGATATAGAGATCTCAGTGCTGCATTTGACACAGTTGATCACAATATTCTCCTACAAAGACTTGAGCATACTGTAGGGATTAAGGGAAAAGCATTAGGCTGGTTTAAATCTTATCTGTCGGACAGATTCCAGTTTGTTCATGTTAATAATAAATCTTCTTCAAACTCTAGGGTCACCTGTGGAGTACCACAGGGTTCAGTCCTTGGACCAATTCTATTTACTATATATATGCTTCCGGTTGGCAAAATTATCAGACAGCATGGGATTAATTTCCACTGTTATGCTGATGACACTCAGCTATATTTATCCATAAATCCTGATGAATCCAATCAGTTACTTCGACTGCAGTTATGTCTTGATGACATCAAAAGCTGGATGACTTTAAATTTCCTGCATTTAAATTCTGACAAGACAGAAGTTGTAATCTTTGGGCCAGAGTCCTCAAAAAATAAACTTCTTAATCAATCACTTAATCTGGATGGCATTAACTTGGCCTCTGGTAATAAAGTTAAAAACCTTGGTGTTGTTTTCGACCAAGACATGTCATTTAAATCCCATATTAAACAGGTTTCCAGAGTTTCCTTTTTTCACCTCCGGAATATCGCCAAAATTAGAAACATTCTGTCCAGGGGTGATGCTGAAAAACTACTCCATGCATTTGTTACTTCAAGGCTGGACTATTGTAATTCTTTACTATCAGGAAGTCCACAAAATGCAGTTCGAAGTCTTCAGCTGATCCAAAATGCTGCGGCAAGAGTCCTGATGAAAATCAACAAGAGGGATCATATTTCTCCAATTTTAGCTTCCCTTCATTGGCTTCCTGTTAAATCAAGAATAGAATTTAAAATTCTTCTTCTAACGTATAAAGCCCTTAATAACCAAGCTCCATCATATATCAGAGCTCTGATTACCCCGTATGTTCCTAACAGAGCACTTCGCTCTCAGACTGCAGGTCTGCTGGTGGTTCCTAGAGTCTCTAAAAGTAGAATGGGAGGCAGATCCTTGAGCTATCAGGCTCCTTTCCTGTGGAACCAACTCCCAGTTTTGGTCCGTGAGGCAGACACCCTATATATTTTTAAGACTAATCTTAAAACTTTCCTTTTTGACAAAGCTTATAGTTAGAGTGGCTCATGTTACCCTGAGCTATCTCTATAGTTGTGCTGTGATAGGCCTAGGCTGCTGGAGGACATCAGGGTCTAATTTTCTCACTCTACTGATTTATACTGTTCTTCATTCTACGGTTCTCCAGTTTTGCATTGTATTACATTGAAATGACTGTCGTCATTTCAGCTTTTAACTTTTTGCTCTCTCTCTTTTTCTTCATAGTAGGTACACCTGGTCTGGCGTTCTGTTAACTTTGACATCATCCAGAGAAGACGGCTCACCCGTTACTACCATCTAATGTAGAACAGATTACTAGATCAATGTGTGCTTCTGTGCTTTTTGTCTCTCTTGTTGTGTCTCTGCTCTGTCTTCTGTAACCCCAGTCGGTCGAGGCAGATGACCGTTCATACTGAGCCCGGTTCTGCCGGAGGTTTTTTTTTCCCGTTAATGGGTGGTTTTTCTTCCCACTGTCGCTTCATGCTTGCTCAGTATGAGGGATTGCAGCAAAGCCATGTACAATGCAGACGACTCTCCCTGTGGCTCTACGGTTCCCCAGGAGTGAATGCTGCTTGTCGGGACTTTGATGCAATCAACTGGTTTCCTTATATAGGACATTTTGACCAATCTGTATAATCTGACCCAATCTGTATAATATGATTGAACTTGATTTTGTAAAGTGCCTTGAGATGACATGTTTCATGATTTGGCGCTATATAAATAAAATTGAATTGAATTGAATTGAGATAAGGATAAGCAGCTTAATTTTTTTAAAACATGTCATGCATATAATCATAAATTCTGCTGTAAAGATTAATAATCATGTGCTTAAAAGAGTCTTTTTAGTTTATTTCTTTTTTATATTAACCATAATTTCATTGTGCTTGTAGACATATCAGCTATAGCAAGCATGGATGATGAGAGCTTGGCCATCTACATTCCCACCTATGCTGACAGAATTGCCACCTGGAGATTTTGCTCCGAGTACCAAGGAAAAGGTGAAAGAGATGTCCTTCGACAGACATTGCTTGAAAAATTCTTTTCATGCAAATCTTCATGGAAAAAGTCCAATTTGATCTAAAATGGTTTTGGCTTCAGGTAATACCACTATGTAATATATTTCAAAAGAAAGTTTACCATTTGACTCAAAATGGTCATGTTTTCAGGAACATATGGAAGTGAGCCACAATAGAATCAGTTAGCTTTTGTTTTTGCTGACAAAGATATAGAGCAAAAATACTGATTAAAAAGACTCCAACAACATTGTGAAATGCAAGTTTTTGAAGTCAAATTATTGCTGTTGCTATGAAGCTTCTTTAAGGTAAAATTTTGAAGCATGTGTTTAAATTGTACTTATTTTCCTTTTCTTTCCATAGGGCATTATTTTTCTTTTATATTCTTCAAAGTTGATTGTAAAATTGATAAATGCTTTGAGCGCAATAGTGACTTTTGTCCTATGTAAAAGGATTTTCTCATGTTCAATTTTGAGATCCACGTATTCATCTTTTTAATACTCATAGATCATGTTCTAGTTAGGTCATCTACTGGAGGTAGAGAACTTCCTTTCAAAAGGATCTTTCAGAGCACTTGTTAAAGGTACTTTTAATGTATGTTCTTCTGTGAGTTGATGTAACATTGCAATATAATGTTATTTTTCTAAGGAAAGAATGAGTTGGTTTGATCACAAACCATAACACTTCATTTTGTAATGGGTTTTTACCAAAGATTCATTAAAAGTTTTCATATATCATTCGACCATATCATCATTGTCAAACAGTACATAACTTGGGTCTCAGTGTTCAGTAACAGAAAACTATAAGAGTCTTGCTGTTATAAATATAAAAAGTATGTCTTGAATATGAGGAGCAGTGGTGGGGTTTACAGAACATATGTCATTTAAACATTTTGTGTCCTGCATGATAGATCGCAAGGCACATGTGAAGTTAGATTTTTTGTTATTGTCCTAATATATGTAGTAGCATATATTTGCTGTCATACACAACAAGAATCACAGAAAATATAAAACCTAGCACCAAAATTCAAAAAGTTATGTACATCATGATGAAACCTTTAAGTACATGGGAATCGAAGAAAACAGAGGTCTGTTTTTTTTCCTCCATCTGTATTTCTTTGACTGCTTGTCCTTTATGGGTTGTGCGGTCTGCAGCTGCCTATTTCTGACGATGTGGGAAAGTGACAGGGTCATTCTGGACAGGCTCACAAGGTCATTTGCTCCACAAACTCTTTTTTACAAGAAAATATCACACGTGTCACAGGTTTGTGCGTATATAAGCTCTTAAAAATAAGCATAACTCAATTGTTTCATCATGTGTGGACGGTGCATGAAGAAAGTTTTCTGTCATCAGAAGGTATGATAGTTCGAACTGTCTCATCACGTGTGAACGGTCCTCTGAAGACGTTGGACTGTGCAAGTTTCCGCCGCTTGCTCAGAAACCTGTTTGAAATGATCTTGTTCACCAAAAAGCCGTGGAAGGGTATACATCATGTAGGCCACTTTGAGCAATTGCATCTCTAATCTTACGAAAATGTTCTATAAGTGAACCACTTTAAGAGTTCTTCCTGAAAGACAAGAAAATAAACAAGTTCTTAAAGTACATACTCCATATTTAAAAGCATGTATCATATAGTATTTATCTTTTACATTCAAACATACCTCAGTGATATTTAAACAGGTGAGCAGAATTGGCTGCTTATCCAAGAAGTCACCAGTAAAGTAATCTGTATTCTTCAGTTTTTGAAAAAGGTTCATCCAGTACTGGCTGTGGGTGCTGGATCCCACAATGAAGCAGTTTTCAGGATAGCTGTCATCAAGACGCAAAAATCTTTGAATGTCTTTCATTGTACCATTCTCTGTCTCCATGTCTATATGAATTCTGGCTGTGGTACACCCTCTTTTCTCAACCTCTGAAACAAAATATCCAGCAATAACTTTTGGACAGCACCATCCATGTATTCAGCTTTAGAGATGCCAACCTGTAAACACAGCAGAGATTTTGTTATCGTTCTTTCAAGTTTTTTATTTTAAACAAAGGTAAAAATAACAATTAATTTATTCTTTCTAAAAATTGAGCACGTTACTTCTGCTAAATGTGAGAAGCTAAATATTCCAAATTCAAAGTTTTTAAGTATCTAAATTTTGAGTGTCAGATCAAATGCACAGGCATTCTAAGATGTAAAAGAGAACATTCATGATTTTCTGGCTGTATTTTTAATGTAGCTATCTTAAACCTGGTCCACCTACCTTAATGTTTTTGTTTATGGGAATTTTGAAAAGTACTCTTACAGAATTCCCATCAGAAGGAGAATAGCTGCTGCTTAAAATTGTGATTAAAAGTTAGACTGGATCAATGTTAAATCGCTCAAACCTAGACTGCAATGCAACAATGTTGTTGATTAAGATTTGTGATTAAACTTACTTTTCTGAGTAAGTTTAAAGACATCAGAAAAAACAAATGCAACAACTAATAAACTGAGAACAGTCGTGCCTTGCTGCCAGGAGCTTTCATTGATAAATTCTGATATTAACTTTTGAATTTGCAGCAATGATAATCGATTATCAGTTTTTGCTTTTCTCCTTATTAAAGCATACAGCAGTAGTTGACTGGGTTTATTAATGGATCTGATATAAATAGCTGTCCTTCACTGGCTTGTGAATAGTCACATTAGAAAGCTCTGTATTCATCACTTTGTTTTGACACAATAAAATATGGATAAATGTAGCTTTATCTAGCCTCACTTTCATTGTGTAGAATACACATACTTTTAATTAGCCTTACGAGTGTCGAATTAAAATTTATTTTAATTATATTTAATTCAAATACATAAAGGCATAGGTACATTTGCAGTCACAGGCCCTGTTTAGAGTACTTAAACGGTGTAATTCCCATGCCGCACCACTAGTAGTGCTGTGATTTTTGAAGCTCCGGGTCAAATTGCCCAGAAGAAGAAAACAGTGGCTGGCTGAGGACTGTTTCGGCTGCAAACTGTTGTAAATAAACCCACAGCTATAGCTGAAAGTCCCCTTAAGCAACAGTTAAACCTTGTAGTGTGTAAATGGAGAGTACAAAGGCAACGCAAACCTGTTTTCACTGTGTAAACAGAGCCAGAGACTGTTCTACAGTGATGCAAGTGTATCCAGAGCAAAGTTTTTTTGTATTTTTTGTTTTTGGTATTCTTTTGATCCATTGTAGATATGAAGATTCACTGTATATAACTGAATGCACCTTCCCTACTCTGCACCTTCTTGTATGAGCCGATGTGACGAGTGAATTTCTCCATTGTGAGATCAATAAAGACTATCTTAGTTGTTAACTATAAATAGTAACTGCCGAATAGATCAAATTTCAAGTAGAGGACTTGCTGTATATGCATGCCTTACCTTGTCACTCCTCAGAGCAGAAATACATTCCTCCGACAAATGATGACTTAAAAAGAAATAATCTCCCTCCGTCTCTCCTCTTCTCCATGACACTTAAATATCCCGCGAGCTGATGCCGGGTTATGTTGCGTTGTTATGAGGAGACAATTATCTCGTTTTGGCAAGATAAGTCTCTCATTAAAACAAGAAACTTTTGCCGTTAAAGGGAGAAAGTTATATAGTTATAACAAGTTGCCTTGTCAGCCGTCTGGAAGCAAAACGCTTTGGTACAATCCTTGAAAGTCAAATGACCTCCCACAGCCGGAAGAGGCAGCCTGTGTGCCTGTGAGCCTGCGCTCAGGGCAAAACGTGAGGCTGTGAGCCTGTGAGCCTCTGCGCAAGGGGTTACAAATCGAAAAAATACGCATACAAATCCTTCTACGCATTTGTGCATCTCACGCGGCAGAAGTGTAGCAAAAATCACGTGTGTAAAGAGAGCCAGCCGAAAAACCGCTTGACTTGTTACCAATGATTTGTCTGTATTTCTGGGTCTTGAAGCGAAAATTCTTCAGACACAAGTGTCTCTGTGTGTGCTTACAGATTGATCTACACATTTGCAAATCTCAGTATACATTTGCAGATCTGAATACAGATTTGTGCATTTTTTACACATTTGCAAATCTCAGTACACATTTGCAGATCTCAATATAGATTTGTGGATTTTTTACACATTTGCAAAACGGATTACACACAAGTAGTTTTACACATTTGCAGAATGTTGTACAGACACACAAATCTCCTCACACATTTACAGATTTATTTACACATTTTCAAATCCCGCTGCACACACACAAATCGAGATACAGACACACAACTCTCCACACACATTTGCAAATGTTGAAGCTACTATTTTGGCCCCATAGATCTGTGTCACCCTGTGGTAAGCAAAGTTTTTTTAAAACTCATGTGCAACCAGTGGTTAACTCATTAATGCCAGAATGCTGTGTAGCACAATGCAACACGTTTTTGTGTCATATCCATTGATGGCAGTGGATAGAGGAAAAAAAACACAGTTTGCATACACACAGTAGCCCACATGTACAGAGACTACGGTGGAAAAGTACTTGACTGGACTGGGGTTTTGTTAAATGTGTGTTGGGGAGTTTGAGCCAAAGTGTGGTATCTAGGCGATTGGATTCAGTTTTGTTCATGCTCATATCTAGTGTGCCACCCACTAACCATGTCCCATTATACAAACACACTATAATCCATCTACAATCCTTTGCTTTTGGCCAAAATACTCACCACTTCACTGTCATCAAAACTCTAGTGCATCCTGTCACTCGCCTGTCACTAAAATAGTCCGCTATTATTAAGTATCTAGACCCATGTTTATTTTGTATTTAGTGGTGTTACTGGGATGTCATGTTGGTGGTTTATCGTCTTTGTTTTTGCTTAGAGTTATACTAAGTTTATTATAAGCCTATAAATAGGCTATTCAATATCATGGGGTATAGTATTGTTACTCTTGTCTCACCTCTCTCTCTCTCATACCAAGTTGCCTCGTCTTATGTGTTCAACCAATTGTCCTCTGTGTCGGTATGTTCTGAACTTTTATTTGTTAAATTAATTAATTAAGCATTGGATTTCTGACTAGTTTTAGCTGATTCCTTTACAGGAGAAGGCCTCATGCAGTTCTTCTGCCGCATTCATTGAGGTCAGCAACGGACAGAGTGTGCGGCCACTGGAACCAGTAGTGGGGGAAGTGACAGCAAAGAGGAGGAGAAGAGTGGGGGGACTACATACAGAACACTTACACTGCCAAGCCCCCAATACGTGATATACACTGATAGTGAATTGGAGAATGTGAAATCTTACTTTTTTCAATTGAAAAGACTTGAGAGAGGAGCAGAGTGTGAGCTGTCCAAAGAGCTAACATGTAGACTGATCCGGAATACAATAACCAACATGGTGTCAGCGATGAGGGCATTGCACTGTGAAGAAAAGCAGTATCCATCGAAGGAGGACCTCGTAGCCATGGCCAAACGCCTGGTGATCTACTATCCAATGCTCTCCGAAAAGCTCGACATACAGCGTCCATGGGTAAGTATTGCTTTCAATGTAATAAAGTACCTCAAATCGCACACTTGTTTACAGAGGCCTTTGGTTGTTCATTCCACTGTCTCCCAGTCTTTAAATGACTGCAAAAGAGAATCCACAATGTTCGATTACCGAAGAAAAGCCAGGGTGGTACTCCTGCAAGGGGGAAGAGAAAACTGCAATATACGGATGCCGATGACACTGATGATTCCACCACATCTACCATTCTCCTTTCGGCAAGCTCCAGCAGCACCCCTAGCACCCCTGAGGTCCACACTCCGCCCTCCACTCTCCCTGAGGTCCAAACCCCATCAACCAGCACTCCAGTGAAAGATGCAGCTGTTGGTAAGTGTATTGGATTTCACATTTTCATTTAGCCTTACAAGCAAATTATATTTACTCTATTTCGGATTAGTAAAACCAGACCCTCTCGAAAAGAATTGAGAAACGTGACTATTAGGCTTGTAGATAATTATCAGTTGCGAGAAGTTGATTATACTAATGTGTTCAGTAGTTTATTGTGAGTCAAAATAAAGCTTTTAGAGCCACTTTTCTCATGGCTTATTTTGACACTGCACAGATGCAGTACTTCTGTAACGGCACAAGAAGAACAGTACAGCATGCAATATGTTTGGAATGTATAATGATTGACAAAAAAGATTTTGTCATCTCCATCAGAGGCGCTCATTCATGTTTTGCAGGGGAACCAACTTAATTACATAACCTTATGCAAGATAAAATATTTATGTAGCCTATGTATCCATCCTTATTATCATTTAACATTTGGCAGGTTTGAGCCTCACTTTGACTACACTATTAACGTGTCCTTGAGCATAAGTTGTATCTTGCTTTATCTTTAGCTTTATCTTTGGGCAGCCATGGTGTAATGGTTAGGGCATTGGACGGTAGATCAGAGTTGCCGGTTCAATCCCCACCCTTACTAATCTCTTCCTCCCTCCATGGCTGAGGTGCCCTTGAGCAAGGCACCAATCCCCACATTGCTCCAGGGACTGTAACCAATACCCTGTAAATAGGCCTAACTAAGTTGTACTGTAACTGTACTGTAACTGCAAGTTGGACAAAAAAAAGCGTCAGCTAAGTGTAATGTAATGTAATCTTGTGTTGATGTTTAGCCCACATAGGCCCCAGACGTCTATCTGAGAAGACGGCCACTAGCCACACCGTTCATACTGGTAGGAGAGGAGGACTGCTTCCTTTGCGCCGGAAATGCCCCTGTTGGTAGGAGCAGTCTTGCTGAGTCAGTCCTGTACGTCATGGCGTACTACTATGCATTTCACATGACGTATCAAAAATGTGAGTCATTGGTTCTGTTATTCCTTCAGACTGAGGTCTTGGTTGATGCGATTCATGAGAAAGACCAAACAGCAGCTTTTAAACATGCCAAAGCTGACTGGCAGACCTTTCTTTGGTAGTGTGTATGAGAGATGAATGCTCAAGTTCATTGTTTGAATAATTAAGGGCAACAGATGTGTGTGTTCAGGCCCTGTCTCGATGCTGCAACGTCATCATCTCTTCATTGTTAGGCCTGCCAGTCAGCTTTGGCACTTTGTTGTTGTTGTTTTCTTAGGGGGGGGGGGGGGGGGGTATTTCACTTTTATTCTGTGAGAATTTAGATGTGTGTGTCCGACCCTGTCTCGAAACTGCTACATCACAAGCTCTTCATTGTTGGGCCTGCCAGTCAGCTTTGGCACATTGTTGTTTTTCTTTTTTTTTTGGGGGGGGGGGGGGGTATTTCACTTAATTCTGTGAGAATTCTGTGAGATTTCTGCTAAAATATTAATAAAAACAATTTTTGTCAAGTGTATTTTTCCCATACATTCACTACACCTAAATAATGAAATTAATTCTAGATAAGAAAATAAGTATTCTAGCTAAGAAAATCAGACTAGTTTTAAGCCTTTAAATGATTTGGTATCAAGTACATTTGACTTGTTTTTAAGCCTGTTGTATGCTTGTTTTGAGCAATAATTGGTTAGAGGACATTTAATTCTAAGCAATAATGACTAATAAATGAGAATAAATTGCTTAAAATAAGAGAAGAAATCTTAACGAGTAAAAGAAAAAATAGATTTTTATACTTGATTTAAGTTTTTTTGGATGCTTTACTACTATAGATATTATGTTCTTGTTTTAAGAAATCTTACCGATTACCCATTTGTTTGCTGCACTGGCAGATTATTTTGCTGAAAATAAGCAATTTTTCACCTAAAACACTATATTTTTTTCTTATTTTTTAAAGGGCATTTTTTGTTGTGTGGACACAATGTTTCCTACTTAATGTCTGGGTGAGAGAATGAACGGAACTCTTGCGGGCACCTGTTGCATTGTTGTGTATGAGAGACCAGTACTGAAGCTGTAAACATCCCTCTGCCTTTTAGATTAAATATGGTAAAATATAGTTAAGGTTTGAAGAGTCCTTTTATTACTACAGAAGTCTACAATAGAAACACCACATTACCAGATAAAAGAACCTGGGATGACCGCAAACAGGTCGATTATTTAACACTTCAGTTGACTCAAAACGCTGCGGCAAGAGTTCTCTTGAAAATGAAAAAGAGAGATCCTATTTCTCTTATTTTAGCTTCCCTTCACTGGCTACCTTTTAAACTGAGAATAGAATGCTGGAGGTTATCAAGATCTATTTCTCTCACTTTGCTCTACTACTGTTCTCCAATTTTTCCATATTTGTTGTTATTTCAAATTTTAACTTCATGTTCACTCTGTCTTTCTTCCTCTTCATATTAGCTACACCTGGTCTGGCATTCTGTTAGCTGTGACACCATCTAGGGGGCAGATCGTCTGCCATTACCCTCTCTAATATAAAAAAGATTCCTGGATCAGTGCTTCTCTGCTCCTCTGTCTTCTTAAACCCGCAGTCGGTAGTCGTAGATGGCCGTTCACACTGATTCTTGTGGAAGTTTCTTCCTGTTAAAGGGGTGTTCTCCACTCCACCGTCGCTATATTGCTGCAAAGCAATCTACAATGCAGACGACTTTCCACTGTGGCTCCACTCTCTTTCAGGAGGAGTGAATGTTGCTTGTCAGTGACTCAACACAATTTCCTGGATTTTCTAGATAGACAGATTTGACCAATCTGTCTGGATGATTTGACAGAATTTGATTTTGAGATGATGAGTTGTGAATTGGTTCTATATAAATAAAACTGAATTGAATTGAATAGAAGCAGCTGTACAAATTAAGCTTTAACACTAAGTCAAGGGCAGTTTGAATGCCTTGGACCCAACATTTCTCAAGATGTGTAATAAATTATTTTGTGTATGTGTTACACTTACAGTTTGGGTCACCATGAGTCACCAAGAACTCCAACATCTTATTCATGGCTCCCATGAAGAAGATCAGCCTCAGCTGGGTGATTGCCATGGCAAGCACACTCCATAGGAAGATGGGAGAGCACACAGAATGACAGATTGGCACTGCAGCTGGGTGACCACAGGGAAACAAACATCATTTCAGTTCAGAAACAGTCGATTTCCAGGAGTTCAACAGATTTGTTGGCAGTTGGGCTTTGACAAATTCTGTGCAGTTCAGAGAAGTTGCATCGTTGTTTTAGATAATTGTGTTCATAGTTATAAAATCAGCACAGTTTAGAATTTAAGAATTTGGCCTCTGGGAAGGTTTTTTTTAACCACCTTATAAAATCTAATATAAAGAGAAAGGAAATATTAACATTAGTATATTTCTTGTATGGAAGATGAAGTATGTGACTGATTCAGTTCCAAAACTAGTTCCTATCTAAAGATGTTCTTTTAAACACACTCATTTCTAGTACAAACCAGCTGAATTATTAAAGCTGGAATTATTAAATCTATAGTTCAATCAGCAGTCATTCCTTGCATCTTTTTTTGGATTTTTTGCAGCTTCTAGTGGCTTGTTTTGTTATTGACAGTAGACTGACAGGAAAGGGGCAGAAGAAGGGGACATGCAGCAAAGGACCATGGGTCGGATTCGAACCTGGGTCGTCCGCGTCGAGGACTAAAGGCCTCCAAACATGGGTTGCGCTACGAGCGTGCCCATTCCTTGCATCTTTAAGAGTATCCAGAAAATAAGTAAAGAAGCAGCTCCAATGCCAAGGGGACTACTAATGATATTAACCGAGCTGCGTCTCGGTGTATAAATGTGTGTGAGTTAGTGAGAGCGATTGGGTGAATATGGCTATAGTGTACAGCTTTTTGGGTGGTCAGCATGACTGGAAAAGCGCTATATAAGTTCAGTCCATTTACCATTTACTAATGTATAGTTTTAAACGTTGAATTAAAGTGTCCCTTTGATGGCAAAGAAAAGTCAGAGCAGAGTCCTAACAAACAAACAAACATCCTCAAGTTTCAGCATACATCTCAACATCAGCTGTTTAGGACAACAAACAAATTCTTTTTAGAACAGCTGCAGAGCCCCTACTGAAGAAGAGTAATAACTTGCACCTTGCATTTAGGCACTTCTGATTTATAGATAGCCAGAGCATTCTGTGGCAACCTTTCATCTAATCTACCCTGAACTTGATGGGACAAAAAAAAGAAAACAAAAAAAGCAAGATGAAAGGGATTATATTAAATTCTTGACAACCCTTTATATTAGTCTCCTTCCTTGGAAGTGAGTATGGAAAAAGCAAAAAGCTGGTAGCCCCTCCTGGTGAATGTTCCATCTGGGAATAAATACCACACATATCCGTACAAAGAGTCAGAGAGGAATTCTGACAGATTAGCACACCTATCTACTGCTGAGGTGGGCCAGTAAATCTTCAAATTTTCCATCTGCAAAAAAATCACACATTATGGTCCTAGAAAACATTACAATGTCTTTTTCTTAGTACTAGCATCTCCTAAGCGCTCATATTAGTTCTCATTGCCATCTTGTAAACCTTTCCTTTCACTCTTGCTGCAATCTTTCTTTGTAAAATTTGTGCTGTGACTCTCTTTCATCCACATCATCCTTCCCATGCTCCTTTCTTTACCGCTCTTGTTAGGCTCAGGTAGCAAAGCGCTATGAAGGCCTGTTCTATCTGAAGGATTTATTCAGTATTATCATAACTACTCACCTTTAAGCAACTTTTTGGAGGCCTAAACATACATGAAAATTTACCAAACATGACTCATAATTCTCCCCCACATGAAATAGCAGCATTTTAATGCAATTGAAAATGGTGAATTATTGTGTCTCTCTGTGTATTTATCCACATATAAGACGCACCGGATTATAAGGCGCACTAAATACTCTTCCCAAGTGTGCCCCTCCACGTACGCAGCTCTCTCCTTAGAGAGAGAGCTATCCTTCCAACAGAGGATAGCTCCCAACAGAGCTAACCTGTTGGGAGGACAAAGTAGTTGGACTACACTGCCCTGTTTCTAACATAACACCAAAATAAATGTAACTTTTATATTGAATTAACTTACTAGGTTTGTTGTTACTAGGGCGTACTCTGGGCATGGGTTGCCTAAAGGCTCCCATATATTTGGGCATACGGTGCACATACAGTGAGCTTGGTGGACTCTGCGCTAACTCTCCGCAGACTTTTTACCCTTCATAGTTGAGCGTAATGAGCATTTCTTGGGGCCAATTCTTACAATTGCCACACTCTCTGCCAGTGGGATGAAGTGGTGGAACGAATGGTAAAATGTGTGATTAGCTAGCTGAGCACCTAGAGCCATTTTTTTTCTGGCAGGCTCCCACCGCACACCTGTCAGTGACAACAGAGAGGGGCTGTGACGCTGCACGTCCTTGTGGCCGCCTGCTTGGAGCAGCTCAGTGTTAAGCTCGGTGTCACATATAAAACAGTTCCATGTAAAGACTTCTTGCCTCTGATAAGTTTATAGCGTGACACCGCGTCATGGTCATAAAAATTGAGCTCTGCACGTAGTATCTGTATGCTCGGAGTCCGCACAGACTCCGCTTTGAGTATGCCTCGAGTACGCGCAGACCTCCACGGAGTGAAGTACGCCGGAGTATGTGGGGGCCTTTACTTGGATGCACTTCTAGTTCCGACATTACAGTCAGACAATGTTGTAGACTGCTCAGGGGTCTGATCAGGTAGTGACTTACACATTTTAACAGATTTATGAGCACATTGTACCACATAAAATCAGTCAGTAAGTACAACAGTGACCATATATAAGGTGCACTAGATCATAAGGTGCACCATACATTTTTGGGAAAATTTCAGGATTTTAAGTGTGCCTTATAGTCCCAAAAATACGGTAGATTCCTCCAAATCATGAAAAAAGTCTCTTGGAGGTATGTCAAGTGGCGGTTCTACATTGAATTGCTCCTCGGGCGAAAACCACTCCGATCTGCTGGCCCATTTGGTTCATGTTTGGCCCCATCTCCCGGTGGATGGGGCCGTGGTCTGTGGCCCCCACTGGGGTGGGGCCTCGGGGCGGCCTCCGGCGGCAACATGCAATACTCTCGGGGGGAGGGAAAGGGGGGGTGCGCCGGCGGATGTGGGTTACTGTCCTGGTAGCTGTGCTGCTCCTCAGTGGGTCTGGGGTGAGTCCGGGGCTCAGGGTTCCTGGGGTGTGTCGCCCTTGGGCAGGTGTCCATGCAGGGCCTCTGGGGCTTGGGTTCTGTGGAGAATGTTGCTGGGTGTCTGGCCCTACCTGGGTGGGGGTTATGGACATTATTATCTCATGGCAGATGCTCTCCCCTTCAGGGGGTGCATTCTGCTAGTGTGGGGATGGGATGGGAGGGGGATTGGGGTGCACCCATCCTGGGTGTCTGTCGCCGTATATGGTGTGGGAGTTGAATGTTAGTGTTGGGCTGGGTTTAATTTAATTTTACTTTCCTCTGTGGGGGAGGGGGTGCTTGGATGGTTCCGTGTCTGGCTCTTTGTCTGGGTCCTTGTTCATGGTGGCTCTCTGTGCTGGTTCTGTCTGGGGAACAGGGGTCTGAGTTGAGCTGAGCTGAAGTCCATGAACAGCATCCTAACATTGGTGTTGGGATGCTGCAGATGAGTCAGAGCTGAGGGCAGTGCTAATGAGCATTGCAGTGCTGCATCCTCCGTGGAGCGATTCTCCCTGTAGGCAAACTGCAGGCTGTCCAGGCCAGCAGGGATGACGTCCTTGATGTACTTTAGGAGGATCCTCTCGAAGAACTTCATGATGAAGGGTGTCAGAGTGATGGGACGATAGTCATTGAGGCAGGTGATGATTGGTTTCTTGTGGACAGGCCCGATAACGAATGAATTCAGAAAAGCAGGAAACATGGAGCGCTGCAGGGAGAGGTTGAAGATGACCAGAAAGACCCCTGCTAGCTGGCCAGCACACAATTTAAGCATCCGACCTGACACCATGTCTGGACCTGCAGCCTAGTTGGTGTTGACCTTTTTCAGGGAAGAGGTCACTTGGTGGAGCTGCAGGATGAGAGGGTGATGGTGCTCCTCTGGCTGGGGAAGAAGTTCAGGCTCCCTGCTACTTGGAGCGTCAGAGCGTGCAAAGAAGCTGTTTAAGGTGTCAGGGAGAGCCGGGTCATTGCTGGGCTGCTGGTCGCTGCGCTTGTAGACTGTGATGTTTCTGATGCCTCTCCACATGTTGCGTGAATTGTTGCTGCTGAAGTGGTCCTCGATGTGCTGCTTGAATGTGTGCTTTGCCTTCTGGGTGCATTTTTTAAGTTTTCTTCCAGCCCTGCTGTAGGCCAGTTTGTCTCCAGATCTGAATTCTGCATCCTGGGCCGAAACCCATGGTTTCTGGTTAGGAAACACTCTGATTGTCTTTGTGGGTAGGACAGCATCAGTGCAGAAGCAGATATAGGAAAGCATATATGATGTGTAGCTTTCTAAGTCAGCGCCCTCTTTTGGAAATAATGTTTCCAAAACAGTCCTGAAGAGCTGAGCAGGCCTCTTCTGTCCAAACCTGAACGTTTTTTTTTATCGCCGGTCTGGTTCTGCAGATCAGTGACTTGTAGGCAGGAATCAGCTCTACGGAGATGTGATCTGATGAACCAAAGTGAGGGGCTACAGCAGCTTTTTATGCTCCTTGGATGCTACGGTAAACTTGATCTAATATACTATTGTCTCTGGTTGGGAACTTAATGAATATATGGAGCACAGCCTTTAAATTAACATGGTTAAAGTCCCCAGCTTTGTTATTGTTCATTTGGTCAGTAACAAAGCAGTGGAGCTGCTCCAATGCTAGCTTAGCATTAGCTTTTAGTTGGATGTATACTGCAATGATTATCACAGAGCTGAGCTCTCTAGCCAGTTTAAATGGTCTGCACTTGACTGGAAGGTATTCCAGTAAAAGTGAGCAGAGGTTCCGACGTACGTCATATGTGCAAGATGGCGGCTCTGAGATCACAGGCTAATTCATTAGCTTAGCATGAAGGCGGGCTTGGAATTGAGGGCAGTAACCAGTCGAGACAAAGATTTCAACAAACCGCAGGAAACCACAAAGACCGACGCGGGACACCAGGAAGAGAGAGGAGGGGGTAAGAAGTGTGGAAAAAGAGCTCTAACTCAGCCGATAGGCAGGGCTTGTTTCTTACCAAAACAAAACCAAAAACAGCAAAAATCACTTATAACGTAATCACACATTGGAGGGTACAGTCCCCTGTGGTGCTCCTGTGTTACCGACTGTGACTGGTTAGACACAGTCCTTCAGTCTCACAAACTGTTGGCTGTTTGTCAAGTGGTCAAAGGTCCAGGTGATTGTTGAGGCCTCCACCTGAGTCTTCTGGAGTTTCTGACAAAGCAAATCAGGCTGAATTGTGTTAAATGCACTGGAGAAATCAAAGAACATGATCCTCACAGTGAGGCCTGCTTTATCCAGATGACAGTGGGTTTGTTGAAGAAGGAATCTGCAGGGGTTCCTGATATGTGCTTATCTGCTTACTCAGGTGGATTAACAGTAGTCTCCCCAGGACATTCATGATGTGGGATGTCAGGGCAACAGGTCTATAGTCATTAATTACTGAAGGGTGAGTTTTCTTCAGTACTGGAACAAGGCAGGATGTCTGCTACAACAGTGGAACCTACTCTTGGGTGAGGCTAAGGTTGAAGAGATGTCACAAAATCCCGCAGGGCTGCTCTGAACTTATCTTCAGGACTCTTGGGCTGACACCATCTGGACCTGTAGCCTTGTTCCGTTTTGGTCTCTCCAGCTGCCTCTTCACTTCTAGATACAGAAAAGTAGGAGGGGGAGGCAAAGGGAGCAACAGCACCTCCTGATTTGGTTGAAGGCAAACTTGTGGAAGCAGAAGAATCCATAACTGAGGTGAAAGATGGAACATCTGTGGTTTGACAGGAAAGTTGTGGGACAGAGGAGGGTGGGATGTCTGTTTGGCTGGGGACAGGAGAGGAGGATGAGCTTGTTCCTGAACTGAACCTAGTGAAGAATGTGTTCAGCTCATTGGCTCTGTCCAGTCTTCCATCTATTTAATCCTCCTTTTGCTTGAAGCTTGTGATCTTCTTCCTCCCTGACTGCACATCTCTGATATTGTTCCTCTGCAGTTTATTACAGTATTCAGCTTCTTCCTGTACTTCGTTTTGCTGTCTCTAATCTTGACTTTGAGCTGCTTCTGTATACTCCTCAATAACTCCCTGTCTCGCTCCCAAAAGGCTCTTTTTTCTTGTTAAAGAGTTCCTTTAGTTCGCTGGTGATCCAGGTTTATTATTAGAGAAGCCTCTTGTTGTTCTGGTGGGGATGGTGAATTGCTTCAAAACAACCCTGTAGGGCTTCTTCGGCTTCCTGTGACCACTTTCTAACAGAGGAGATCTTGGTTGGGAGACATGAATCCTTGACATTAGCATTAAACAAATGTAATGTCTTGTTTTCTCACGTGGAGCAGCTGACAAACGGGTGAAACGTTGGTAGTGTTGAAGAGAGTGAGATATTATTAAAATCACCAGATATTGGAACAAATGCATTGGGATGTTGTGTCTGTAACCTGGCAACAACGGAACTGATAACCTCAAATGCATTATTAGCAACAGCTAAGTGTGGAATGTAAACAGCTGCCAAAATAACACTGGTGAACTCTCGGTAAATAATATGGATGGAAACTTACTGCCAACAGTTCAATGTCGGGACAGCAGAGACAACACTTCACAGCAACATGTCCAGGGTGACATCATCTGACATTCACAAGCACTGCTAATCCACCTCTTTTCCTTTCCCCACTGCTCTTTAAATCTCTGTCTGCTCGTCCTGTCAGGAAGCCCAGCAGAGATACATTGGAGTCAGGTATATAATCCTGCAGCCTTGTCTCAGTAAAACATATTACACTGCACTTCATATACTCCTTCTGAGTCTTTGTCGGAGCTTGAAGTTCATCAATCTTGTTAGTTTACAATCTCACGTTGCCCATTCTAATGGATGCAAGAGATGATCTGAACTTCTTCCTTCTCTCTCTCCTCTTTGCTCCTGCTCTGTATCCATGACGTCTCCTTTTCAACTCCTCTTGGATTTTTGGCTTCAGTTGTGGTATTATTTCAGCTTTTCCAATGTCAATCAACTTCTCCATGTTGTGAATCACCCTGTTGCTAGGGTTATGCATCATAACAAAATAGGAAAGTATGAAAAATATTGCCAAAAATAAGTAAAACTACAAAGTATTCAGAACAAGAAGCAACAGTTGTCCAAATAAATTAATACTTTCTCAAGAAAGGCAGGAAAGTTTGAAAAAGAAAAAAAATCTAAATTAAAAGTACAGAGCTACTCCAAAGTGCTGAACATGGTAATGCTGAAGCTGAAGACTCTTAGGGCTTCTTCTGCTTCCTCCTCTTTCCTTAAGGTGCTTGTCACAATTGGTTCTCTTTGCATAAGGGGTTTATAGACAGGCTTGAGCTAAACCAAGTTGTGATCGGCGCAGTCCAGGGGAAGGAGGGGTAATGAGCTTTATGACTCTTCGCATTTTACATAAGGTTAGTCCAGTATTTTGTTGTTTGTAGTTTTGCAGGTAACTTGCTGTTGAAAGTTGAGGGGGGGGGGGCGTGGAGGATAGGGATATAAGTCCCCCCCAAGATCAGAAAAAGAGCCTGGGGATATTTAGTTTGCATTTTGCTCACAACGGTATGGATGATGTCACAGGTTGCTTCCGGGTAGGTAGAAGGAGGGACATACACTGCCATCACAGTCACATGTGAAAACATTCTTGGGATCATCTCTTATATTGAGAGAGTCTGGAACACCAAACCACAATCCACACCACAGCAACAGAATACAGGAATCTCAGGAGCTCAACAGCTCTTGCAAGAGCCATTAGCCAGTTGAAAACGATGTGGGCTACATTGATAACTGCCAAACTTTCTGGGGAAAACCTGGTCTGATCCGGAGAGAGGGCATCCATCCCACTTTGGATGGATAGTGCAGCTCTTCTTTCTAGGAATCTCGCCGGATTTATTAGTTCTCCAAAATGCTGACAACCCATGGTCCAAACCAGTAAGCATAGCCGTAGTTTAACACACCTCTATGCAACTTCTGTACTGTTACCCATCCATTACCCCATTGAGACCGTCTTTCCCACGGCCAAAATTAAACTGATTAAAAAGTGATCTAAAAGGAGCAAATCATAATCGTCAATACGACTCAACTTGAACCAAAAAAATAAAACCATTGAATTTGGTTTATTAAATGTAAGGTCTCTCCCTCATTTCAATTCAATTCAATTTAATTTATATAGTGCAAATTCATGAAACGTGGTCTCAAGGCACTTTCCAAAGTCAAATTCAATCAGATTATACAGATTGGGTCAGATTATACAGATTGGTCAAAACAATTTCCTATCCAAGGGAACCCAGTTGATTGCATCAAAGTCTTGACAAGCAGCATTCACTCCTCCTGAAGAAGCGTAGAGCCACAGGGACTGTTGTCTGCATTGTCCATGGCTTTGCAGCAATCCCTCATACTGAGCAAGCATGAAGCGATAGTGGAAAGAAAAATTCCCCTTTAACGGGAAGGAAAACCTCCAGCAGAACCAGGCTCAGTATTAACGGTCATCTGCCTCGACCGACTGGGGGTTAGAAAAGACAGAGCAGAGACACAACAATGATTTTGTTATGTCTCTGCTCTGACACTCAGCTATATTTATCCATAAATCCTGGTGAATCCAATCAATTACTTTGACTACAGGCATCTCTTAATGACATCAAAAGATAGATTACTTTAAATTTCTTGCTTTTAAACTCTGACAAGACAGAAGTTGTAATCTTTGGACCAGAGTCCTCAAAAAATAAACTTCTTAATCAATCACTTAATCTGGATGGCATTAAATTGGCCTCTGGCAATAAAGTACAAAATCTTGGTGTTATTTTTGACCAAGACATGTCATTTAACTCCCATATTAAACAGGTTTCCAGGGTTTCTATTTTTCACCTCAGGAATATTTCCAAAATTATTATTATTTATCCAGGAGTGACACTGAAAAACTAGTCCATGCATTTGTTACTTCAAGGCTGGACTATTGTAATTCTTTACTATCAGGAAGTCCACAAAATGCAGTTAGATGCATTCAGATGATGCAAAATACTGCAGCAAGAGTTCTGATGGAAATCAACAAGAGGGATCATATTTCTCCTATTTTAGCTTCCCTTCATTGGCTCCTTGTTAAATCAAGAACAGAATTAAAAATTCTCCTCACAAATAAAACCCTTAATAATAAAGCTCCATCATATATCAGAGATCCGATTACCCCATATGTTCCTTACAGAGCACTTTGCTCTCAGACTGCAGGTCTACTGGTGGATCCTAGAGTCTCTAAAAGTAGAATGGAAGGCAGATCATTTAGTTGTCAGGCTCCTTTCCTGTGGAACCAACTCTCAGTTTTAGTCCATAAGGCAGACACCTGGTCTACTTTTAAGACTAGGCTTAAAACTTTCCTTTTTGATAAAGCTTATAGTTAGAGTGGCTTAGGTTACCCTGAGCTATCTCTGTAGTCATTCTGCTAGAGGCTTAGGCTGCTGGAGGACATCAGTGTCTATTTTTTCTCATTCTGCTAGCTTCTCCTACCGTTTTCCATTTTTCATTTGTTTGTTGTTATTTCAACTCTTAACTTTTTGTTCCCTGTCATTTTTTTCTTCATAGTAGGTACACCTGGTCTGGCATTCTGTTAGCTGTGACATCATCTAGGAGAGGCAGATTGTCTGCTATTACCATATAACATAGAAAGGATTCCTTGATCAGTGTGTGCTTTCTTCTGTCTTCTGTAGCCCCCAGTCGGTCGAGGCAGATGACCATTCCCACTGAGCTTGGTTTTGCTGGAGGTTTTTCCTCCCTGATAAAGGGGAGGTTTCCTCTCCACTGTCGCTTCATGCATGCTCAGTATGAGGGATTGTTGCAAAGCCATTGACAATGCAGATGACTGTCCACTGTGGCTCTATGCTCTTTCAATCTGCTGGGTTTCCTTAGATAGGAAACTCTTTGATCAATCTTTCTGTATGATTTGATTGAATTTTACTTTGTAAAGTGCCTTGAGATGACATGTATTGTGAATGACATTGAATTGAATTATATTGTATGAAATTAAATATATAAAAAGGTCATGACAAACATTTAGTAGGATAATAGAAAACAATGCTCCTTTGCTATTCTAATTGGTATTTTTAAGGAATCCCCTGAAAATGGTTTAAGGTGATGTTTGTGTCAATGTTTATTTTAAAAATTAGAAACTCTGGTAATAGGGAGAAAATATACTATACGATTACCTGCATTTGAACCATATTATTGGTCTACATACAAAAAAAAGAAAGATTTGTTTATAATGAATGGAAATAAAGCTATTTACACCAGCTACCCTTCTTTCTTTAGGTGTTCTATCAACTGATTCTGAAGTCCGATTTTTATTATTAAGGAAACCCTGTCAGAAAAACAAGTCTCGGGTTTTCTGGGACACATGCAAGCCTGACTTTATTGAAATAATTCAAATATCATGAAATGCATAAGCTATTTGTCAGGATCCTGGAGCGGCTCCTGGTTTGTGCTGCTGCTCTCCCTCTCTTTCCACAGGTGGAGGCTGATGAGCAGGGAGGCGGAGAGACGCAGGTGTTCCTTGTTTCATACTCCTCTGGAGGAGTATAAAAGGAAACGACTGCCAGCACTTCTTTGCCAGAGTGTCAGCCCCGGTGGTATGACTCGGCCGTCATCTTTGGACATGTAAGCGTTCCTTTGACTCACCTTGTGTTTCTTGTGTTCAGGTCTCGTCCACCTTCGGACTCCCGATCCGAAGCTCTCTGCGTTCCCAAGAAAATTCCCAAGACTCTCCACTGCATCCACTTCCTCAAGCGATCCTCAGCTGGCAGCTGTTCCGACTCCACTCCCCAGAGCTCCGTCATCGATTGAACCCTGCTCACCCTCCACCGCTCTCTGCTTCCCTGCCACGCCTCTACCTCACCGACCCGGCGATCAGCCTCCCGCAGCCCCGCTCCACAAGATCCGCTCACTGACACGCTCTCAGTAAGCCCTCTTCCCCTTATTGATTTAGCACTGCAGCTCTCACTCTCCCGTAGACACTGCTCCGCCTCGCTCCCGCTCCATTCGGCTCCGCGAAACCACTGTCACCGCCGACAGAGAATCCTCCGGGCCGAGCCTCCTCCACCCCTCTGTCGGAACCAGAACCCTCCGTAACGCTTATCAGTTGGTCAGAATCCGCCAGGCGGATGAGTGGAAGACAGCCTTCAAGACACCTATGGGGCATTTCGAATATCTGGTCTTGCCGTTTGGACTTTGCAATGCTCCAGCCACTTTCCAGGATCTAGTCAACGATGTTCTCAGAGACTTCCTTAACATCTTCATTTTCGTTTACCTTGACGATATACTCATCTATTCCAAGAACCTCACCGAGCACCGTCGCCACGTCCGTCCTCCAAATCCTCCTGGAAAACAAACTGTTTGTCAAAGCTGAAAAGTGCGAATTCTACAAATCATCCATCACCTTCCTTGGACTGATCCTTGAGGGTGGGCAGGTTCGAACAGACCCCGGACAAAGTCAAGGCCAGCACCCAAATCAAGGAAGCAGCTCCAACATTTTCTGGGCTTCGCAAACTTCTACCGGCATTTTGTCCGCAATCATAGTCAGATTGCTGCCCCGTTACGCGCCCTAACCTCCACCAAGACAATTTTCACCTGGGACTAGTAGGCCAAAACCTCCTTCCTGAAATTAAAGAAGAGATTCTCCCAAGCACCCATCCTCATTCACCCAGCCTGCAAAGACAGTTCACCCTTGAAGTCGATGCCTCGGACACTGGAGTAGGAGCTGTCCTCCCCCAGCACTCTCACTCAGATCACAAACTTTTCACATTCTTTTCCCGACGTCTCACCCCTGCTGAAAGGAACTATGATGTAGGGGACAGAGAGCTTCTGGCCATCAAGCTGGCACTTGAGGAATGGCACCACTGGTTGGAGGGCACAGAACAACCCATACTGGTCTGGACAGATCAACCTCTCGTACCTCCAATCTGCCAAACGCCTAAACTCCCGACAGTCCCGCTGGTCTCTTTTCTTCTCCAGATTCAATCTTTACATCTCTTATCACCCTGGTTCTAAGAACATCAAACCCGATAACCCTCTCACGTCAGTATTCCCGTGAGGACTCCGATAAGGAACCAGCGGCAATCCTTTCACCTACCTGCACCGTTGGCTCCCTCCATTGGGAGATTGAAGACTTCGTTTCTCAAGCCTTGCAAGCTGAGCCGGACCCCGGTAACAGACCGCCTAATAAGTCCTACGTCACCTCCTCAGTCTGTTCCCGTGTTATCCATTGGTTTCACTCTGCCAAGATCTTCGCTCATCCCAGCATCAGTCGAACTGTTGCGATGATCTCCAGAAGATTCTAGTGGCCTTCAATACACAAGGACGTAAAAGAATACATACTCGCCTGTCCAACTTGCACCCACAACAAGCCATCCCACAGACCACCCGCTGGGCTCCTCCAACCACTCTCCATACCCAAGCGCCCCTGGTCACACATTGCTCTCGACTTCGTCACCGGTTTACCCACCTCGCAAGGCATGACCACCATACTCACAATCATCGACTGGTTGTCTATGTCCTGTCACTTCCTCGCACTCAAGAAATTACCCTCCGCCTTCCAGACCGCCCAGCTTCTTGTGAAACACTTATCAAAGTGTTCTTCCATCTCCATTGCTTTCCCCAAGACATTCTCTCAGATCGTGGACCACAATTCATCTCCCGAGTCTGGAAACAATTCTGTTCTGCTCTCGATGCCTGGTACACACTTACGTCTGGTTACCATCCACAGACCAACGGTCAGATTCTCATGTCTCTGCCGCCACAGGTCTCTCCCCATTTGAAGTCTCTCTCGGTTATTAGCCACCCTTGTTTTCCAAAAAAGATTGTGGTCACTTCTGTCCATCATCATATCCGCCGTTGCGTCACATCTGGTCCAACACTGTCAAAGTTCTCCAATGCACTGCAGAGCAGAACCAAAGATTTTCTAATAGGAAACGTGCACCTACCCCGCAGTATCAACCCAGTCAAAGGGTTTGGCTCTCCTCCCGAGACGTTCTCTTTAGATCCACGGCCAAGAGGCTGGCCCCCCACTTCACGGGTCCGTATGAGATCGAGTCTGTCATCAGTCCTTTCCAAAGAAATCAATTTTCTCCTGTGTGTTCTGCATGTGGGCCAAACACTTACCCAATACCATGACATTATTCTTCATTGATTCATTTAAATATAAGACTGATATACTCTGAACAATATTACATTACAATGCTGTAATGTAAGACCCTAACATCACAAAGTCATGCCTGAGGAAGTGGGGGTAGGGTGATTCCCAAGAGGGTGGAGTCATGCCCTAGGGGGTGGGAGTGGGGTAGATTGTTCATTCCATTTATGGTCAGCGACCAGAGCCCTCCCAGTATTCACTTCACACATTTCTCAATAACTCCTTTTTAATCATTTATCTTCCTACAAATTTGCTGTCCTATTTAGAGGCAGCATGGAAAAACTGTCTCTACTGTCTTCTGACAGTATAATATGAGAGAGATATTATGTGAAAAAAATCAAGCTCCTCTAGCTTGACCTCAATTTGTAGAAATGCGCCACTTCTGTGGGGGAGGAGCTGTGGAGGGAGGGCTGTAGTGCAGCAGAGACCAAGGGGGAGGGACCTGTAAGGTGTGCTTTTTCAAGTTTTCATACTAAGTCCACAGTTTTGTAGGATTTCTCATACTGTAACGTGAGAGGTTTTACAGTATGATAAATTCTTGTCTTTTTCTCCCTCCACTACCCCCATGTTTTAATCTTCCTTCAACAGATTTCAAGGGCAGCGCCTGTAGGCACCGTGTAGGCGGGGTCCAGGGCAGTTTGGAGGAATGCGCCTAACGGCTGCGCTGATGTAGCAGCGGCCGACTTGCTGCGTTTCCTGGCAATGCAAGGCCTCAGTCAATCGTTACCCCAAAATGTTTGTTAAGTGTATGTGATGGACGGTTGTACTGGAACTGAATTTTCGATTGCAATGCAAATTGTAATTGACAATAAAATTGATTGATTGATTGATTGATTGAGTTTTTACAAAACTCCCTATTGCAGTTTTAAACCAAACATACAGGTCTGCTGTTGGTAAAAGGATTACTGAGCACTTCATACTTATATGTGTCCCTTTGAGACCTGATGCTGAGATGTATCTGCATCTTAAACTAAGAGACTACCTTTTTTGGGGATCCTAGCCTATACAAGACCGTTTTTTATTGAAGTCTCTAGCCTGTGGTGATAAGGCCTAACCTGACTCTCACCAGATGGATTTCATTCCTCAGAGCTCCACACATCCATCTGGGATTGCTCTATTAGAGATGTATTTTAGAAGGAGGGGCCTTATCAAAAATCCTTGCATATGACTGGATAAACCACTTGTCCGTCATCTTTACTGACATGCTGCTTCAACTACTCACATCGAACCCAACACTGAAACTGAAACCATTGTTTACACTAAAAAAAGCCTTCAAAAGCCGTTCTCTGGTGTTCTTTTAAAGAAGTCTCTATGCAATCGGTAGATTGGATAACACTGATGAAATAAGAGCATCAATGTTACCGGGTGACCAGATTTCACTAATGAAAACCGGGGACATCTCTGAGTTTGCTACGCGGGCGGGCGTGTGCAGAGTCTTGGTTGGGGGGTTGGTTTTTTTTGCCCGATCTACAACGCAGACAGGTAGGGAAGGTGCGTTTTGCTCAGCTCTTCTTCTACGTGGGGACAGCGTCACGACCATGTACATTTCTCTTGCTGCATTAAACTTTTTCACTCCCTCATTATACACTGAAATCGGGACATTTTTTGCCGGGGACAGGTCAATCAAAACGTGGACTCGGGGACATCTGGTCACCTCTTGCTTCCTTGCTGTGAGTCACCATTGTTGTCTGAATCTAAACAGTTTCTGCTGTAATACGTCACATCTATGAAAATCCCGTGTGGTGATCCTGATTGGCTCATCCATTGTATGTGGTATTGAAATCCCTACTAATGGCAACGATTCCAGATGGATGTGTGGACCTCAGTGGAACTACATCTATCTGGCGAGAGTCAGGTTAGATAAAGCCTTCCAAAGATGTTTGAATTAAACATGTTAGACTGTTCTTTTTTCAATTGACAATACACACAATATTAATGCTCATACATGCATTAAAAGGCTACATCAGTCATTAGATAACAAGGTCGTACCCTTTGCAGTGCTTTGGGAGTCTCTGTGCTCAGATTCTGGGGGTTTGGCTCCCACCGTGTCCTCCATGATTGGCACATTGGTGATGTACCTGTCTCCAGACATCCTGTCTTCTGTCACAACCACATTGATTCTAATCTTTATACTGCTGAGAGAAGTAAAAAAAAACAACAACACTATATTATTCTATGCACTATGTAGTGCCTATTATATAGATAGATAGATAGATAGATAGATAGATAGATAGATAGATAGATAGATAGATAGATAGATAGATAGATAGATAGATAGATAGATAGATAGATAGATAGATAGATAGATAGATAGATAGATAGATAGATAGATAGATAGATTCAAACCAGATAGCAGAGCAGCTGTGCCTTGTTTTATTATTAGATGTGTGATCCAGATATTTGTCCCACTGGATTACTCCCTAAAAATATCTAGGACAATCTTGCATATACAGTTCTAAATACATTATTTGTATTTTTTCTTTTACTTATGTTTATATATAATGGTGTATTTTTTAATTGTTTACCAATTCTTGCATATTTAAGTATTGTTAGTGTGCGTGCGTGCGTGCGTGCGTGCGTGCGTGCGTGTGTGCGTGTGTGCGTGTGTGTGTGTGTGTGTGTGTGTGTGTGGAGGGGGGTTGCAAAAGCCACACTCAGGGGTCGTTTCCCTCTTTCAGGCATTTCTAGGTCGGTCAATCACAAACCGAGTGAAAATTAAGTAGGAAGGAGCCGAGTCGGGAGAGCCAAAATGAGAAAGGTTGGTATAACTGGGCCTTCCGGTTGCTGCTGTGGGCAACTGCAGAGTAATGTGGAGGCTCGAAGAAGTCGTCTATCAGGTGCAGTTGCCTTCCAGAGGACAGAAGGTGGCACAGCAGAGACAGATGAGGGTGCCCATCTGGTGCCATCAGGGGAAAACCTCTCTCTCTTCTTCTTCTCTAATAGGTTTAAAATAATCAATAACCTTTATTGTCATTATGTCACCATCATGAAATTTTCTTCTGTTGTTTGATAATACAGTAGATTGTTTAACAGTTTTATATCTTGATCATTATTTTTATCTCTAAATGGGTGAGGAATTTGAAGTTATGAAGAAAGAGAAAACAGAACTAATGGGATAGAGCCTACTTCGTATTGCTAAATGGTAAGGATCATCCATCCATCCATCCATTTTCTGACCCGCTTAATACCTGATGGGGTCGTGGGGGTTTGCTGGTGCCTATCTCCAGCGTTCACTGGGCGATCATTAATTTCTGCTAAATAAAGTTAGTTAATTCTCTGTTCTTAAAGTTTGGCTGACAGGGCTGGACAACATTCCACTTTTAGATAACGTAATTACTCATGACAGAAGAAACATTCATTAGGGTGTTCCTTGAGAGCCAACCACTGGAGGGTAAGACAAAGAAAAGGTATTATATATTTATTCTATTACATTTGTTTAAGTTTTATTTATTGATTTTTTTCATTATATGTTTGTAATATGTTAAATAGATTGTGTAAATACTTGGTTTTTACTTGATATTAATTATCAAATCATTGATTATCTTTTAGGTGGAGATTTTTAATGCATCAACCTATCAATTAACATTTGACAGAAACAGCATAGTGTTTTTGGATAAAATTTTGTATTCAAAAATTTCCTCTCTTTTTTGCTAGATTTATTCCTGTCCTTTCATTATGATATTGATTATTTTAATCCTTCACCTGTTTTTCATGAATATGCGCCCATCTACCGGGTTGACTTACCCAGTTGATAATTAGCTTCATTGTACCACTTAAGCAAAACTACTTCTGTTTGATGTGTTGTATTTTCCGCCTGGCCCTCAGTCTTAACCAGATTTCTTATCTGACTTAATGTTAAATACTAAGAAGGTCATTATAGTGGGAGATTTTAACATTCATTTGAACATACATGCTGTTCATTTACACAACAATGGCAAATGTTTTTTTCTCACACTGGCACAGTTTGAAAACGGGTCCGAAAGTGTAATGGTTCTAAAACGTGGTGGTTTCTGTTGTTGTGTACACAGGAAAAGATGGAACTTTTCTTCCAGGGAATCCTTGGCTCATGCACAGTATGACAGAAATCGTTCAATACTAAAATCTGCCGAGATTCCACATCCTCTGTGCTTGCTCCTCTCCGTTCACGTCTGACCAATGGACCAACAACGATTTTATGTTAATTAATAAGAACAGTTGCACATTCCCCATGTCTACTCCGAACTTCAACGTTGATGGACCCCTCTCCATCGTTCAAGACAAGGCAAGTTTATTTATATAGCACTGTTCAGTAACAAGACAATTCAAATTGCTGCACATAAACAGAAAAACATTAGAGGAACAGAACATAACATTGGAAGAGAAAACAATAACAAACTTCAACACTAAACGTCTTTTGTGTCATTCTAAGTGGACACAGCACGCACACACAGAGCAAGTTCTTAGGAGTGCGTTTTATTGAATGGTGTGGAAGATGGATAATGATGGGACCAGAGTCTTTCCACAGACGGAGGTGTAGGGTGCAGAAGTTGGCCGGCAGGAGGCGTGAGGAGAGACTGACCCGGAGGAACTCTGGAGCCGAAGACTTGAGACCGGAGCGTCAGAGCCGAGGACTTGAGACCGGAGCGTCAGAGCCGAGGACTTGAGACCGGAGCGTCAGAGCCGAGGACTTGAGACCGGAGCGTCAGAGCCGAGGACTTGAGACCAGAGCGTCAGAACCGAGGACTTGAGACCTGAGCGTCAGAGCCGAGGACTTGAGACCAGAACGCCGGCGCCGAGGACTTGAGACCAGAACGCCGGCGCCGTGGACTTGAGACCGGAACGTCGGCGCCGTGGGCTTGAGACCAGAACGTCGGCGCCGTGGGCTTGAGACCAGAACGTCGGCGCTGTGGGCTTGAGACCAGAACGTCGGCGCCGTGGACCTGAGAGCAGACCCTCTGAGCCGAATACTGGAGAGCAGAACATCTGAGACGAGCACTGGAGAGAACAAAGCTGACAGAAAAGTCTAAAGGCTGACTGTAACAAAAACCAGGTTGAAAGGTGTCTTACGGCTGACGGTAACAAAAACGGAGCTGACAAGAATACTGGCAGAGACTGAGCGGGAGTGAACGCTATGGACCGGCGACGAGAACACAACTAAGGTGAGTTTATAAAGGGAGCTTGACAGGTGACGGGAATAAAGACTAATTAGTGTCCTGACAGGTGTGACTAATAGCAGAGCTGAGTGAACTGCAAAATAACAAAAAGGAAGCCAGATACAACTTAAACCATGACAAACACTAACATTCAAATAAATAAAAATACTTTTCTGAATGCTACACTTTTGTTTCATTGTAAGTAACAATTTTCAACACTAACATTCAGAGAAATAAAAATAAAGTAAGTAAATCATTGGGAGGCATTTATCTAAAATAGCTTTGTCTAACTTTTCTGAAAAATACGACTAAATTATAAAGCACGCAGAATAGAAGAGGAGCAGAGGAAAGTGCAGCAGAGGCGGTGAGTCAAAGGGTAGTGTCTTTATAGCTATGTTCGTGTGTGTGTGTGTTAGTGTAAGTAAGTCCATGAAACACTGTTCCGGGTATCCTCTCAGCCATACCAGCCATAGTCTTTGATAGGTGATGAATCGTTTATCAGTCAGCTTTGGTAGAGCTCTAATTCAGGTCCACAGATGTCATTGGGGAAGGGCGGGTAGTCGGGTCAGAGAATTTTATTTACATAACATCCAGGAGAAATTGATGTGTATCCAGCTGCAAATGTCCCGACATGGTATGAGGGCTCTCCTTTGCCCAGTCATCTTGTTGAGACAATTTGATCAATTGCATTGAGACAAACTGTCCAGTTTGATAATTTACAATTCGGAAGATATCTAAAGATATTAAAAGTAAGAATTGGTTCAACTGACTATAGGATAAAGTGGGTTTGCTTATTGGAACATTTGTGCTGTGTTGATTAGATGTGTGCATTTATTTAGACACTTAAGACAGACATACAGATTCATATTGAAAATACAGATGACGCCCTGGTGACGCATTCTTCCTACTGATGACCAGTGAGGAGTACCCATCCCACAAAGTGCCTAATTTAAGGGGACAGCCAGGAGTAGGGGGAGGAGGAGATAAACACTTGTCCAGCCAGATTAAAATCATAGTTATTGTAATCATAATTATGACATAATTCAATTAAAAATTAATGCAAAAACATGAGAATTGATTCCATGTTCAGCCTGTTACATCTGCCCTAATTCAACATACTCTGAACAGCAGTGTTAAAGTCTGTTGATCTAAAATAATTTAAGTTCTTTGGTTTTAATTAGCTTCTTAATAAACCTTCCTCAGAAAAACTATACTTGTCATATTCACTTTGTTTAGTTTCCTCTAGTAAATCAGACATTTGTGATTTTTTGAGGGTTTTCATCAAATAAAACCGGACAAAAATAATTTTTATTTTATGAGCACATTGTAGGATGAGCCCTAGTTTTGTATTACACTGCTTATTGTTGCATTTTTATTCACTGTACTTTTACTCGCCTCATTTTAATCCCACATAAAATCTATTGTCCTTGATAATTTTCCTCCTCGATAGGTAAAACATAGTTATCGTGTGTGGAAGTATATGCATCATTGTTGATACAAAATTAGTTGAATGTTTTCTCATGGTTTTAATTTCTCCTCTGACTTTAACATTGAGAAGTTATTTAGGAAATAAAGCGAAACACACTGAGAAATACTGTAATGTTGTTCATTTCCACATGGGGGGCACAACATGGCATATCCCCACCCCCCACACCCCCCTTCAAGTAATCTCTCAGGACGACCGGTGGCTTCCCAATCGCCTGTGGAAGTCCTGGAAGAGTCAAGTGTCCAAGATAGAGAAACATGACACCCAGCTGCATTCTTCAGGGCTGTTCCCATCCCAATCCACCCATTACTGCAAACCCCACCCATGATGGTGATCATTCAAGAGGCGGTGCACCGAGTAGGCAGGCGCATCATCAATAATCCTGGGAGGCAGGGGAGACAACAAAAGGTTTTACCTGGGAAACATGTAATGATGGGTGGATTTTCATTGTCTTGGGGAGGTTCAGGTGAACGGTCACTGGGTTTATGATCCGTTCAACTGTGAAAGGTCCGATAAACTGGGGTGAGTGTTTCTTACAGGTGGCTTTTAAAGGCAAATTTCTTGTGAACAATCAGACTTCTTGTCCCAGTTGTTAACTGGGGGCTGGGTTCCTGTGGCAGTTGGCAAGGAGGCAGTTGCGTTCCACAGTCCTGGAAAGGACAACTCCCGTCCTTTGCTAGACTCTGTGATACTCTGTGATGTTGAACTGAGGGGACAGAAAGTTTTCGTTCCTGGGAGGGAGACCGAGGAGGTTGGTAGCCTAATGATGCTTCGAACAACGAAATACCTGTAACTGAGCTGGTGAGGGAGTTGAGGGCACATTCTACCCATGTACAATACTGCCACCAGGAAGTCGGCTTGTCTATGATGATACAACGGAGAGCAGCCTCCAGATCTTCATTCACCCTCTCTGTCTGGCCAGTAGTTTGTGGGTGGAAACCAGATGAAAGGCTCACTGTGGCCCCTAAAGCCTGACAGAAGGCTTGCCAGACCCTGGATGTGAATTGTGGTCCCCAGTCAGAGACTACATACATCCAGGGGGATGCCATGGAGCCGGACCACATGGAGAATGAGGAGGTCAGCCGTTTCTGCAGCTGGGGAGGGCAATAAAGTGTGCTGCTTTCGAGAACTGAGCAACAATGGTTAAAATGAATGAGTTACCTTGGGACGAGGGAAGACCGGTAACAAAGTCCTGTGAGATATGGGACCAGGCCCTATTTTGCACAGATAACCAGAGGGTGGTTTGGTTCTGGACTTCCCTCGATTGCAGATGGTACAGGATGAGATGTACTGACGGGTGCCCTGAGCTATAGATGGTCACTTTTGAAAAAGAAGAAGGGTTCGTTGAGCCCCGGGATGGCAGGCAAAGTTGGAGGAACCAACTGCAGAACCTTAGGTGGAACCATCTCAGGAACAAACAAACGGTCAGTGGGGCAGTCACTAGGAGTGGGTTGTTCTAGCTGGGCTTGCCTCTCCCACTGCTCAATCTCCCAGGAAAGGGTAGTCACCACATAAGAGGTTGACAGGATGGTCTCAGGTTCCTGTTTGGGTGATTCTGGGTCAATCTGACGAGACAGTGCATCTGGCTTGGAATTATTTGAGCCTGGTCTAAAGGTTAGGACAAAGTTAAAACGTGAGAAAAACCTCCCGGTCTCCCACACTGTAACTCCGCGTGGCCTCTTTTAATTACCTAGAAAAAAGGCACGGGGCAGTAACTGGTGTGCAAGATGGTCTTGCTGGGACAGAACCACCCCTTCTCGGGTTTCCGAGACATCCATTTCCACAATAAACTGCTCAGGGATCCGGCTGGATGAGAACTGGTGGCGAACAGTTTTAGTGCTTTGAAAGGTGCTACTGCCTCAGGGGACCACAGAAAAGGCTTCTTGACAGAGGTGAGTTTAGTTAGTCGCTGAGCCACAAAGCTGTAATTCTAAATAAACTTTCAATAAAAATTTGCAAAACCCAGGAAACATTGAAGGTGCTCCTGGGTACTGGGTTCCGGCCACTCCACCACCGCTCTGGTCTTGGCCTGGTTGGCTCTTATCTGTCCATCTTCAATGATAAATCCCAGGAAGTGCACTGTGGGGCAGTGGAAATCACATCTCTCAGGTTTGACATCCATCTAGCAGCCGTTGGAGAACCTGTCTGACATGCTCTTCTTTAGTCTTTAAAAAGATTAGGATTTCATCCAGGTAAACAAACACAAAGTGGTTCAAGAAGTCCTTTAAAACATTGTTCACAAGGGCCTGGAAGCAGGGGTGAAAGGAGGCTGGTACGGTCCAGGACTGCGTACCGCTAACTGAATTTAAGCCGGAATGCAGTACCGATAAGAGGGGAGAGCAGCTGCCAGCTATAAAGCCTTCATTCAGAAACAATCACTGCTGCATGTTGGATCAGAAGATAGGTCCGCTAACCAGATGCAGTCTAAAACACTGCTTAATCTTAGACTTAGAGACTCAGACAACTTTATTTGTCATTTTGTATGCACAGGGTGCTTACTGAACGAAATTTCGTTGCATACAGCTTGCAGATTACAGTAAATTTGATTACAGTATGAGGTGCAGCAGTGATTTAAAAGTAAACAATTGAAATGTAAACAATGCAGGAGAAAAATCACAGTGTGAGTGTTATAAGAATTATTATTCTGAAGTCACTATGGCCTCACACCACTTGGACATAGGAGGCCTGGAGACCTGATGTCTGTGTATAAGTTCCACTGTTTGCCGAGTGCAAGGCTGAATGCTGCGTAGAATGATTATTGTCTATGATAGACTGTCTTTGTTATGTCTCAAACCAAGGCCACGGTGCAGTATTAGGGGAAGCCCGAAAAGCGAGGCAGGCGGAGACAGGGCAGACGCAGACTGCAGCGGGACCGTGGGGTGCGATTTACTTTCCATCTATGTGATCTCTGCTCTGTTTCTCAATAAAAGTGCTGGAACTGTATCACTCCACCGTCTCCTTCTTCAGTAACTCAGGGAAGTCAGTTATCTGTTCAGAACTCCCATAACATTTGGCGTCAACGAACAAGATCTCCGACCGACGAGCCGGGGACAGGAGCTGCTTTGGCCAGCCCGGAGAGGTTATCCGGCCTCTGGTACCCCGAATGGATTTTCAAGGGACGTGGAGGAGCTCCTGGTCTCGGCTCGTCTCTGGGCGTCGGCGCGAAGATCCGAACCTTTCTTTCATGAGACGGTGAGGGGATTATTTTCCAGCTCTTTTAAAAACAAACGCAATTGCTTAAAAATGCTTGCAAGCTTTTAAAATTTAAACCCCATTTAAAGTATACCTCAAGAAATTTTACAATTTAAAACTGTAAACCTAAAAGGTAGTGAAAGTAAAAACCGGTAGAAATAATTAATTATATTTATATAAAACAGGATTCGCAATACAGGTATTTAACATTAAACTAAAATTCAAAATTTAATTAAAATACGTTTTCAGCGGAAATACGGACTCTCATGCTGGCAGGAGGAGGGGCAGAGTGATTTTTCACCTGGAGAACGGGTGACCGGGCTGAGCCGTTTGCAGCTGGTCAATTAAAGTCCTCTTGTCTTGGTTTTGTGCAAGAGGCTGTCCACTTCTGTAGTGGATGAAAGCGGTAGGGATGCTTAAGTCCTTGACTGTTGCGAAGACGTTCGCAGCTTTGATAAGTGGGGACCCCGACCATTATACCAAAAAGGCGACCATCAGATGTGAGGCCTTTCATTTTAATTGGTCAATCATGCTAAGGACAAGTAGATAATAATAATAAAAACCAAAAAAAAGAATAAAATAAAATAATAATAAAAAAAAAAGTCTGGATGCAGAAGAGTCTGTGTAATGGGTCAAAGGCAGAGTTCTCAGGGTCAAGCCTTGCCCCAGGGTGAGACGTTTGATTTCATGCTGAAAAGTAGGGGCCCAGAAGCATGACATGCATAAATGATTTGAAATTATTTGATTAAACATGGACATTTCTCACATAGTGGTTAATTTTTTTGTACTGCTACTAAATAATAAAAAATTTGAAGAAAAAAAAAAAGAAAAGCGAAACTTTAATGAAATGAATAGAAAAAGGAAACGGAACTAAAAGGCGTTGCACCGGGGAAGCGTTTACAGGTGGACTGACAAGAGACACTTCCGTTATGGATAAAAGTGTTCTGAACTGCTAATAACAACGTATAACTTTCAAAAATGGGTAAGCGTCCAGGTTTCTGCGAGACAAAGAGTTGTATCCTTGCGGGACTGAAGCGTAAAACCGGGTGTAGACGAAACATTCGGGGGTCGTAGCCAGCGCACGCTCTCCACCTTTTAAACTAAGCGGGAACTTAACACGTTGAAAATACATCTTTCGGCGTTGCCATAGACGTTTAAAAATTATGAAAAACACAGATCTGTGTAAGATAGTGAAAAAAAACCAGGCCTGCATGTGTTTGTCCGTCTGAATGTCATCGTTTGTATGTAACTGTATGTATGTTTCTATGTAACTAAACGTTCGTCTGTGTGAAGTAATGTTCATGGTTTCAAAATGTTCATTTGTTTTGGGAGAACTGCAGCTCCGTAATTCAAATGACATTTTTAAGCGTGGATTATGTTAACTTAAAGGGAAAGGAAAAGAGAGACTTCAATAACATAAAGTTTGTTTTTCCCACATTAAATATCCGGTCCAAATTAAATTGATACACTGAGAGATTAACATGGGTTGAACGAAAATATTTCAGCTTTGTTAGATAATTGGAACTGGTAATAAGCTTTACATAAAGCTTGTTGGGTTTACTGTTTTACAAAATTAGGCAGAGATCCTATCATTTGTTTTTTGGCCCTGAAGTAATATATCTTATTGCTTGTAATAATAATAATGATTCATCACAAACCAGTCCATGTGAAAGAAGTTAAGAAATACATGATCTTTGATTTAAATAGATGGGAAAAAAACTGTGCTTTGGCTTTGAACAAACTGTATGGAACTAAATATGAATTGCTTTTCTAAGGGTTTTCTATTCATTTATTTTATTTCTTTTTACTTGGAATCTTCCGATGGGCTCACCACCTGTCGGAGGGGCCAAAGGGGTCGGGTGCATTGTGCAACGGGTAGCAGTAGAGGGCGGGGGGCTTGGCTTTCCGATCCTCGGCTGCAGAAGCTTGGGACGTGGAATGTCACCTCTCTGGTGGGGAAAGAGCCTGAGCTTGTGCGCGAGGTTGAGAGGTTCCGACTAGAGATAGTCGGACTCACTTCGACGCACCGCTATGGCTCTGGAACCAGTCTCCTTGAGAGGGGCTGGACATTCTTCCACTCTGGAGTTGCCCCTGGTGAGAGGCGCCAAGCTGGGGTGGGCATACTTGTTGCCCCCCATCTTGGTGCCTGCACGTTGGGGTTTTCCCCGGTGAACGAGAGGGTGGCCTCCCTCCGCATTCGTGTGGGGGGACGGGTTCTGACTGTTGTTTGCGCTTATGTGCCAAACAGCAGTTCAGATTACCCACCCTTTTTGGAGTCCTTGGAAGGGGTACTGGAGAGTGCCCCTCCTGGGGACTCCCTCGTTCTGCTGGGGGACTTCAACGCTCACGTGGGCAATGACAGTGGGACCTGGAGGGGCGTGGTTGGGAGGAATGGCCCACCTGATCTGAACTCGAGTGGTGTTTTGTTGTTGGACTTCTGTGCTCGTCATGGATTGTCCATCACAAACACCATGTTCAAGCATAAGGGTGTCCATATGTGCTCTTGGCACCAGGACACCCTAGGTCGCAGTTCAATGATCGACTTTGTTGTCGTTTCATCTGATCTGCGGCCGCATGTCTTGGACAATCGGGTGAAGAGAGGGGCGGAGCTCTCCACCGACCACTACCTGGTGGTGAGTTGACTCCGATGGCGGGGGAGGAAGCCGGTCCGACCGTGCAGGCCCAAACGTAGTGTGAGGGTTTGCTGGGAACGTCTGGCCGAGTCCCCCACTAGACGGAGCTTTAACTCCCACCTCCGGGAGAACTTTAAACACGTCCCGAGGGAGGCGGGGGACATTGAGTCTGAATGGACCATGTTCCACGCCTCTATTGTTGAGGCGGAGCTGAGGCCGCAAGGTTGTCGGTGCATGTCGCGGCGGCAACCCTCAAACCCGCTGGTGGACACCAGCGGTGAGGGAAGCCGTCAAGCTGAAGAAGGAGTCTTACCGGGCTTTTTTGGCCTGTGGGACTCCGGAAGCAGCTGATGTGTACCGGCAGTCGAAGCGGCAGGCGGCTCGGCTGGTCGCCGAGGCAAAAACTCGGGCGTGGGAAGAGTTCGGAGAGGCCATGAAGAAAGACTTCCGTACGGCTTCGAAGCGATTCTGGTCCACTATCCGGCGTCTCAGGAGGGGGAAGCAGTGCAGTACCAACACTGTTTACAGTGGGGGTGGTGTGCTGCTGACCTCGACTCGGGACGTCGTGTTTCGGTGGGCGGAATACTTCGAAGACCTCCTTAATCCTACCAACACGTCTTCCATTGCGGAAGCAAAGCCTGAGGACTCTGGGTCGGGTTCTCCCATCTCTGGTGCTGAGGTTGCCGAGGCTGTTAAAAAGCTCCTTGGTGGCAAGGCCCCGGGGGTGGATGAGATTCGCCCTGAGTACCTTAAGGCTCTGGATGTTGTGGGGCTGTGTTGGTTAACGCGGCTCTGCAGCATTGCGTGGACATCGGGGGCAGTTCCCCTGGATTGGCAGACTGGGGTGGTGGTCCCCCTATTTAAAAAGGGGGACCGGAGGGTGTGTTCCAACTACAGAGGAATCACACTCTTAAGCCTCCCTGGTAAGGTCTATTCAGGGGTTCTGGAAAGGAGGGTCCGTCGGATAGTTGAATCTCGGATTCAGGAAGAGCAGTGTGGTTTTCGTCCTGGCCGTGGAACACTGGACCAGCTCTACACCCTCAGCAGGATTCTGGAGGGGGCATGGGAGTTTGCCCAACCAGTCTACATGTGCTTTGTGGATCTGGAGAAGGCATTCGACCGTGTCCCCCGAGGGATCCTGTGGGGGGTACTCCGGGAGTATGGAGTACCGGACCCTTTAATAAGGGCTGTCAGGTCTCTGTACGACCGGTGTCAGAGTCTGGTCCGCATTGCTGGCAGTAAGTCGGACTCGTTTACAGTGAGAGTTGGACTCCGCCAAGGTTGCCCTTTGTCACCGATTCTGTTCATAACTTTTATGGACAGAATTTCTAGGCGCAGACGAGGTGTTGAGGGGATCCGTTGTGGTGGCCTTAGGATTGCGTCTCTGCTATTCGCGGATGACGTGGTCCTATTGGCTTCATCAGGGCGTGATCTACAACTCTCACTGGAGCGGTTCGCAGCCGAGTGCGAAGCGGCCGGGATGAAAATCAGTGCCTCCAAATCCGAGACCATGTTCTTGAACCGGAAAAGGGTAGAGTGCCTTCTCCGGGTTGGGGAGGATGTGCTGCCCCTAGTGGAGGAGTTCAAGTATCTTGGGGTCTTGTTCACGAATGAGGGGAAGATGGAGCGGGAGATCGACAGGCGGATTGGTGCAGCGTCTGCTGTGAAGCGGGCGCTGTACCGATCCGTTGTTGATAAGAGAGAGCTGAGCCAAAAGGCGAAGCTCTCGATTTACCGGTCGATCTACGTTCCTACCCTCATCTATGGTCACGAGCTTTGGGTCGTGACCGAAAGAATGAGATCCCGGATACAAGCGGCTGAAATGAGTTTTCTCCGTAGTGTGTCTGGGCTCTCCCTTAGAGATAGGGTGAGGAGCTCAGTCATCCGGGGAGGACTCAGAGTAGAGCCGCTGCTCCTCCACGTCGAGAGGAGCCAGTTGAGGTGGCTCGGGCATCTGGTTAGGATGCCTCCTGGACGCCTCCCTGGTGAGGTTTTCCGGGCACGTCCCACCGGGAGGAGGCCCAGGGGAAGACCCAGGACACGCTGGAGTGACGATGTCTCCCGGCTGGCCTGGGAACGCCTTGGGATTCCTCCGGAGGAGCTGGCCCAAGTGGCCAGGGAGAGGGACGTCTGGGCCTCCCTACTGAAGCTGCTGCCCCCGCGACCCGACCCCGGATAAGCGGAAGAAGACGGACGGACTTGGAATTTGAATGCAACTAATGAGAAATTTTGGAAAGCGTCAGAATATCAGAAGGCCACGTTACACGTGTCATCAGTGACAAAAAACATCTGATATTACCCAGACACGCTGATCTGAGGTGAACCTCAGAGGGACAGTTTAACCCAAAACAGGACAATAGATATGATAAACAAATCTGACCATGATGTAAACATCTGAATGTTATGGCAAGGCTGGGTCTGTGTGTTCTGGCCTGGGGCACGAAAACTATGTCAGAGGGAAAAATAAAATAAAGCGAGCTTCTGAAGGGTTAAATTCTAATTCTAATCTTGGGTTGTTTTGGGTAGCCTTCTCAATGTGCTTATGGGGAAAACTCTTATCATTTACAGAGAAACACTAGAAGTTCAAAAAACTAAATGGGAAAAATCATTGCTTTAAAATTTCACTCTTGACCAATTGAGATTTGGAAAGGTATATATAAATAAAGGTATTACTAACAGCAAATACACATGGTCAAAGGACCAGAAAGAAATCAAAAGTTTGTAATAATAAGTCAATAATCTTTGTCATGTTGGAAAAACCATAATTGTGCTCCTTGGGAGTGTTTTGCTTTTTTGTGTTTTGCTTTTTGGTTCTTTATTTTTTAGAGATGTTTTGAACAGAGTTTCAAAGGAAAGGTGAAGAATAGAAACCTTCCCAGGATCAGCAAAAAAAAAAAAAGGGAAAAACATCACGTTAAAGTGACACTAAGGGGACCAGGGTTTTAACTGCATGCTATTAACACTCTTGTTTTTCTCTGAGTTATTGCTTTCAGATTAAAGGAGACGCCACCTTTCTGCCAACAGAAGACTCTGAGAAGACAGTGCTAGCAGTGCGGTAAGGAGTCATAATCAGATTTGGACACTAAATTATGCTTAGTTTTTACCAAGCCAGGAGATCTTCCAGCGGGGAAAGGTGGTGTCTTAAAAATGTTTGTTGCTTTCTGCTATTAACAGCTCTATCTTTCTGCTTCTTTTTCTTTGCAAAGAAACCTGGTCAATATGATAGGAATGTGCTAACATGGAGATTTAGTCTCATTTTAGAAATTCTCAGATGCGAGAGAATACCAAAACAGTGCCGCAGTGACGTGGGGGCTGATCCTTGGGACAAGGAGAAAAGGTGATGTCATTGACTTCAGCCTGATCCAGTTTTGAGTTTTATTTTGTCAGAGGCAAAGTTTGATTTATTTTTTATCCTTTTATTTCTTTATGTTTGTCATTTTAGAGGGAACACTGTAGTTAAAATGTTTGTGACTGCTTTGCTGTAATTTCTTTTCAACCTATGGAGCGTTTCTTTGGCAAAAAATGCTGGCAGAATTCATTCTGTTTCCAGGCGTGAGGACTGGAGGATGGGCTTGAAGGGACGGAGAATGTTGTGCTGCTGAACTCAGACACTGGACTGAAAATGGACAATGGCAAGGACTATGACTGAGGCGTCGGACAACCTTTAACAAAGAAACACAGATGAGTTCTGCAGACACAACTTCATGCATTTCACTTCAGATTTATTTTTGTACACAAAACAAAACACACATTACAAAACACATTAAGATTATGTAAAGGTGGGAAACTTTTAAATAAGCAACTTGGGGCGCGCATGTGGCGCAGCGGGTAGCGCGACCCATATACAGAGGCCTTAGTCCTCAACACGGTCAACCCAGGTTCGAATCCGACCCGCAGTCCTTTGCCGAATGTCTCTCCCCCTCTTCTACCCCCCTTCCTGTCAGCCTACTTTCAGAAAAAGCAAGCCACTAGAGCCGCAAAAAATCCCCCCCAAAAAAGAAGCAACTTGATGGAATCATAGAGCAACTTAATAAATTAAGTGGGTATTATATCAACAGTTAAATAAATAAATGAATTAATTAGTTTTCACTATATAGGTAGAGTAATGTGAACTTTTAAATAGCATTTCATTTAATGAACATTTTAGAGTAAGCTGATTTCTGCTACTCTGGTAGGCTTCAATAAAACGCAAAGAAAAGGTTACTGGCTAAAATGGATAAGGTTGCAATAAAATTAGCATAATGACACATTCTACTAACTAACATGGGTAAATTTGGGATTAAAGCATCGGTGTACAATTGTTCCAATATTTAAGGAGATTTGATATCTCTCAACTAGAACACAGATAACTCAATAGTTCTTTTTAACCAGTTGTTAAAACAACCTGAGGGGGAAAACACATAAAACTGAGTTTAGCTAACTATTAACCTAGAGGGCTTTTAGATCAGGATAAATTTAATGGTTATCCTCTTACATACAGAAAATAAGTAAGATTAATTTAATTCAATTAAATTATGGGGACATTTTGGATCTGGTCAGGATGGCTGGGAGGCTGTGATGATGAAAGGGTAACAGCTGGAAGGTGATATCAGTGAGTGAAGGTTTTCTCTGAGGAACATTAAAGCAGCAATGACATCCCACATTGGAACTCCTGTTGTGCAAAGAACATCTTGAACGGGACATAAGGTGAGATCCTTACAACGAGAGACGTTCCACACACACAGGGGGTGTGGAGACCCCTGGGGCACAGCACCCAGGTCAAACTGCTGTGGTTCGGAGCTGTTGTGGACTTGACACAGCTGGTGGAACCAGAGAGACGACGAGCTGGTCCCACAGGTTACCTGACACCTAACACTGACTGTAAAGGGTTTTGGGTGTTCAGGGTTGCTGAAAACAGAAAGCTTCGGAGAACCTTTAACCTTTCCTGACCAGGCACTCAAAACACATAGATCAGATTATATCATATTATAGATCAGATTACCGAGGCCTAGATAAATAGGAACGCAGAGATGCGTTCATCCAAGAACTTCTTAATTGAAGTCCTTAATCCTCAGTTGAAAAAAGGCAAATAATCACATGTATGGGGCGCGCATGTGGCGCAGTGGGTAGCGCGACCCATATACAGAGGCCTTAGTCCTCGACGCGGTCGACCCGGGTTCAAATCCGACCCGCGGTCCTTTGCCGAATGTCTCTCCCCCTCTTCTACCCCCTTCCTGTCAGCCTACTTTCAGAAACAGCAAGCCAATAGAGCCGCAAAAAATCCCCCCAAAAAAAATAATAATCACATGTATGGTTTACTTTATTTTAGGATTAAAGTGGGAACTAATTCTGATTTGCTAAAGTTGCTTTAGTTGTTCAACAATGTTAGAACGTTTTCAAAAAGCTCCTGTTGTCTCCTGCTCACTGCTTTGTTTTGTAGAACCTTGGTGTCCTTGAACATTAACAGCATGGTATAAATATTTTGTCTTCTCTGTGCAGATTTGCACCTCGCTTGCACTGTTTTCTTTAAAAAAAAGAGAGAGAGAGGGAAAAGGTTTGATCCAAGGCAAGATGAAGTGGGAAAAGGCTTCCACATGGAAAGGCTTCCTTTTCTCAGCTGGGTCTTCAAAATAAAACGGGAAATGACATGAAACGCATATGGGTAACACTTTATTTGAAGGGGTCTACATAAGACTGACATTACACTGTCATAAACATGACATAACACCTGTTATGAACATAAATGACTCATTATGAATGTTTAGGACTGTTGTCTTTAATTGTCATTCGGTAAATTATGACACTATTAAAGCAAAGTTGACATTGTTTAAGATGTCTTTGTTATGACAAGCCCTTAACTTAACAAAACCCCAAGTCAAGTCCTTAATTCAACCAAATCCCCAATCAAGACCTTAATTTAACCTAATCCCAAATCAAGACCTTAATTTAACCTAATCCCAAATCAAGCCCTAAATTTAACCTAATCCCAAATCAAGCCCTAAATTTAATCTAATCCCAAATCAAACCCTTAATTTAACCAAATACCAAATCAAGCCCTTAATTTAACCTAATCCCAAATCAAGCCCTTAATTTAACCTAATCCCAAATCAAGCCCTAAACTTAACCTTGTCTCTGTTAATGTCAAGTTGTCATAACAAAGACATTTAAAACAATGTCAACTTTGCTTTAATAGTGTCATAATTTACCGAATGACAATTAATGACAACAGTCTTAAACATTCATAAAGAGTCATTTATGTTCATAACAGGTGTTATGTCACGTTTATGACAGTGTAATGTCAGTCTTATGTAGACCCCTTCAAATAAAGTGTAACCACGCATATGTTGATGAACTTATGTTGCAGAGAACTTCAACTGTCAGACAGCAACAGTTAAGAAACACATTAAAAGCATTCTGTTAAGAATTACTGTGAATTTACTGCAGATACATTTGAACTTAAAGATTACTCTTTTAACTAATAATTAAATTGCAGAGCTCTGGGAGCTAAATAATTGTGCACAGAAATATCTTGAATGTGAAAGTGCTTGGAGGATGTTTTAATAAATGACACATGAATGGGGTTTTTGATAAGAACACTAATTACACCTTGTTTCTGTTCCCCAGTGGAAACAAGGACTTGTGTCTGCAGACCATCTTCACAAAGTGTTTTATTAGGGAGAAATGCAAAATAAAATGCTCATGGCCCAATCCAGAACTGAACACTTATTACCATCCAGCTCAATCGACCAGCCTGCGAGGGGGAACCAAGAAGAGGACTGGGGATGAAGAAGCCAGAGAACTCTGATTTCTTATTCTTCAACAGGAGGAGTTGCCTGCCTGAAGAGACCCTAAGCGCGATTAGATTAATTTCTGCCTGGTGCCCTTAATGGCCTGAAGGCTTTCTTAATTTTGCGTTCTTGACGTATCGGACTCTTCTCACATTGTGTTACTGTTTGTTTAACTGCTCTGTTCCACGGACTCACATGTTTGACTGTTGGTGTGATGACATCTACACTGTAATGTTGCATCATGTTGATCAATATGGTTTTATGGTAAAAAATGGAAACTGTTTGCTTCAGACACACAAGGACCTACAGTTTATGCACCTTTTGATTTGATATAGGAAGAACCAGGATCTGTTTGGCTCTAAAGATCCTTTAATATTAGCTGGTAATGGTAACTCCTAGTTTCAATACAGGTCTTTCTCGCTCAGATTGGCCGAGAGCGGGATTTCACCTGGGGTCACGTCAGTGTTTATCATCCTTTAGAGAGGATGACGTTTTCTGATGCGTAAAGGGGCCCGGCCTGCCCTCTAAAGCCCCACACTGGCACTCCTGGATTTGTAAGGTATGAAAGTGATGGATGATTGTCCATGGGAATGGAAAAAGGAGAACCAAGTTGGGTTTGACAGGGTTGGGGAAGAGTAGACGGATTCGACCTTGGTTACTGAACAGGTTTTAGCTTACCTAGTCTAATGTAATTTTAAAATAATGTGTGCATAGGTACCTAAAACAGGCCTTACCTAATTAGATGAACCATAAATTGTAGATAAAAGCTAAACCTTTGATCTTGTGTGTTAAAGCTCTATGAAGCATTCATGTTGATCTGTAATAAACGTTCCAGCACTGCATCATCAAAAAAAAAAAAAAAAAAGAGAGGAATGTTATAAGAATTATTATTCTGAAGTCACTATGGCCTCACACCACTCGGACATAGGAGGCCTGGAGACCTGATGTCTGTGTATAAGTTCCACTGTTTGCCGAGTGCAAGGCTGAATGCTGCGTAGAATGATTATTGTCTATGATAGACTATCTTTGTTATGTCTCAAACCAAGGCCACGGTGCAGTATTAGGGGAAGCCCGAAAAGCGAGGCAGGCAGAGACAGGGCAGATGCAGACTGCAGCGGGACCGTGGGGTGCGATTACTTTCCATCTATGTGATCTCTGCTCTGTTTCTCAATAAAAGTGCTGGAACTATATCACCGCCGTCTCCTCATTGTCAGGACCTGGGGCCTTCCGCGGGTTGACTCTCCTCAGAGTCTTCCACACGTCGGCGGTGTGAAGGCAGAGCACCTCCTCATCCTGATGGGGGACAGCTTTTACTGCTGGTGTGCTTTTTAGTGCCTCAAACCTCCCAAAGAAGTTATTTAGTCCATTGAGAAAGTCAGCATCAACTTCACCCACCGGGGGGGAGGGCGTGTTGTATTCTGTTATTGCCCGTATGCCTTTCCACATGCTCCTGGTGTTGCTTGCGTCATGGAAAAGCTTCTGGATTTTCTGACTGTGGTTCCGCTTCGCTAGCCTGATGGCACGGTTCAAGTTGGCTCTCGCTGTCCTCAGTGCCTCCTTGTCACCAGACTTGAAGGCTGAGTTCTGTGCTTTTAGCGCTTGACGGACCTCCTCAGTAATCCAGGGTCGTTGGTTGGCTTGGGTGATGATAGTCTTAGTGGTGCTGACGTCCTCAATGCATTTGTTGATGTAGGCTGACACAGTCATGGCGTACTCATCGATGTCGATCTTGTCATCATAAGTTGCTGCAGCTTTGAACATGTTCCAGTCAGAGCACTCAAAACAGTCCTGGAGCGCATCCATTGCTCCCTCAGTCCACACCCTCACCTGCCTCGCTGTAGGTTTAGCTCTGATCAGCAGGGGCCTGTATGCAGGGAATAGCATCACAGAAAGATGATCTGAGGAGCCGAGGTGGGGGGCTGCCTTGAATGCGCCTTTAATATTTGTGTAAACCAAATCTAGAGTGTTCTCTCCCCGAGTAGCAAAATCCACGTGTTGGTAGAAATGAGGGAGAAAAGTTTTCATATTTGCCTGGTTAAAATCCCCAGCAATGATGAAAACCGCCTCTGTGTGTGCAGATTGCAGCTCGGAGATAGTCCAATAGAGAACACTCATAGCCTCTATTGTATTAGCACTCGGAGGAACGTAAACCGCTGTGATGATGACAACAGTGAACTCTCTAGGCAGATAAAATGGTCTTCAGCTAACAGTTAGCATCTCGATGTCCGGAGAGCAAAAGCTTGTGACCAATCTAGCATTTTTACACCAGGTGTTATTGATGTAAATGCAGAGTCCGCCTCCTCGGGTCTTACTGCTGAGTTGTTTGTTTCTGTCGCCGCGGAAAGTAGCTAGCCCCTCCAGGCTAACGGCGTTGTCTGGGATTGATGATGTGAGCCATGTCTCGGTCAGGATCAGAGCGCAGCAGTCTCTAAACTCCCTCTTTGCAGAGAGCTCGAGTTGTAAATGGTCTATTTTGTTGTCCAGTGAGCGGACGTTGGAGAGCAGGATGGATGGTAGCGGTGGTCTATGGGGGTTAGCCTTTAGCTTAGCTGCTAAGCCCCCGCGGCAGCCGCGTTTCTTCGGCCGGCTACACCGCTTCCGCGTCGCTCTCCACCGGCGTGAGCTGCTCGTCGAGTCCGCCGCCTCACAGGCCCCCGGGGCTGATATCCGTAGTAGTCCGGAGCCGCGTAAACAATCGAGTGTAGTAGTGGTTACAAGTCCAAAAACACTGCATGACCGTAACTCCAGCAGGCGCTGGTGATCAAGCACTGATCGGCTGGGTAGATGAGAGGTTTCCAGCGAGTTTGGCGGCATAATCTGTTTATAAGTTTCAGTTTTATTTATTCTGCATTGTTTCTGAACTATATGTGCTGTTTCTCTGCCTCAACGCTCTTACCTACTTCTCCTCTCCCATCCCTTCCCTTGGAGCAAGGCGCTGTTATCAGCATCCAGCCTTCAAAACATGTGCCATTACATTCCAAAAAAAAGTAAAAAAACAAAGCAACTGGACTTGTTTTCCTTAGTTGAAGACGTTTCGCTTCCTCTCCAGGAAGCTTTCTCAATTCAAAAAGTCTGGAGTAATTTGGAGTAACAAGCTTTATACTACTGCCTGACAAAGGCCTTGTAATGGCTTAGATAACATGCAAAATCAACCGAAACAGGTCCACCCCTTAGTAATGGGCGGTTGTTAAAGCCATTAGGCCAGCAGATTGAACCAAAACTGGTCCACTCCTCTGTAATGAGGAGTTGTTAGGGTTGCTATTGGCCTGGCTTAAAGGAACAATGTTTTGATCACCCATATGAGGGTGAGAATTGAGGTGATGATTGGCCGGAATTAATCCTATCGCTGTATTGTAAGTTTTTGAGAGTTGGAACCTAAGGCCTCCTCCTCTGTTTAAGGTTGGTTTTTCTCTCTTAACGTAGATGGCTTCCTTCAAACCCCTTTCAAACCATCTGTCTTCTTTGTCCAAAATGTGAACATTTTGGTCCTCAAAAGAGTGTCCTCTGTCTGGTCAGAGTGGAGACTGAGGTGAGAAACCTGTCGCTGTGAAAGGTGACAACAAAAGTTAGAAAACATGACTCTCTAGAAGTACACTGAGAAGAAAAGAGGGGTGAAAAATCAGCAGCTGGATCATGTGTAAAGACACAGCGTGAGACAGCAAGTGGGCTTCAAGTGTCGCAGCTGAGGGGAAAACGTCCGACCATAGGAAGGCTTGATGAAAGACAGCCACAGTCACAAATGAGGTTATAGGCCTGTATTATGTTATGAAAATATATAATCATTTATATGATAATAGTGTATTTTAAACTTATACAGATATTAACCTTTAACACAGTAACCTGTGATGGGGAATTTTTTTGCAGAATTCAATGGCTACATTCAGACTTCAGTAATGGTACCAGGTGCAGGACAGAACGGGAAATATATGAGAGCTTTGTAGATTAGTTAACGGTTTTTAAAACTTTCCCATGGCTCTGAATGTTATTTTAGTTGACTCCCAAGAAACAGGCCGGGGCTATAATTTACATTTAATGGGTGAAGTGTCAGAAAGCACATATCTGCGGGAGACTGAATGTCTCCAAAGGGGGGTTAGCCCAACCCCCTCAGGAGCCCGTGTGTTGATAAAAAGACATGTTTTGGATTTTTACGATAAGACTACAACTTGCAATTCATGGAAGGCACTTCGGGATAAAATAGGCTATCCGCGTCGTTGATAAAACTTGTAAGTGAGTCTCCCAACTTGGAATTCCAAATTGTAATAAATATATGTATGTTTTAAATGTTCGGCCTCTGATTATTTGTCTCTTCTCTTGCTGCCAAATCATCGAACCGGATGAGTGAGACGGGCCGTGGTAAAATGGAGTATGAACGGGCCCCGAGTTGTAGCACATGGTGCGCGTGACCCGGATTTGGTTGTAAGTAGAGGAACTTTTTGAATTTGGGCACGAAGGAGGACTTGTCTTCAGCACCACGGGTCGACCTGAAAAAAGGTAAGGAGATTTTTAATTCTCCATTGGCAAAATGTTAGATGTTTAGGCTAAATTTTAGTGGTGCTGTGGATAAGACACTCTCTTCTCAAAATATCAGCGGTTGAACAGAACAACTAGAATGAAAATGGAATTTATGATGAAACCGAGAAAGGACTGAATGGGATTTATGTTTAAGTCTACGTCAAAAATGTAAAATAAGATAGAAACGATAAAATAGAAATAAAATAAAATAAAAAAGATAAAATACAAAGAAAAAAAAAGTTCTAAGGATTGGCCACCTTAACTTCAGGCGGACGAGTTCTGATGAATTTAAGGCCGGGATGGAAAACTTTCCTTGGGAAATGGAACTCCCAAAAGTAGTTTAGCGATAGAGAACGGTCAAGATACTTAAACATCTTTAAAAGTTGAGACTAGGACAGTTAAGACCCTGAATTGGTGAAGCTGTAAGAGAAAGAATAGAGATTGAATAAAAGGGATCCCAGAGAAACAATTTGAGTTGTTTCTCGGCTCCAGAACGTGGTTCTGGAAGCACGACGGTTAGACCAGGAGTTATTAAAAGAAATGAGAGAAGGTTCCGTCGAAAGGAAAGGTCGCAGAGGACTCTCCTTGTCGCGCAAGCTGTCTGTCTTATATGTTGTGTTTGTCATGTTCTGTCCATCATTTTGTCTCGGTTAAAATGGGATCCATTGTGTGAGAAACAGAAGCGGAGTTCGCGGCTCCTAAGTGGGTCTGTCTGTGTGTGTGTGTAGACACGAGGTTTGTGTGTGTGCGCGCGAGTGGTTACGTATGGGTATGCCTGGCTGTGAATCGTGTTCGCACGTGTAGTAGTTACGGTGGAAAAGTACTGTGTCGAGTTGAGTGTGGTTTGGAGAAACAAGTAAGAAGGCGAGGATCATGGAGGGAGCATTTGATCAGGATATTCAGGATAATCAATGGGGCTCTGCTCCCTGGAAATCTTTGGGAGAACAGGTCGAGGCGCTGATGGGTTTTGTTGAAACACATGAAAAGCCCCAGTCTGAGTGGAGACAGAAAGTCGTTGAAGCTGTTACAGCAGAAGAGAAATGACTGGAAAAAGGTGAACCGCTTGGCAAGTATTTGGTTAAAAGTATGTTAAAAGTAAGAAACATATGAAGGAATGTACGCAGAAACAACAGAAAGTTGGTTTGTTGCATTTTGGGAAACGCAACCAGGAAAAAGATAAGGCAGACAGAGAGGTTAAATGTTGGGAAAAATTGTTGGTAATTTGGCAGGGAATTAAACATTTGTTTGAGACAAAAACAGAACAGTTTCCCGCACCGCAGGGCAGGTCTCCACCCCCATATAACTTAAACACTCCTTCTGCCGGACTGTATCCAGTCCTGGACGTGAGGGGTGGAGAGTTAGTGGTAGAATCAGTCCCCAGTTATGCCCCCAGGAACAACACATTTTAGACTTAGACTTAGACTTCTTTATTTGTCATTCGGTATGCACAAGTGCGTACAGAACGAAATTTCGTTTCGTACAGCTTTTGTAAATCGCAGTAGAAGTTAAATTACAGTTTTAGGTGCGGCAGAGATTTAGAAGTAAACAGTAGATTTTAAATATACAGTATACAAACAGTTGAAATGTAACAAAAAAGAGACATTTATGTACAGATTGGATTGTGCAAGGGCATTTGTGCATGAATGCATTTGTTTGTGCAATTTTAAGACTAGGAGTCCAATAGCATTTTTAATGCTATATGAGCTGCAATGATGCAAAAATGTGCAAAGAAATGCAAATGTGTTGATTATATGAGCTACAATGATGCTAAAATGTGCAAAAAATGTAAATGAGTTTGTGGGTTGTAGTTTAGCAGTTCAACAGCAGTTTAACAGTCTGATGGCAGCAGGGAAAAAGCTTTTGCAGAACCTGGTGGACCTGCAGCGGATGCTGCGGAACCTCTTCCCAGAGGGCAGCAGGGAGAACAGTCCATGGTGGGGGTGCGAGGGGTCCCTGATGATGTTACGGGCTCGGGACACACAGCGCTGAGATGAAATGTCTTTTGTGGAGGGGAGAGGGGCCCCGATGATCCATTCTGCTGTCCTCACCACTCTCCTCACGTTCTTCCAGTCGGAGGCACTGCAGCCTCCACACCACACAGAGAGACAGCTGGTCAGAATGCTCTCTATGGTGCTTCTGTAGAAGGTTGTGAGGATGGGCGGGGGCAGGCGGGCTCTCCTCATCCTCCGCAGAAAGTACAGTCGCTTCTGTGCCCTCTTCACCAGTGACATGGTGTTCACAGTCCAGGTGAGCTTGTCCGTGATGTGCACCTCCAGGAACTTGGTGCTGCTGACCACCTCCACAGCTGAGTTGTTGATGAGCAGAGGAGCGTGGTGAGGCCGGTTCTTCCTGAAGTCGACAATGATCTCCTTCGTCTTCTCCACGTTCAGGATCAGGCTGTTGTCTCTGCACCAGCCCACCAGCTGCTCCACCTCCTCTCTGTAGCCCTGGTCGTTGTCATCCCTGATCAGGCCCACCACCGTTGTGTCGTCTGCAAACTTCACGATGTGATTGGTGGTGAACCTGGGGACGCAGTCATGAGTCATCAGGGTGAACAGCAGGGGGCTCAGGATGCAGCCCTGAGGGGAGCCCGTGCTGAGGGTGATGACATCAGAGGTGTTCTGTCCGACCCGGACTGACTGAGGTCTGTTGGTGAAAAAGTCCAGCAGTCAGTTGCGAAGGGGTGTGTTGAATCCCAGATGTTCCAGTTTTCCTACCAGGTGCTGTGGGATGATGGTGTTGAACGCTGAACTGAAGTCCAGGAACAGCATCCGCACGTGCGTGTTCTTCTCCTCAAGGTGTGCTAGGCTCAGGTGAAGAGCAGAGGAGATGGCGTCCTCAGTGGAGCGGTTCCGTCGGTAGGCAAACCGCTACCGCTCAGCATACGTCAACACTCAACATACGTCACTTAATACTCCACCCATATCCCTCACCCCTTTGAAGTCATGTGAACCCTTTCTCGCTAGAGCAGCTCGCGAGAACTGGTCTCAGTCCGTTGAAGGGCTTCCCTCCCCGCTTAGTGCCCACCCCATTTCTCAGATGATGAAAACGGGTGCTGAGGAGCACATGTTGAGGACTCAGGAACTCGGAGAAAGATCGCACCCTTGGGGCAATACTTCTGTATGTTCAGAGGAAACACAGCAAGCAGCAGCCTTAAATCAGGTTGATCATAAGAAAACAGGAATTAGAAAACCAGCAGCTTCGACTGATGTCAGGTTTAAGAACCAACAGTCAGCAGAACCAGAGATTAAAGTTAAAATGGCGCTTAAAAGTGTTTGGCAAGAGGACGATTCTGCAGATTTGTTAGATGTGCCAGTTTTGGAGTTCTCCTTAGATGGAGAAACCGATGCTGAAGAATTTATGGTAGATTATAATGGGTTATATTATTCTACTGCAGAAGGTGAATTTGCAGGGAGGCAGAGAGCAGCAAAAACAGGAGGTGTGAGGAGAAATTTAAAGGACAGATTTCACAGCATGCATTCAATGACAACGCATTCTCAAGGTCCCACTAGAGTGCAGATGCCTTTATTACAAAATAGTTTGGGGACAGAGAAGTATGTTCCTTCCTCATTTGGTGATGTGCAAGCCCTGCTGGATAAATTGCCCAGTATTGCAGCTGGTGGCAGACTGTGGCTGGCGGAATTGGATAATTTAACAAAAGGCACAAAACTGGCTCTGGGTGATTTTAAAGCTGTTCTAGGACGATGTGTTCCTGCTTCAACTGCAGATAACATTGAATATGAGGCTCAAACGTCCCGCATCAGGGATGAAACTTCGTTGTCTTTAGTAATTACTCGTTTGGGAAATGCATTTAGAGAACACTGTCCCTTATCCACCCAGCAGCGGTTCCCAAGTTTGATTTGGACCCACAACAGCATCCAAAAGACTACATAACTCAAGCTGAAGAGAAATGGATCAAACACACAGGTGTAAATCCAAAAGGGGATAAATCTAACTTAGGTGAATTATTTAGAGAAGCAGTGTTAAAAGGGGTACCTTCTTTAGTGTTGCAGCTGATGAAACAAAATCCGGATCTGCCTGGATGTGAATATGCTCGCTGGGAAAAACATTTAGTACATCATTTGCATGTTGCTCAGGATGAGGAGAGGAAGAGGAAACAAGACAAAGAGGAATTATAGGACCAATTACTGAAAATGCAGTTATTGGATGCAAAACGGAAAATAAGTAAACAAAAAAGGAAAAGGCTGAACTTGTGATGGTATCAGCAGTTGGATCTCCTGGGGCTCCATCCCCGACGGTGACACCTCAGTTTAATCCAATACAAGGGGGAGGCATGCCCCCTCCTGTTTTTTATCTTCCATATAATTACAGGTCTGCTGGTCCTGGACGTGGAAACAGGTGGTGGTTTGCTGATCAGCGTGGTCGTGCAGGTTGGGGCCGGGGTCTGAGAGGACGAGGCGGATATGGCGGACCTTTGAGAACACCTGTCGACATTTGCTACAACTGTGGTCACGCTCGACACTGGACAAGAGACTGTGTAGCTCCCCCGGCAGGTCAGCCTGGCATGGTGCCACCGAATCCTAACATGGCCCCACCTCCACAAGGTCAGAACCCCCTGCACGGGGATAACTCTTCATATGGAGAATTTTGACACACCCCTGAGGATAACTCCAGCAGCGTGAGCACCGCAGACCCCATGCTGCCAGCGAAAGTTGGAGAGGACTACCTGAACTTTTTAGCCGACACTGGAGCCACATATTCCACTATTATCAACCAACCATCTGCCTCTGTGCTGTCGACTAAGACTGTGTCACTAATGGGTTTCTCAGGGAAGGAACAGCGTCTGCCGTTGACTTTACCACTTCCGGTAGAAGTGGGTAACCAGAAAATACATCATTCATTCGTATGGTCTCCCTCTAAACCTGTCAATTATTAGGAAGAGACTTGATGGTTAAACTGGGAGCCGCAGTGCTTTGTGGACCTCAAGGTTTGACTGTTACCTTTCCAGACGGTGCTTCCCTAGCGTGTGGTCACACTTTCCAGGATGGACAATATCTGGTTCAACCCGTGGGGGAAGAGTTTGCTGACATCTATTGGGGACTCTTAACAGAACCTGCTGAAACTGGTGTTCTCTCGGTGTTCCAGCTTCGGAAGCCTTGGATTCAAAGCCTAAGTTCCTATCTGATGCCACCTGATCCGCCGCATGCCACTCTGTTCTACGAGAGGAACCACACAGACTGGTATCAAGAATCTTTTGCAGCAGAACTTGAAGGTAAAACATGGACAGTCACTTCCAAGAACATATACACTCCTGATCAAAATCTTAAGGCCAGTCAAAAAATTGCAAGAATTTGCATTTTGCACTATTGGATCTTAAGAAGGTTCTAAGTAGAGCTTCACAATGTTAAAAGGACAAATCAGTGCAAGAGACAAGAACATTTGAGCAGGGAATTGTCTGAAAACTGCATTTACACTCAAACATGATTTTTTCAGCTGATCAAAAGTTTAAGACCATAGTCTTTAAAAGCCAAAAGCTGTGCAAACATCTGGATTCCATGTCTTTTTTTGTGAAGTCTTTAGACTGTCAAGACCTCCTGATGGCAAAAGCAAAAAAGCTCACTGACTTTGAACGTGGTAGGATTGTTGAGCTGCATAAGCAAGGCCTCTCACAACGTGCCATCGCTGCTGAGGTTGGACGCAGTAAGACAGTCATTTTGCATTTTTTAAATGATCCTGAGGGTTATGGAACAAAAAAGTCAAGTGGTAGACCCCAAAAAATTTCACCAGCTCTGAGCCGCAGGATCCGATTGGCTGTCCGTCAAGACACGGGACGATCCTCTACCCAAATTAAGGCCATTACTGGTGCTGACTGCAGCCCAATAACCATCAGACGGCATCTGCGAGAGAAGGGCTTCAGAAACAAAAAATGTCTTCAAAGGCCACGTCTTCTTCCAACGCCACAGAATTGCCCGTTTGGACTTTGCAAGGATGCACCAAACATGGGACATTGAAAGGTGGAAGAAAGTTGTCTTCTCTGATGAGAAAAAATTTAACCTTGATGGTCCTGATGGCTTCCAACGTTACTGGCATGACAGGGAGATCCCACCTGAGATGTTTTCTACACGGCACAGTGGTGGGGGCGCCATCATGATTTGGGGTGCGTTTTCCTTCAATGGAACAATGGAGCTTCAGGTTGTGCAGGGGCGTCAAACAGCAGCTGGCTATGTGGAGATGTTGCAGCGGGCATCCCTGATGACTGAGGGCCCTCGTCTGTGTGGTAATGATTGGGTTTTTCAACAGGACAATGCTGCAGTTCACAATGCCCGCCTGACAAAGGAGTTCTTCCAAGAGAATAACATCACTCTTTTGGACCATCCTGCATGTTCCCCGGATCTAAACCCAATTGAGAACATTTGGGGATGGATGGCAAGGGAAGTTTACAAAAATGGACATCAGTTCCAGACAATGGATGCCCTTCGTGAAGCCATCTTCAACACTTGGAGCAACGTTCCCACTAGCCTCCTGGAAACACTGGCATCGAGCATGCCTAAACGATTGTTTGAAGTGATCAACAAGAATGGTGGAGCTACTCATTACTGAGTCCTTTTTTTTGACATTTTGATTTCTGTTTTGGGGGGTTTTCGGGTTTTTTTGAGCTATGGTCTTAAACTTTTGATCAGCTGAAAAAATCATGTTTGAGTATAAATGCAGTTTTCAGACAATTCCCTGCTCAAATGTTCTTGTCTCTTGCACTGATTTCTCCATTTAACATTGTGAAGCTCTACTTAGAACCTTCTTAAGATCCAATAGTGCAAAATGCAAATTCTTGCAATTTTTTGACTGGTCTTAAGATTTTGATCAGGAGTGTATGTGGCCCCTGAGGGTGTGGCAGCTGCAGTGATGCTAACTCCTGAACAACAGCAATGGTATATGATGTCAGATGAAGCGTTTCCTCATATCTCTCTTTCTCTCCATGCTGAGCATCAGGCAAAGGAGTTAGGAGGTATGGTTAAACGTTCCCTCCAGGCCACTGATTGGGCACCTACCAGCGTTGCAGGTTTGTTGTTTTCAAATTCTACTAACACTTATCAAATTGTCTGTGATGTAACTGACAAGGTTCTTTTGAAACATGAGCTTTTAACTCGACACCATGGCAGGGAACGTACTGACCATCATAAAGCAGCAGAGATGTTGGATGCTCTCCCATCACAACTCTGGGCAACCAGTCCCACAAATGCGGCATTAGTTTCATGTGCTCCAGTTTCATTTTAGGTTGCGACTGACTCTCCTGTTTGGGTGAATCAGTATCCGCATAAACCTCAGGTAGAGGAAGGCATCGCTGACACCATTGCAGGCCTTTTGGCAGCTGGAGTATTAGAACCCTCTGTCTCAGCCTGGAACACACCCATTCTTCCAGTGGAAAAGAAAAAAACTGGTAAATATTACATGGCACATGATCTTACAGCCATAAATTCTGTTTTAAAAACACCTACAATCTCTGTGCCTAACCCATATGTGGCCATTTCCAGTTTGGAGCCCTCTCATCAGTGGTACACATGTATCGACTTGGCAAATGCATTTTTCTGTCTTCCTTTGGCTGAAGAATGCAGAGATGTTTTTTCATTCACTTATACACTACCGTTTTTGTTTTCCATGAAATGTCACACTTATTCACCACCATATGTTGTGAAATGAATAGAAAATAGAGTCAAGACATTGACAAGGTTAGAAATAATGATTTGTATTTGAAATAAGATTTTTTTTACATCAAACTTTGCTTTCGTCAAAGAATCCTCCATTTGCAGCAATTACAGCATTGCAGACCTTTGGCAATCTAGCTGTTAATTTGTTGAGGTAATCTTGAGAAATTGCACCCCACGCTTCCAGAAGCAGCTCCCACAAGTTGGATTGGTTGGATGGGCACTTCTTGCGTACCATACGGTCAAGCTGCTCCCACAACAGCTCAATGGGGTTCAGATCTGGTGACTGCGCTGGCCACTCCATTACCGATAGAATACCAGCTGCCTGCTTCTGCTCTAAATAGTTCTTGCACAATTTGGAGGTGTGTTTAGGGTCATTGTCCTGTTGTAGGATGAAATTTGCTCCAATCAAGCACTGTCCACTGGGTATGGCATGGCGTTGCAAAATGGAGTGATAGCCTTCCTTATTCAGAATCCCTTTTACCCTGTACAAATCTCCCACCTTACCAGCACCAAAGCAACCACAGACCATCACACTACCTCCACCATGCTTAACAGATTGCATCAGGCATTCTTCCAGCATCTTTTCATTTGTTCTGCGTCTCACAAGCGTTCTTCTTTGTGATCCAAACACCTCAAACTTGGATTAATTCGTCCACAACACTTTTTTCCAGTCTTCCTCTGTCCAATGTCTGTGTTCTTTTGCCCATCTTAATCTTTTTCTTTTATTGGCCAGTCTCAGATATGGCTTTTTCTTTTCCACTCTGCCGTGAAGCCCAGAATCCCGCAGCCACCTCTTCACTGTAGATGTTGACACTGGTGTTTTGCGGGTACTGTTTAATGAAGATGCCAGTTGGGGACCTGTGAGGCGTCTGTTCCTCAAACTAGAGACTCTAATGTACTTATCTTCTTGCTCAGTTGTGCAACGCGGCCTCCCACTTCTTTTTCTACTCTGGTTAGAGCCTGTTTGTGCTGTCCTCTACAGGGGGAGTAGTACACACCGTTGTAGGAAATCTTCAATTTCTTAGCAATTTCTCACATGGAATAGCCTTCATTTCTAAGAACAAGAATAGACTGTCAAGTTTCAGATGAAAGTTCTCTTTTTCTGGCCATTTTGAGCGTTTAATTGACCCCACAAATGTGATGCTCCAGAAACTCAATCTGCTCAAAGGAAGGTCAGTTTTGTAGCTTCTGTAACGAGCTAAACTGTTTTCAGATGTGTGAACATGATTGCACAAGGGTTTTCTAATCATCAATTAGCCTTCTGAGCCAATGAGCAAACACATTGTACCATTAGAACACTGGAGTGATAGTTGCTGGAAATGGGCCTCTATACACCTATGTAGATATTGCACCAAAAACCAGACATTTGCAGCTAGAATAGTCATTTACCACATTAGCAATGTATAGAGTGTATTTCTTTAAAGTTAAGACTAGTTTAAAAAGTTATCTTCATTGAAAAGTACAGTGCTTTTCCTTCAAAAATAAGGACATTTCAATGTGACCCCAAACTTTTGAACGGTAGTGTAAAGGTCGCCAGCTACGTTACACCAGACTGCCACAGGGATTTGCCCTATCACCAGGTATCTTTAATCAGGTTTTGAAAGATGTTTTACAGACATGTCCTCTGCCGAGAAACACCACTGTTATTCAGTACGTAGATGACCTGCTGCTGGCTTCCCCTACTGCCGAAATCTGTCTTCAGGCCACAGAGCTAGTTTTGAGACACTTTCATCAACATCGGTTCAAGGTCAGTAAGGATAAATTGCAAATTGCCAGGAAACAGGTTTCTTTCCTGGGCCGTGTTATCTCCGCAGGAACAACCAGTATGTCTTCCAGTCATAAGCAGAGCATTCTAACACATCCTAAACCGCTGTGCGTGAAAGACATACTGTGTTTTCTGGGATTAACTGGTTACAGTCGTAACTACATTCCCGGGTACACTCATCTGACGCAACCTTTGAGGGACCTCGTGAAGACGCAAGGTATGAGAAAACTAAATAATGTTTTGATTTGGACTCAGGAAGCGGAAGAAGCATTTGTTTTGCTTAAACAAAGACTTGCATCTGCTGCTGAATTGACTCTTCCTGACTACTCTATACCATTTTGTCTTGATGTTTCTGCAACAAAACTAGCACTTAATGGAATGTTGTTCCAGGAAAAAGGGGGAGAGAGGAAAGTGCTAATGTAAATATCAGTAATGTTGGACAACATGGAAAAACGTCACCCCCAATGAACACAATATGCAGCAGGAATAGCCAGATTCATTCAAAAGACTGCACATTTAGTCATGGGACATACTTTAAATATTTTGACAACTCATAGTGTTGTGGCTTATGTAAATTCACAAAGCTTCATTATGACTGCACTCAGAAAACACAGGTTGTCCAAAATCTTGGAAGCACCTGTAACCCAGGTTAAAATTCCCTGGTCCCATTTTTTTCTCAGTACCTGAACACACCACAAGACACATCCTTTTAGTCTAACCAATCATAGAGTTCAGGCGCATTTTATAAGCTAAGGTGAGTTTCCCCAATCAGTAGTGAGGGTGAAGCCACCGGAGCAGCTGCACTTGTATGTCTCTATACACAAACAATACCTTTATTTGCTGATTTTCCATCTTAAATGCTTGTTGACTCTAGCATGCGACTGTGTATTTGTAGTGTCTACTACCGTGGTGTTTAGAAATCAACTGGTGCGACGGTGTGTCGAATATCTGCGGGAATTGGCCAGGTGAGCCCAGCTGTGGGTCAGTTGATGGCGAGCTACTACCTGGAACAGAACCTGCCCCTTGGGTATTGTTTGTTGTTTTTGTTGTTTCACATAATATATGGTACCAACACCAAATATAAGCAGCTGCCTCTGTGTCATTATTTACTCTTTCAACACCTCCTTAACCCGAACCATTTGACTTCTGATACCCCACGTATATTTTACACACCTAACATCACATTCACACACGAAGGCATAAACATGGCAGATGGCATGATGGATGGCGAACCCCATCAATGTGAGGAACTGGTGTCCTGGATGGAAAAGGTGAGACCAGATTTGGAAGCTAGTCCTATTGAAGGCCCACATGTGAGACAGTTGTTCACAGATGGGTGTTGTTTCAGACATGAAAGTGAAGGACTGAAAGTGGCATATGCTGTAGTGGAACAAACAGACACAGGATTTGTAACAAGGAAGGCAGAAAGGTTACAAGGACCTCAGTCAGCACAGAGAGCAGAGCTAATAGCAGTGGTTGAGGCATTGAAGCTGGCAGAACGACAAGAGGTAAATGTACAGGACTGTCTCAGAAAATTAGAATATTGTGATAAAGTTCTTTATTTTCTGTAATGCAATTAAAAAACATGAAATGTCATACATTCTGGATTCATTACAAATCAACTGAAATATCGCAAGCCTTTTATGGTTTTAATATCACTGATTATGGCGTACAGCTGAAGAAAACTCAAAAATCCTATCTCAAAATATTAGAATATTTCCTCAGACCAAGTAAAAAAAAAAATTATAACAGCAAAACAAAATCAAACATTTGAAAATGTCCATTAATGCACTCAGTACTTGGTTGGGAATCCTTTTGCACAGATTACTGCATCAGTGCGGCGTGGCATGGAGGCAATCAGCCTGCGGCATTGCTGAGGTCTTATGGATGCCCAGGATGCTTCAATAGCGGCCTTTAGCTCATTTGCATTGTTGGGTCTGGTGTCTTTCAGCTTCTTCTTCACAATACCCCACAAATTCTCGATGGGGTTCAGGTCAGGGGAATTGGCAGGCCAATCAAGGACAGTAATGCCATGGTCAGTACACCAGTTACTGGTGGTTTTGGCACTGTGGGCAGGTGCCAGATCATGCTGGAAAATGAAATCATCATCTCCATAGAGCTTTTCAGCAGATGGAAGCTGGTGTTTCCTCCAGGATTGAAACAGGAGCTTTTTTATGATGCACATGATGTAGGACATGTGGGTGTAAGACAGATAATGGAAAACTTGAAGTAGTGGTGGCATCCATTTATGTTAGACATGGTGAAACATTTTGTAAAAAGTTGTACACTGTGTGGTCAATATAACTGATAGAATTATTTTTACTATTTACTATTTTTACTATTTTCTATTTTACTATTATTTACTAAGTTCATTGCATTTATTACGTATATACTCTTTACTACTAACAAGTTTTAAGGTTTTATTAAAGTGTATTCTATATGCCCGATCTCTCATTACTTTAGTTTATTGTTCATTAGTTTATTGTGTTAATCATATATTTGCTGGAATGTATAGACCAGTGGTTACTATTTTATTTTACTATGTATGTGTATTGATTTACTCTCTCTCTCTTTTCGTTGCAGAAAGCCTGCAGAAAGCAGAGAAGTATGTTGTGACGATAATAAGTGTTTTTCTAAATATGTTTGAAACTGTTATGAACTGTATTCAGCCATCTGGAGTGCTTACGTATAAATGTACTGTGTGAACTGCTTAGTAGTGTCTCTGTGTTCCTAAGGTCACAGAGTGTTTTGCTTATCCCTACCCCTTAGCTTGACAAATGTAAGCAGGGTTTCCCTAATAAAAGCAAGGAGGGGACAGAGTGGCTTCAGAGTGAGTTTGGAGATCTGTATTAAGACTATTCTCCCTGCTGCCCTCTGGAAAGAGGTTTCGCAGCATCCGCTGCAGGTCCACTAGGTTCTGCAAAAGCTTTTTCCCTGCTGCCATCAGACTGTTGAACTGCTGAACTGCTAAAGTATAAAAACGGACTGTGTACCACATTCGATTCGCTGATTTGCACATTTGCACACTTGCACATTGTATTATATCCTGCAAAATTGCTGCTGCACCTTACCGGGAAACGTACTGCAAAACTGTGTACAATGCAACTGTCTACTTTTAAATCATTGCTGCACCTTACTGCATATTTGTTTACATTTGTTTTACACTGTTTACATTTCAACTGCCTACTGTTCACTGCTGCACTTTATCCGGAAGTCAATTTATCCTGTAAGTGACTGCGATTTATCACTGCACTTTATCCTGTACTGTAATTCACCGCAAGGTATCCTGTAGAGTTACTGCAATCTTTCTGAGCTGTGTGAAAACGAAATTTCGTTCTGTATCCACTCTGTGTATACAAAATGACAATAAAGAAAGTCTAAGTCTAAGTCTCTAAGTCTAAGTCTAAGTCTAAGTCTAATTAAGCATCTTAGCTCCTCTCCTTGCAAGATTTATGAAAACTAACCTCATTGTTGTCTCTCCTTCTTGTGTTGTTAATGAAGGTTTTAGGTATTTGAACCTGACAATAACCCAAAGAAGACTTTGAAACCTTTGCAGGGAAAATTTCCTTTGATCACAATCCCTGGGAAGGAAGTTATTCTTGATTACACAGATTAGGTGACCTCTGTTGGAGGCTTCAAGTATTTGTTGGTGTGTGTGGATGCTTTTACAGGGTGGCCAGAGGCCTGGCCTGATAAAAGAGAGGACAGCAAAACTGTAATAAAATGCCTTATTAACCATTACATTCCCAGGCACGGGTTCCCTGAAAAGATAAGGACTGATAATGGAACCCACTTCAAGAACCAGGACCTGCAATGAGTGGAGTCCAGTTTAGGACTCACACACAGGTTTGGTACAGTATATCACCCTTCGTCACAAGGAAAAGTCGAGAGGATGAATCAAAACCTGAAAAACAAATTGGCTAAAATCTGTGCACAGACAAAATTATCATGGATTGATGCCTTCCCTCTCGCTCTGATGTCAATTAGGTCTTCAGTTAATTCCACCACAGGATACACTCCCTACGAGTTGGAGACCGGAAGAAGTTTTCCTGGGCCCTTACGTCGACCACCGGGAGCTACAGGTGACTTGCAGAATCTGACAAATAAGGATTATTTCTCTCAGTTACAGACTGTTGTGGAGGAGTACACCAGAATACAAGGAAATCCCAAGGAATGAGAAGGAGGGCACCAGCCCCAGACGTCGACTGGGTTTGACTCAAGGTCATTAAAAGAAAGTGGTCGGAGCCAAGGTTCACGGGACCCTTCCAGGTGGTCGAAAGAACCTCACTTGCGGTGAGATTGAGAGGTAATACGTGGTTTCATTGGAGCCAGTGTGCGCCAGCGGCAGAACCCCAGAGGTCGTTGAAGGAAGTTGATGCTAATTCCTGCATACAGGCCCCTGCTGATCAGAGCAAAACCAACAGCGAGGCAGGTGAGGTTGTGGACTGAGGGAGCCATGGAGGCGCTCCAGGACTGTTTTGAGTGCTCTGACTGGAACATGTTCAAAGCTGCTGCAACTTATGAGGACAAGATCAACATTGATGAGTACGCCATGACTGTGTCAGCCTACATCAACAAATGCATTGAGGACGTCAGCACCACCAAGACCATCATCACCCGAGCCAACCAACGACCCTGGATTACTGCGGAGGTCCGTCAAGCGCTAAAAGCACGGAACTCAGCCTTCAAGTCTGGAGACAAGGAGGCATTGAGGACAGCGAGAGCCAACCTGAACCGTGCCATCAGGCTAGCAAAGCGGAACCACAGTCAGAAAATCCAGGAGCTTTTCCATGACGCGGGCGATCACTGAATACAACACCCCCTCCCCCCCGGTGGGTGAAGTTGGTGCTGACTTCCTCAATGGACTAAATAACTTCTTTGGGAGGTTTGAGGCACTAAACAGCACACCAGCAGTGAAGGCTGTTCCCCATCAGGAAGAGGAGGTCCTCTGCCTTGACACCGCCGACGTGTGGAAGACTCTGAGGAGAGTCAACCCGCGGAAGGCCCCAGGCCACGACAACATACCTGGGCGGGTGCTCAAGGAGTGTGCAGGTCAGCTGGCTGGTGTCCTCACAGACATTTTTAACACCTCGCTGGACCAAGCCACAGTGCCAGCATGCTTCAAGTCTGCCTCCATCATTCCGGTGCCAAAGAAACCTCAAGTCACCTGTTTCAACGACTACCGGCCTGTTGCACTGACTCCCATCATGATGAAGTGCTTTGAAAGGCTGGTAAAGGAACACATCGTCTCCAGTCTCCCCCCAACACTCGACCCGTTCCAGTTTGCCTACCGACGGAACCGCTCCACTGAGGACGCCATCTCCTCTGCTCTTCACCTGAGCCTGGCACACCTGGAGGAGAAGAACACGCACGTGCGGATGCTGTTCCTGGACTTCAGTTCAGCGTTCAACACCATCATCCCACAACATCTGGTGGGAAAACTGGAGCATAGGGCTTCAACACACCCCTACGAAACTGGCTGCTAGACTTCCTCACCAACAGACCTCAGTCAGTCCGGGTCGGACAGAACACCTCTGATGTCATCACCCTCAGCACGGGCTCCCCTCAGGGCTGCGTCCTGAGCCCCCTGCTGTTCACCCTGATGACACACGACTGCGTCCCCAGGTTCACCACCAATCACATCGTGAAGTTTGCAGACGACACAACGGTGGTGGGCCTGATCAGAGACGACAACGACCAGGACTACAGAGAGGAGGTGGAGCAGCTGGTGGGCTGGTGCAGAGACAACAGCCTGATCCTGAACGTGGAGAAGACGAAGGAGATCATCGTCGACTTCAGGAAAAACCGGCCTCACCATGCTCCACTGCTCATCAACAACTCAGCGGTGGAGGTGGTCAGCAGCACCAAGTTCCTGGGGGTGCACATCACGGACAACCTCACCTGGACTGTGAACACCACGTCACTGGTGAAGAGGGCACAGAAGCGACTGTACTTTCTGCGGAGGATGAGGAGAGCCCACCTGCCCCCGCCCATCCTCACGACCTTCTACAGAAGCACCATAGAGAGTATTCTGACCAGCTGTCTCTCTGTGTGGTGTGGAGGCTGCAGTGCCTCCGACTGGAAGAACGTGAGGAGAGTGGTGAGGACAGCAGAAGGGATCATCGGGGCTCCTCTTCCCTCCATTAAAAACATTTCATCGCAGCGCTGTGTCTCGAGCCCGTAACATCATCAGGGACCCCTCACACCCCCACCATAGACTATTCTCCCTGCTGCCCTCTGGAAAGAGGTTCCGCAGCATCCGCTGCAGGTCCACTAGGTTCTGCAAAAGCTTTTTCCCTGCTGCCATCAGACTGTTGAACTGCTGAAGTATAAAAACGGACTGTGTACCACACTCGACTCGCTGATTTGCACATTTACACATTGTATCGTATCCTGCAAAATTGCTGCTGCACCTTACCCGGAAACGTACTGCAAAACTGTGTACAATGCAACTGTCTACTTTTAAATCACTGCTGCACCTTACTGCATATTTGTTTACATTTGTTTTACATTGTTTACATTTCAACTGCCAACTGTTCACTGCTGCACTTTATCCGGAAGTCAAATCGAAACTGTAAGTCACTGCGATTTATCACTGCACTTTATCCTGTACTGTAATTCACCGCAAGGTATCCTGTAGAGTTACTGCAATCTTTCTGAGCTGTGTGAAAACGAAATTTCGTTCTGTATGCACTCTGTGTATACAAAATGACAATAAAGAAAGTCTAAGTCTAAGTCTAAGTTCAGGAGGTCTAAAGGAGCAGATCAGCTGATTGGGCTCAGTCAGCTGTAACCAGAACCAGGTACAGGGTCACAATAACGCCCTCTGGTTCTTGACACTACAGGCAGTCTTCCCTGTGTGTTGAAGATCTATCCCGAAGATTTATCACAGTCATATTGAGTGGCTGTGGGAAGCCACCATTCTTCTAAGAACGTCTGGAAGAAAGAAGGACATTTTTGTAAAAAAAAAAAAAAAAAAAAAAAACTTTGTAAACATTTAAGTGGTTTTATATGTTTTTTATCCTTCAAAATTTGACCATAAGAAATGTTGGGGTATTGATTTAGTTTTTATAATATTTTTGGGCTTTGTATTTGTGTGATAATTTGGCTATTTTGACTAGACTACTGTTAACAGGTTACATTTACCGGTGAAGGACCTCCATGGTAAGTTGGTAATAGATATAGGATTTGTGTAAGCTGAAAAGAGAGTTATTTTCTACACCACACTTTAAAAGAAACATTTTTCAGGTGAAGAAGTAAGTGAATCCTGATCAAAAGATACAATTCTCTCAATACAGAGTATTCCAGTTAATGTGTGAAGTTGAAAATGGAGCGGAAATTTGGTAATTGGTCAATTCAGTGGAAGCTGATTTTGGGGTTGTGGATTCTGATTCTTATGTTGGGAATGTTTGCTTTAGGAGACATACACCACGTCGACCTCATATAATGAGTCTCAGACTTTTTTCTATTCTTAGTGGTAACACACATTCTTGGTGGGCGATGCACTGTCAGTTTCATTCTGTTGCAAGTGTTGCCGCTACTGAAGAAATTACACTGGGATGAACTCCAGAAGTCTATATGATCTGCAGACTTAAACACAACCTTTTCAATGTGTGTTAACGGCAAGAATCTGCACCATGGTTGGTCCATGTGCACCTTTGTTTTAAGTATCCCTACCAACTGGTTATACAGTTTGTCATTGCTACATCACGCCCTCCAGCCATTAAAGCACCTATATCCTTGCATAACTCATCCACTACTTCACTGTAACTACCTCACTTGGTGGATCAGATGGGTAACAGCAGCCGGCTGACTTTCCACATAAACTCCCTCATATAGAGAGTGTGTAGGACAACTCCCACTCTAAAGGGTAAAACATATCAGTGTTGCACAACTTATCAGTTTTGTTCCATTTTAAGGTGCCACACCTTCCGAAGGAACTATGTGCTTCATATAATGTATCATGCCAGTCATGGTGGGGATTTGCCTTAAATCTGTAGGCAGACTGGTTTCATGTACTTAGCTGTCATTGCTACATCACCTTGAGCCATAAAACTGGCTGGTCGTTACATGTATCAGCTGTTAAAGGAATATGACAAATGACCTTTGAAGCATAACATTGGTAGGTTTATTTCAACAGCCCATGCCTTGAGTCCTTTGGGAAAATGCAGAGACTGATAAAAACTTCTAAATCCTAGCTTGACATGTTATGTGAAAGGCTTTTTGAAAACACACAGATATGGTAGAAAGGGAGAGACAGCTACTGCAGAAAGGAGTCTAAATTGGTGAAAGAGGATTGTATTAGGCTCGGTTAAAATTAATTTACTCAAAGATAACCTTGATTATGCTAATTCTGCCTTGTAGGTGATGGTGGTGGTGTGTGTGGAGGTGGGGGGTGGGACAGAGTTGAATTGGATGGGACATATTGTAAGCTGTGAGTTCCTATTGAATTAAATAAAAAAACAGCTATATCAGGTATTTAGTTATTGTGTATTGTGCTCATTACTGTTTAAAACTACACCAGAGATTTTAGAGCAACATACTCTATGTTGTTTTAAAGACCATTGCAGGAATGTTCATAGATATGTTTACAATTTGGCATATTTTAAAAGGCATGGCTAAGACAGAGGAAGCTAATACTACTGGACTTCCTGCAGACAATATTGGGAAATCTGGAAATAAGAAATAAGTGTTAACATTAGGCTCTTTTACTAGATGTGCTTGCAGGAATAATAGGGCAACATAATAACCAAAACTCATTTTGTTGTGATCTTCACTTATTTAAATGGTGGGCAGAAAAAGAAATATGAAAAAAGAATACAATTGATGGATACAAAAACATGAATATGTTGGGTTTGAACTGTCTTCTCATGAATGAGAAATAAATAATTATTATTTAATTAAATGTAAGACTACAGTTCTATAACAGGGTGTCCTCTGAATATACAACAGTTTATAATAATAAACATAATGTTAGGTAACATGAGCACTGACGTGTATCTGATGTCTTCTGGTGCTGGGAAGGATTCACCTGGCCAGTTCAGGAAGCAGTTGAGGAAGACTATGCAGGCCATACCTGTCCACACCCACATGAGGAGCCGGAATGACACACCAAGGTCATAAATCAACTAATTTGGATTTGGAGAAAGGTGTGGATGAAAAAGACAGATAGGAATGGAAGGAGAAGAGTGATAATATAAAGATGCCAAAAAGAACAAAATGTTTCACCAAATAGCAAAGCTGACATAATATCAGTGAACATTTTAACTTTTCTAATGTGTTTGAGGTTGCCCTTCTACCTCTAAATGATTTGTTCTTTGCTTGAAATTCATTAAAACACCTTACACATTTTTACTTTCTTACTCTGCAGCATTAATAATCCCTAGTATATTTTTCAGTGACTCATTAAAGAAATGGGAATCTGATATTGACTGTTGGCAAAAATGTAATGAGCAGGTTTCAGGCAATGCAGTGTTGACACAATCCTTACTAAATATTTGCTTTTTTCACTTCAGGTGCACATGTGTATGGGTGCAGGTGAGTGAGCACCTTGATTCCTGGGAAGGTGACTGCTGAAGAGGCATAGGAACCAATCATCAGGGAAAGGATGGTTGATCGTATATTTCCAAACATGTTAGGCAGCTATAAGAAAGGGAAATTGAAGCAACAATTAGGAAAGCTCCAAGTAGTTAATATCTGCCCATAGACACCCTTGTTGTAAATACTTTTGTCAGTTAAGATTTGAAACAAGTATGGAATGTGATTAATAGCTGTAATTTATGTTAGTGATTTCCATTCAATAAGTGTAATGTGAGGAAACAGTCAGCAGAAGGAGCTACTGCTTTTAAATAGAGCTAGAGCCAGCTCGATTCCCATTGAATTTGTTGTGTGCATGTCAATGTGAGCATTCTCTGACTATGCAGGGAACAGATTGTGGTGTGTGTATATTGGGGTGGGTGTGGTGGGGGAGTCTGTGTATGTCTATGCATGTAGGTGTTTGCAGGGGCGCCGCCAGGGGGTGGCCAGGGGTGGCCATGGCCCCCCTGTGCCATGTCCTGGCCACCCCACTGGCCAGTGTATATTGTTGTATCGTCAGTTTAGCATTTGATCCCATGATGCACAGCCAGCAAGACAGGCGCTCTTCCTAACCTATTGCGCTTTTAATTCAATTCAATTAAATTTTATTTGTTTTTATTTTATTTTATTTATTTTATTTGTATCTGCCAGTATCTACTTTCCCCTAGTAACTGTTTTGTTTTCCAATAAATGAATAAATGTACACCTTATTCCTAATGTAATTACGCAATAAAAAGAAATTGTTGTTCAATTGTACTGTTATTGGTCTTTGCATATTAGATCATTAGGAACATTAAAAATTCAGAAAACCATTAAAAACCAAAAGATATTAGTAGGCGTTTACTTAAGTCTTTCTGATAGTCAGAAACCTGGTGAGCCAAACCACTCCTCCCCACCCACAGTTGCCTGCTACCACCTGTCCTGACCTGGCCTGTGTCCTAAACGATGGCCTGTCCTGCTCCTTTGTTCTGTCCTGCTGCAAGGGGGGATCACTTTCTGAGTGTGTGTGAGCAGCTCATAGCCAAATTCCAGTTGACCACTTTACTATTCTACTTTACAGTTTTCTTTTTCTATCATCCAAGTTTTTGAGTACTTCTGAGCTCTCATTGAGATAACTGGCTGATTGGGCACGGCTCAATGCGTCATTTCCTGTTATCGCTGTTGCACTCAGTGGATCTGTGTGGCATTTCAGACCCTCTCTGTAAGCTCTTTGGAATGTGTTGGAGGACCAAGCTGTAAACACTGGGGAACTGGAAATGCAATTCTCCCTCTCGGTTTAGTGATGGCTTTTCTTTTTTGACCAAGATGGCTTCTTTCACCCGTTTTTCAAATCATCTGTTCTCCCTGTTCAAAATCTGGACATCATTGTCGCCAAAAGGGTGTCCTTTGTTCTTGAGGTGCAAGTGAACTGCTGAATCTTGCCCCGAGCTGCTGGCCCTCCAGTACTGTGCCATGCATTTATGTAGTTGTTGTTTAGTTTCTCCAATGTAGGAGTCTGATTTGACTGCATACGCAACCCAGCTCAGCTGTGGTTTGGGTGTTCTGTCTTTGGGATGAACCAGTTTTTGTCTGTGGCCTATTTAACTAACATATTGTTCTGAAGCAGGCAGAGAAGAACTGAATGGACATGTTCTCCATGGGCCAACAGGTCCTTGGAGAAAATAAAGATGTCATTAAGGTAAACATATATGAAATGATTCAACATATCTCAGAGAGCAACATTAGCAAGGGCCTGAAACACCGCAGGAGCTCATGGATACATACCATATCAATGGTACGCAATGCGCATATCCCACTTTGAGAAAATAGTGGATCTGTGAATGAGATCAAAAGCGGAGTTCACGAGGGGAGAGGTTACCGGTTGTAACCATGATGTCATTCAGACCCCTGTAATTGATTCACAGACGTCGGGAACCATCCTACAAAGAGGAAACCCGGCCCTGCTGGAGAGGAGGAAGTATGGATAATTCCTACCTTCACACATTCTCCACATATTTTCTTATGGCCTTGTGTTCAGTTCAATTCTTGCGGTATTTGTGCGTTCACAAACACATGCCCCGATCCCACTTCAACCATTTGTAACTGAAGCAAAAAACAATTTGGGCCAATCACATTGCAGTATTGTGATTTATGGTACCAGCTGTGATGAAAGCAAGAGCTGCCAAGCTCAAAAGAAACAAGGCAGCACAGGAGGACGCACCCATAGCTGCTGCTACCACATCTGTTACCGTCAGAATCCACAGTTTCATCTTTGAAAGACGAACAACAAGAAGTGCCTTGACTAGCTTAACTTGTAGTTTCTTATGATGGCTGCTGCTTACTTACTGCTTATTTCCATTTGATACTGTGATTGGCTAAACGCCAACCTTTGGTAGGTGAGCACTAGGTGTCAATTTGCCCAATCAGTTCGGAAAGTTCTGCTAAATGTCTCTCCTTTCCCCGAAAGGATTCAATAAAAACAGTCCCAGATTGATAATGTACAGAACATAGACTGCTACACATTATCAGTCTGGCTGGCCAGGTTAAGTGTTCGGGGCAGCTAGCAGATACTACCCCCTTGTAGGGGGAGTAGTGCCTGGAAGATAATCAATTACAAAAGCACATATGACGAGACAACATTTATGTAGGGGGTTAACCTTGGAGACTAGTCGCATGAAGTTCGTATGGTGTTGTGGGCATCAGTTATGTGTGTACGTTTGGGTGAAAGATGTTTTATTTCCATGAACGCTCTCCAGAGGCCATTGTCCTTGATGTTATCAAGGTTCAGAAGCATCCACAGATGTCCGCGGGGGAGGAGGGAGCGGGGGAGCAGCTCTGAGCTCTCTCGCCATAACATCCAGGGGAGTTTATTTTGATAGGGGAGGCATAATCCAAATACAAAATTTGTTAATTGTTAAAAGGAGACAACAGCAGTTTTCACACCTCACTTAGTAGTTCAAGGAAATATTTTAGTCTAAATATTTTAGACTAAATATTTTTAGGCTAAAATATTCAACTGTTTGTTTCTTTTTCTTTTTTTCTTCAATCCCACTGTTATGTTTAGTAATTTCTGCCAAAAGTTGCAGCACTTTGATTTAATCCATCCAAATGCAGTATTTGTAAGCTTCCTGATTGGATAAAAAAAATGTCTTTCATTGGCTGGTGGTGTGGACTGTTTTTGAAGTCGCAAGCGCAGAGACAGAGTCGAGCGAGCAGAGAAACAGCTGAGTGCGCAGCTGGTGTTGAGTGTAGAAGCAGCAGGTCGAACACGAGTGCAGAGCTTTCGCAAGCACACACGGAGCAGAGTACATGCAGAGATGGAACCTCGTGTGATGTTCAAACCCTGAATACTTGTCTCACTGCGTGCTCGGATTGGTTCCTGCGTGCTCAAGTCAAAGGCACAAACATTACACTATAATGTACCAGCTGAGTCTGACTCACAATGTTACACTGCAAAATACAAACACAAAATACAAATACAAAAGTTTCACTTGATTAGAGAAAGAGAGAGAGAGAGAGAGAGAGAGAGAGAGAGAGAGAGAGAAATCACTTTGGTAGAGATGCATAGAGTAGCAATAACAGAGCGCTTGATAAAGCTGTTATTAATCAGAGAAATAAAAAGTTATTTCCTGATTGTTTCACAGCGGTTACATTCAGCAGGTAAACATGCCCATAGAAACACACCTAAGCTCCCCTCACACCCCAACACCGCTTGTCGTTTTCCCTGTTCCTGTCTTAATATGTGCTAAAACTACATCTTTAAAATTAACTGCATCTCAATGAAAATTATTACAGATCTATGCATGAACATGGTCAAGAAATCGTGTCTAGAAATCCCCACTATAATAACCTTGTCAGTGTTTAACACTAAATCAGATTAGATTAGATTTGAATTTTACTTTGTAAAGTGCCTTGAGATGACATTTATCATGATTTTGCGCTATATAAATAAAATTTAATTGAAATGAATTAGAAGTCTAAGAACTGATCTAAAAACGGAGAGTAAGGGCCTGGTAGATGATACAAAACAACAAACAGAAGAGGTTTCATTGCTTTGCAGTTTGATGAGGGAACAAAGGCTTAATGTTTAAAAGAATTGTAGTTATTAATTGGCCTGGGACTAATTAATAAATCAGACTGAAATATCTTTGCAACTCCCCCTGCTCGTTCTGTAGTTCTGGGAATGTGTTTATTTAAATAATTAGAGGGAGTTGACTCATTTATACTAACGTAGTCCTCTTGCAGCCAGGTTTCTCTGAGACAAAATAAATCAATCTGATTATCAGAAATTAATTCATTAACTAACAGAGTTATTGAGGGAGAGACCTTATATTTAATAAACCACATTTAATTGTTTTGTTTTTTGGTTCAAGTTGAGTCGTATAGATAAAACACAAGAAATAAAAGAACAGGGCACAAGCTTGTCACCACCGGCGGGGAACTGTCCTGTGATATTATGCATTAATTAATTAATCTATCCTTGTTGTTTGTGCAGGAGGCTCCACTTCTATTTCTGGGTCTGACACAGGATCAAAGATGCTGGCAGCCTTTTTTCATGCATGTGCATGTGTGGATGTAAACATTGAGTTGGGGGGCACAGGCTTAAATAAAAAAATCTCATTATCTGAGAATGATTTTGTCAAAAAAAATGAATGACTACCTGTCAGGGTTCTCTGTGTTTCCGTGCTCTAACTCTACTCCACAGGTGGTTCTAGTTGACTGGGGGGCGTGGCCCACACCTGCGGCTCCTTGGGAGCGGCTTCCACTGGCTTTTTAAGGAGTGCTCAGACAGATGGAAGACGCCAGAGTGTTAAACCAGTCGTGGTTGTCACGATTTGGGTTTTGTCTTGGTTCAGGTTATCCGTTTTATTAGTTTAGTTTCTGCTTTTGGGTTCTTTCGCTTTGGTTTAAACGTGTTGTTCTGTTTAGATTACCTGTTATTTACCTGTCACTTTATTCAGCTCGGTTTGTTCTTCCCTCAGCAATCAGTCAGCTCCCTTGCCTTGATTAGTTCCACCTGCTCACTTATAATTAGTCTTCACTCCTGTTCACCTGCTCACTCCCCTATATAGTCCTGCCACAAACCTCTGCAATCTGCCAGATCATTAACGAGCCTTCGGTGAGTTTTGTCCAGCGTTCTTATTCTGATTAACCTGTTGATATTACCCGGATTGCCTTTTTGACTTCTGAGCCAGCCTGACCCCTGAAGCTGGTTTTCCTGCCCTGTACGATTGATTACCTGTTTCTCTGATCTGGACCTGCCTTAGGATATTTTGAGTTTTACCTTAGCCTTGTCTGTACTTTTGCCTGTTTTGGACTGCCTTTCGTGTACCGGATTTTGGACTGCCATTTTGACCATTGAGCCTTGCCTGTCCCTGTTTTATTATTAAATCCTGTTTTTTGCCTATACCTCTCTTGTTTGGTTGAATACTGGGTTTGCCTGATTCACGTTCTTGACAGAATGATCTGGCCCATAAAAACCTATCGCCAAACAAGCTTGTAGAGGGTTTTTTTTTTTCTCCCCTTATATTTTTTGCTTTTTATCCCCTCCACAAGCTATGGCTTTGGAGGGTTCCAGATTGGCGTTCTGTCCCCCGGGTGTCGGTCCCAGACGCCATCTCCCCAGCAGCAGCAGCAGCAGCAGAAGTTTCAGCCGCAGCAGCAGTAACTCACTGCCTGCTCGGAGCTTACGCTTGGGAGGGCTCTATGTAAACATTTCCGGTTCTGTTCGGAACGATAGGGAGCACTCACCCAGAGACTCCGCTGTCGGATCCGCCCATGGGGTTTTTCCCGACCCAAGTTTGTTTAGGGAGGTCGAGGGTACTTTGATTGCTGATCTTCGCCCAGATCTTTTCCTCGATTCTCAGCAATGTCCTGATTTTATGGAAGGGGTGTGTTCACCAGAGCTTGCTCCCGCGGTCTCACCTCCGCTGCAAGACTCAGATCCGCAGCGCTCCAGTTCCAGCCGACGACAGAAGCGTCGACGTAGACCTGTCAGTCAGCCTCCCTCTGATCCAGTAATCCTGAGAACTGGCTCCATTTGTTTACCATCTGTCTCTGACTCTCTGTTACCGGAGTCGATACCCTCTCCAGCTAAGATCATGTATCCGCCTTCCAGCTCGGCGGAGCTGATCGCTAGTTCCACCCAGGTCGATACATCCAGAGCTCCACCCGCTGACTCGGATGACAGTTTTTTCTTAAAGGAGCAGGAGAGGCTGCGGTCCTACACCTCTACTATTAGTTGGATGAGGGAGACCCTGTTTTCTAACTATTCCCCCGAGTTAGAGGTGATGATAACGGACTGGGAGGAGAAGTATAGAGTTGCCCTCAGGGCTTTGTACAATTACTCCTCTTCACCTACATCTGTTAATTCAAGTAACTCTGATTTCTTACCTGTTGTTGAGAGCTTGGCGGCCACTTCTGAGGCCGTTCCGGCCACCGAGGGTACTCCACGGGCCAGTGAGGTGGGGACCCAGGAGGGTTTACCGCTGGTCTGCGACACGGGAACCCAGGAGGGTTTACCGCTGGTCTGCGACACGGGAACCCAGGATGGTTTACCGCTGGTCTGCGACGCGGGAACCCAGGAGGGTTTACCGCTGGTCTGCGACGCGGGAACCCAGGAGGGTTTACCGCTGGTCTGCGACGTGGGAACCCAGGAGGGTTTACCGCTGGTCTGCGACGTGGGAACCCAGGAGGGTTTACCGCTGGTCTGCGACGTGGGAACCCAGGAGGGTCTGCCGCTGGTCTGCGACGTGGGAACCCAGGAGGGCCTGCCACTGGTCCACGAGGAGGGGGTTCAGACGAGCCCTCTTCCAGGCCGTAACCCTGGGTCTCGTCGGGACCCTAGGCGTCGTGGTCCTCGTCCAGACGACAAGCATCGTGGTCCTCGTCCAGACGACAAGCATCGTGGTCCTCGTCCAGACGACAAGCATCGTTGTCCTCGTCCAGACGACAAGCGTCGGGGGTCTCGGCAGGACAAGAAGCGTCGGGGGTCTCACCGAGACGACAAGCACCCAGAGTCCCATGGAGACGTTGAGATCCTCGGGCCTCTGCTGAAGCTTTTGCCCCCACACCTTCGGTTAGACAGCATACTGTCTAAATGGCTAAACAGGCTGTCTTTGTCGGAGGTGCTGGAAGGGCTCCTGCTGAAGTTCCTGATCTCTAGAGGTCTGCCTGAACCTGAAGCCTGTAGCCCGGGGCCTCCTGAAGCAACAGCCTGTAGCCCGGGCCCGTCTGAACCTGAAGCCTGTAGCCAGGGCCCGTCTGAACCTGAAGCCTGTAGCCAGGGCCCGTCTGAACCTGAAGCCTGTAGCCAGGGCCCGTCTGAACCTGAAGCCTGTAGCCAGGGCCCGTCTGAACCTGAAGCCTGTAGCCAGGGCCCGTCTGAACCAGAAGCCTGTAGCCAGGGCCCGTCTGAACCTGAAGCCTGTAGCCAGGGCCCGTCTGAACCTGAAGCCTGTAGCCAGGCTCCGTCTGAACCTGAAGCCTGTAGCCAGGCTCCGTCTGAACCTGAAGCCTGTAGCCAGGCTCCGTCTGAACCTGAAGCCTGTAGCCAGGCTCCGTCTGAACCTGAAGCCTGTAGCCAGGCTCCGTCTGAACCTGAATTCTGTAGCCAGGCGCCTCCTGAACTCTGTACCCAGGCGCCTCTTCTAGCTCATAGTCTGGCGCCGTCTCCAGCCTTTAGTCCGGCGCCAGGTTCTGCTCTCTCTCTCTCCAGGCGTCGGGTCCTGAGGGTGCTGCTCCGCCGACGGCCTCCGAGGTTTCTGCTTTGCCACCGGCCTCCGAGAGACCTGCTTTGCCACCGGTCTCCGAGAGACCTGCTTTGCCACCGGCCTCCGAGAGACCTGCTGTCCTACAGGACACCCGCCGGATTACCTGTCTCACAGGGGACGTCCGCCGGAGAACCTGACACGCCAAGGCCGTCCTTCGGGACGCCCGACGGAGAACCTGACACGCCGAGGCCGTCCTTCGGGACGCCCGCCGGAGAACCTGACACGCCGAGGCCGTCCTTCGGGACGCCCGCCTGAGAACCTGACTCGTCGGGGCCGTCCTCCTGGACGCCCGCCTGAGAACTTGACTCGTCCGGGCCGTCCTCCTGGACGCCCGCTTGAGAACTTGACTCGTCGGGGCCGTCCTCCTGGACGCCCGCCTGAGAACTTGACTCATCGGGGCCGTCCTCCTGGACGCCCGCCTGAGAACTTGACTCATCTTGGGTTGTTTTAGTTTGTATTTGGACATTTGTTTGACTCTAGCCCTCCGTCCTGCACCTCCCTCCTCCCACCCGGTCTAGTCTGTCTTGTTTTCCGTGTTTCTGAGGCCATCTGGAATCCGGCCTTAAGGAGGGGGTTCTGTCACGATTTGGGTTTTGTCTTGGTTCAGGTTATCCATTTTATTAGTTTAGTTTCTGCTTTTGGGTTCTTTCTTGTTTTGGCTTTGGTTTAAACGTGTTGTTCTGTTTAGATTACCTGTTATTTACCTGTCACTTTATTCAGCTCGGTTTGTTCTTCCCTCAGCAATCAGTCAGCTCCCTTGCCTTGATTAGTTCCACCTGCTCACTTATAATTAGTCTTCACTCCTGTTCACCTGCTCACTCCCCTATATAGTCCTGCCACAAACCTCTGCAATCTGCCAGATCATTAACGAGCCTTCGGTGAGTTTTGTCCAGCGTTCTTATTCTGATTAACCTGTTGATATTACCCGGATTGCCTTTTTGACTTCTGAGCCAGCCTGACCCCTGAAGCTGATTTTCCTGCCCTGTACGATTGATTACCTGTTTCTCTGACCTGGACCTGCCTTAGGATATTTTGAGTTTTGCCTTAGCCTTGTCTGTACTTTTGCCTGTTTTGGACTGCCTTTCGTGTACCGGATTTTGGACTGCCATTTTGACCATTGAGCCTTGCCTGTCCCTGTTTCATTATTAAATCCTGTTTTTTGCCTATACCTCTCTTGTTTGGTTGAATACTGGGTTTGCCTGATTCACGTTCTTGACAGTGGTATGCTGTGGCCTCTGACCTGAATCCTGAAACCTGTACCTGTGAGTCTTTTCGAATCCCGTTTTTGGACTAATGGTTGTCTCCTGTTTTTCTCAGTTTGTTCGTGTTTGGATTTACTTACCTGCCTTGACGTCGTGTTCGAAGAACCAGCTTCTCAGAATCCCCGCCGCTCAGATTTTGCTCTGGCATCTCCCCTCATACTCCCTTGGTGTTACCAAGCCGGGCTTGAGACCCTTTCCCTGGATTCTTCTGGTTCACCTGCAACTCTCTGGTTACTCCATCTGTCCCTCCCGTTTGCTGTGGTGCGCTCCGGATCCCTCGCCAGCTTACCATCTATCAACTCTCCAGTCAATAGCCACCTGTCACCATCTAAGAGTTACGGTCACAGAGTTCCCTCGTCATTACTCTCCCCGGAAAGGTCTGCCCGACTAAATGGTAAGCGGCGCAGCTTCTGGTATTTTCCCCTGGTTCGTTCTCCTGTAACATTAATCCTCTTTCTTCCGCAGTCGCTCCAGCACTGACGTTCAGACCTCGTCCGAGCCACACGCAGTGTCTATTTCCGCAGCCTAAACCTCAAACATCTTAAAATTGTGCCTGTCTTCTGTCTGTATCTGCATGTGGGCTAAACACTTAAAAACCATGACATTACCGGTATGTTTTGTATAGCCCACAAACCTATCCTAAATGTTTAAAAGAAAACATAATAGGTCACCTTTAAACACTCAGTTTGTCTCTTTGTCATCAGGTTCTTTTGCTGGTTTCCTGTCTCCATGTCCGGTTTCTGTGTTCCATGCCTTGTTCATCCTGGCTTTGTAAGTTGGCTGTCGTTTTCATTAAAATGTTCAGGTTTCTCATGCTCTCAAGCTCTTTTTTGCATTTAGGTCATAAACTACAAGACATGGCATCCTCCGATTGGGATCACCTTTGGTCCAGCTACTACCCTTTACATCCAGCAGCAGCAGTGTGTGTGCTTGTGTTTGCATGTGTATGTGTAAATGAATCTCACAGTGAGTGATGTGAAGGTCAGGCAGATTCCTCCAAAGCCGTTGAAGGAAACAGCAAAAAAAATGAGGACAGATAGCACTGATGAGAAAAAATAAAAAAACATTGCATTTTATATTTGTTTTGGACATTTTTAGCCAAATATGACTTGAACTTCATGCACATGCTGACCACAAATTGTGGAAAAGATTGAGTAAATCAAGCTGGATAACGAAGCTTCTTTAAATATAGGTGTATTGTCTCACCTTCAGGATCATTTGCTGCAGCAGCTATCATTGCACAGGATGCTGCAAAACAGGAACTGAAACACACATATTGGATGTCTGAGCACACATCATGTTTTTAATAATTAAAAAGTCAGTTTCCATCAGAACTATGAGAAACACACTTCTTCATTGACTTCTTAATGCTCCTCTGCAAAGACTGGTTGAGGATGTTGCCCTATTCACTCTGAACAGAACAGACCGGTCAAAAGAAAATGATCTGATGATCATCTGTTGTGCCTTTACACATGTTTTTAAGTTATTTAATGTTTATTAAATAACTCTCGGTCAGTTAGGTATTGTCCGCTGAATATCAGCCCAAACAGCTGATATTAGGACAATAGTGAAAGGATGATTCGAGCACTGGCTTTCTTCTATATGCACACATATAGAATAAACGAGTGACTACTTCTCTTCAAGTACAAGAATCTATCAACAGAAATAAATTGCACATCCAGTGAACTCCATTATAGAATGTTGTTTATCTGAATTAACACTATATTACAATCAACAAATCCCTTCTACTAGGCTACTGAGACTAAACTAAACTACTAAGCAAAATCAAGATTAAAGAAAGTAAGAGGAACTATGTACACATGAAAGATCAAAAGCAATAATTAAAAAACCATCTTCATAAATATGATTCAGTGAAGCTTGGGTTCACTGCAGATCTAAGAGAGCCAACGTTCATCTTAAAGAATATGGAATGAGGTTAAATTAATTTAACTAATTTAGAACAACATTTGATATGTGTTCAGTCCAATGCAAATCTGAGTTAGACAAAACATTATTTGACAAAATAACATTTTAAAGAATAAATAAAAATCACTAAGCTTTTAGGACACTTGATTTTTATTAACGTAATTATTTCACCTGGAAATAATTACGATTCAAATTGGTAACTTAGGAAGCTAGAGGGCGCTGTAGTGGAGCTCCGCAGGACTAGGCAGGGTATAACCCTCTTAAAGTATTATATGTTATCTCAAAATACCTGAGTGGAGGTTTAACATTAACAAGAACAACGTGAGATGATGCCTGATAAGAAACCAAACCCGAGTGGGAGAAGAAAGAGGGAAAAGAGGTAGCTTCAGGGGTGTAGTCCAGGGTATATGGGGGTATACGGCGTATACCCACCTTTTTTTCTGTCAGCATTGCGTACCCCCACTTCTACACAGATACACTCAAGGCCGTCACGGTGTGTTGGTGCGCTATTTTTTGCTTTGTTTTACTATGTAACTCTGGTTTTTGTGATGATACCCGGGGCTCTTTCACCCGAGAAGAGCTCATGAACATCAGGGCTACATCACCAGAGGATTTATTCCTTACTTTTCTTCTCCCTATGCTGGAAATTTTGGACATTCTGGTCAAAGGTGCGCTCACCTTTGCTCACGCAGCGAAACGCCGGAGGAGAGGAAAACGCGCTGGTGCGTCACCGCCAGCGCGGACTCTGCTCACCGCTACCGGGTATAATCCTGTCCAACGTGCGTTCCCTGTCCAACAAACTACACAAACTGAAACTGATGCTGGGCAAAAACAGGGACTTCATCTGCTGTTTTTTGCTTCACTGAGACGTGGCTGTGTGGAGAAATCCCGGACGCCGCGCTGCAGCTGGACGGCTTCCACCTTGTCAGAGCTGACCGCGACACACATCTCTCAGGCAAAGCGAAGGGTGGAGGGATCTGTTTCTACATCAATAGCGTCTGGTGCAATGATGTGGCAGTGATCCAGCAGCACTGTTCTCCTGACCTGGAATCCTTCATCATAAACTGTAAGCCTTTTTATTCACCCCCTGAGTTTGCTTCATTCATTCAATTCAATTCAATTTTATTTATATAGCGCCAATTCATGAAACATGTCATCTCAAGGCACTTTACAAAGTTAAGTTCAATCATATTATACAGATTGGGTCAGATTATACAGATTGGTCAAAAATGTTCCTATATAAGAAAACCAGTTGATTGCATCAAAGTCCCAACAAGCAGCATTCACTCCTGGAGAAGCGTAGAGCCACAGGGAGAGTCGTCTGCATTGTACATGGCTTTGCTGCAATCCCTCATACTGAGCAAGCATGAAGCGACAGTGGAAAGAAAAAACACCCGTTAGCGGGAAGGAAAAACCTCTAGCAGAACCGGGCTCAGTATGAACGGTCATCTGCCTCGACCGACTGGGGGTTACAGAAGACAGAGCAGAGACACAACAAGACAGACAAAAAGCACAGAAGCACACATTGATCTAGTAATCTGTTCTACATTAGATGGTAATAGCGGGTGATCTGTCTTCTCTGGATGATGTCACAGTTAACAGGACGCCAGCCCAGGTGTACCTACTATGAAGAAAAAAGAGAGAGAACAAAAAGTTAAAAGCTGAAATGACAACAGTCATTTCAATGTAATGCAATGCAAATCTGGAGAACAGTAGACTGGAGAACAGTAGAAATCAGTAGAGTGAGAAAAATAGGCCCTGATGTCCTCCAGTAGCCTAAGCCTATAGCAGCAAAACTATAAAGGTAGCTCAGAGTAACATGAGCCACTCTAGTTATAAGCTTTGTCAAAAAGGAAGGTTTTAAGATTAGTCTTAAAAGTAGACAGGGTGTCTGCTTCACGGACCAAAACTGGGAGTTGGTTCCACAGGAGAGGAGCCTGATAGCTAAAGGATCTGCCTCCCATTCTACTTTTAGAGACTCTAGGAACCACCAGCAGACCTGCAGTCTGAGAGCGAAGTGCTCTGTTAGGAACATACGGGGTAATCAGAGCTCTGATATATGATGGAGCTTGATTATTAAGGGCTTTATACGTTAGAAGAAGAATTTTAAATTCTATTCTTGATTTAACAGGAAGCCAATGAAGGGAAGCTAAAATTGGAGAAATATGATCCCGCTTGTTGATTTTCATCAGAACTCTTGCTGCCGCATTTTGGATCAGCTGAAGGCTTTGAACTGCATTTTGTGGACTTCCTGATAGTAAAGAATTACAATAGTCCAGCCTTGAAGTAACAAATGCATGGACTAGTTTTTCAGCATCACTCCTGGACAGAATGTTTCTAATTTTGGCAATATTCCGGAGGTGAAAAAAGGAAACTCTGGAAACCTGTTTAATATGGGATTTAATAACATGTCTTGGTCAAAAATAACACCAAGGTTTTTTACTTTATTACCAGAGGCCAAGATAATGCCATCCAGATTAAGTGATTGGTTAAGAAGTTTATTTTTTGAGGACTCTGGCCCAAAGATTACAACTTCGGTCTTGTCAGAATTTAGATGCAGGAAATTTAAAGTCATCCAGGTTTTGATTTCATCAAGACATGACTGCAGTCGAAGTAATTGATTGGATTCATCAGGATTTATGGATAAATATATCTGAGTGTCATCAGCATAACAGTGGAAATTAATCCCATGCTGTCTGATAATTTTGCCGATCGGAAGCATATATATAGTAAAGAGAATTGGTCCAAGGACTGAACCCTGTGGTACTCCACAGGTGACCCTAGAGTTTGAGGAAGATTTATTATTAACATGAACAAACTGGAATCTGTCCGACAGATAAGATTTAAACCAGCCTAATGCTTTCCCCTTAATCCCTACAGTATGTTCAAGTCTTTGTAGGAGAATATTGTGATCAACTGTATCAAATGCAGCACTAAGATCTAACAGGACAAGTACAGACACAAGTCCATTATCTGAGGCCATGAGAATATCATTAGTGACCTTCACCAGAGCCGTTTCAGTGCTATGATGAGCTCTGAAGCCTGACTGAAACTCCTCAAGTAGGTCATTGCTTTGTAAATGTTCACAAAGTTGATTAGCAACTACTTTCTCAAGAATTTTAGATAAGAAAAGAAGATTAGATATAGGTCTGTAGTTTACTAGCTCATCTTGATCAAGAGAAGGTTTCTTAAGTAAAGGTTTAATAACAGCTACTTTAAAAACCTGTGGTACATATCCATTTACTAAGGATAGATTAATCATGTCTAAAATAGGACCACTGATCAAAGGGAATACCTCCTTAAACAACTTGGTTGGGATTGGGTCCAACATACAGGTAGAAGGTTTAGATAAGGCTAATATTTTAGATAGCTCAGAAAGCTCTACTGCTTCTAAACAGTTCAGACACAGCACAGGTTCTAAAGATTCCTCCAATGCTGCCTTACTTATTGGGGATGAGGTAATCATGTTTGGGAGGGTGCCAATTATTTTATTTTTAATGGCATCAATTTTATTTATGAAGAATCCCATAAAATCATTACTACTAAGAGCTAAGGGAATGGATGGATCCACAGAGCTGCAGCTCTGAGTAAGTTTGGCAACTGTACTAAAGAGAAATCTAGGATTATTTTTATTCTCTTCAATTAATGATGAAAAATATGCTGCTCTAACTCTGCGAAGGGTTTTGTTATACAACAATAGACTGTCCCTCCAGATTAAGTAGGATTCCTCTTGGTGTGTAGAGCGCCATTTTTTCTCCAATTCATTCTGGTCGGTGCTTACATCGTGCCGAACGCAAATGTACAGGTCGCTCGGCGCATGCTCGCAGACCAGATTCTGAACGTGGAGCACAGAAATCCGGACTCCTTAGTTATTGTCCTTGGTGACTTTAACAAAGGAAACCTTACTCATGAACTTCCTAAATATAAACAGTTTATTAAATGCCCGACCAGAGGGGACAGCATTCTGGATCACTGCTACACCACAGTCAGAGATGCTTATCATGCTGTCCCCCGTGCTGCACTGGGCCAATCTGACCAAGTCATGGTTCACCTGATTCCTGCTTACAGGCAGAAACTAAAACTCTGCAAACCTGTAGTGAAGACATCAAAGAAGTGGACCAGTGAGGCTGTGGAGGATCTTCAGGTGTGTTTGGATTCTACTGACTGGGACGTTTTCAGGGCTGCTACCACCAGTCTGGATGAGTTCACAGAGACTGTGACATCAGCTTCTGTGAGGACTGCTGTGTTCCATCACGAACCAGGGTTAGTTACAACAATGATAAACCCTGGTTCACAGCAACACTCAGAAAGCTAAGGCTGGAGAAAGAAAATGCTTTCAAAAGTGGGGACAAATGCAGATTCAGAGATGCAAAATACAAGTTTAGCAAGGCGGTGAAAGACGCTAAACGGCTGTACTCTGAGAAGCTGCAAAACCAGTTTTCAGCCAACGACACTGCTTCTGTCTGGAAAGGTCTCAGGCAGATAACAAATTACAAGCCTAAAGCCCCCCACTCCATGAACGACCGATAGTTAGCAAACGACCTGAACAACTTCTACTGTAGTTTCGACAGACAAAGGGACAGTCCTGCAATCACCCCCCACGTCACCACCCAACAGATCACCTCTACCTGCTCCTCAGTGACAACTCTTTCCATACACGAGAGAGATGTTAACAAACTCTTCAGAAGACAGAACCCCAAGGAAAGCTGCTGGACCAGTCTCTGTCTCTCCATCCACCTTGAAGCACTGTGCTGATCAGCTGTCTCCAGTGTTCACAGACATTTTTAACACCTCACTGGCGACATGTCACGTGCCAGCCTGCTTCAAATCCTCCATCATTATCCCTGTTCCCAAGAAGCCAAGGACCACAGGACTTTAGACCTGTCGCTCTGACCTCTGTGGTTATGAAGTCCTTTGAGCGCCTTGTGCTTTCACACCTAAAAGAAATCACTGATCCCCTCCTGGACCCCATACAGTTTGCCTACAGAGCCAACAGGTCTGCAGATGACGCTGTCAACTTGGCCCTTCACTACATCCTCCAGCACCTGGACACTGCAGGAACCTACACCAGGATCCTGTTTGTGGATTTCAGCTCTGCCTTCAATACAATCATCCCAGCTCTGCTTCAGGAGAAGCTCTCCTACCTGAATGTGCCCGACTCCACCTGCAGGTGGATTACAGACTTCCTGTCTGACAGGAAGCAGCACGTAAAGCTGGGAAAACATGACTCTGACTCACAGCTCATCAGCACTGGTTCCCCCCAGGGCTGTGTTCTTTCTCCTCTGCTCTTCTCCCTGTACACCAACAGCTGCACCTCCAGTCATCAGTCTGTCAAGCTCCCGAAGTTCACGGACGACACCACTCTCATCGGACTTATCTCTGATGGTGACGAGTCCGCCTACAGGTGGGAGGCTGACCATCTGGCGACCTGGTGCAGGGAGAACAACCTGGAGCTCAACGCTGTAAAAACAGTGGAGATGGTTGTGGACTTCAGGAAGAACTCAGCCCCAGCTACCCCCATCACCCTCTGTGACTCCGCCATTGACACGGTGGAGTCTTTCCGCTTCCTGGGAACTATCATCTCCCAGGACCTAAAGTGGGAGCTGAACATCAACTCCCTCACCAAGAAAGCCCAGCAGAGGATGTACTTCCTACGGCAGCTGAAGAAATTCAACCTGCCATGGACAATGATGGTGCAGTTCTACTCCTCCATCATTGAGTCCATCCTCACCTCCTCCATCACCATCTGGTATGCTGGTGCCACCGCTAAGGACAAGGGCAGACTGCAGCGTGTCATCAGGTCTGCAGAGAAGGTGATTGGCTGCAATCTTCCATCTCTCCATGACCTGTATGCCTCCAGGACTCTGAGGCGTGCAGGGAAGATTGTGGCTGATCCCTCGCACCCCAGTCACAGACTATTTCAGTCACTTCCCTCTGGCAGGAGGCTGCGGTCCATCAGGACCAAAACTTCACGCCACAAGAACAGTTTTTTTCCATCTGCTACCGGCCTCATGAACAAGGTCAAGAGCCGCCCGTGAAACTGGGCACTGTCTCTCTCCCCCGTTCAGGACTTACAAGCTTCTGCGTTACATTAACGCACAGTTTACTGAGTGTATATTGCTTCTGTATATATATCCTATTTACTTTTTATTTTACTGTATTCTTATTTTTTGTCTGCACCATCAACACCAAGTCAAATTCCTTGTAAGTGCAAACCTACTTGGCGATTAAACTTGATTCTGATTCTGATAGACATCATATACGTAGACGCCTCGTCGGGCGGGTTCTGCCTATGCTGCAAATGCGTCAGAGCGTCCGCCATGTTGAATATAGCAAATCTGCAGTTAGTCTGAGTCACTTAAACAGTATCAGAGGGACTTTAATCTCAGAACATACTTTATATTCGTAATATTATTTTTGTAAGATTACAAGTTTATTTTCGTATCCCTTTGGCTTCATTCTCCTGAGTTTATACTCGTAAAGAATAAAAATAATTAAAAGAATCTAACCTGGCCCTATTACTCCAGGACTGAAATAGTTCTGCAAACTGTGACTATTCTGGAAATGTCCTCCCTTAATTCTCATAATATGACGTTTTTCTCATAATATTACCACTTTTGTCTTTTTTTTACTTTATTGTCTTAGGACTTTTTTTCTCAAATTAGTAACTTTCTCTTTAATACTCCCCCAAAACGTCTGTTCCTAATCTGTGACTATACCAGAATTTAAAAGGTTCACACGGTTTTATGAAATAAATAAGACCACAAAGTTTAGATTTAATATATATATATATATATATATATATATATATATATATATATATATATATATATATATATATATATATATATATATAAAACTGTTGGTACATATCCATATAGCACAGGAATGACACATCATCTCTGATCGACATTCACTACAACAGAACTTAACTTCTTTCTGCCACATACAATATGGCGGTGAGGTTGACATACGAACCTGCGCCCAATGAGGCGTCTACGTATATGATGTCTATGGATTCACCAAGCTCCCGTCTGTGTCACAGCACTTTGCTGCTCCCCCTCCCCTCTCATAACATCACGTGGCTCAGCAGCGCCAGCCAATCAGCACACCGGCTCAGCCTGGCCCGCCCACTCAGCTCTCTCTCCACCTGACACACAGACAACCGCGCTGCTGCTGCTCAGACTCAGAGAGAGAGACAGAGACTGCCGGAGCGGAAAAACATGAAGAGGGAAAGAAGAAGTGCCGTTTCAGCTATATTTTAATACCGCAAATGAAATCAAGCTGTATGGTTTGTAAAAAGCCGGTTAAATGCAGTGGAAACACAACAAATTTATATAAGCACATGAAAAACATGAGCAAGAAACCTAGAGTGACAGAAACGGAGAGAGGAGATGAAACTTCTCTCATTGCCCCGACAGAGAGTGTAATTAAGACCTTGAAAGAATCCAGTACATGTATCCAATTAAAAAGTGTTATTTAAGATAAGATAACATTAGCTAATCCTTTATTTATCCCACGACGGGGAAATTTATAGGATTAAAGCAACAGGCAGGTGCACACAACACAGACAAAATTACATAAGGATTGAAAGATATAAGAGGTGGATTAGGAAAAAAACACTATGAACATAACATTATAGAAGATTGGCTTCAGAAAAACTGGGTAACATTTGTATCTGATGGAGCCAGTGTAATGTTAGGAAAGAAGTCAGGAGCAGCAACCAGGCTGACCTTGAGATTCCCAGAGCTATTTATATGGCACTGTATGAACCATAGACTTGAACTTGCTGTGTCAGATGCAGTTGATGAGGTAAACTCTGTCAATCACTTCAAAACTTTTATTCAGAAGCTATATTCTCTGTATACCATGTCCAACAAAAATGAACGTGAACTCATAAATGCAGCAGCTGAAGTAGGCTCACAACTTCTTCGCATTGGCAGAATCTTGGATGTACGCTGGGTGGCCAGTAGCTTTCTGACTGTTTGTGCTGTTTGTACATCCCTGGGAGCTCTGGCGCAGCATTTTTAAAATGCTTGCTGTGAAGAGACGAGGTCCACCAAAAATGGGGCAAATGTACAGAGGTTTACTAGACCGTGTTCAAAGTCCAGAATTTATTTGTGACCTTGGGCTCATGTATAACACTCTCCATGAACTGTTTCCTGTCACAGGAGCTTCAGTCTCATTTGATAACTCTGCTCAGAGCAGAGCATCTGCTGAAGCGCTCAATCAGAGTGATCCATTAATTTAAAGAGAGTACAGGTGAGAAATATAGTGAGGCCTTGGAAGCAAAAAAACTGGGGAGTATTGGTCTACAGCACTGAAAACAACTGCAAAGCTGAAGTCCATCAATCCAGGCCAGTTCTTACGAAGCCTTGTGAACAATCTGGAGAAACTCTTGTCCTTCCAAGATGAAACCATCAAGGACCTCAGCATCCTTGATCAGAGTAAATGGCTATCAAAGCCCAGCATTTGCCATGGTGAATAACAAATTACACGACTGTGCAAGCAAACTTGTGCACAAACCAAGCACTGAATGGGAATGATACTGGAGGAGCCCAGTAGTGAGCCCAAGGATCTAAAACCACTCATGAACTGCATGAAAACATTCCCTGTAAATACAGCAGAGTGTGAGAGGAGCTTTAGCCTTATGAACAATATAAACTCTGACAACAGGGCTGTCCTGCATATCTCAAACATATCAAACTTGATGGTGATCAATATCAATGGCCCGCCTACTTCCAAGTTTGATCCCAGAAAGTATACAAGGACCTCATTGAAGAACCATCGTGCCTCTTCTGTGCATTCTAGACAGTGCAGTGTGAAAACTCCTGCAGAAGCATTCTGTCTGGAATATACTGTAATATGAGCAAAGGTTACTGGGTTGACAGAGTATACTACTGTTGATGTGTTGTAAATGCATTTTTTTTTTCAAATGTTATTGTTTGGTTACATATTGTATTACATATTGTTTTGTTGAATAATTTGAATGATGATGTTGAATGAAACAGTTTCATGAGTTTACCAATTTTTCAGTTTATCTGTTTTAATGTGTTTCATTGTATTAATTAATATGAAATATGAACAAGGTTGTCAAATTCATATCTGAAGTGTTTTATTTAAATAAAAGTTAAAAAAAATAACTGCCACACCATGTTTGCTTTATCTGTATTTTACCTTCAATTAGGCTGCCTGTGTGATCAGTAATACCTACAAACTGCTCCTTATTAAGTCATGTTAATGTTATACTAGTGACACACTCCGCCCCACGGTAACTGTTGCTTCTTAGCAATTCAGCTTACAAAAGAGTCCATCCATGGACTCAGTAATAAGGAATAGTTCACTCAAATGTATAGTTGCCTCTTACTAGCTTTTGGACCAGTATTGGTTTACTAATTTCATAATACTCCTTCCCTGAGATCAAGTAGAAGAAATTATGTGACAATAAGCAAACTACTGAGGGATTTTTGGGTAAACTAAATAGAGCAGTCTTTCATGTGATCATTTCTAAAAAAGGCCATTTTTCTGGGCTGCGTTAAAAGAAGGCAAAAACTGAGTATACCCACTTCTCCAGGGACCACTACACCAGTGACGTGCAGTCAGGGGAGGCAAGTGAGGCCAGGCCTTTCGTGGAAAACTCAGAGGCAGGAGACATGTTGACGCAGACTTTGAAATTGAAAGAGCACACAGATGCGGACCCAAACCGAACACAGATGCAAGATTCAGCCAGCATATCCTGGTTAAATTTCTGCGGTTCAGTGCAATAGAGGCGGTGCTGCGTGCCACTCGTGAGAAGGGAAACACCGAGTGGAGGGGCTAGGGCATCTACTTCAATTAGGACTTAACCAGAGAAATTATTCAGAAACGCAAAAAATATGATGAAGTGAAAAGCAAACTCCGGAGCAAGAAGGTGTGTCATATGTTGTACTGTATCCAGAGACACTGAAGATCACAGTAAATAACAAGTGTCATCTTTTTGCCAAACCTGCTCTGGCAAAGGCTTTCATCTGCACATTATGCTGACGTTATGCTGAACCATTAAACTGCCACTAGAGGGAAGTAAAAGCAACGTAACTTCCTGGAGTGCTGGATTTCACTGTATATGGTGCATTATTGATCTATAGATCAAAAAAACAAAGTTATAAATGAAAAGTGGTTATCCCCACACCTGCGGGACTTCTTCTTAATTATCTGAGGACATAATATCCCACAGGACTGTTTAGGGTCTAATGCACAATATAATGTTCGGGAAAAGTTTAATATAGAAAAAATATTTTATGTTCAGAGTGGGACATAGGCTTATATTATTCAGACATTCTGATGACTGATGGTAGTACAGAGCAGACTGGAATATTATGGATGAATGCCTCAGCTGGATCGTTTTGTTTATCATCTTTTAGTTATTGCTTCGATGTTTGATTATTGGGTGGATAAGATTACTGAATAAGGAAGCAGCCTGTTAGACTTATACAGGAAAGGAATAATGGATAATGTTGAGATAAAGAAAAGATGGAAAATATTGATAGATCTAAATCATTCTATGTTTGAGAGGCATGAGGGTATAAAATGCTATTAGAAGAGGGTGGTGGAGTGCTTGGCTGTCTGGCACTCACACTGACCTATTATTGTTGGTTATCTCTGCTTTTGTTTTTCTGTAAGGTTTCAGATGACAGAAAACCTGAGCCGGTTGGCTGGGTTTGTCTGTGTTTTTGGTGTTTTTTGCTTTAACCTTTATTGTTCTTTCTTGGTTTTGGTGATCCTTTAGCACATTCTCATTTCCTTTGTCTTTCATCACAGCCAACGTACATTACAAACACAGAGCAATCTATAACATGAGAGGAATATTAAAAATAATGACTTGGAATGTAAGGGGAGCCAGCCCACCTATAAAAAAGAAAAAACTTATATCTGAAACAAAAGTGGGCAGAAATTGCCTTTCTACAAGAGTCTAAGATACAAAGAGATTTAGATACAAAAGAATAAAAAAAAACTACAGAGGGACTGGGTTGGTTGATTTTTTACAATACATTCTCATCCAATAAACAAGGGGTTATTATTTTGATCTGCAAAACTGTGACCATCAAAGTGTACAATCAAAAATCAGATATGGTAGGAAGGTGGGTTGCAATTGATGTGGACCTAATGGGTAGAAGATGCTCATTAGTAAATACATATGCCCTAACACAGTCTTTTATAACCCACATGCAATAATACAGAGTATGGAAATTATGATATTATAATTGGAGGTGATTACAATCAAGTAAGGCATAATGCATTAGATAGATCAAGAAATGCAGGCAGATATAGGAATATTCATAAATCTCAGATGGCTATCGATACTATTTCAGAGGAACTTAGTTTTGTTGATATATGGAGACTTATGTATCCTCAGGAGAGGGAATATCATTTTCTTTCTAATCCCCACACATTGACACATATGTTGAAAGAATGTGAGAGAGTGCACAACCTTTGGGCAGCTGATATCCAATGTATCAATAAGGTCCTGAAGGTAGAGTTCAGGGAGGGACTGGGTTTATGTATTCTGGGTATTTTGCCGATGAAATCTGGGCTATCCACAGAAATGCACATATGGGTGAAACTAGCTCTCGCAACAGGAAACAGGGTAGTCTTGAGACACAGGAAGTCAAAAAAAAGATCAGTCTTAAGGAATGGAGAGACAAATTAACCAAGATAGCTTCTTTTGAACAGCTAATTTACAAGATTAATAATAGTTTAGATCTCTTCTTGAAGATATGGGAACCTTATTTAGGAATCATTAGAAAGTGATGATCTTACAATAACTAGGTGAAAAGTAATGTTCAATTCTGCTCTGCCGTGTGCTTAGCGGACTATAGTGTGTTTATGCCTATGAGGAGATGCGCGGTGAGCGCTTGTTGCACCTGCTGGCTCCCGGCTGCAGGCAGGAGTAGGAAGTTTTTCCCTACATGTTTAGTAGGGTTGTTGCCAAACTGTTGTTTGTTAAATGTTTTGTTGTACAGATCTTTGTATCACTTTTCTTTATTTCTCTTTGTCCACTTACTCAGCTCTTACTCAGTACATGGTGGTTCACATGTCTTAATATGTTTTGTCTGGATCATTAATAATACTAATAATGAATAAGTTACGGGTATGCACCTGGAATGTACGGGGTGTCCACAGTCCTATTAAGCAGAGAAAAATAATTACATGCATAAGGAAAGATGACATAGATGTTGCTATGCTACAAGAGACACATCTTGATGATATAGAGCATTTAAAGTTACAACAAGGGCCATTTGGCCAAGTATTCTTCTCGTCGTTCACATCAAGAAGCAGGGGGGTAGCAGTGTTGATAAGGAAAAATCTACCTCTTATAGTATCTGACTGCGTTAAGGACCCGAGTGGTCGCTATGTGATAATCAAAGGAACTTTACATGGTCAGAGTATTGTAATGATGAATGTGTACTTTCCACCTGCCCACCCAGTTAATTTTCTAACCAAAATGTTTCTGGACTTAGCTCCATTTCTTTCTAGCTCCACTGTTATCGTTGCCGGTAATTTTAACTTGATATTAAATCCGCTTATTGACAAATTTCCGCATAGTAACGTACTCCCCTCTCCACAGGCCAATGCGCTCCACGTTCTGTGTGAGGAGCTTGGGCTTATAGACGCTTGGAGATGCACCTACCCCTCTGGTAAACAATATACATTCTTTTCCTCCCCCCATAAGTGTCAAACTAGGATTGATTACTTTCTTCTCCCAAAAACCGCCTTACAGTAAGTTTTATTATGCGACATAACCAGTATAATTATCTCTAACCACACAAGAGTAATTTTGGAACTTAATCTTAAAACAGAGTTATATCATTCTCGCCACTGGAAATTCAACACCACTATTCTTAAAGACGAGAAATTCACCTCCAACCTTTCTAGTGAACTTAAAATGTTTTTTGAAATTAATGCTCCATCTGCCAGTGTAGCAGAATTAATTTTATTTATTTATTTTATTTTTCTTCATGAACCTTCTCAAAACTAATTTTCTTTGAATTGACATGTCTGTAATATATTATTTCTGTTTTATCTTGCTTTCATTTTTGGTCTCTAGTGTGTAAAAAGCCATCCTCATCTATGACTATTTGTTTCCCTTTTTTAAATTGTATTTTGTTTTGGTGGGGAAGCTTTTTTTCTTACTTCCTTTTGTACGTTATATCCTGTGTGTTCCCGCTACCCTCCTCAGTTCGCGCTAAGCTGCGCTGGGGAGAGGTAAGTGTACAGAGTTGCCTTTCATTTGAGTGATTAAAATATTCAAAACGTTCTAAAAATATGTTGTAAACTCATATATATATGTATTCATGTTTAGTGCAACACTATGCTGGGCCTTTGTCTCCCACATTGATGACACCCATCAAGTTTTCTGTATCAACGTGGTTATACTTTTTTTTCTTCCTTTTGGTTGGTTAGGGTGTTTGTGGAGAATCCGGAGCCCAGAAGCTGCTGTGTTTAAAATGTTCTTATTTTGAACAAGTATGTGTGTTGTTTCAGATTTTATTCGGATGTTAAATTAATGTATTTAGCATACTTCTATGTTATGGTGGAAAATTTTAATTGTAGAGCAGATTATTTCTGTCTAGGTTTTATTTTAATTGCTTTGTATGTCAGAGAATTTTTGTCTTGTTTAATGTATTTCTGTCAGTTCGCGCTAAGCTGTGCTGGGGAGAGGGTGTTTGTGGAGAACCCGGAGCCCAGAAGCTGCTGTGTTTAAAATGTTCTTGTTTTGAACAGGAATAAAATTATCCTGAATCCTGATCCCGATGTGGTTCTGACTTCCTGTTTCACGACCGTTACATCTGGTGCCGTGACCCGGATCCTTAGATCAGCCGTTGCCGATCACTGAGGTTCTGCCGTGTGCTTGGAACGTCAAACGCTCAAGTTGGTGGATAAGTGGGTTCTGTCAGGCTTCATGTTGGCTGTTATTCTGCAACTGTATGTAACTGTTTCTGAGCAAAAAGAAAAAGAAGTATCTACTGCCTCCTGTATATTTACTTTTTGTTAAGGGACGTTTTTATAGCTAGATTGTTTTCTGTGTTTTGTTTTATATACTATGGCAGAGAAAAATAGACAAACATATGATGAATTTTCATCCCCTGTTGGAAGAGGAAGAGGTTTACTTAACCTAGAGAAAACCTTTGTTAATGACACTCCAGGAGCTACCTCCAAAACGCAGTTTGCATTGGATGATGGCAGAGACAGACATGAGCCATTGCATTCGACACCCATTGATTCAAGTGAACGCACCACTACACATCAGTTACGTGAACTTATCGGAGAATTAGAAAGTCAAATCAGTGAATCCATAGCTAGCCGGCTCCTAGCTTGTCAGCCAGTTCTTAGCTCACAGGCTCCTCCCAAAAAATCACCTAGAGATGAATCATTCACAGCAACTGCTGACCCCTCCAAGATAAGTCTAATAGTCAGACCTGATATTAAAGACCCATCCATGTTTCGTGGTGATGGCACAGACAAGTACTCCATTCATGAGTGGATAGACACAACTGAAGTGTATTTACAGAAACGAGACCTCCCACCTTGTGAACAAGCTGAGGAAGCTTTAAATCATCTCAGTGGCAAAGCTAAAAGTATTGTCAAAGTGGGTCTGAAGAGTAGCACCAGAGGCGATATACAAAATTCTGAGGCGCTACTTCAGTGATACTCCTGGTTCGTGTCTACCTTTAGCCGATTTCTACGCCACCCAGCCGAAAGCTAAGGAAACGCCTGTCGACTATTGGATCAGATTAAACACTGCTGCAGAAGTGGCAGACAGGCATCTAAAGGACAACATGGACTCAGAAGTTGCCATGATGTTTGTCAGAAATTGCCCAGACCCCAACCTTGCTAGTGTCTTTAAATGCAAACCTACAAGTAAATGGTCCCTGGCTGATGTGCAAGAAGCTATTGATGAGCATCAGAGGGAGTACCAAGCTAAAAAACAGACCACAACCCTGCCCAATACACATGCTCTTTGTGTAGCTGCAGCTGCAACGACCAGTGAATCCCTAGAAAATAACGCAGAGTACACCAATGTAAACACAGCCAAGAATTCTGATCCTGTTAAACCAAATACAGCTGTTGTTTCAGAGTCAAATGCTTTGGAGAGAGTACTTAGCATGCAAGAAAGAGTACTAGAGCGTACAAGCCAGCCTAGTTCTTCTGTTGTCCGACCAGAGGCCGTCACATTCAACCATGGTTCCCCCTGCAGGTTCTGCAGACAGACCTCACATTCCACAGGTACACATTGTATGAGGGAGAAAAGATGTCTGGAATGCTTAGAGATTGGGCATCAAAGAAAGGACTGTCCCAAGGGATCTTCAAATCGACCAGGCAACACCTCACCACATCAGGGAAACTAAAACACTCACATGAGGGAGGGGATAGTGTGAGTGGGAAAGATAGAACCCTCAAACTTGAAGATGATGTGCAGACCGTAAATTCTGAGTGTGTAAATTCCTCTCCTCCTAACACCACTGTTCTATTTCATAACATAAATAGGATTGACAAAGTTGACAGTCTGTTCTATACAGATGCTGAGGTGGAGGATGAAGTGTCATTGAAAGCCCTGCTTGACACTGGTTCAATGACATGTACTATCAGCGAAGGAGCTGAACAGATGTTAATTTGTTCAGATTCAGTCTCCATGTCCAGAGATGTTTGCCCTGACATTACGCTTGTTGGTTGTAGCGGGATGAAAATTAAGCCTAAATGCACTTATGACTTGAAGATGAAAGTGTATGGCTGTACCTTCAGGGTCCCTGTACTGGTTGTTCCTGGGCAGCAAGATGAGATTATTCTTGGAACAAATGTTATCAAGTACCTCCTTAAGCAGTTTAAACATTCCAAACAGTTTTGGCAGGTTCTGAGTAAGCCTGATTCAGAAGAAGCACCTGAAGTGATGCAATTCCTCAACATGCTGTCCGGCATTGAGAGATGGAATGGAGAAACTATCCCTGATGTTATTGGGACAGCCAAGTTAATGCAGGCTGTTACTCTTCTGCCCAGGCAGGAACATTTAATCTGGAGCAAGTTGCCGGCAGCTTCATCCTGTTCTGAAGGCAGTGCTGTCTTGATAGAACCAGCCAAAGCGATGATCCATAAGAATGACATAATGGTTTGTAGATCCATCGCCACTATGAACGGTGAGAGATTGGTTCCAGTCAGAGTCCTAAATACTTCAAGTCAACCAGTAACTTTGAGACGCAATACAAAGCTGGCACAGGTGTCAGTTTGCATTGCTGTGGAGGATCTGGACGAGACCTCTGAGCTGACTGAAGCTAACTCAATTGAGGTAAAAAACCAGGCAATGCACAGTGAACTGACTGATGATGCAAAAGACTTTCACTCATCGGACTACCAAGAGTCCTTAGCAAAACTTGGACTCGAGAGTCTGGACATTAAATCCTGTGAGGTGTCAGACTATCGGAAGGGCCAGCTGTTGCAACTCGTCCGGAAGTACGACACTGTTTTCTCAAAAACTAAGCTTGACTGCGGCTCAGCAAAGGACGTTGTTCACAGGATCCATCTGTCGGATTCTCGACCCTTCAGGCTCCCATACCGCCGTGTGCCACCTGGGCACTATCATAAACTCAGACAGGTGCTCTCAGAGATGGAAGAACTCAAGATAATCCGCAAGTCAAAGAGTGAATGGGCATCACCGCTGGTCCTTGTGTGGAAAAAGAATGGGGACCTTGGGATCTGTGTAGATTATCGATGGTTAAATGCTCGCACTATAAAGGACGCCCATCCTTTGCCACACCAAGCAGACTGTCTCGCAGCCTTGGGTGGTAGCACTATATTCAGCGCTATGGATCTCACCTCCGGCTTCTACAATATCGCTGTGGCAGAAGAGGACAGGAAGTTGACGGCCTTCACAACACCCATGGGGCTTAATGAGTTCAACCGTCTTCCCCAGGGATTGTGCAATAGTCCAGCAAGCTTTATGCGACTAATGATGAGTATATTTGGAGATCAAAACTTCCTGACCCTTCTTTGCTATTTGGATGATGTGCTAGTCTATGCATCCAGGGAGGCTGAGGCCCTGAGAAGGTTGGAAATTGTCTTCAGCAGATTGAAAGACCATGGGCTAAAGTTAGCCCCTAAAAAATGTCAGTTCCTTAAAAGGAGCGTAAAGTTCCTCGGACGCATTGTGGACAGTAATGGTGTTTCGACTGATCCAGACAAGGTTAGGGCTATAACATCAATGACGGTTGCGGACCTTATGATGGAGGACGGGGTAACACCCTCTCAAAGGAAAATCAGATCATTCTTGGGCATGGTAATGTATTATCAGCAGTTCATTCAGGACTGTTCTAAGCTACCCAAACCCCTGTTTGCTCTTACAGCTGCCCTGAGAGGGAGGAAAGGCAACCCACGTGGTGTTGCTTCGTTCAAAAAACTGCATGCAGGTGACTGGAAGCAGGAACAGGAAAACTCATTCGAGTTGCTGAAGTCTGCACTTTTGGAATCTGTTGTTCTCGCACATCCTGATTTTAATAAACCGTTCATCCTTCCAACTGATGCCTCCACTGATGGACTCGGGGCTGTATTATCCCAGGTTCAAGAAGGGGAGAGCAAAGCCCGACCAATCGCTTTTGCTAGTAAAGCACTGACCCGTGCCCAGAGCAAATACCCGGCCCATCAATTAGAGTTTCTTGCACTCAAATGGTCGGTTTGCGATAAGTTTAGTCATTGGCTCAAAGGACACACATTCACCGTTTGGATGGATAACAATCCATTGACGTATATCCTCACTAAACCTAAACTTGACGCATGCGAAAAAAGATGGGTGGCGAAGTTGTCCCCTTACAGCTTCAGCATCAAATACATACCTGGAAGTAAAAATGTAGTCGCTGACGCTTTGAGCAGACAACCATTCATCAAGAATAAAGTCTCCCAAAGGTTGGTGACTGAGTCCTATGCAGCTTTATTGGAAGAATCACAACAGGTGGGGCAAGATGCAGTTCAGGAGGTCTTTCGGGTCAGTACCGACCATCAAGGGGATGAATACCTCCAGTTTCTTCAACGCCCAGAACATCAGTCGCTAAGTGAAGAAGAGGTATCTGCAGTTCTGCTGGGACATGCAAAGTGGGACCTCAGTCATGAGCAAAGGGTGTTAACTTGGCTGGCTCAAGACGTAGAGGGGTTAGTGCCGACTGGTTCGGTGCCTCTACCTATGCTCTCCCTTCAGGCCCTCCAGGAGGCACAACAAAATGACCCCGTACTATCGCAGGTCGTCCCGTTCGTCATGCGAAGCAGGCGGCCATCCAGGAGAGAAAAATCTAGCTTGCTGCCAAGAGCTTTGAAGCTCTTTAAACAGTGGGAGAAGCTAAGGATGCTTGACAACATTCTATACAGGGTGTGTAAAGATCTAAGTATTGGCAAGAAACGATACCAGTTTGTGACTCCCTTGTCTTTGATAGACCAAGCACTTCATGGCGTTCACGATGAAGCTGGACATCAAGGTCAACACCGGACATTACACCTGGCCAGACAACGATTTTTTTGGCTCGGTATGGAGCACAGTGTTCGTGAGTATGTCAAATGCTGCAAACGTTGCGTTGTGAGCAAAACTCCTGAACCCGAGGGTCGAGCCCCCCTAGAGAGCATAAAAACTACAAGCCCTCTGGAGTTGGTGTGCCTCGACTTTTGGTCTGCAGAAGATGCAAGGGGTCGAACCGTTGATGTGTTGGTGGTGACCGACCATTTTACCAAGATGGCCCACGCTTTCCAGTGCCCCGATCAAACCGCCAAACAAGTGGCCCGCAAGCTATGGGACAGATACTTCTGCATTTATGGTTTCCCTCAAAGAATCCATTCGGATCAGGGGGCAAATTTCGAGAGTCAGTTGGTCCAAGAATTGCTGCAAGTGGCAGGGGTAAAGAAGTCGAGGAGCACTCCATATCATCCGATGGGCAATGGCCAGACCAAGAGGTTCAATAGAACCCTTGGTAATATGATCAGAGCCTTGCCACCCCGTGATAAGTGCATGTGGCCACAGATGTTATAAACATTGACTTTTGCTTACAACTGTGCTGTCCACGAGTCAACTGGTTATGCGCCTTTCTATTTGATGTTTGGTCGAATTCCCCGCCTCCCAGTCCGATGTCATGTTTCACAACGTGGAAAGGGATAATGAAGTCACGGATTACCACAGCTACATAGAAAGAGTCAGAGAGGACCTTAAAGAGGCTTTAGCTGCTGCTCAGGCTAATGCCTACTCCAGCCAGCAACATCAGGCCCAGTTGTACAATCTGAAGTCAAGGGGCACGGACATGGTTGACGGGGATCAATTACTCTTGGCTAATAAAGGGGAACGTGGCCGTAGGAAGCTTGCAGACAAGTGGTCTTCTAACATCTACATTGTTGTGTCTCATGATCCCAGATGCCATACTTATCGCATCAGAGATGCAGCAACTGGACAAGAGAAAGTAGTCCATCGCAATTTACTTCTGGCAGCAAACTTCCTGCCACTTGAGTTGGACACAGAGCAAGAGTTGGTGTTTTCCTCTGACATCACCCCAGATCCAAGTACTGTTAACGGTGGTAGCCAGGATGTCTCAGTTGTGTATTCATAGAGCAATGGATTGGACCGCACTGCGGATTGGGTGGCCAATACCACCTCAAACCCCGAAGACCTCCAGGATGCTGAAAGTTGTGTCAGGAATCCCCGACCAGGAGCAAGCGATGTTGAGAGTCTTGGAGAGATCGGAAGTGACACGGCTAAGTGCCCAGACTCGCGGCATAACCAGCCAGGAACTGACGAAGAAGCAGTTGTTATAAGTCCCGGTAGGCCAACAACTCCAACAACTGGTGCTGTAAGTCTTGTCAGATCCAGGGCTGGCAGGATAATCAAACCACTTAACAGACTGATTCAACACATGGCACAAAGGGCCACACAGACACATAATGCAGTCTCTGGATTTGCAAGGAGTTTATTTTTGTAGGAGTAAACAACTTTTTTTGTGAATAGAGTATGGTAGTATTGCACTTCTGTAAATAAGTCAACGCCCATTAGCTAAACTGTATGGGAGAGTAACAGCCACTGACTGTGAGATTGTGTTTACAGCACAATCTTTTAGCAAGCAGGCATTGTTGAGTCTGGCCAATTTTCCAATGCTGCTTTCAATTCAATTCAATTCAATTCAATTTTATTTATATAGCGCCAAATCATGAAACATGTCATCTCAAGGCACTTTACAAAATCAAGTTCAATCATATTATACAGATTGGGTCAGATTATACAGATTGGTCAAAATGTCCTATATAAGGAAACCAGTTGATTGCATCAAAGTCCCGACAAGCAGCATTCACTCCTGGGGAACCGTAGAGCCACAGGGAGAGTCGTCTGCATTGTACATGGCTTTGCTGCAATCCCTCATACTGAGCAAGCATGAAGCGACAGTGGGAAGAAAAACCACCCATTAACGGGGAAAAAAAACCTCCGGCAGAACCGGGCTCAGTATGAACAGAAGACAGAGCAGAGACACAACAAGAGAGACAAAAAGCACAGAAGCACACATTGATCTAGTAATCTGTTCTACATTAGATGGTAATAGTCGGTGATCTGTCCTCCCTGGATGATTTCACAGTCAACAGAACGTCAGACCAGGTGTACCTACTATGAAGAAAAAAGAGAGAGAGCAAAAAGTTAAAAGCTGAAATGACAACAGTCATTTCAATGTAATGCAAATCTGGAGAACAGTAGACTGGAGAACAGTAGAAATCAGTAGAGTGAGAAAAATAGGCCCCGATGTCCTCCAGTAGCCTAAGCCTATAGCAGCAAAACTATAAAGGTAGCTCAGAGTAACATGAGCCACTCTAGTTATAAGCTTTGTCAAAAAGGAAGGTTTTAAGATTAGTCTTAAAAGTAGACAGGGTGTCTGCTTCACGGACCAAAACTGGGAGTTGGTTCCACAGGAGAGGAGCCTGATAGCTAAAGGATCTGCCTCCCATTCTACTTTTAGAGACTCTAGGAACCACCAGCAGACCTGCAGTCTGAGAGCGAAGTGCTCTGTTAGGAACATACGGGGTAATCAGAGCTCTGATATATGATGGAGCTTGATTATTAAGGGCTTTATACGTTAGAAGAAGAATTTTAAATTCTATTCTTGATTTAACAGGAAGCCAATGAAGGGAAGCTAAAATTGGAGAAATATGATCCCGCTTGTAATATGATCCAACAAAAGATCTCTATACTGATTGATACTGAGATTTTCTTTACTTTTCCAATTCATGAGGATAGTTTTCTTTGCGATACATAATGCAGTGAAAACCATGTAACCTATTTCTTTTTTCAGAGGACTTTCCTCAAAATTACCGAGCAATCAAACTGATGGGGAAGGTGTAATTTTACAGCTCAAGCACTTTGATAAGTCCTTACATATCTGTGTCCAGAACCTCTGGACTGGTGTGCATAACCATAACGCATGAAAATAATTATCAGGATGATTGCCTATGCAGTGTGGACAGATATTAGATTGTGCTAAACCCATCTTGAATAATCTTTGTCCTGTGTAGTGTACTCTGTGAAGGATTTTGTATTGTATTAGTTGTAAGTTGGTGTTTCTAGTCAATTTGAAAGTTCTTAGACATATCTGAGGCCAGAAATTTTGTTCAAAGGTGCCTGATAAATCCTTTTCCCATTTCATAATAGGAAGAGATATCGAATCATCTATTTTAGTTAGTGTCCTGTATGATTTAGACAGTAGTTTGGGGGGGGGGGGGGGGTTAAATCTAGGAACTCTAATATATTAGTTGGGATTTGTAAACCACCATTAATATGCTTATATTTATTTCTAATTATAGATTTAAGTTGTTCATATTCCAAGAATTTATTTTTACTAATGCCATATTGCATATTTAGTTTAGCAAAATTGATGAACTCGGTTCCGTCAAGTAGATGTTCCAGATATTTAATACCGTTATTCTTCCAGTATGTAAAGTTTATCATTTTGTTATTTTGTAGGATATCAGGGTTATTCCAGATAGGTGTACGACTGCATGGGATAAGGGATGACTTTGTCATTTTAAGGAACTCCCACCATGCTTTCAGAGTAAAACTAATGTTGATATTTTTGAAGCATGTATGCCGTTTTATATTTGAGCTAATAAACGGCAAATCTGAAATCATGATATTATTGCACATTTCCTGTTCTATATCTAACCAAGGCTCATGTAGAAGACTATTTTTTTATCCATTTAGAGATGTATTGTAGCCTATTTGCTAAGTAATAGTTATGGAAGTTAGGCAAATCTAATCCTCCCCTGTCTTTAGTCTTCTGTATTGTCTTTAAGCTAATGCGTGGGGGTTTATCTTTCCAAAGAAATTTAGAAATGGCAGAGTCTAGAGATTTAAACCAGTCAGATGATGGTTTATTGGGGATCATTGAAAATAAATAATTAATTCTAGGTAGGACCATCATTTTTATTGAAGCTACCCTACCCATAAGTGAGATTGGAAGCGATTTCCATCTTTCAAGGTCCTCTTGTATCCTGTTTAAAAGTGGGGCGTGGTTAAGTTTAAGTAAATCCGTTAATTTAGACGACACAGTAATATCTAAATATTTAATATTTCCTGATTGCATTTGTAAATCTAGGGAGTTTTCGAGAGAGCAATTAATTGACAGTACCGTAGATTTAGACCAGTTTAAAGAGTAATCTGATACTTTAGAGAAAGATTCTAGTATTCTAATTACTTGTGAAAGACAATTATTTGAATGCTGGAGATAAAGTAATACATCATCCTTGTACAGACTAATCTTATGCTCTATTTTCATGCATTTTATACCTTTACAGTTTTTGTTTGTCTGATTGTTGCTGCTAGAGGTTCTATAAAGATGGCAAAAAGTGATGGAGAAAGGGGGCATCCTTGCCTGGTGCCCCTCTGTAGACAAAAACTGGAAGATGTTTGATTATTTGTCCTGACACAGGCTGTTGGAGAATTGTATAAAATTTTTAACCAATTTATGAATAATTCGCCAAAACCGAATTTATGAAGAGTAGCGAATAAAAATTTCCAGTTTACTCTATCAAATGCTTTTTCTGCGTCTAAAGTCAATATATTGGTTTTAATGTTTTTACTGTAGGAATAATCAATTAAATTAAGTAATCTGCGTGTATTTGTGGATGACTGCCTTCCTCTGATGAAACCAGTTTGATCTGGATGTATTATGAGAGGAGTTACTTTGTCTAATCTTTTTCAAAAGATTTACAGATTATCTTAATATCCACATTAATTAAGGATATTGGACGATAACTGGTGGGCAACACAGGATCTTTGTCTGGCTTGAGCAGAAGGCTGATGGTGGCAGAATTCATATTAGCTGGAAAACTGCCTTTTTCCTGTATTTCCTGCAACATTCTGTGGAACGTTGGGGCTAGAATATTCCAGAACTCTTTGTAAAACTCAGTAGGGAATCCATCTGGACCTGGAGCCTTTTTATTAGGCATGCTTTTAAGAGCTTCCTGGGTTTCAGCTGTTGTCAGCGGGGAATCCAGTGTCATTCTTTGGTTATCTGATAATTTAGGAAGTGTAATTTTATCCAGAAATTGCTTAATATCCTTCTCTGATGGATTTATCTGTGGTGTGTATAAAGATTTGTAGAAATCGCGGAAGGTATTATTTATACACTCCGGTTCACTTACTGTATTACCAGTTGAATCTGTAACTGCAAATATGGTAGTTTTCTCCTTATTTATTTTAAGCTGATTAGCTAGGAAGCTTCTTGACTTATTGCCATGTTCAAAATTTTCTATTCGAAGTCTTTGTATTAGAAATCTATTTTGCTTTTCAATATAGTGGTTTAGTTCTAATTTTACTTCACGGATTTTACCTAACTTTCCTTCTTCTTGAGAGGATTCTAGTAACTTAAGTTTTTCCTCTAATTGCTGAATCTTTTTGTTTTATTTTTTATTTTTATGAGATGAGAAAGAAATTATTTTACCTCTCATCACTGCTTTTCCAGCTTCCCACAATATCGATGCCGATGTACCTGGTTGATCATTGTATTCTAAGTATGAAGCCCACTGTTCTTTGATGAATTTTATAAATTCTTCATCTTTAAGCAGTGATGTATTAAATCTCCACCTTTTGTTTTGTGGGGTTATTTTTTTATTACTTAAGGTGAGAGTAACAGGAGCGTGATCACTGATAGCAATAGGTTGAATCACTGTCTCTGAAACTTCCGACAGCAGTGAGCTGCTTATTAGAAAGTAGTCCAGACGACAGTACGAATGGTGAACATTTGAGAAAAAAGTATATTCTTTACTATTAGGATGAAGAGAACGCCATGCATCGCAAAGACCAAAATCACTCATGTATTGTTTGACTATACTTACTGACTGCCAACTACGCTGAGACCCTGTTGTATTCAACCTGTTTATATCGTTATTTAAACCAAAGTTGAAGTCACCTCCTATAATTAGTGAACAATCCCCGTGTTTTGAAAGTGCATGGAAGAGTTGGTGGAAAAAAGAGGGGTCATCAACATTTGGACCATATATACTGACAATACATAGCTTCTGGCTATGGATAGCTATTTTAATTATTATGTGTCTACCTTCAGGATCTATAGTTTTATCTAATATTTTAAAACTAACGTTTTTGTGGATTAAGATTGCTACACCTCTCTGTCTAGAGTTATAGCCGGCCGCAAACACATCAGGGAACTCAGGTGAATTAAGCTCACTTGCATTTGTAGCTGATTTATGGGTTTCTTGCAATAAGACAACATCTGCCTTTAATCTAGTAAACTGGTTAATGATCTTAATTTTTTTCTCTCTGGTGCCAGCCCCATGCACATTCCATGTCACAAACTTTACATTCGCCATAGATGTGAGTGAGAAGTTAGAAGGTGTATGCCCTTGAGAAAATAGTCATACATAGACCCAGGTAGCATCATATGATGTGCTTGTGATTGACTGATGATCAGGAAAGAAGCAGACAAATAAGATAGAAATACACAAAGAAATAAAAAAGTGCAAAGCGTAAGAGAGTGTGAAAAAGGATAAACCATAGCCCGTGCCTTGTGTACCCAGCCGTGAACAACAACCATACCAATGTGCTCTTGAGCTGTGCGTGTATTTCATTTATCACCGTGTACCAATCTGTGCGCCTTTTTTATTTACTTATTTTATTTTATTTATTTTTTTAAGTCATTGAAACATCCTTTAAATCCACCTGTGGTGTAACTAATAAAGCCAAGGGGTGATCTTCTGATCCCTGAACAACTGTCCATTAATATAAAGTCTGTCAACCGATATGGTGGCTTTAACGCCGTCCATTATGTATTTTTTCCTCATTGTGAACAGTACTCGCCTGCGATCTAGGATTTCCTTAGGAAACTGATCATTAACACTAAAGTCTGTCCCTCTCAGTTCCCTGCCGCAACTTCTAACAAATTCTTTTTGTTTATAATGCTCAAATTTAGCTATGATCGGGCGAGGATGGGTTTTGTCTGGTTTCTTACCTCTGAGCCGGTGGACTCGATGAAAAGTGATGTTTTTTACCTGATCCGCTGGGATTTTTAGCCTCTGCTGGAGAAAGTTCCGGACCGTTTCTTCGGCTATCTCACCCTGCTGCTCCTGGATGCCTGCAAAGACGAGATTATCTCTCATACTTCGCGACTGTATGTCCAGAATGGATTCCTTCATTTTCTTATTTTCCCCTGAAAGCTGGATAATCCCTTCTGTCAACTCCGTAACCTTCCCCCTCAGCGCGTCATTCTCCGCGGCCATAGCTGTTAGCTGGGCTTGGCTAAACTCCACCGATTCTCTCAGAGACTGAAACTCCTTATGTAGAACTTCTACCAAGGCGAGACGCGCGTCAAGGCTGGTAAGCTTCTTGTCGATGGATTCCAAGATGTCACTGAAGTTCCTGTCGGGAGACAGAGTAGAAGATGAAGATGACGCGCTGGTAGAATTAGAACGTGTGCGCTTAAGTGACGGTGTGTTAGCAGCCGTAGACTTCTGGGCCTTCCCCATCACGATGCTATCAAAACACTCGTCCAGGTAGCACTCCAGGCTCGTCACAGTCTCTTCGTCCAGTTTGTTCCCTCGTTAAAAGTAAGACAATTGTAAATGTTTGGGCTTTTACTTTGTGTTATTTTCAGTTATTGGTTCGTTCTTACCTTAGCGTGTTTGGTTTGAGTTACATGAACGCCTCCATTTTACTTACGCACAGCTCTCGCGAGATCTCAGCCGCTCATCTTCTTCTTCTTCTTCTTCTGTGACCTGTGAGGCGTCTGTTTGAGAAACAGACGCCTCACAGGTCCCCAACTGGCATCTTCATTAAATAGTACCCGCAAAACACCAGTGTCAACATCTACAGTGAAGAGGCGGCTGCGGGATTCTGGGCTTCACGGCAGAGTGGCAAAGAAAAAGCCATATCTGAGACTGGCCAATAAAAGAAAAAGATTAAGATGGGGAAAAAGAACACAGACATTGGACAGAGGAAGACTGGAAAAAAGTGTTGTGGACGGATGAATCCAAGTTTGAGGTGTTTGGATCACAAAGAAGAACGCTTGTGAGACGCAGAACAAATGAAAAGATGCTGGAAGAATGCCTGACGCCATCTGTTAAGCATGGTGGAGGTAATGTGATGGTCTGGGGTTGCTTTGGTGCTGGTAAGGTGGGAGATTTGTACAGGGTAAAAGGGATTCTGAATAAGGAAGGCTATCACTCCATTTTGCTACGCCATGCCATACCCAGTGGACAGCGCTTGATTGGAGCAAATTTCATCCTACAACAGGAAGATTGACCCTAAACACACCTCCAAATTGTGCAAGAACTATTTAGAGCAGAAGCAGGCAGCTGGTATTCTATCGGTAATGGAGTGGCCAGCGCAGTCACCAGATCTGAACCCCATTGAGCTGTTGTGGGAGCAGCTTGACCGTATGGTACGCAAGAAGTGCCCATCCAACCAATCCAACTTGTGGGAGCTGCTTCTGGAAGCGTGGGGTGCAATTTCTCCAGATTACCTCAACAAATTAACAGCTAGAATGCCAAAGGTCTGCAATGCTGTAATTGCTGCAAATGGAGGATTCTTTGACGAAAGCAAAGTTTGATGTAAAAAAAATCTTATTTCAAATACAAATCATTATTTCTAACCTTGACTCTATTTTCTATTCATTTCACAACGTATGGTGGTGAATAAGTGTGACTTTTCATGGAAAACACAAAATTGTTTGGGTGACCCCAAACTTTTGAACGGTAGTGTATATATATCCTCATAAAATCTTACTTATGGAAGGTAATTCCCCGGTATGTGGTTTGTAGTGTCCTTTTATTTGTGCACCCATAAGCGGAGTAAAAGTCGGGCATCCTGTGAAGTAGCTCTGGAAGTTGGAATACAAAATCGAAATTATGTATTAAGTTAGACTATCAATCATTTATTTCAATCAATTGGTCCCATGTAGCCCCTAAAAGGGTGACGTTTTCAGTCAGCTAATTTATCTGGAAATCGGTTGAGAATTCACCGGATTAAGAGTATCTAAAAACATAAAGTACCACTTTCCTGAATTGACGTGTATTCTCTCTGAGCGCAGCTTGGTCTGACCTAAGATGGCCGCTCTGTCGGCACGCCTCTCACCCGACGACGGGGCGTCTACGTATATGATGTCTATGATTTTAGTTCCCGAGTAGATGACGCACATGCTTCTTCATCGTCTTAAATGAGTCAGACTAAAAGCATACTACCGCCACCATCTGGTGATAAAGTTATCACGTTTATAAAATATAATTATCACTTTTATACAATATAATTATCATGTTTATACAATATAATTATCACGTTTATACAATATAATATCACGTTTATACAGTATAATTATCATGTTTATACAATATAATATCACGTTTATACAATATAATTATCACATTTATACAATATAATTATCATGTTTATACAATATAATTATCATGTTTATACAATATAATATCACGTTTATACAATATAATTATCATGTTTATACAATATAAGTAGGAACATTTTATTTTTTCAAGTGGCAGCAATACTCTTCCGTACATTTCCTAACTTTTCATTTAAACCTAAGTTGGTGGACTGAACTCTTTCACTATTTACTGAACCATGTCTGAAGGAAAAAAACACATCAGCTTTCTATACAAAGTTGGGCACACTGTATTTATTAACCTGGAACAGATCCATGGATTTAGCGAGACTTTCTCTCATTTTATACACATTGAAAGCTATTAAATTTTATCTATAAAGAGTCAAATCAATGTGAGAAAGTAGACTTTCTGCTTTCCTCCCATGGCAGCATTAGTGAAAGTGGAAAAAAGAAGAGCCAAATCAGCGCAGCGCAAATATTGAATATCAAACCTATAAAAATAATTTCACTGTCAAAATTTCACAGTTTTGTCTTTCAAAGACCTTCTTGTCATTCCCATCATGGCTGAGTAAACAACATCCTTATAAAGCTCCAAATTTTAACTCCGTAAGGCAAACTTGGAACAGATCCGACAGTCTCATCTCCCCTTCTCCGCTTCTTCAGTTCTGAAAACTTAAAACCTCCAGGCTTTGGATTACCATGGGAAATCAATGCCTGGTGCTTTAAATCCTGGGCCTTGCAATGGAAAAGGGGCTACTGTCAGACAATGCTGGCTACCTCCTTCAAACTCATGGAGTCTTTTCATCTCTACAGTTTGTTTCATTTTTATTACTGATGGAAACATGGTCAATAATTATAAACAAGCTGATCAGAAACATATGTTGTGTCAGACCTGCCAATGAGCCTGATCGGCCGTGGTCCAAATCTATCCATCAGAATTCCCAGGGGCAGTGTAGCTGCACTCAAGAAGAAGGAGCCAATGGTGAAGCCAAGATTCAGCATCTCATCCTGTTCCACACAACTCTGCCATCTGCTCCCCAGCTCCACTGTTCTGTTTGTGCCAATGGTCTCATTTTCTGGATGAAAAGAGAAACAATAATCCACAATTATGACCTTAGAAATAAGCCAACCAATATACACAGTAGACCAGGGGTTTCCAAAGTGGGGGCTGGAACTCCTCAGGGGGTCACGGGAGACCTCTTGGGGGTCAGAAGATTTGTTCTGTGCTAAAAAGATTTACTACTTACTTATTTGTGGAACCAATACAAATGTAACCCTAACCCTAAACTTTGCAAGATGCTCAACATTCCTCAGTTTAACATGGGGAAATCTGCACATAAATCTGACGAGATCCGGTTAAGAATTGCTGCATGCAAAATGGACAGCTGTGTAACGATTTTCAAAGAATTGTGGTTAGACGGCAGCGTCCCGACTGAAGCAGTAGGATTAGAGGAGTGCACGCTGTACTGGGCCGATCGAACGGTGGATGCTAATAAAACAAAGGAGGTGGTCTGGCAATCTACATCCACAACTCCTGGTACACATAGGCAAAAATAGTCAGAACCTTCTGCCCACCTGACCTGGAATACCTTGCAGTTAAGTGCAGACCATTTAAACTGGCTAGAGAGGTCACCTCTGTGATAATCAGACCTCTCAACTTTTATCAAAAATTAAGAGTGAGATTATGCTAATTTTGGGGGGCGGGGCTTGTTTGGGGGTGGGACCCTGGAAGAGCCGGTGGAGTCAACTCCATCTCATTTTTATCCCACCAGACATTGAAGTAGACATGTATTACTTTTGTTAAAAAGAGAAAAAGACGTGTTAATACTTTATTGTTCAGTTAGTGGATTAAAACATAATAAATTAGTTCAAATAATACTGAATAAAATAAAGTAGTTTTAAGTTATTAACCGAATTATTACACAGTTACAGATTCATTTATGGGTTTGTTTCATTGTAGATCTATAACCTGATTGGTGAATCAGGCTGAGTTTCATCAAGCCTATATGGCATATGGCATATCCGACAGTTTCCCCTCAGCAGCAACACTGAAGCACACAGAGGTTCCCGCTGCGTCTTTACGCACAATCCAGCTGCTGATGTCTCCCTCTTTTCAGCTCAATGCACTTCTAGACTGTTACAGTTTATAACAGTCGGTTCTGCTAGAGGTTTTTCCTTCCCGCTAACGGGTGTTTTTTCTTTCCACTGTCGCTTCATGCTTGCTCAGTATGAGGGATTGCAGCAAAGCCATGTACAATGCAGACGACTCTCCCTGTGGCTCTACGCTTCTCCAGGAGTGAATGCTGCTTGTCGGGACTTTGATGCAATCAACTGGTTTTCTTATATAGGAACATTTTTGACCAATCTGTATAATCTGACCCAATCTGTATAATATGATTGAACTTAACTTTGTAAAGTGCCTTGAGATGACATGTTTCATGAATTGGCGCTATATAAATAAAATTGAATTGAATTGAATAACCATTATCATCACCTTTCACAGCGACAGGTTTCTCATCTCAGTCGCCGCGCTGACCAGACAAATCTGTATTTGTCTCGTCAGTGCGCTCTGGGCGGTGAGGTGGGTTGATTTTACCCCCGTTGGTGCGCTGCGTGCGAGGGATAAGCAGTGGGGAAAATGCATAAATAAAGACTGTAAAGGGCTCATTTAGAGGAAACAGGGGGACTGACAGGTCTGAGATCAAGACCCTGATATTACAAGTTCTTTAAAATGACCCTTAAAAGTGCGCACCAAAATTACATGTAACATAATTTTGCGCACCTGAATTAAAGCGCAAGGCAGCATGCCCACCGAAGCGCCACTGATTCTATGTTGTTAAAAACAAAAGAGCATGAAACACAGCTACTAACTCTCCTATTGACCTTAACTGGCACACTTTGCTACGGATGTGAGGACATTAAACGTAGTGATTCACGTTTTGAATGGTGAGAAAAGCAACTGGGTCCGAAAAGGAGGGGGGACAGGAGCAAGCGCTGAGGCACAGAAATACGGTGCATGTAGTTAAAAAATGCAGAATTAATAAAAACGAAACTTATAAACAGACTAAGTGGCGTTTTAAACTGCATCTGGTTAGCAGAACTGTTTTATGATCCAGAGTGCAGCCATGCCTGGTTCTGAATGAAGGCAATATCTGGCAGAAGCTCTTCCCCCACCCCCCACCCCCTTTCCTCCTGTGTACGCAGTACAGGACCGTACCGGCTTACTGGTTAAGACTAAAATTATTCATAACTCTGATCGCTCTATTAACACGAACTGCAGCAGGAATTACGGATGGCCACAAGCTGTGAAAGAAGCGAAACAGCTCAGCAGAAGGCGGAGTTTTGTCGTCCTCAGCCCAGATGGGCTTTGTGATTTTTATGCGTGAGAAATGCCATGTTTGCGTGTGAAAGGCCATGTGTTGCGTGTGACTCATTAAGTCAGTGAAATGCGTGTCACACGGTCAATGCGTGAAAGTTGAGAGCCCTGGTGATAATCATTGCAACGTATGTGCAGCCGAGAGCTAAAGCTACGCTTGCTCTTGAAGAAGTTTACTGCTATGTTATTGGCCAAATGAACAGTTGTCCAGAAGCAGCTATGATAATCGTGGGGACTTTAACCTCCTCCGTTATTGTGCCTGTCCCCAAGAAATCAAAAATCCCTGCCTCAATGACTATTGTCCCATCGCTCTGACCCCCGTCATCACGAAGTGTTTTGAGAGATCCTCCTAAAGTACATCAAGGACGCCATCCCTGCTGGCCAGGACAGCCTGCAGTTTGCCTACAGGGAGAAGCGCTCCAGAGAGGACACTGTCTTGTGAGCACTGCACTCAGCACTGACTCATCTACAGTAGCCCAACACCTGTGTTAGGATGCTCCTCGTGGTCTTCAGCTCAGCATTCAACACCGTGCTCCCAGACATGCTGGCTCTAAAGCTCCATAACATGGGACTATCCACACCTCTCTCCTCCTGGATCAGTGACCTCCTCACCAAGGAACCCCAGGTGGTGAGGATAGGGAAATACATATCTGCTCCACTGATCCTCAACACAGGAACGCCGCAGGGCTGTGTCCTTAGCCCAGCCCTCTTCACCCTTTTCACTCAGGACTGTTCTGCTGTACACCCCACAAACAGTGGTGAAGTTTGCGGACGACACCACTCTAGTGGGTCTCATCTCCAACAATGATGAGTCCCATTATATGGATGAGGTCAGCAATCTTACACAGTGGTGCTCCAGGAACAACCTGATCCTGAACACCAGTAAGACCAAGGAGGTAATAATAGACTACAGGAGCTCCAGGAGGACTGAACACGCTCCTATCTACATACAGGGGGAAGTGGTGGGGCACATGGGCAGAATTAGGTTCCTGGACTGGACCTGGACTTCCCACTAAAATGCTAAAGAATATCTATAAAGCTACCATAGAGTGTGCTGGTGAAGATTCTCAGTCGTCCAGGTCATGGTCATTCCAAAATAGTAAAAAACAAAGCATCTGGACTTGTTTTCCGCAGTTTGAAGACGTTTTTGCTTCCTATCCAGGAAGCTTTCTCAATTCAAAAAGTCTGGAGTAATGTGGAGTATCAAGCTTTATACTACTGCCCAAAAAGGCCTTTTTGGGCAGTAGTATAAAGCCAGCGCAGGGGAGACCGCTCTCCAGGGACTGAAGCACTGCGGGCGGAGGCAGCGCCCAGGTTGGAGCTGTCTGGGAGGGATAGGTCTCGAGCCTGGCGCAGCAGTATTCCTTCACCCAGACTTGGTGGACCTTTTTGAGGAGATTGACTGGGACTATTGGGCAGGATTCTCCCCGCCACTCGGCTCTCCTTCCTCCACAGTTCCCGCTCCTGCTGTCCCCGCTGCTGCTGCTGCTGCTGTTCCCGCTGATGCTGCAACTCCCGCCGCCGCTGCTGCTTCCGCAGCTCCCGCCGCTCCCGCCGCAGCTCCATCCGCAGCCTCTCCCTCGCCGTCCGGCTCCTCCCGGCGCAGACGGCGGGCTCGCCGGCATAACAACACCACCTCAGCTCTGCCGGAGGTTCATCTGAGCACCAAGGCTGCAACTCCGGCGACCGGGGCCGACTCCACCTCCCTAGTGGTCCTTTCTGACTGCACTGCGGCTATTCCGGCGAGCGAAGAGAGACGCTTTCCAGCTCTTCGTCATCTCGGTCACCACCTCCATGATTCTCAGCTGGTCCCTTGAGTGCGAGCTCTGCCCAAGATTCACAGGGTTACAATCCCACCAGCCCGAGCCCTGCACATCGAGGAGATCCAGCTGTGGGACTTCTTCTACGGTGGGCGAGACGGCCTCCTTCCCAGCTGGCCTGCCGCTGCCTCTTCGCCGCCGGCTTCTTCAGAGGGTCTCGCCTCTTCTCCGCCGCCGGCCTCATCCGAAGGTCCTGCCTCCACGCCGGCCGATGAAAGACCCGCTCCGCCGGCCAACCAAAGACCTGCTCCGCCTCAGACTCTGCTTCGCCGGGGTCGCCCACCGCGAAGCCCGCCGCCTGAGAGCCTGCTGCTCCGCCGCCGGCTGACTCTGCCTCGCCGTCGCCGGGGTCGTCCTCCACGGCGCCCGCCTCGGGCTCTGCTTTTCCTGGGTCGCCCCCCGCCTGAAAGCCTGCTGCTCTGCCGCCGGCTGACTCTGCCTCGCCGCCAACGGGGTCGTCCTGCACGGCGCCCGCTTCGGGCTCTGCTTCGCAGGGGTCGCCCGCCGCCTGAGAGCCTGCTGCTCCGCCGCCGGCTGACTCTGCCTCGCCGCCGCCGGGGTCGTCCTCCACAGCGCCCGCCTCGGGCTCTGCTTCGCCGGGGTCACCAGCTACGACGCCCGCCACAGACTCTGCTCCTCCACCATCGGGTTCACCCTCCGCGACGCCCACACCAGGTTCTGCCACGCCCGGGCCATCCTCCACGGTGCCCGCCGCAGACTCTGGTGCTCCGCCGCCTGCCGCGCCCAGGCCGTCCACCACGGAGCCCGCCGAGGACTCTGCTGCTCCGCCACCTGCCGCGCCCGGGCCGTCCTCCACGGAGCCCGCCGAGGACTCTGCTGCTCTGCCGCCTGCCGCCCCCAGGTCATCCTCCACTGGCCCTATCTGGTCCCAGGCCACCGCCGCCGCTCTCAAAGGCGTCGCTCCCAAGCCGCCGCTCTCAAAGGCGTCGCTCCCAAGTCGCCACTCTCAAAGGCGCCGCTCTTAAGCCGCCGCTCCCAAGCCGCTGCTCTCAAAGGCGTCGCTCCCAAGCTGCCACTCTCAAAGGCGCCGCTCCCAAGCCGCCGCTCCCAAGCCGCTGCTCTCAAAGGCGCCGCTCCCAAGCCGCCGCTCTCAAAGGCGTCGCTCCCAAGCCGCCGCTCTCAACGTTCCTGAGTTCCAGCGCGCTCTACGTTCCTGACCCTAACCCTAACCCTAACCCTAACCCTAACACTAAATCCAACTTTCTGTAATTTTGGTTAAGAGATAAAAAGGAGATAAAAAGGGAGGAAAATGCAAGCAAGCAGGGAGCAGAGAAAAGAGCGTCCGAGTAGGCAGGACAAGCAGCCGACAGAGAGCAAGTTGTCGAGAGACAGCTTCAGTATGGAAAAGTGAAAGGTACAGCACTATACTAGATGACATTTGTGGGGAAATTGCCTGAGTGAAAGAATGAAAACCTAAAAATTATTTAAAAAATTGTTATTAAATACTTTCTGTTGTCATTAAGTAAAAATGTCATTGTTTTTCTGGCAACAGAAGGTGGAAGGAGTGAGGAGATGGAGAGAAAAGAGAGCAGCAGACACAGATGTCCAACCAGGTTAAACGTGACACAGAACTAACTCTTGTGATTGCCAGGGACAGAAAAATGGAAATATGTATCTATTGACTAATTTTATCATCGTTAAGATAATGCCTTAATATTAATACTGATTTTAGTGATCTTGTTTAGATTGTCAAGATTATTTTTAAAAATAAATACATTGTGCAGTATCTGGCTTCAAACAAGGTGTCACAATGCTCAAGAAAGCTTAAATAAAAAGCTTTTTTTCCCCCAGTAAGGTTTTCTCAGATTCCCCCACAAGGGGTTGGGCTCAGCCCCCAATGATCCCGGGCCGAGTAAATGCCTCTGCACAGCACTTCAGAGCCTTTTTCTAATCTCAGTGGACTTTAAATATGCATTTGTGTCCTCCATGCTCCCCACCTTTAATCAGTATGTTACCTGCAACATTATAGACAATAAAACACTAGACTTACTGTTGTTGTGCTTTCAGCCAAGTGGAATAAACTCAGACTGTGTCTAATGCTATGAGCTACAGGCACCAAGGGGCTGCCCCTTACACTAGGTTGCCTGCTGAAACTATAAGGCCATGGTCCCCGGACTCCTCTCTTTCTCCCACTGTTCGCCAGCAGCACCAGAGAGAAGAAACTCTATTCCTGTCTTTGGCTCACATGAAGAGAAGATCCGTACTGGAGAGACCCGCAACCATATGCAGGCAGGCCCCAGCTAAGTAAAATCTGTTTTCTGTGAAACCCACATCAAATCAGAGCAGCGGTGATCTTTCTAAACTGACTCATCCCAGTCCGGGATGACAAGGCGTGAGAGCTTTTTGCTCTCACGTCTTGTGAAGCTGGAAGGCACTGCGCATCAAGCTAAAGCTTATTACATATTCCACAAGAATATAGTTTTTTCTTGTAGTCAGGGTTACAAAAACACGTAAAATGTCATGATCTTGGCACTAGTGCTGGTCAGATTCACCATTTGACACACCTGTGCAACTCCGCCCCGTTCTCATCAGCCTTCACCAAATCCACCTGCACCTCAGACTATATAACCAGCTCTCAGACCAGTCACTAGTGCCAGACTATTACAAGCCACTGGTGAGTTTAATCCAGCATTCTGAATCCTGCTTGCTTGTTTCTGCCTTCTGATTCTCTGAGCTTGCCAAGCCCCTGTCGGACCTGATTGTTGTGCTGTCTGGATCTCTGACCTGTTTTCTGTACCCTTACTCCTCCCCCGGCCCCCAATTCAGCTTTGGGTTTTCCCTGGATCTCTGATCACCTGGCTCTGACCCTGGATCTGTTTTCAGACTTAGGAAAAGTGCTCCACAATTGCTGCCATGATTACAAATGTTATTAATTGCTTTTAGACCTGTTATTAAATTTTGCTAAGCTGGGATATCAGATAGGGTTACCAAAATGATTTGTACTTAAAAAAATGCCAGAATGGTGAATGCAGATTTTTTCATTACTTTCTTTAAATTCAGAAGTTTGCATGTGATTAGTTGAGATAATGACAAAGGTTCTGAACTTGCCACACATATCATACTTGATTAGCCTAACTGAACACCAAGTCAGGATCAAAACATTTACCTATGCAGAGGTGAGAATAGAAGCCCTCCTTCTTCAGCATGATAAGCAGTGAAGCCCAACCCAGCAGAACAGCAGAAAACAGCAGATTCTCCATAATGGCCGTGACTGCTATCCACCACCTCCTCCTATAGGCCTGGGCCAAGCTGGGAGCCATGATAGCTGGGGATGATGAGGAACACATTATCTCACTAAACAGCATGACATTTACCAATCACCCGCAGAAAACCTTCAGTTATGATTAATATATGAATAAGTCCATATTATTTTCATATAGTTTACATTTTTCTACCAAAATGTCCCTAAAGTCCCTAAAGAGTCTGAATATAAAACCATTAACTAACCATTAATTGTGTTTAGGATAAGCTTTGTCTGAACTGACAAAATGAAAAATTTACTATACATCCAAAGTGCACTTGTTTACATTTAAAACTCAACCAGTGCGATTTTAGTCTAATTTAAAGGGACAATGACTACACATTTCAGTTTCTGAGGTTTTTGGGGGTATAATATTGTCTGTTGTGCACTGTTGAGGCTGTGTTACTATCAAGAGCGGGTACAAAAGGCTCTGCTCATAGGCGGTCAGCTTTGTTTCTTTGCTCAAAAACGTTCAGATCATAAAACAGTTTATCTTTCTACATACTTCATATTTTACAATCAGAGCACACCATCAAGCAAACAGCCTTCCAACCTCCCCTCTCTTTCTCCCCTCTCCCCTTTCGAATGGAAGTTGACTCTTACTCACGGAGTATGACAGAATCGGAGTCGCTGAAGTTGATTTATGGGGAGTTACCACACAATTATAACCTCAAGTTGACCGGCGGTGAAGTTAGCATTAGGTTGGATATTGGATATTCCACTCCATGGCTTCAGCCGTGATTGCCTCCTGTTCGAGCCGATACAGGGAGGCTGATCTGGGAATGCCGCCCTCTGTCTGCTCGCTCGCCGTGGAGCACCAATATCAGTATCCAACCTAAAATCAATTTCACGGCGGTCCTACAGGGGTTGGACAATGAAACTGAAACACCTGGTTTTAGACCACAATAATTTATTAGTATGGTGTAGGGCCTCCTTTTGCGGCCAATACAGCGTCAATCCGTCTTGGGTTTTCTTATATAGGAACATTTTTGACCAATCTGTATAATCTGACCCAATCTGTATAATATGATTGAACTTAACTTTGTAAAGTGCCTTGAGATGACATGTTTCATGAATTGGCGCTATATAAATAAAATTGAATTGAATTGAATTGAATTGAATGACATATACAAGTCCTGCACAGTGGTCAGAGGGATTTTAAGCCATTCTTCTTGCAAGATAGTGGCCAGGTCACAACGTGATGCTGGTGGAGGAAAATGTTTCCTGACTCGCTCCTCCAAAACACCCCAAAGTGGCTCAATAATATTTAGATCTGGTGACTGTGCAGGCCATGGGAGATGTTCAACTTCACTTTCATGTTCATCAAACCAATCTTTCACCAGTCTTGCTGTGTGTATTGGTGCATTGTCATCTTGATACACGGCACCTCCTTCAGGATACAATATTTGAACCATTGGATGCACATGGTCCTCCAGAATGGTTCGGTAGTCCATGGCAGTGACGCGCCAATCTAGCACAAGTATGGGTCCAAGGGAATGCCATGATATGGCAGCCCAAACCATCACTGATCCACCCCATGCTTCACTCTGGGCATGCAACAGTCTGGGTGGTACGCTTCTTTGGGGCTTCTCCACACCGTAACTCTCCCGGATGTGGGGAAAACAGTAAAGGTGGACTCATCAGAGAACAATACATGTTTCAAATTGTCCACAGCCCAAGATTTGCGCTCCTTGCACCATTGAAACCGACGTTTGGCATTGGCACGAGTGACCAAAGGTTTGGCTATAGCAGCCCGGCCGTGGATATTGACCCTGTGGAGCTCCCGACGGACAGTTTTGGTGGAAACAGGAGAGTAGAGGTGCACATTTAATTCTGCCGTGATTTGGGAAGCCGTGGTTTTATGTTTTTTGGATACAATCCGGGTTAGCACCTGAACATCCCTTTCAGACAGCTTCCTCTTGCGTCCACAGTTAATCCTGTTGGATGTTGTTCGTCCTTCTTGGTGGTATGCTGAAATTACCCTGGATACCGTGGCTCTTGATACATCACAAAGACTTGCTGTCTTGGTCACAGATGCGCCAGCAAGACGTGCACCAACAATTTGTCCTCTTTTGAACTCTGGTATGTCACCCATAATGTTGTGTGCATTGCAATATTTTGCGCAAAACTGTGCTCTTACCCTGCTAATTGGACCTTCACACTCTGCTGTTATTGGTTCAATGTGCAATTAATAAAGATTGGCCACCAGGCTGGTCCAATTTAGCCATGAAACCTCCCACACTAAAATGAGAGGTATTTCAGTTTCATTGTCCAACCCCTGTATATGAGCCTGTGTTATGTTCATATTTTCATCACATTTTACTGAAGTAAATTGAAGTCAGAGTTTTCGAACAAACTGATTTTGAAAAACATTCTGTACCAACAGGGAAGGTGGTGACCACAACACTGTCATTACCCGTAAGTTTATTTATTTTCTAAATGTTGTCTCGTCTGATAAAGTATGAGCTCGCTCTGAAGCAGCAGGGAACCGCGGCGGAGACTGGTGCTCTGCTTTCTGCTGCAGGGTGGAGAGCAAAGCTACGGGGTGGAGACCATGTTTGACCCGTTTTCCAAATATGGTTGTAGCCAATCAGAGTGAAGTCAACTAGGTAGCGCTGCATACCATTACCCAACCCAACCCATTTACTCAGGAGGTACATTTGGCCTGACAAAAAAGATGACATTTTTTCCTTGGAGAATTTACATATGTAGCAATGCCAACAACTACAAGAAATAGTCTATGCAGTGATGTCATGGTAACTTTAAGGAACATGTATTTAACTAAAGATTAACTGATTCGTTTTAATTAATCTATAATATATTTTTTTAAAAGGGTAATCTCAGGACAAACGAGTGAAAAGCAGTATAAAGAAAATAGGAATAAAGCAACAGAAAAAGTTTATGCCAAATTGAAGCGGGTCCTACTCAATCCAGGTCCCAGTACTCAATCTTCATTTTCACAATTTTATCCAATTCATTGTAATCTGATTTAGGCCCATTCAGTGATTATTCTAATATAATTTCACTTTGGGAAAACAAACTCAGTTTACTTCAACTCCATGATACTCTATGATTTAAGTTTTGTTAGAATCATTCTGGATGGTTGTATTTAGGGAAGGATCCTATGTGGCAGTGTGTGCTGCAGCGAATATGGGTGAAGACTCTTTCCTTGGATTCCCATGATGTGAACAGGATGCTCATGGTTGTTTATAATGTTTTTAATCTTATCAAGCAACTATCTTTCTGCACAATGCTCTCTAGAAGTCGGAGCAGTCTCCTAAAAAGAGCCTGTCATCTTTATCAGCTTGTTCAGCTTGCTTGGATGCTGATGCTGAAGAAATTCCATTCTAACATAGCAGACTGCAGAAGATATCACACATCTAAAAACATGCCTTCTCAAGAAATGTGGTTTGTTTTGAATATTCTTGAAGATAGCATCACTGTAACCCAGTCTGTTGTCAAGGTGACCACCAAGGTATTAATATTTTTCTCCCTTGTCCAATTCTTCTTCCCTGTTGTAAAACAAGCATATTCCTGTTTCTTTTGAAATCTACAATTACCTTTTTTATCACATTCAACATGAGCTGACTATTACTACACTGTACCACATAGTAGTCCATCAACTACTCTCGTCCATCTGTGATACACCCATCTGAGTATTTGTGCAGATAATAGAACTGTGACTTGCACAGGAAGTCTGATGTGTAAAAATTGAAAAGGTGGGAGTATGGTCCTCTGTGGTGCTCTTGTCCTGCTAAACACATTGACAGACACAGCACAAAGTGGTCTGTGTCTAGTAGTCATCAATCCAAGAAATTGTGGAGCCATTCAAATGTGTCATTTGGAGTTTCTTATATAGTAAATCAGGCAGAATTACTTAAATCCGTGACAGAAAACAAATAACATGACCCTCATAGTGCTGTCTGCTTTCCTCAAATCACATCAGCCAAATCACAGAGTGATGGATGAACACAGGACAGACTCAATAATGGCAGTGTAGAAGATGACCAACAGCTCCTGTGGAAGGGTGTACTTCTTGAGTTGCTGCACGAATTACAGTCGCTGCTGGGCCTTCTTCCGAACAGTGTCTGTGTGAGGGTCATCAACCATCATGCCCACAATCTTGAACAGGTTGTGCTCCAGGTGGTTCTAACTCACCAGTGGACCAACCGATCCATTTCCAGTCTATGTGCAGACTTGTCACCGTCTTGGATTTGTGTCATTTGTGTACAGAGAAGAGGAGTGGGGAGTGAACACCCACCCAGGGGGTGCCAGTGATGATGGTTCTTGAGCAGGAGAAGATGCTCCCCATCCTCACCTGCTGCCGCCAGTTGGTCAGGAAGTTGGTCAGGTGGAAGCTGGCCCTGGAGCTGGGTGAGTTTCTAGTGGAGAGTGTCTGGATTGATGGGGTTGAAGGCGGAGGTGAAGTCCACAAATAGGATCCTTTCGTTTTCCCCTGGGTGGTTAAGGTGGTCCTGGATGAAGTACAAGCCCAGCTTGACTGCATCATCTGCTGACTTGCTTTTCTGTTAAGCAAATTGCAAGGGTCCAGCAGAAGGCTTAGTATGTCCTTCAGATGGTCAGCACTACTTTCAAAAAAATTCTTGGCACACTAGTTGCTCAAGGGATTTCATGACTACAGACATTGATGCTACAGCCATTTAACCATGTGATGCTGTGCTTCCTAGAGACCAGGATGATGGTGGAGTGTTTGGAGCCTTTCTACCTTTAACTTTGTGATAGAGCATTCATGCAGAAAACTACAGCTTAGACATTTGAAAGAAAAGAAAATCAATGCATTTTTAGCAGAAAATATGTAAGAACCACGTTCTTCATACATTCCCATGGAGTGGCTAATGTAGTGGAGGTACGGGTTCTGAACCAGCCTGCCTGAGGTCCTGAACTGTGCCCAGTGCAGAATGTTGGAGAATTTAGAAACACCCTGTACTTCTGGACACCTGAATACAAAAGGCCCTGGAGTGCCAGGGAAATCTGCAGAATAAAAGCCTAGAATAAAACTTAACCCTTTAATTTTTGTTTTCAAGTTGACCTCAAGTAAGAAAGGTGTGATCACTTTATTCTGGAGAGGCAGTTATGGATATGTGTATGTACAGTAAGTCAGACCTTTGCCAAGCTAGAAGGAAGGAAGATGGCACCAAATATGTGGAGGTTTGAACCAGAGAGACCTGCAGTAGCTGCAATTATCATGATCATGATATCAAGGTATCATGATCTCAGCCCCACACACAGCTGGTGTTTGGATCATCCTAGACAGCGACACACTGGCCGGTATACATTTCCTAATACAGATTTAATGTTCAGCTCCGGCCTAATCTATTTAGGTGACATTTTGGGGTCTTGCTGTAGTGCACAGAAGGGAACCCCAACATAACTGTATGTCTCCCCAGCCTGAGTCAAAATGATACGATGAAAAAACACAAAGTTTGCCTTCATTTTAGTGGAGCTCTGCATGTGGGGATATCTGAGGGTCAAATATTAAATATTTGTTCTTTGTGTTCAGCTAAAAAAGACTGTGTTTAAGGAAATGGAATGCAGAAACTTAAGCTCCCAAACCCCCTCCACCACCACACACATGCCATATGCACACACATGCATGGAAAGTACCAGCCCATAATAATTCCTGGTGATTGTAACAACAGCTGGAACATTTCAGCAAACTTATTTTAAGTGTTACTGAGTTACATCCATCATATACATAGCAGGCTGTACACACCACCTCTGTTCCTTCAGGGAAACCATACAAATATATCAAACCCTAATTTGATATAGCTGCCAACCAACCTTTCCCAAATTTCTATCTAAAACCAGAAAGCTTTGAGAATTTTTAATGCTACATTTTTGGTAATATCTATAAAAGTGAGACTCGGCTTTATAGGAAGTGGTCTTGTCTATGTTTTACCATGGTATAAATTAAATCAGTTATCAAGCACAAAGCAACGGAGATAAACAGTAATTGTTTTTTATTTTGTTGGTTGCTTGTATTATAGGTTGTGATTTCTGAGTATGCATGAACACAGACTTTATAAGGACATAGTTCAAGGAGCACATTGCCTTAGATCAGGGATCACCAACCTTTTAGAAATTGAGAGCTACATCATTGGTATTGTGTGATATGAAGGGCTACCTGTACTGACCTTTGAATTACAACAGTCAGTGCCCACCTGAACTTTATGTAATAAAAGACTGTTTTAATGCCTTTATCATTTTAAAATATATGTAAATACAAGTACGATTAAAAAGGAAGAGTAACTAAATAAAATAACATTTTAGATGCAGCTCAATAGAGGGTTGTGCTATTTTCTTAACAGGCTTAAGGGCACCACATGTGGTCCTTGGGGGCACCAGGTTGGTTACCCCTGCCTTACATCAACACAATGAAGAAAGCAAGTAAATACCAAGTAAGTACCATACTGATTTGCCTTTGCTCTGTTCACTGACCTCCTAAGCCTGGGCTTATTCAATGAACATTACCTCATCCATCCAAAAGCACAAACCTCAAAATGACTTACTTTCTCTGTGTTTCTCCACCAACACTGCCTTGCGTCACCGTTTGTGATCCAACTGAAAAAAAGACTTAAATTTCTCTCTTGCGTGTAAGCACAGATATCCTTCCTTGTGAGTGGCAGCTGTATACACTGGCACATTAACACTTACATTGACCCTTTCCAGGTCTATAAATGGAGCTGAAATTGAACCTACCCACCCCCTTGCTGCCCTTATGACATACACAAACAGATATTGAGAAACACACGGCAAACATTTTGCACAGTGTGGTTTGGGCACACAAATGAGGTGCCCTTTTTAGCTGAGGTACTTTCCCCAGATTTTAACCATTAAATAAGAAAAAGGCTTAAAGCTTTCACATGTTATTTAGCTCTGGCAGGAGTCTGAGTTCAAGGCTGTGTTTGATGTGTTGTGCCATCAAGCCACGAGGAAAAATCAGTGTAAACAAATGAAACAGAACTATATTTCCATTTTCAACATTTTCGCGGTGTATCGATCAAGTGTTTTTACACATTTACATTATATTTTTTTATGCTTTGTGTCATTTTTTCTATTATTTTGGTCTGCTGGTGAAAATGGAAATATATACTTTGGTCACACTCTTTAGCCTCAAAACTACTCAAACAACTTATTTTTTTACAGGTGACTACTTTCACTTACAGATGACAGATGATCTCCAGAAGTCAATCCACATGATTTGGGATTTAAAAATAAAGGCATTTAAAAATCTCTACATTGACTCAATTTGACCTGTGTTGTTGTAAATGTTGCTACAGAATTGGACGTTTTATGTGAATACTATATCAGCATGACAATAGAAAACCTCCTGATGTCGCTCAACAAGTTTCAGCCAATTCTGATGTGGAATTTCAAAATAAGAGCCACTAGAAATCCGTACATATTAAGTAATTTTGACCAAATTTGCTGTCACTACAGCAACTAAACGGTAGATACTCAATCGATGCTTCCACTTCAGCATGACAGTAGAACACCTGCAGATGTGATCTTTTGTTCATTGATGCTGCGGGGTCATTCAAGTTTGGCTAATATTCTGTCAGCACACCACCTCTTCCTTTCTGTAAAGGTAAGTCCTCCATTCTAATTCATAACAGTCTAATCTTTAATGGCAATTTGGATATATATCAGGAAGGCAAGTAGAAAAATATGGACAGTTTATAGTCGTCACTACAAACTATCCATATTTTTATATAAATGTGACAGCAAGGACTGTAATATAAATAAAAAGTAACCAAGACTTTGTTTAAAGGTGCAGTTTGCCGTGGCCAAGGTCTGACCGGATTCTCCTGAACAGATGAGCAGCGCCATCCCCAAAAGGCTGAATGATGGATGTTTCCTGCACCACAAAGAATGAAATGGCCTACAAATATGCTATAAGTGAAATGTTAAAACTTAACAATGTTTTACCATTTTAAAAGTTAAATGTAATTACATTTAGTGTAAGCAAATTGCATAAACTCAATAAATGAAAAACTGTATCTTCTTGCCAGTTTATGTACATAAGATACACTTTTAGACATCCACTTGATCTAAATATGAATAAATGCCAATTACATAAGCATGTGAAATGGATTGCAAAATTTAATACACGTTAGTTGGACACAATTTTTGTATAAGTAAACATTTAAATAGTCTGGAAATATGGATATACAATATTTAAAGTTGAAAAGTGAAAATGAAAAGTAATTCCAAAATGTAAAACCTCAAGGTGCTAAAAAAATAAATACTTAAAAGCAGAAATCCAAAACACATTCTTGTGTATAATATTTCCTCTGGTTTAAAGTAAAATAACTAATCAGGATCTTTTTGACATGTAAACTTCTCTGCTTCCTCACATATGATTTCCCCTGCATGTTCACAGCAGCTGCACAGATTCTAAAGACTTGGTCTATTTTATAAACCAAGTTGATAGTTACAGTCTGGGAGATTATTGTGAAAACTTTGAGCCTCCTGATAAATCTTTCCACATGTATGTGGACATTTGCAATCCTCCTTGTGGCAGTTACATCCTCATCAGACAACTGGCCTCCTTTTATGAGTGGATGCTGGTAGAACAAGGTTAAATCACCTCTCAAACAGCAGATCTCCGATGGTAAAGCCTCTGTCTGCCGTCACTTCATCGCCAGGACGAAAATATTCCAGGAAGCCAGCGTGTTCCCTGCCACATACATTTTTCTTCTTCTCTTCTCCTAGGTGTGATCATCATTGCCTGTAGTGTGAGCATATTTCTTCATAGGTGACTCTGATTATGGAGAGGTCTGGTCAGCCTCTGCATCACAGCGGTTGTCATCTGTCAAACACAAGACCACAATAAGTTTATTAAACAGCATAAAACATACCAACACCAAGCTAATAGAGCACCACCTGCATCATTACTCATTCAAATATTCATATCACACACGTTCCTTCCAGTTTTTACAAACAGCCTTTGTTAGTATCTGGGATGCCATTTGTAAGGTTACACAGTCAAAATCTAACAGCAATATTTTGGGTTCTTTACTGTGATAAGAGGATTAAAATGGGTTTTCAGTTTTAAAGTTCTATTTTCAACATACATTTATACAGTTATATATTTGTAAATGTCACAGTTCCAAACTAAATATTTAATTACACAGCTAAATATTAAGCTTGTTATTTAAATATTTAACTTGGAACTGTGACTTATAGATTCATGAATAACAAAAATATGAAAAACGAACCCTGCCTTTTATCTCTCATTGTATAACTTTACAAACGGAACCCCATAGACCTACCAGCAGGGATGTAAAAATATGCAGATAATAATTTACAGAGGGAACAAAGCGAAAAGACGGCTGTTTTCATGTGAAAGCATATGTTTTATCAAGAGCGACACAAACTAAGGAATAAGAGTTAAAGATTGCTAACGTAAACATCCCTCAGCTTACCTGTGTCTCTCCTCTTTGTCTCCTGGATTTAGTTTTTAATGGAACTTCGTAGCCCAGCCACTTTTCTGGCATCTTGGGTCTTCTGTCGGTCTTTTGTCCACAAAATGAAAACAAAAAACATACGGTCGCTTCGGTGGTTTCTTCAAAGTTACACCGTGTAAACATGACATGTCTATGATTACAGCGTACGAGTGACCCTCATCAACATAATGTATGCACTGCTGCAGCATATCTGGTTCTTCCGTCTGTTCTGTGAAATATAAAAACTCCAAGGACCAACCACACGAAAAACAAAATCGCGTTAATCTACTCATATGTGTGCCGAAAAACGGGAAAAACGCAACTAGATTGGCGTCCATCTTGGTTCATCATGAAGGCTCCCGTTATCACTTCCGTGTAAACTTCGAAGACAGTCCCTCCCTTTCCGTTTGATTTTCGTCTTTTGTAAATGTTTTCTGAAATGTAAATGTGTTTCGAGATTTGTAAAAGTGTTTCGTGTTTTGTAAATTTGTTTTCTGAAATGTAAATTTGTTTCAATATTTGTAAAAGTGTTTCAGATTTTGTATTTTTGTTTTGCACTTCCCGGCCACCGTACATTATAGACCAATTGCTTTAACATCTAACATATGCAAGATAATGGAGAAAATGATAAATGAAAGGTTAACATACTATATGGAAAAGAAAGGATATATAGCCAAATACCAAAGTGGTTTTAGGAAAGGAAGAAATACAATGGATCCTGCTGTATGTTTAGAACACGAAATTAGAAAAGCACAAGTTAACAAAGAAAGTGTCGTGGCTGTCTTCTTTGATATAGAGAAGGCGTATGATATGATGTGGAGAGAAAGATTGTTAATTAGACTGTGTCAATTAGATATCAAAGGACAAATATATAGATGGATTAAGGATTTTTTACAAGGGAGATTAATACAAGTTAGAATAGGGAAGAATTACTCGAGAAAATATACTGTAGAGAACGGAACACCTCAAGGGAGCATAGTAAGTCCTTTATTATTCTCCATATTAATTAATGATGTTTTCAGTGAACTAGGAAATGGGATGGGGTTTTCACTTTTTGCGGACGATGGGGCAATTTGGAAGAGGGGAAGAAATCAGAAATTTATTGTTAAAAAGCTACAGGATGCTATTACAGAAATAGAGGAGTGGTCATATAAATGAGGTTTTAAATTCTCAGTAGATAAGACAAAGATAATGTTCTTTACAATGAAAAGAATTGGTACGGATCTAAAACTTAAGTTGTATAATCAAGAATTAGAAAGAGCAAAACACTTTAAGTTTTTGGGGTTATGGTCTGATGAGGGAATAACATGGAGTGTACATATCCAGAAAATACAATACAAATATAGGAAAGTGTTAAATGTTATGAGATGTTTGGTGGGAAGTGATTGGGGGGCTGATAGAAAAGCGTTAAAGGCAATTTACTGTGGATTAATTGGATAAGTACAGGATTATGGTTGTGTGGTATATGGATCTGCATCAAGTTCATCTCTAAAAAAGTTAGACAACATCCAGTTTCAGGCTTTGAGATTATGTACAGGGGCATTTAAAACAACTCCAAGAGCAGCATTACAGGTGGAAATGGGAGAAATGCCACTGGAGTTGAGAAGAATTCAGTTATCTCTTAACTATTGGGCTAATTTACAGGGCCATAGTGGAGCTCATCCAGCACAAAGCACTTTAACATCTTGTTGGGAAATGGAGAAGAGGGAGAGAAAAAGCTTTGGGTGGACAGTTAAAAAAAAAGCAATGGAGTTAGGATTAACTGATTTAATGTTCAGTCCAACAGTACCACTGCCAGCAGTACCACCTTGGATACTACCTGAAGCTAAAGTAGATCTTTCACTATTACAAAAGGGAAACAAGGTCAGGGGGTTTATTTTGAATTACAATAATGAAATACAATACAGGAATATATTAATAGTTACTACAGTTTCATTCAGATCTACACAGATGCATCAAAAAGTTTAGTTAACAAGACAGGAGTATCTTTTATTGTTCCAGAGTTTCATATTACAGTAGGAAAGAGGACCAGTGATAATATATCAGTATACACAGGAGAAATGCGAGTAATTTTGTTTGCAGTGCAATGGGTAGAGGAAATAAGACCTCTGAGAGTGATTATTTGTTCAGATTCATCTTCATTACTAATCAGTTTACAGAGAAGTCACTCAGACAGTAGACCAGATATTTTGATAGAAATCCAGCAAACATTATACAGAATTCAAATGATGGGCATTACAGTCATATTTTTGTGGGTACCAGCACATATGGGAGTTAAAGGAAATGAAATGGCAGATAAGGCTGCAAAGGACGCTACAACAATAGAAGAAATCGATTTGTCAGTTAAAATGAGTAAAATGGAAATAAAGAGCATTATTAAACAGAAGATGAAGGAAAGGTGGCAAAAGCAATGGGAGGAAGAGAGGAAAGGACGGTGGTTTTACATGATTCAGAGGAGAGTGGGAGAAATGAGATGCGCAGGGAGGAACAGAAGAGAAGAAACGATTATATCAAGACTTAGATTTGGGCACACGGGATTAAACAGTACATTATTCAAAATAGGTAAATATAACAATGGCAGATGTGAATACTGTGAGCAACAAGAGACAGTCGAACACGTTATGGTACAATGTAGGAAGTATGAAAGAGAAAGGAGGGAAATGGTTCAAAATCTAAAAATGGAAAGAATACAATTTGATTTAATAAAAATACTTAGAAAAAACTCAAGAGATAAGTGTTATGTAATTGTTTTTCATTATCTTAGATTAATAAATGTAATTGAGAGGATCTGAATCTTATTTTGGTTTTGTTGATATTGTTTTGTTAATTTGGTTGTGACTTGTTTTGTTTAGTATAAATACAGGGGTTGGACAATGAAACTGAAACACCTCTCATTTTAGTGTGGGAGGTTTCATGGCTAAATTGGACCAGCCTGGTGGCCAATCTTCATTCATTGCACATTGAACCAATAAGAGCAGAGTGTGAAGGTCCAATTAGCAGGGTAAGAGCACAGTTTTGCTCAAAATATTACAATGCACACAACATTATGGGTGACATACCAGAGTTCAAAAGAGGACAAATTGTTGGTGCACGTCTTGCTGGCGCATCTGTGACCAGGGGTCCGTTCTTCGTACGTTGCTTAAAACATCCGAGATCAAATGACACATCCAAGATGATTTCATCCGGCTAATCATGATCCGGCTAATTGGGTTCTTCGAACACACCTGTTGTTTACGATTAGTATCGCTGGATTGAGTTATCTGAGACAACTGCGTGTTCATGCGTTTGTTTAAAAGGGGAAATGTATCGATAGTAGAAACAATGATCAGCAACGCTGCTATTGGCTGTTCAGCATGGCCAAAGAACGCCCACAGCTTTTCTCCCAAGCAGAACAAGAGCTTGGAAGGTTATGCCGAATTTGAGTCATTAATTAAAACACCTCAAAATCTGTTAAAGCCAGGAGAGAGGGCTGGCAAAAAGCAGCAGACAAATTAATGCGTAAATACTGTCCATGGTAGATGTTTCTATCACTTTCTACAGTATGAATTTTTGCATTTTAATAATCTTATTAGGGTTCCAAGCCCGCAGTGCAGGCGAACGGCTATGCCGTTCGTCTGCTCTGTGAGCAGAGAACCCTATTGTTTTTCGTGTGTTTTTAAATTATTTATTATTATTATTATTATTATTATTATTATTATTATTACGGAATTATAACGCGTTGTGCAGCCCAAGCGGATTTATAACAAACCTATTGAATCAGGTATCTAAGTACAGAATGTGCGCCTCTACTCAAACCCAGAAATTCAGACCCCTCAACAACTAGGGGGCGCTATAACAAAGGACAATGCGTTTCGGCCTATAACCACCAAACTTCTGGTCCCACACTCAAAAACTTCACATCACTTTGTTTATTGGATGATTCTGCAAAATAAAGGGAATTGGCACACCCTTCGTTTCCCAGCTAGTTTTCGCGCTAAAAAAACACATTACAATTTTAATTTTTTTAAATATATTTTTAATTTTAATTTTATAGCATGTCCACTGTGGAGGACAACAGGCAGTGTTGCCAACTCAGCGACTTTGTCGCTATATTTAGCGACTTTTCAGACCCCTCCAGCGACTCTTTTTCAAAAAAGCGACTAGCGACAAATCTAGCGACTTTTGGAGACTCTTACGTGAAAGCACGTATCGTTCCTACTCTTGTCCTCCAGCGGCAGGTGCTGCCGTGGGGCGCCTCCCCCCTCCCAACTCCGTTCTCCCGCTACCGCAGGAGTCCCTCTCAGCGCTGCAGTCAGAGCCACAGCATGTTTACCCTCAGCGTCCAGACTGCAAATAAAGCGCACATGCGCCGGGATTGACGGCGCAGGTTGATCATAAATAACTGAATTTGAAATATTTTATCTTAAATAAATAACGGCGTTTGATTCACACAGCCACATGTTCATGTTTTACCGTGATTTGTAGGCTCCTTGGTGGACCACAAGGGAAAAAAGAAAACGTTAAAAAAAAAGTTTAAAAAAAATTGTAACTCCGCCATAGTGTCTCTTTATGGTTCATTTTGCCGGTCTCAAACCCGGGTAAAGGAGGAGGGTTAGTATTGTAATAAATTAAACATTAATAAAAAAAAAAAAAATAATAATAATAATAATAATAATACTAAATAAACATTAATGGAAAGAAAAAAGTAGCTCTATATATTCTGAGTGTTTTTACTCACTTTTTGTCTCTCTCTAACAACGTTATTTCTCCCACAGCGTCAATAATTTGCACATCACATCATGTGGCAGATTATGCAAATTAGGTGATGATTCATTCAGCAACTTCTAGCGACTTTTAGCACAGCCAATAGCTACTTTCCTTATTGAGGAGTTGGCAACACTGACAACAGGACGATTTGCATGGGGAAATAGAACAGGCTTTAGAAAATAAAAAAATGAAAAAAGATTGTCTTGAAAGTGATATTTACCTAAGAACTTTGACATTTGATAAAAACAAATAAAATTCTGTAACTTTGTTCTGTTGTTTGATACTTGCAACAGAAAAAATACATGTATTTAGTTCAACAATAAACTATAAGACATAGAACTAAGCAGTTCTGCATTTCATCTTCCTCTGGATATTTTAGCTGTGATAATCCTGTCTGACTGGGCAATGGCCTGTGAATGGGATGATTTGCTTATCAATGCACACTTTGTGACACCTTGGAAGGCTGAGACAACCTTGCCTCACACGGTCAAGCAATGGTCTGACTCTCCAAAGAATGTCTGACTTCTTTGTCTCTTCAGTCACATCCAGGTCATTCACAATCTTAAGTGAGCTTCTTAGCTTGTAGAACCTGTCCCTTGTCATCTTCTTGCTAATGACTGGTAGCTTACTTTGTTACAAGTTTGTCCTGGCCCACAGAGGACGACGACTTTCCCGCTCCCTCTCTGGCTCTTACTCTGTCTCATCAGATTCTCCTGCATTTTCTTCCTCTCCTTCTTCGTCACTATCTTCCCCTATCACAGGCTGATACTCATTCTCATCCTTTTCCTCATCTGACAGCTCCAAATCTGACTCTCTCTCTATTATCTGGTACTGAATCCTCTCTGCTTTGCTTCTGTCTCCTACAACAATGTGCAGTCATTAAATAAATTAAAATGGTCCCGGTGTCCACTACAGTTGACATTCATTAAATGACTGTTATTTCAAAACATAAATAATTAAAGTGTTTTCAGATGTAATAATATTGTTAATGACACATTAATAAACAAGAATATATATAATTATCATGGTAAAAATAGCAATAGATAAAGAATATTTGACTTACCTTTCCTCTTTCCATAAAATGTGGTTTTTATTATGGCGACCATCTTGTGAGGGGAAAAAAGTAAAGTTCCTAGCTTGCAAACCTATCACATGACACATCACTGGAAAGCCCAGGATGTCCTCTACAGAACACTATAGGGCTTGATAGGGTATCTCCAGATACTTAAGGGAAATACAGGTGGACAAAATGTCCACTACAATGGACATAAATGAATGGGCCGGTCTCAGTGTGTATATACATATATACACAGAAAGCTATATACACGGTAGACTGTGTGTTAATGTAACGCAGAAGGTCTGGAGATGCTACGTTGGTGTAGCTTGTAGGACCTGAACAGGGGAGAGAGGCAGAGTCAAGTGTCACGGGGCCTCTGGGCCGTGTTAATAAGGCTGGTAGCGGATGGGAAAAAACTATTTTTGTGTCGTGAGGTTTTGGTCCTGATGGACCGCTGCCTCCTGCCAGAGGGAAGTGTCTGAAATATTTTGTGACTGGGGTGTCACAAAATCGGCCACAATCTTCCCTGCACACCTCAGAGTCCTGGAGGCTTACAGGTCCTGGAGAGATGGAAAATTGCAGCCAATCACCTTCTCTGCAGACCGGATGACACGCTGCAGTCTGCTCTTGTCTTTGGCGGTGGCACCAGCGTACCAGATGGTAATGGAGGAGGTGGTTTAGACACACCTTCTCCTTCAAAGAGTTTTCTTAATTTTCATAACTATGACAATTGTAGATTCACACTAAAGGCATCAAAACTATGAATTAACACATGTGGAATTATATACTTAACAAAAAAGTGTGAAACAACTGAAAATATGTCTTATATTCTAGGTTCTTCAAAGTAGCCACCTTTTGCTTTGATTACTGCTTCGTACACTCTTGGCATTCTCTTAATGAGCTTCAAGAGATAGTCACCTGAAATGGTTTTCCCTTCGCAGGTGTCCCCTGTCAGGTTTAATAAGTGGGATGTCTTGCCTCTTAAATGGGGTTGGGACCATCAGTTGTGTTGTGCAGAAGTCAAGTGGATACACAGCTGATAGTCCTACTGAATAAACTGTTAGAATTTGTATTATGGCAAGAAAAAAGCCGCTAAGTAAAGAAAAACGAGTGGCCATAATTACTTTAAGAACTGAAGGCCATTCAGTCCGAAAAATTGGGAAAACTTTGAAAGTGTCCCCAAGTGCAGTCGCAAAAACCATAAAGCGCTACAAAGAAACTGGCTCACACGAGGACCGCCCCAGGAAAGGAAGACCAAGAGTCACCTCTGCTGCGGAGGATAAATTCATCCTAGTCACCAGCCTCAGAAATCGCAGGTTGACAGCAGCTCAGATTAGAGACCAGGTCAATGCCACACAGAGTTCTAGCAGCAGACACATCTCTAGAACAACTGCTAGGAGACTGTGTGAATCAGGCCTTCATGGTAAAACAGCTGCTAGGAAACCACTGCTAAGGACAGGCAACAAGTAGAAGAGAATTGCTTGGGCTAAAGAACACAAGGAATGGACATTAGACCAGTGGAAATCTGTGCTTTGGTCTGATGAGTCCAAAGTTGAGATCTTTGGTTCCAACCATCGTGTCTTTGTGCGACGCAGAAAAGGTTTAACGGATGGACTCTATTCAATTCCATTAAATTTTATTTATATAGCGCCAATTCATGAAACATGTCATCTCGAGGCACTTTACAAAGTCAAAATCAATCATATTATACAGATTGGTCAAAAATTTCCTATATAAGGGAACCAGTTGATTGCTTCAAAGTCCCGATAAGCAGCATTCACTCCTGGAGAAGCATAGAGCTACAGGGAGAGACGTCTGCATTGTCCATGGCTTTGCAGCAATCCCTCATACTGAGCAAGCATGAAGCGACAGTGGAAAGAAAAACCACCCATTAGCGGGAAGGAAAAACCTCCAGCAGAACCGGGCTCAGTATGAACGGTCATCTGCCTCGACCGACTGGGGGTTAAAGAAGACAGAGCAGAGACACAACAAGACAGACAAAAAAGCACAGAAGCACACATTGATCCAGTAATCTGTTCTACATTAGATGGTAATAGCGGGTGATCTGTCTTCTCTGGATGATGTCACAGTTAACAGAACGTCAGATCAGGTGTACCTACTATGAAGAAAAAAGAGAGAGCAAAAAGTTAAAAGATGAAATGACAACAGTCATTTCAATGTAATGCAATGCAAAACTGCATTGCATCAACTTCTTTTTAGACAAATGCAAGAAAGTAATAAATATTATGACATGCTTAATTGGTAGGGAGTGGGGAGCAGATAGAATAGCACAAAAGAATATATATACAGGATTAATTAGATCAGTGATAGATTATGGAATTAGTGTTTATAATTCAGCAGCAGAGACAAATCTACAAAAATTAGATCCGATTCAGTATCAAGCATCGAGATTATGTACGGGAGCAATTAAAACTACTCCAACAGCACCATTATTAGTAGAAATGGGAGAAATGCCACTTGCATTTATAAGAGAGCAATTAACATTGGTAATGCCAGATAATGATGCAAATGTGCAAATACGGTATAGACTCCAGTTTACAGTTCAACAGTCAGATGGCAACACAAAAAAAGCTGTTGCAAAACCTGGTGGACCTGCAGCAGGTGCTGCAAAACCTTTTCCCAGTGGACAGCAGGGAGAACATTCCATGGTGGGGTTGTGAGGGGTCTCTGGTGATGTTATGGGCTCAGGACAGGCAGCGCTGGGATGAAATGTCTTTAATGGAGGGTAGGGTACCCCGATGATCCCTTCTGCTGTCATCATCACTCTCCTCAGGTTCCTCAAGTAAGAGGCAATGCAGCATCCACACCACACAGACAAACAGCTGGTCACAATGCTCCCTATGGTGCTGCTGTAGAAGGTCGTGAGGATGGGCGGGGGCAGGTGGGCTCTCCTCATCCTGCGCAGTAAGTGCCAGCGCTTCTGTGCCCTCTTCGCCAGTGACATGGTGTTCACAGACCAGCTGAGGTTGTCTGTTATGTGCACCCCGAGGAATTTATTGCTGCTGACCACACCCACAGCTGAGCTGTTAATGAGAAGTGGAGCATGGCGAGGCCATTTCTTCCTGAAGTCCATGATGATCTCCTTCGTTTTCTCCACGTTCAGGATCAGTCCTGGTCGTTGTCGTCTCTAATCAGGCCCACCACTGTCGTGTCGTCTGCAAACTTCACAATGTGATTGGTGGTGAACCTGGGGACACAGTCGTGTGTACCCAGGGTGAACATCAGGGGGCTCAGGGCACAGCCCTGAGGAAAGCCCGTGCTGAGGGTGATGACATCAGAGGTATTCTGTCCGTCCCGGACCAACTGAGGTCTGTTGGTGATGAAGTCTAATAGGCAGTTGCGAAGAGGTGTGCTGAAGCCCAGATGTTCCAGTTTTGATGGTGTTGAACACTGAACTGAAGTCCAGGAACATGCTCAAGGGGGCGGGGCGTGGGTGGGCTTGGAACCCGTTAATAACTGCTTGCAGTTCTAGTTATTATTATTATTATTACGGAATTAAAACGCGTTGTGCAGCCCAAGCGGATTTATAATGAACCTATTGAATCAGGTATCTAAGTACAGAATGTGTGCCTCTACTCAAACCCAGAAATTCAGACCCCTCAACAACTAGGGGGCGCTATAACAAAGGACAATGCGTTTTGGCCTGTAACCACCAAACTACTGGTCCCACACTCAAAAACTTGATAGCACTTTGTTTATTGGATCTTTCTGCATCAAAAAGGGAATTGGCACACCTTTCGTTTCCCAGCTACTTTTCGCGCTACATGGCTACAAAGGTTAAACCTTTCTTGTTAAACTCCTCCTACATTTTTTGTGCGATCTGCGCAAAACTTCATATATAAGCGTGTCATGGACAAATAAAAAAAGTTAACACGGCAGATTTTTGAATTTTGACTTTTTCAATAAGTAACGCTAAAATAAGTGATTGTTAGCTAGCTAGCTCTAAATGTAATTGCTGATTATTCTAAAACCATAACAGATTTTTACATGTCCTTCATAACCCATAGTCCAAATAAGATTTTGCACATGTGACCCGCGTTTGAGGATCGTCCATCACTAGGGGGCGCTGTGATGTCAAGAAATCTACTACGCAAGAATGGCTGATCGGATTTTTACAAAACCTTCTTCATCCCCTTCCAGTCATAACCCTTAACTCAGGAATTAAATATGTTACTGATTGAAACAAGTGGGCGGGGCCTATTTCCAAAAGTGTGAAAAAAACCTTCAAAACTTCAAAAAATTACCAAAAATCCATTGTGTGGTGTAACGATCTCAGATTTTCAGGATGTATTCCTTGAATAAGGTGTAACAATTCTCTCACTGCATGTATTCAGGTTTCTGAAAGTTGCACACTCTGATTTTTTAAAAGTTTGTAAAATGGAGAAATCAATGTATTTTCCATAAATATTGTTCAATCCCAATAAAAATGGCCACTATTTGTAAAGCACATTCAGACTTAATGTGTACTTCAGTTTGGTAAAAATCCAGGCGATTTAAAAGAATCTGAAATTCACATGTGCAAGACTATAAAGGTTAATATTTTTTTTCTCTGAAACGCTTTTTTCAATGGGCGTTTAAAAAATCACATAGTTAGATAAAGCACTCTTGGACATACATGAATATTTTCAGAATTTTAGAGCAAACCGTTGATTTTTAACGATTTAATGAATTTTATGATCTGGTCACAGCTCTCACCATCCAGAGCTCTGACCATCCAGAACTGTGAACAAGGCGGCCATTTTGCCCATATATGGGCACATCACAGGATGTGACGTCACATCCCGTGATTTTCTAAGCGGAGCAGAAACTTGAAGAGGGAGGATAGCTTTTAGAGTTTTGAAAAGAACACATAATTTAAAAAAAAATATTGAATGTAAAAAAGATCAAGCAGAAGCGAGGAAAGTTATTTAGAAGGCAAAGAAGACAAAATGGAGAGATTTTTGTGATTCAATGGGCAGAACAACTCCTATAGCTAAGGTATCAATTCAATTCAATTCAATTTTATTTATATAGCGCCAAATCATGAAACATGTCATCTCAAGGCACTTTACAAAATCAAGTTCAATCATATTATACAGATTGGGTCAGATTATACAGATTGGTCAAAATGTCCTATATAAGGAAACCAGTTGATTGCATCAAAGTCTTGACAAGCAGCATTCACTCCTGGGGAACCGTAGAGCCACAGGGAGAGTCGTCTGCATTGTACATGGTTTTGCTGCAATCCCTCATACTGAGCAAGCATGAAGCGACAGTGGGAAGAAAAACCACCCATTAACGGGAAAAAAAAACCTCCGGCAGAACCGGGCTCAGTATGAACGGTCATCTGCCTCGACCGACTGGGGTTACAGAAGACAGAGCAGAGACACAACAAGAGAGACAAAAAAGCACAGAAGCACACATTGATCTAGTAATCTGTTCTACATTAGATGGTAGTAACGGGTGAGCCGTCTTCTCTGGATGATGTCAAAGTTAACAGAACGCCAGACCAGGTGTACCTACTATGAAGAAAAAGAGAGAGAGCAAAAAGTTAAAAGCTGAAATGACGACAGTCATTTCAATGTAATACAATACAAAACTGGAGAACCGTAGAATGAAGAACAGTAGAAATCAGTAGAGTGAGAAAATTAGACCCTGATGTCCTCCAGTAGCCTAAGCCTATAGCAGCATAACTATAGAGGTAGCTCAGGGTAACATGAGCCACTCTAACTATAAGCTTTGTCAAAAAGGAATGTTTTAAGATTAGTCTTAAAAATAGATAGGGTGTCTGCCTCACGGACCAAAACTGGGAGTTGGTTCCACAGGAGAGGAGCCTGATAGCTAAAGGATCTGCCTCCCATTCTACTTTTAGAGACTCTAGGAACCACCAGCAGACCTGCAGTCTGAGAGCGAAGTGCTCTGTTAGGAACATACGGAGTAATCAGAGCTCTGATATATGATGGAGCTTGATTATTAAGGGCTTTATACGTTAGAAGAAGAATTTTAAATTCTATTCTTGATTTAACAGGAAGCCAATGAAGGGAAGCTAAAATTGGAGAAATATGATCCCTCTTGTTGATTTTCATCAGAACTCTTGCCGCAGCATTTTGGATCAGCTGAAGACTTCGAACTGCATTTTGTGGACTTCCTGATAGTAAAGAATTACAATAGTCCAGCCTTGAAGTAACAAATGCATGCACTAGTTTTTCAGCATCACCCCTGGACAGAATGTTTCTAATTTTGGCGATATTCCGGAGGTGAAAAAAGGAAACTCTGGAAACCTGTTTAATATGGGATTTAAATGACATGTCTTGGTCAAAAATAACACCAAGATTTTTTACTTTATTACCAGAGGCCAAGTTAATGCCATCCAGATTCAGTGATTGATAAAGAAGTTTATTTTTTGAGGACTCTGGCCCAAAGATTACAACTTCTGTCTTGTCAGAATTTAAATGCAGGAAATTTAAAGTCATCCAGCTTTTGATGTCATCAAGACATGACTGCAGTCGAAGTAACTGATTGGATTCATCAGGATTTATGGATAAATATAGCTGAGTGTCATCAGCATAACAGTGGAAATTAATCCCATGCTGTCTGATAATTTTGCCAACCGGAAGCATATATATAGTAAATAGAATTGGTCCAAGGACTGAACCCTGTGGTACTCCACAGGTGACCCTAGAGTTTGAAGAAGATTTATTATTAACATGAACAAACTGGAATCTGTCCGACAGATAAGATTTAAACCAGCCTAATGCTTTCCCCTTAATCCCTACAGTATGCTCAAGTCTTTGTAGGAGAATATTGTGATCAACTGTGTCAAATGCAGCACTGAGATCTAACAGGACAAGTACAGACACAAGTCCATTATCTGAGGCCATGAGAATATCATTGGTGACCTTCACCAGAGCTGTTTCAGTGCTATGATGAGCTCTAAAGCCTGACTGAAACTCCTCAAGTAGGTCATTACTTTGTAAATGTTCACAAAGTTGATTAGCAACTACTTTCTCAAGAATTTTAGATAAGAAAAGAAGATTAGATATAGGTCTGTAGTTTACTAGCTCATCTTGATCAAGAGAAGGTTTCTTAAGTAAAGGTTTAATAACAGCTACTTTAAAAGCCTTTGGTACATATCCATTTACTAAGGATAGATTAATCATGTCTAAAATAGGACCACTGATCAGAGGGAATACCTCCTTAAACAACTTGGTTGGGATTGGGTCTAACATACAGGTAGAAGGTTTAGATGAAACTAAAATTTTAGATAGCTCAGAAAGCTCTACTGCTTTTAAACAGTTCAGACACTGCGCAGGTTCTAAGGATTCCTCCAATGCTGCCTCACTTACTGAGGACGAGGTAATCATGTTTGGGAGGATGCCAATTATTTTATTTTTAATGGAATCAATTTTATTTATGAAGAATCCCATAAAATCATTACTGCTAAGAGCTAAGGGGATGGCTGGATCAACAGAGCTGTGGCTCTGGGTAAGTTTGGCAACTGTATTGAAGAGAAATCTAGGATTATTCTTATTCTCCTCAATTAATGATGAAAAATATGCTGCTCTAACTCTGCGAATGGTCTTGTTATACAACAATAGACTGTCCCTCCAGATTAGGTAGGATTCCTCTTGGTGTGTAGAGCGCCATTTTCTCTCCAATTTCCTAACATTGTGCTTCAAGGAATGCAGCTCTGAATTAAACCAAGGAGCCAGCTTCCTGTGAATAATCACCTTCTTTTTCAAGGGAGCTACATTGTCTAATGCAGAACGCAATGACAAAGTCATACCGTTTACAAAGACATCTATTTGTGAATTGGAAGAAACAACATTGCTGCCATCTACAGGGCATTTCTGCAATACGGAGGATATTAAAAAGGGGACAGACTCTTTAAGTTTTGATACAGCATTATCCGATAAAGATCTACTATAATGGAACCCTCTTTTGGGGGTGGAGAACTCCGTTAGATTAAACTCAAATGTTATTAAAAAATGATCAGATAGGACAGGGTTGTGAGGAAATACTGTTAATTCTTCACAATCAATGCCATATGTCAGCACAAGGTCTAAAGTATGGAGCCAAGAGTGCGTCGGTTTATGCACATTTTGAGCAAAACCAATTGAATCTAGGATAGTTTTAAAGGCTACACTAAGGTTATCACATTCTGTGTCAACATGGATGTTAAAATCACCCACTATAATAACCTTATCAGTATTTAACACCAAATCAGATAAGAAGTCTGACAGCTGATCCAAAAACTGAGTGCAAGGGCCTGGTGGACGATACAAAACAATAAACAGAAGAGGTTTTATTGCTTTGCAGTTTGGATGAGGGAAACTGAGGGTTAAATGTTCAAAAGAACTGTAGTTATTAATTGGCCTGGGACTAAGGTATGGGGAATGATTAAGAAAATGAAGGGAAATAGACCAGAGAGAACATATCCAGTTCTAAAACACGAAGAAGGAACAGCAGTAACAAATGAGGAAAAAGTAGAAGTAATGGCAAGAACATTTGCAAAGATCCATAGTTCAGATATGGATCACACTTATTCCAAAAGTAACACTATGATATAATATGGATAAATAGACAGATAGATAGACAGATAGATAGATAGATAGATAGATAGATAGATAGATAGATAGATAGATAGATAGATAGATAGATAGATAGATAGATAGATAGATAGATAGATAGATAGATAGATAGATAGATAGACAGATAGACAGATAGATAGATAGATAGATAGATAGATAGATAGATAGATAGATAGATAGATAGATAGATAGATAGATAGATAGATATGAAAAGGAGTAATAGCATTAATGGTTTAAAGCTCAATCTAAATGAAGAACATTCATTATATATATATAAACACTTTTATTTGGGTGTGATTAATTATTTCACATTCCTTATTTATTTATATTTACATACATACTTTTATAATATGAATATTACTGTTATAATAAAATATGAAATACTGACAAAAAAGGCTTATTGTGTGGCAACCTCTTGGTGTAGAAGCATAATCCAGGTTTCAAATTAAAGGTAACACTTTGAAGTTTCATGTAGACTATTCGGATTATATATCAGGAGTAATTACACAAAGGTTCCTATTTTTAATCCATTATAAAAGTGAAATTTATTTGCTATTAAAATTGGTACAATAGTCCCCTTCACAAGTATACACTCACCGGCCACTTTATTAGGTACCCCATGCTAGTAACGGGTTGGACCCCCTTTTGCCTTCAGAACTGCCTCAATTCTTCGTGGCATAGATTCAACAAGGTGCTGGAAGCATTCCTCAGGGAGTTTGGTCCATATTGACATGATGGCATCACACAGTTGCCGCAGATTTGTCGGCTGCACATCCATGATGCGAATCTCCCGTTCCACCACATCCCAAAGATGCTCTATTGGATTGAGATCTGGTGACTGTGGAGGCCATTTGAGTACAGCGAACTCATTGTCATGTTCAAGAAACCAGTCTGAGATGATTCCAGCTTTATGACATGGCGCATTATCCTGCTGAAAGTAGCCATCATGGGTTGGGTACATTGTGGTCATAAAGGGATGGACATGGTCAGCAACAATACTCAGGTAGGCTGTGGCGTTGCAACGATGCTCAATTGGTACCAAGGGGCCCAAAGAGTGCCAAGAAAATATTCCCCACACCATGACACCACCACCACCAGCCTGAACCGTTGATACAAGGCAGGATGGATCCATGCTTTCATGTTGTAGACGCCAAATTCTGACCCTACCATCCGACTGTCGCAGCAGAAATCGAGACTCATCAGACCAGGCATCATTTCTCCAATCTTCTATTGTCCAATTTCGATGAGCTTGTGCAAATTGTAGCCTCAGTTTCCTGTTCTTAGCTGAAAGGAGTGGCACCCGATGTGGTCTTCTGCTGCTGTAGCCCATCTGCCTCAAAGTTCGACGTACTGTGCGTTCAGAGATGCTCTTCTGCCCACCTTGGTTGTAACGGGTGGTTATTTGAGTCACTGTTGCCCTTCTATCAGCTCGAATCAGTCTGGCCATTCTCCTCTGACCTCTGGCATCAACAAGGCATTTCCGCCCACAGAACTGCCGCTCACTGGATGTTTTTTCTTTTTCGGATCATTCTCTGTAAACCCTAGAGATGGTTGTGCGTGAAAATCCCAGTAGATTAGCAGTTTCTGAAATACTCAGACCAGCCCTTCTGGCACCAACAATCATGCCACGTTCAAAGTCACTCAAATCACCTTTCTTCCCCATACTGATGCTCGGTTTGAACTGCAGGAGATTCTCTTGACCATGTCTACATGCCTAAATGCACTGAGTTGCCGCCATGTGATTGGCTGCTTAGAAATTAAGTGTTAACGAGCAGTTGGACAGGTGTACCTAATAAAGTGGCCGGTGAGTGTATATAGATGTAGCATGTTGAAATCCCCACCTACACTACTGTGATGGTATACACATGGAAGACAGAGATTTAAAAAATGACCCAAAAAACATAGCTTGGCTAATGCCCTTTGAAAAGGACGGTTTTATTGAGCTTCTGTTGCATGTTGTTGCTCTGTAAGCTAAGGTTAGTTATTTTGGCAATTTGGTGCAGCCTTAACTTAAAAAACAAGGACACAACCAACGTTAACAGCGTATGGTGGTGGCTGTCTATGCCATACTGTGTTTCTCCGATGTGCTCTCTGAGCACAAACACATCCTCTGACCCTATCCTCTTCCTTACAATGTACACGACCTCTAGCACTTTGATGGGCTGTGATCGTCTGGTACATGAGGTCTGACGAATGACCCACTCTGCTGCCCTGACTACCATCACTGTGCCTTGTGATGGAATCACCAGACCTCCATTGTTTTTTAACTTCAGCAGGTGGTAGCTCTGGTCCTTGATGGCAGATGCAGCATCTGTTACCAAGCTGGCACGGCAGACATCACAGGACAGCTTTTTCAGAGCCCGTCGCACAACAAATCCTGAAATAAGAGTTGGTATATTAAAATAATTTATAATAACCATGGGGAAATTAAGGGAACATTTATCTTTTTGGACCATTGTGAGATTGATTTCCCTCAAATTTACACCAAAGATTAATTGTCATACAATCGTTATTGGTATCAGTAAAACCTATATAATTGACCAGTGGTCTCAGGCTTGATAACTTGCGCAAGTAGCCGTGATGCACAACTATGCTGCATGATTAAGTCATTTTTAGACAAGAAAATCTGCAATTTTGACATGTTCAAGCATCAAGAATTATAGCCACGTTCATGACGTTTGTAAGAAACCAAACTGTTTGTAAATCCGTCAAGAATTCAATGAGATAAGAGTATTTGTGTTCGTGCTGATCACTCACCTTACATTAGGTACCACAGAGCACGCCAGAAAGCTTGTCTGAGGCAAGATGGCCGCCGGTGATGACGTTTGAGACTCCGCCGTAAGACATCTAGCCTTTATTATGGATATCTATGGTCAGAATGCTCTCTATGGTACTTGTGTAGAGGGTTGTGAGGATGGGCGGGGGCAGTTGGGCTCTCCTCATCCTCCGCAGGAAGTACAAGCGCTTCTGTGCCCTCCTCACCAGATGTGGTGTTTACAGACCAGGTGAGGTTGTCCGTGATGTGCACCCCGAGGAATTTGGTGCTGCTAACCACCTCCACAGCTGAGCTGTTGATGAGTTTGTGTCAACTGCGAACTTCATGATGTGATTGGGGGTGAACCTGGGGGTGCAGTCGTGTGTCATCAGAGTAAACAGCAGGGGGCTGCGGACACAGCCCTGAGGGGAGCCCGTGCTGAGGGTGATGACATCAGAGGTGGTCTGTCAGACCCGGACCGACAGTGGTCAGGAGTTGAGGAAGTGATGAGGGGTGTGCTGAAGCCCAGATGTTCCAGTTTTTCAACCAGATGCTGTGGGATGAGGGTGTTGAACGCTGTAGTCCAGGAACATGCTCAAAGGGGGCGGAGCGTAGACGGGCTTGGAACCCGTTAATAACTGCTTGCAGTTCTAGTTAGGGTTCCAAGCCCGCAGCGCAGGCGAACGGCTATGCCGTTGGTCTGCTCTGTGAGCAGAGAACCCTATTGTTTTTCGTCTGTTTTTAAATTATTTATTATTACGGGTAATTATTATTCTCCGCTAAAACGCGTTGGGCGGCCCATGCGGATTTGTAACGAACCTATTGAATCAGGTATCCAAGTACAGAATGTGCACCGCTACTCAAACCCAGAAATTCAGACCCCTCAACAACTAGGGGGCGCTATAACAAAGGACAATGCGTTTTGGTCTATAACCACCAAACTACTGGTCCCACTCTCAAAAACTTCACATCACTTTGTTTATTGGATGATTCTGCAAAATAAAGGGAATTGGCACACCCTTCGTTTCCCAGCTAGTTTTCACGCTACATGGCTACAAAGGTTAAACCTTTCTTGTTAAACTCCTCCTACATTTTTTATGCAATCCGCGCAAAACTCCATATATAACCGCGTAATGGACAAATAAAAAAAGTTAACGCGGCGGATTTTTTAATTTTGACTTTTTCGAAAAGTAACGCTAAAATAAGTGATTGTTAGCTAGCTAGCTCTAAATGTAATTGCTGATTATTCTAAAACCATAACAGATTTTGACATGTCCTTCATAACCCATAGTCCAAATAAGATTTTGCACATGTGACCCGCGTTTGAGGATCGTCCATCACTAGGGGGCGCTGTGATGTCAAGAAATCTACTACGCAAGAATGGCTGATCGGATTTTTACAAAACCTTCTTCATCCCCTTCCAGTCATACCCCTGAACTTAGGTATTAAATATGGTAATGATTAAAACAAGTGGGCGGGGCCTATTTCCAAAAGTGTTAAAAAACCTGGAGAATAATAAAAGCAATAAAGTAAAGAATAAAAAATGCTTTAAAATCAATTTTTTGATCCCAGATTTTCAGGATGTATTCCGTGAATAAGGTGTAACAATTCTCTCACTGCATGTATTGTTTTTTTTTTAAGTGCTACACTCTGAATTTTTAAAAGTTTGTAAAATGGAGAAATCAATGTATTTTCCACAAATATTGTTCAACCCCCCAAAATATGGCCTCTATTTGTAAAGCACATGCAGAATAAACATGGATTTCAGTTTGGTAAAAATCCAGGCGAGTTTGACCAATTTACAAGACTTTGAAAATAAATGGTACAAGACTATAAAGTTTAATATTTTATTTCTCTGAATCCATTTTTTTAATGACCATAAAAAAAATCCTGTGGCTAGATAAAGCACTCTTTTCAGAATTTTAGAGCAAACTGTTGATTATTAACGAATTTATGAAGTTTGTGATCAGTTCACAGCTCTCATCATCCAGAGCTCTGACTGCAGAGCTTTGAACAGGGCGGCCATTTTGCCCATATTTGGGCACATCACAGGAAGTGACGTCACATCCCGTGTTTTTTCTAAGCGGAGCAGAAACTTGAAGAGGGAGGATAGCTTTTAGGTAGTGATGGGTCCGGCAACACCGATGCGTCAGCGCATGTGTCGGTCTCATAGAGCGAAACCCGTGTCGATGTGTGTATTGCTACGGAAAAGTCACGTGACCGATACAGCAACTGTTTCGGTCACGTGACCAATACAGCACCTGTTTCGAACTGACTGACGCGCCAAACTCTTTCTGTTCCCTCTGAACTGCGCGCGTGTGCATTCGCGCACAGCAGCGCGCACAGCAAAGCTATGCTGCGCAGTAAATAAAATCCAAGCTGAACTGTAAACAAAATAACGGTTAATAATGGTTAATTTTTAACCATTTTGCAACTCTGGTGTGATGGTGTACCACAGTCTCGCTCTGTGAGCGCAAGGTGCTGATCGGAGCGCACCACTGATGGATGGGCTGAACATTTATGGTTGGGCGGGTTGCGCTGTGCGTCTTTGTTCTGAGCGTCGTTTCAGAAAAAACGGCTGATCTACCCTTAGTAGAAAGCTGCTACTCTGAGTAGTTCTTCCTCCCTTTGTCATTCTCAGCACGTCCGATTTCAGAAAAGATGATATCAGAGTCAGGTAACTAAACACAGCGCCCGATCAACCATTTGTAAAAAATAAAAAAGCCAGTCCACAAGCATCCTCATTCACATTATTTATTGACTGTATCTAAAAAAAATCAAATATATGTTTAATTCAAATGAAAATATAAAATAATACAATTCAACATACAATGATTTAAATTGTATTGTGTATACTTGGTCATCAAATCAGTGTCAGTTAACTCTGTCAACCAGGTTGCCTGTAGGGATTTTTAAGGTCCAGCAGGTGTCAGTATTCAGTGACACAGTATCGGCACAGTATCGGCACAGAGTGGCAATGTGTCGAAACGTTTCATGACGCCTCATCGACCCATCACTACTTTTAGGGTTTTCTAAAGAACACATCATTTAAAAAATTTAATTGAATATAAAAAAGATCAAGCAGAAGACAGGAAAGTTATTTAGAAGGCAAAGAAGACAAAATGGAGAGATTTTTGTGATTCAATAGGCAGAACAACCCCTATAGCTTAGGTATGGGGAATGATTAAGAAAATGAAGGGAAATAGACCAGAGAGAACATATCCAGTTCTAAAACATGAAGAAGGAACAGCAGTAACAAATGAAGAAAAACTAGAAGTAATGGCAAGAACATTTGCAAAGATCCATAGTTCAGATAATTTAACAGAAACGGGAAAATTTAGGAGAGAGCAGACAAGAAGGATAAATTATTTTATTTTAGAAGGTGAAACAACTCCAGGAAATGTCATGGATGTTTATTTTTCTATGCAAGAAATGAAGAGAGCGATATTTAGATCAGGATTAACAGCACCAGGAAAAGATCAGATATGCTATATTATGTTAAAAAAACTTAGGGAAACAAGCTGAAGAAAAACTTCTAGGTTTATATAATAAGATTTGGAAAGAAGGAAGATTACCTTCTAATTAGAAGGAAGCAATTATTGTGCCAATTATTAAACCAGGAAAGGATCCAACAAACCCTTTAAGTTATAGACCAATTGTACTTACTTCATGTTTAGGAAAGATTATGGAGAGAATGATAACAGAAAGGATTACATATTATGTAGAAAGTAAAAGACTGTTGTCTTCATGTCAAATTGGATTCAGAAAAGGAAGTACAATGGATCCAGTTGTGTGTTTGGAATCAGATATTAGAAAAGCTCAGATTAATAGGGAAGTAGTAGTAGCAATATTTTTTGATAATGAGAAAGCATATGACATGGTATGGAAGGATGGGTTGCTTATAAAATTATATAAAATGGGCATAACAGGAAGGGCTTATAATTGGATTGAAGATTTTTTGTTTAATAGTTATACAGGTACAGATGGGAGTAACAAAATCTGATAAATATAAAATTGATAATGGAACTCCACTGGAAAGTATTATCAGTCCTTTATTATTCTCAATTGTAAGTAATGAACAACTGACAACAGCTTAATCGGTAAGTGTATCTGTCGCTGCTCCTGCAGTTAATTAATGAATTATTTCCACCTGTGGCCACGTCACCTGTCAGCGTGTATTCCCTCACTGCCAGTAACTTAGCTGATAAACCAAACAGGGATATCCTCATGATTTGCTATTAGCTCAGGCTAATTTAGCATGATGCACTTTTTCTTTTCTTTTTTTTTTAACAATGGTCGGAATGTGAAACAGTGTCCCGCATTTTAATGGGTCTGATTCAGAAAAAGTGAAAAAATTCCACCTGAGCTTTTCTGTAACAAAGAAGGCAGAGCTGCATCGGCTGTCAGTCAATAAGCAGGGGACACCTGTGAAGGGAAAACCATTTCAGGTGACTATCTCTTGAAGCTCATTAAGAGAATGCCAAGAGTGTATGAAGCAGTAATCAAAGCAAAAGGTGGCTACTTTGAAGAACCTAGAATATAAGACATATTTTCAGTTGTTTCACACTTTTTTGTTAAGTATATAATTCCACATGTTTTAATTCATAGTCTTAAAAGTAGACAGGGTGTCTGCCTCACGGACCAAAATTAGGAGTTGGTTCCACAGGAGAGGAGCCTGATAGCTAAAGGATCTGCCTCCCATTCTACTTTTAGAGACTCTAGGAACCACCAGTAGACCTGAAGTCGAGAGCAAAGTGCTCTGTTAGGAACATACAAGGTAATCGGAGGTCTGATATATGATGGAGCTTGATTATAAAGGGCTTTATATGTTAGAAGAAGAATTTTAAATTATATTCTTGATTTAACAGGAAGCTAATGAAGGGAAGTTAAAATAGGAGAAATATGATCCCTCCTGTTTATTTTCATCAGAACTTTTGCTGCAGCATTTTGGATCAGCTGAAGACTTTGAATTGCATTTTGTGGACTTCCTGATAGTAAAGAATTACAATAGTCCAGCCTTCAAGTAACAAATACATGGACTAGTTTTTCAGCATCGCTCCTGCACAGAATATTTGCAATTCTGGCGATATTCCCGAGGTGAAAAAAGGAAACTCTGGAAACCTGTTTAATATGGGATTTAAATGACATGTCTTGGTCAAAAATAACACCAAGATTTTTTACTTTATTACCAGAGGCCAAGTTAATGCCGTCCAGATTAAGTGATTGATGAAGAAGTTTATTTTTTGAGGACTCTGGTTTAAAGATTATAACTTTAAATGCAGAAAATCTAAAGTCATCCAGGTTTTGATGTTATCAAGACATGACTGCAGTCGAAGTAATTGATTGGATTCATTAGGATTTATGGATAAATAAAGCTTAGTCTCATCAGCATAACAGTGGAAATTAATCCCAATCTGTTTGTTAATTTTGCCAGTTGGAAGCATATATATAGTAAAGAGAATTAGTCCAGGCACTGAACCCTGTATAGATATATAAAGATATATTCTATAAATCCACTGGGTTCATTAAATCCATATTCAAAACACGATTTACTACAAGCTTACTAACTATAGCTGAAGGACCTGTGTACATATTAGTTTTATTTTTACTGTTATACTGCTTGATTTATATCACCCATTCAATGTTATAATAATAGATTTATCTAAATGTATAATTCCAACTGTTGATAAAGATTTAACAACAATAGTCCACATCCCTTAACTCTTAGGTCAATGTTACTAAATGTCTACCAGGGAATACTTGAAAATTGTTGTTAACTTGTGTGAAAGTAAATGGTTTAGCTCCACAATACAAATATATAGTCAATTTATCAACAGTCTACTGAGGCACTTCAGCCTCCTCACCACACAGAGAGACAGCTGGTCACAATGCTCTTTATGGTGCTTCTGTAGAAGGTCGTGAGGATGGGCCAGGACAGGTGGGCTCTCCTCATCCTCCGCAGGAAGTACAAACGCTTCTGTGCCCTCCTCCCCAGTGACGTGGTGTTCACAGACCAGGAGAGGTTGTGCGTCATGTGCACCCCGAGGAACTTGGTGCTCCTGACCACCTCCACAGATGAGCTGGTGATGAGCAGTGGAGCGTGGTGAGGCCGGTTCTTCCTGAAGTCCACGATGATCTCCGTCATTTTCTCCACGTTCAGGATCAGTCCTGGTCCTGGTCGTTGTCGTCTCTAATCAGGCCCACCACCGTTGTGTCGTCTGAAAACTTCACAATGCGATTGGTGGTGAATCTGGGGACGCAGTCGTGTGTCATCAGGGTGAACCGCAGGGGGCTCAAGACACAGCCTTGAGGGGAGCCCGTGCTGAGGGTGATGACATCAGAGGTGTTCTGTCTGACCCGGACCAAATGAGGTCAGGAGGTGAGGAAGTCTAGCAGGCAGTTGCGAAGGGGTGTGCTGAAGCCCAGATGTTTCAGTTTTTCCGCCAGATGCTGTAAGATAATGGTGTTGAACGCTGAACTGAAGTCCAGGAACATGCTCAAGGGGGCGGGGCGTGGGTGGGCTTGGAACCCGTTAATAACTGCTTGCAGTTCTAGTTATTATTAGGGTTCCAAGCCCGCAGCGCAGGCGAACGGCTATGCCGTTCGTCTGCTCTGTGAGCAGAGAACCCTATTGTTTTTCTAGTGTTTTTAAATTATTTATTAGGGTTCCAAGCCCGCAGCGCAGGCGAACGGCTTTGCCGTTCGTCTGCTCTGTGAGCAGAGAACCCTATTGTTTTTCTAGTGTTTTTAAATTATTTATTATTATTATTATTATTATTATTATTATTATTATTATTATTACGGGTAATTATTATTCTCCGCTAAAACGCGTTGGGCGGCCCATGCGGATTTGTAACGAACCTATTGAATCAGGTATCCAAGTACAGAATGTGCACCGCTACTCAAACCCAGAAATTCAGACCCCTCAACAACTAGGGGGCGCTATAACAAAGGACAATGAGTTTTGGCCTATAACCACCAAACTACTGGTCCCACACTCAAAAACTTCACATCACTTTGTTTATTGGATGATTCTGCAAAATAAAGGGAATTGGCACACCCTTCGTTTCCCAGCTAGTTTTCGCGCTACATGGCTACAAAGGTTAAACCTTTCTTGTTAAACTCCTCCTACATTTTTTATGCAATCCGCGCAAAACTCCATATATAACCGCGTAATGGACAAATAAAAAAAGTTAACGCGCCAGATTTTTGAATTTTGACTTTTTCGAAAAGTAACGCTAAAATAAGTGATTGTTAGCTAGCTAGCTCTAAATGTAATTGCTGATTATTCTAAAAACATAACAGATTTTGACATGTCCTTCATAACCCATAGTCCAAATAAGATTTTGCACATGTGACCCGCGTTTGAGGATCGTCCATCACTAGGGGGCGCTGTGATGTCAAGAAATCTAATACGCAAGAATGGCTGATCGGATTTTTACAAAACCTTCTTCATCCCCTTCCAGTCATACCCTGAACTCAGGTATTAAATATGGTAATGATTAAAACAAGTGGGCGGGGCCTATTTCCAAAAGTGTTAAAAAACCTGGAGAATAATAAAAGCAATAAAGTAAAGAATAAAAAATGCTTTAAAATCAATTTTTTGATCCCAGATTTTCAGGATGTATTCAGTGAATAAGGTGTAACAATTCTCTCACTGCATGTATTGTTTTTTTTTGAAGTGCTACACTCTGAATTTTTAAAAGTTTGTAAAATGGAGAAATCAATGTATTTTCCACAAATATTGTTCAACCCCCCAAAATATGGCCTCTATTTGTAAAGCACATGCAGAATAAACATGGATTTCAGTTTGGTAAAAATCCAGGCGAGTTTGACCAATTTACAAGACTTTGAAAATAAATGGTACAAGACTATAAAGTTTAATATTTTATTTCTCTGAATCCATTTTTTTAATGACCATAAAAAAAATCCTGTGGTTAGATAAAGCACTCTTTGAGATCCATGAATATTTTCAGAATTTTAGAGCAAACCGTTGATTATTAACAAATTTATGAAGTTTGTGATCAGTTCACAGCTCTCATCATCCAGAGGTCTGACTGCAGAGCTTTGAACAGGGCGGCCATTTTGCCCATATTTGGGCACATCACAGGAAGTGACGTCACATCCCGTGTTTTTTCTAAGCGGAGCAGATCTTGAAGAGGGAGGAAAGCTTTTCTAAAGAACACATCATTTAAAAAATTTAATTGAATATAAAAAAGATCAAGCAGAAGACAGGAAAGTTAGTTAGAAGGCAAAGAAGACAAAATGGAGATATTTTTGTGATTCAATAGGCAGAACAACCCCTATAGCTTAGGTATGGGGAATGATTAAGAAAATGAAGGGAAATAGACCAGAGAGAACATATCCAGTTCTAAAACATGAAGAAGGAACAGCAGTAACAAATGAAGAAAAACTAGAAGTAATGGCAAGAACATTTGCAAAGATCCATAGTTCAGATAATTTAACAGAAACGGGAAAATTTAGGAGAGAGCAGACAAGAAGGATAAATGATTTTATTTTAGAAGGTGAAACAACTCCAGGAAATGTCATGGATGTTTATTTTTCTATGCAAGAAATGAAGAGAGCGATATTTAGATCAGGATTAACAGCACCAGGAAAAGATCAGATATGCTATATTATGTTAAAAAAAACTTAGGGAAACAAGCTGAAGTAAAGCTTCTAGGTTTATATAATAAGATTTGGAAAGAAGGAATGTTACCTTCTATTTGGAAGGAAGCAATTATTGTGCCAATTGTTAAACCAGGAAAGGATCCAACAAACCCTTTAAGTTATAGACCAATTGTACTTACTTCATGTTTAGGAAAGATTATGGAGAGAATGATAACAGAAAGGATTACATATTATGTAGAAAGTAAAAGACTGTTGTCTTCATGTCAAATTGGATTCAGAAAAGGAAGTACAATGGATCCAGTTGTGTGTTTGGAATCAGATATTAGAAAAGCTTAGATTAATAGGGAAGTAGTAGTAGCAATATTTTTTGATAATGAGAAAGCATATGACATGGTATGGAAGGATGGGTTGCTTATAAAATTATATAAAATGGGCATAACAGGAAGGGCTTATAATTGGATTGAAGATTTTTTGTTTAATGGTTATACAGGTACAGATGGGAGTAACAAAATCTGATAAATATAAAAATGATAATGGAACTCCACTGGAAAGTATTATCAGTCCTTTATTATTCTCAATTGTAAGTAATGAACAACTGACAACAGCTTAATCGGTAAGTGTATCTGTCGCTGCTCCTGCAGTTAATTAATGAATTATTTCCACCTGTGGCCACGTCACCTGTCAGCGTGTATTCCCTCACTGCCAGTAACTTAGCTGATAAACCAAACAGGGATATCCTCATGATTTGCTATTAGCTCAGGCTAATTTAGCATGATGCACTTTTTCTTTTCTTTTTTTTTTTAACAATGGTCGGAATGTGAAACAGTGTCCTGCATTTTAATGGGTCTGATTCAGAAAAAGTGAAAAAATTCCACCTGAGCCTTTCTGTAACAAAGAAGGCAGAGCTGCATCGGCTGTCAGTCAATAAGCAGGGGACACCTGTGAAGGGAAAACCATTTCAGGTGACTATCTCTTGAAGCTCATTAAGAGAATGCCAAGAGTGTATGAAGCAGTAATCAAAGCAAAAGGTGGCTACTTTGAAGAACCTAGAATATAAGACATATTTTCAGTTGTTTCACACTTTTTTGTTAAGTATATAACTCCACATGTTTTAATTCATAGTTTTGATGCCTTTAGTGTGAATCTACAATTGTCATAGTTATGAAAATTAAGAAAACTCTTTGAAGGAGAAGGTGTGTCTAAACCACCTCCTCCATTACCATCTGGTACGCTGGTGCCACCGCCAAAGACAAGAGTAGAGTGCAGCATGTCATCCGGTCTGCAGAGAAGGTGATTGGCTGCAATTTTCCATCTCTCCAGGACCTGTAAGCCTCCAGGACTCTGAGGCGTGCAAAAAAGCACAGAAGCACACATTGATCCAGTAATCTGTTCTACATTAGATGGTAATAGCGGGTGATCTGTCTTCTCTGGATGATGTCACAGTTAACAGAACGTCAGATCAGGTGTACCTACTATGAAGAAAAAAGAGAGAGCAAAAAGTTAAAAGATGAAATGACAATAGTCATTTCAATGTAATGCAATGCAAAACTGCATTGCATCTACTTTTTTTAGACAAAAGCAAGAAAGTAATAAATACTATGACATGCTTAATTGGAAGGGAGTGGGGAGCAGATAGATGGTGCTGCTGTAGAAGGTCGTGAGGATGGGCGGGGACAGGTGGGCTCTCCTCATCCTCCGCAGTAAGTGCAAGCGCTTCTGTGCCCTCTTCTCCAGTTACATGGTGTTCACAAACCAGCTGAGGTGTGTGTTATGTGCACCCCAAAGAATTTATTGCTGCTGACCACCTCCACAGCTGAGCTGTTAATGAGAAGTGGAGCATGGCGAGGCCATTTCTTCCTGAAGTCCATGATGATCTCCTTGGTTTTCTCTACGTTCAGGATCAGTCCTGGTCCTGGTCCTGGTCGTTGTCGTCTCTAATCAGGCCCACCACCGTCGTGTCGTCTGCAAACTTCACAATGTGATTGGTGGTGAACCTGGGGACACAGTCGTGTGTCATCAGGGTGAACAGCAGGGGGCTCAGGACGCAGCCCTGAGGAAAGCCCGTGCTGAGGGTGATGACATCAGAGGTTTTCTGTCCGACCCGGACCAACTGAGGGCTGTTGGTGATGAAGTCTAGCAGGCAGTTGCGAAGGGGTGTCCTGAAGCCCAGATGTTTCAGTTTTTCCGCCAGATGCTGTAAGATAATGGTGTTGAACGCTGAACTGAAGTCCAGGAACATGCTCAAGGGGGCGGGGCGTGGGTGGGCTTGGAACCCGTTAATAACTGCTTGCAGTTCTAGTTATTAGGGTTCCAAGCCCGCAGCGCAGGCGAACGGCTATGCCGTTCGTCTGCTCTGTGAGCAGAGAACCCTATTGTTTTTCTAGTGTTTTTAAATTATTTATTATTATTATTATTATTATTATTATTAGGGTTCCAAGCCCGCAGCGCAGGCGAACGGCTATGCCGTTCGTCTGCTCTGTGAGCAGAGAACCCTATTGTTTTTCGTCTGTTTTTAAATTATTTATTATTATTATTATTATTATTATTATTATTATTATTATTATTATTACGGAATTAAAACACGTTGTGCAGCCCACGCGGATTTGTAACGAAACAATTGGATCAGGTATCTAAGTTCAGAACGTGCGCCCCTACTCAAACCCAGAAATTCAGACCCCTCAACAACTAGGGGGCGCTATAACAAAGGACAATGCGTTTTGGCCTATAACCACCAAACTACTGGTCCCACACTCAAAAACTTCACATCACTTTGTTTATTGGATGATTCTGCAAAATAAAGGGAATTGGCACACCCTTCGTTTCCCAGCTAGTTTTCGCGCTACATGGCTACAAAGGTTAAACCTTTCTTGTTAAACTCCTCCTACATTTTTTGTGCGATCTGCACAAAACTTCATATATAAGCGTGTCATGGAAAAATAAAAAAAGTTAACACGGCAGATTTTTGAATTTTGACTTTTTCGAAAAGTAACGCTAAAATAAGTGATTGTTAGCTAGCTAGCTCTAAATGTAATTGCTGATTATTCTAAAACCATAACAGATTTTGACCTGTCCTTCATAACACATAGTCCAAATAAGATTTTGCACATGTGACCTGCGTTTGAGGATCGTCCATCACTAGGGGGCGCTGTGATGTCAAGAAATCTACTACGCAAGAATGGCTGATCGGATTTTTACAAAACCTTCTTCATCCCCTTCCAGTCATAACCCTTAACTCAGGAATTAAATATGGTACTGATTGAAACAAGTGGGCGGGGCCTATTTCCAAAAGTGTGAAAAAAACCTTCAAAATTTCAAAAAATTACCAAAAATCCATTTTGTGGTGTAACGATCTCAGATTTTCAGGATGTATTCCTTGAATAAGGTGTAACAATTCTCTCACTGCATGTATTGAGGTTTCTGAAAGTTGCACACTCTGATTTTTTAAAAGTTTGTAAAATGGAGAAATCAATGTATTTTCCACAAATATTGTTCAATCCCAATAAAAATGGCCACTATTTGTAAAGCACATTCAGACTTAATGTGTACTTCAGTTTGGTAACAATCCAGGCGATTTTGAACTATTTAAAAGACTTTGAAATTCACATGTGCAAGACTATAAAGGTTAATATTTTTTTTCTCTGAAACGCTTTTTTCAATGGGCGTTTAAAAAATCACATAGTTAGATAAAGCACTCTTGGACATATGTGAATATTTTCAGAATTTTAGCGCAAACCGTTGATTTTTACCGATTTAATGAATTTTATGATCTGGTCACAGCTTTCACCATCCAGAGCTCTGACCATCCAGAACTGTGAACAGGGCGGCCATTTTGCCCATATATGGGCACATCACAGGATGTGACGTCACATCCCGTGATTTTCTAAGCGGAGCAGAAACTGGAAGAGGGAGGATAGCTTTTAGAGTTTTGAAAAGAACACATAATTTAAAAAAAAATATTGAATGTAAAAAAGATCAAGCAGAAGCAAGGAAAGTTATTTAGAAGGCAAAGAAGACAAAATGGGGAGATTTTTGTGATTCAATGGGCAGAACAACTCCTATAGCTAAGGTATGGGGAATGATTAAGAAAATGAAGGGAAATAGACCAGAGAGAACATATCCAGTTCTAAAACATGAAGAAGGAACAGCAGTAACAAATGAGGAAAAAGTAGAAGTAATGGCAAGAACATTTGCAAAGATCCATAGTTCAGATATGGATCAGACTTATTCCAAAAGTAACACTATGATATAATATGGATAGATAGATAGATAGATAGATAGATATGAAAAGGAGTAATAGCATTAATGGTTTAAAGGTCAATCTAAATGAAGAACATTCATTATATATATATATAAACACTTTTATTTGGGTGTGATTAATTATTTCACAGTCCTAATTTATTTATATTTACATACATACTTTTATAATATGAATATTACTGTTATAATAAAATATGAAGTACTGACAAAAAAGGCTTATTGTGTGGCAACCTCTTGGTGTAGAAGCATAATCCAGGTTTCAAATTAAAGGTAACACTTTGAAGTTTCATGTAGACTATTCGGATTATATATCAGGAGTAATTACACAAAGGTTCCTATTTCTAATCCATTATAAAAGTGAAATTTATTTGCTATTAAAATTGGTACAATAGTCCCCTTCACAAGTATATATAGATGTAGCATGTTGAAATCCCCACCTACACTACTGTGATGGTATACACATGGAAGACAGAGATTTAAAAAATGACCCAAAAAACATAGCTTGGCTAATGCCCTTTGAAAAGGATGGTTTTATTGAGCTTCTGTTGCATGTTGTTGCTCTGTAAGCTAAGGTTAGTTATTTTGGCAATTTGGTGCAGCCTTAACTTAAAAAACAAGGACACAACCAACGTTAACAGCATATGGTGGTGGCTGTCTATGCCATACTGTGTTTCTCCGATGTGCTCTCTGAGCACAAACACATCCTCTGACCCTATCCTCTTCCTTACAATGTACACGACCTCTAGCACTTTGATGGGCTGTGATCGTCTGGTACATGAGGTCTGACGAATGACCCACTCTGCTGCCCTGACTACCATCACTGTGCCTTCTGATGGAATCACCAGACCTCCATTGTTTTTTAACTTCAGCAGGTGGTAGCTCTGGTCCTTGATGGCAGATGCAGCATCTGTTACCAAGCTGGCACGGCAGACATCACAGGACAGCTTTTTCAGAGCCTGTCGCACAACAAATCCTGAAATAAGAGTTGGTATATTAAAATAATGTATAATAACCATGGGGAAATTAAGGGAACATATATCTTTTTGGACCATTGTGAGATTGATTTCCCTCAAATTTACACCAAAGATTAATTGTCATACAATCGTTATTGGTGTCAGTAAAACCTATATAATTGACCAGTGGTCTCAGCCTTGATAACTTGCGCAAGTAGCCGTGATGCACAACTATGCTGCATGATTAAGTCATTTTTCGACAAGAAAATCTGCAATTTCGACATGTTCAAGCATCAAGAATTATAGCCACGTTCATAACGTTTGTAAGAAATCAAACTGTTTGTAAATCCGTCAAGAATTCAATGAGATAAGAGTATTTGTGTTCGTGCTGATCACTCACCTTACATTAGGTACCACAGAGCATGCCAGAAAGCTTGTCTGAGGCAAGATGGCTGCCGGTGATGACGTTTGAGACTCCGCCGTAAGACATCTAGCCTTAATTATGGATATCTATGGTCAGAGTGCTCTCTATGGTACTTGTGTAGAGGGTTGTGAGGATGGACGGGGGCAGTTGGGCTCTCCTCATCCTCCGCAGGAAGTACAAGCGCTTCTGAGCCCTCCTCACCAGATGTGGTGTTTACAGACCAGGTGAGGTTGTCCGTGATGTGCACCCCGAGGAATTTGGTGCTGCTAACCACCTCCACAGCTGAGCTGTTGATGAGTTTGTGTCAACTGCGAACTTCATGATGTGATTGGGGGTGAACCTGGGGGTGCAGTCGTGTGTCATCAGAGTAAACAGCAGGGGGCTGCGGACACAGCCCTGAGGGGAGCCCGTGCTGAGGGTGATGACATCAGAGGTGGTCTGTCAGACTCGGACCGACAGTGGTCAGGAGTTGAGGAAGTGATGAGGGGTGTGCTGAAGCCCAGATGTTCCAGTTTTTCAACCAGATGCTGTGGGATGAGGGTGTTGAACGCTGTAGTCCAGGAACATGCTCAAAGGGGGCGGAGCGTAGACGGGCTTGGAACCCGTTAATAACTGCTTGCAGTTCTAGTTATTATTATTATTATTATTATTATTATTACGGGTAATTATTATTCTCCGCTAAAACGCGTTGGGCGGCCCAAGCGGATTTGTAACGAACCTATTGAATCAGGTATCCAAGTACAGAATGTGCACCGCTACTCAAACCCAGAAATTCAGACCCCTCAACAACTAGGGGGCGCTATAACAAAGGACAATGCGTTTTGGCCTATAACCACCAAACTACTGGTCCCACACTCAAAAACTTCACATCACTTTGTTTATTGGATGATTCTGCAAAATAAAGGGAATTGGCACACCCTTCGTTTCCCAGCTAGTTTTCGCGCTACATGGCTACAAAGGTTAAACCTTTCTTGTTTAACTCCTCCTACATTTTTTATGCAATCCGCGCAAAACTCCACATATAACCGTGTAATGGACAAATAAAAAAAGTTAACACGGCGGATTTTTGAATTTTGACTTTTTCGAAAAGTAACGCTAAAATAAGTGATTGTTAGCTAGCTAGCTCTAAATGTAATTGCTGATTATTCTAAAACCATAACAGATTTTGACATGTCCTTCATAACCCATAGTCCAAATAAGATTTTGCACATGTGACCCGCGTTTGAGGATCGTCCATCACTAGGGGGCGCTGTGATGTCAAGAAATCTACTACGCAAGAATGGCTGATCGGATTTTTACAAAACCTTCTTCATCCCCTTCCAGTCATACCCCTGAACTCAGGTATTAAATATGGTAATTATTAAAACAAGTGGGCGGGGCCTATTTCCAAAAGTGTTAAAAAACCTGGAGAATAATAAAAACAATAAAGTAAAGAATAAAAAATGCTTTAAAATCAATTTTTTGATCCCAGATTTTCAGGATGTATTCTGTGAATAAGGTGTAACAATTCTCTCACTGCATGTATTGTTTTTTTTTGAAGTGCTACACTCTGAATTTTTAAAAGTTTGTAAAATGGAGAAATCAATGTATTTTCCACAAATATTGTTCAACCCCCCAAAATATGGCCTCTATTTGTAAAGCACATGCAGAATAAACATGGATTTCAGTTTGGTAAAAATCCAGGCGAGTTTGACCAATTTACAAGACTTTGAAAATAAATGGTACAAGACTATAAAGTTTAATATTTTATTTCTCTGAATCCATTGTTTTAATGACCATAAAAAAATCCTGTGGTTAGATAAAGCACTCTTTGAGATCCATGAATATTTTCAGAATTTTAGAGCCAACCGTTGATTATTAACGAATTTATGAAGTTTGTGATCAGTTCACAGCTTTCATCATCCAGAGCTCTGACTGCAGAGCTTTGAACAGGGCGGCCATTTTGCCCATATTTGGGCACATCACAGGAAGTGACGTCAAAGCAGCCATCTTAGGTCAGACCAAGCTGCCATCTTAGGTCAGACCATAGAGAACACAGACATGAATACGTAGACGCCGCGTCCTCGGTTGAGAGGCGTGCCGACAGAGCGGCCATCTTAGGTCAGACCAAGCTGCAGTCAGACAGAATACAAGTCATTACAGGAAAATGTACTTTATGTTTTCAGACACTCTGAATCCGGTGAATTCTCACCCGATTTCCAGATAAATCAACTGACTGAAAACGTCACCCCTTTAGGGGCTACATGGGACCAATTGATTGAATTAAATTATTGTCTAACTTAATAAATAATTTCGATTTTGTATTGAAAGTAAGCAAACTTCCAGAGCTACGTCCCAGGAAGCCCGACTTTTACTCCGCTTATGGGTGCGCAAATAAAAGGACACTAGGAACCAGATCCTGGGGAATTACCTTCCATAAGTAAGATTTTATGATAGATCATCCTCATGCTTTACAGTTACAGTTTTCCGGCATAAACACAATATGTGCTAATGGGTACAGCGATGGAAGTAGAGAAAAGTACATTAAACACCAAAAACAAACAAAATGGTCCTAAATTACTGGATAGACATGATTTGTGGGGAGTGGGGGGGGGGAGCCCGTGCTGAGGGTGATTAGGTTTTTTGTTGATTTCTTTTTGTTGATAATTGCTGTTGTCTGTAGATCGGTGTCTGTGTATATAGCTTAAATATATATATATATATATATATATATATATATATATATATATATATATATATATATATATATGCTTGTCGGGACTTTGATGCAATCAACTGGTTTCCTTATATAGGACATTTTATCCAATCTGTATAATCTGACCCAATCTGTATAATATGATTGAACTTGATTTTGTAAAGTGCCTTGAGATGACATGTTTCATGATTTGGCGCTATATAAATAAATAAATTGAATATATATATAATATTGGAAGAATTTTAGAGCAAACTGTTGATTTTTAAAGAATTTATTTATGAATTTAAAGAGAATAACATTTCCGAAATGTGCCCATGTAGGGATTTAAAATTTCCAGTAGATGGCAGTATTTGATTATATATGGATTTTTTACACACACACACACTTATATACATAAGCTTTACATTGAATGTAGCTAGTTGCGGAGCCAGAGGGGTGGCAGGGGTGGCATTTGCCATCCCCAACAGAGCCCTTGCCACCCCCTACTGCCACCCCACTGGAAATGGTAATTTTAACATATAATACTTATGAGATCGGCAAAGATTTGCCAGGAAAACTGTAATTTCCGACTGTCCCTGAAGGCAGCCCATGCAGTAGCAGCCTACATGCTGCGCACTGACGCTGTTCATTGGTTAAGCTGACATGTGGTTCCTGCTTGATCCAAAACACACCCGCGGCTTTAGAGTACACCGTTGAGGAGTTTTGCAGGTATTTACAACATTTTACCGCTCAGCGGTAACCGCTGTGTTACCTTCCTAATGAGAGGCGGCACTTGTCATACATTTCTAAAAAGAAAAAAAAAATGGTTGTGCACCGCTCCGTCCGTAGTGCCTCGTTTATTATATTAGCCATGCTAGTGCTGATAGATCGTGTTTTAGACAGATTCTTTTAACATATGTTTGAGTGCACATGCTGCCCTGTAATGTTTTATTAATTTGGCCAGGATATATCTCCCAGCTCTTGCTTGAAATGTGTGTGGTAAGAATATGTGAAAAACCATTGTTAAGTTTATAATGACTGAAATGTAAATAGGCTATGTCATATGAAAGCTTTGAATTATAACCTAACTAGTTATATTAATTAATTTAATTAATCTATTTTTAATTTAGTATTATTTTAGCTAGCTACAGAAAACTAAAAACTATAGTTTAAATAATATTTAAAATAGTGTTGTCTTTGCCATACAGTCATGGAGTCTAAATACCAGGCTGCCTTATTTTGTGTAGAGCCCAAATGAAGAGAAAAGAGAATATCTCACAGTTCTTCTTAAAGAGGCAAAAACCAGGGCCAGACCAGGACCAGACAGAACCCTGCAGCAGTGACCAACCTGGAGAAGCCAGCCAGGAGACACCAGGCCCAAGTGTATCACCAGCAGGTTAGAGGCTGTGACAGAGAGTTATTAAGTAGTAAAATCCAATAAGCCTAATTGTAAAGGTTAGCATGATGCTTTTTGCATTTTTTATTGTGTCTGTTTATGAACACAATTGAAACAAGTGGGCAGGGCCTATTTGCAAAAGTGTGAGAGTAGGGAGTAGCAAGATGGCGGTCAGTCACTAGGGGAGGTCACCGGCCGCCATCTTGCTACTCCGTTCTCACACAGAACCCCATAGCATTTGGTTGCAACAACAAGCAGTTTGGCTGTGTGAAAACGTTTCACAGGTAACTTTAAAGTCAGTGGATGTTATACTTACTATACAAATTACTTTTGTTTAGGTAACACTTTATTTGTGCCTAAGATTTACATGATACTGTCATAAACAGAGGCTGCACAGTGAAGCAGTGAGAAGTGTTGTTGCCTTCTGGGTTCAATCACCTGGGTCTTTCAAATCCTCCCGGGTCTTTCAAATCCTCCCGGGTCTTTCAAATCCTCCTGGGTCTTTCAAATCCTCTGGGTCTTTCTGCATGAAGTTTGAATGTTCTACCTGTGCATGCGTAGGTTCACTCCGGGTACGCTGGCTTCCTCCCACAGTTCAAAAACATGACTGTTAGTTTAATTGGCTTCTCTAAATTGTCCTTAGGTGTGAGTGTGTGCAAGAATGGTTGTTTGTCCTGTCTGTCTCTGTGTTGCCCTGTGACAGATTGCCGACCTGTCCAGGGTGTAACCCGCCTCTCGCTCAGTGAACGCTGTGTGTATATATATATATATATATATATATATATATATATATATATATATATATATATATATATATATATATATACACACAGAAAGCTATATACACGGTAGACTGTGCGTTAATGTAACGCAGAAGGTCTGGAGATGCTACGTTGGTGTAGCTTGTACGACCTGAACAGGGGAGAGAGGCAGAGTCAAGTGTCACGGGGCCTCTGGGCCGTGTTAATAAGGCTGGTAGCGGATGGGAAAAAACTGTTTTTGTGTCGTGAGGTTTTGGTCCTGATGGACCGCTGCCTCCTGCCAGAAGGAAGTGTCTGAAATATTTTGTGACTGGGGTGTCACAAAATCGGCCACAATCTTCCCTGCACGCCTCAGAGTCCTAGAGGCTTACAGGTCCTGGAGAGATGGAAAATTGCAGCCAATCACCTTCTCTGCAGACCGGATGACACGCTGCAGTCTGCTCTTGTCTTTGGCGGTGGCACCAGCGTACCAGATGGTAATGGAGGAGGTGGTTTAGACACACCTTCTCCTTCAAAGAGTTTTCTTAATTTTCATAACTATGACAATTGTAGATTCACACTAAAGGCATCAAAACTATGAATTAACACATGTGGAATTATATACTTAACAAAAAAGTGTGAAACAACTGAAAATATGTCTTATATTCTAGGTTCTTCAAAGTAGCCACCTTTTGCTTTGATTACTGCTTCGTACACTCTTGGCATTCTCTTAATGAGCTTCAAGAGATAGTCACCTGAAATGGTTTTCCCTTCACAGGTGTCCCCTGTCAGGTTTAATAAGTGGGATGTCTTGCCTCTTATATGGGGTTGGGACCATCAGTTGTGTTGTGCAGAAGTCAAGTGGATACACAGCTTATAGTCCTACTGAATAAACTGTTAGAATTTGTATTATGGCAAGAAAAAAGCAGCTAAGTAAAGAAAAACAAGTGGCCATAATTACTTTAAGAACTGAAGGTCATTCAGTCCGAAAAATTGGGAAAACTTTGAAAGTGTCCCCAAGTGCAGTCGCAAAAACCATCAAGCGCTACAAAGAAACTGGCTCACACGAGGACCGCCCCAGGAAAGGAAGACCAAGAGTCACCTCTGCTGTGGAGGATAAATTCATCCTAGTCACCAGCCTCAGAAATCGCAGGTTGACAGCAGCTCAGATTAGAGACCAGGTCAATGCCACACAGAGTTCTAGCAGCAGACACATCTCTAGAACAACTGTTAGGAGACTGTGTGAATCAGGCCTTCATGGTAAAACAGCTGCTAGGAAACCACTGCTAAGGACAGGCAACAAGTAGAAGAGAATTGTTTGGGCTAAAGAACACAAGGAATGGACATTAGACCAGTGGAAATCTGTGCTTTGGTCTGATGAGTCCAAAGTTGAGATCTTTGGTTCCAACCATCGTGTCTTTGTGCGACGCAGAAAAGGTTTAACAGATGGACTCTATTCAATTCAATTCAATTGTATTTATATAGCGCCAATTCATGAAACATGTCATCTCGAGGCACTTTACAAAGTCAAAATCAATCATATTATACAGATTGGTCAAAAATTTCCTATATAAGGGAACCAGTTGATTGCTTCAAAGTCCCGACAAGCAGCATTCACTCCTGGAGAAGCATAGAGCTACAGGGAGAGACGTCTGCATTGTCCATGGCTTTGCAGCAATCCCTCATACTGAGCAAGCATGAAGCGACAGTCGAAAAAAAACCCCACCCATTAGCGGGAAGGAAAAACCTCCAGCAGAACCGGGCTCAGTATGAACGGTCATCTGCCTCGACCGACTGGGGGTTAAAGAATAAAGAGCAGAGACACAACAAGAGAGACAAACATGCACAGAAGCACACATTGATCCAGTAATCTGTTCTACATTAGATAGTAATAGCGGGTGATCTGTCTTCTCTGGATGATGTCACAGTTAACAGAACGTCAGATCAGGTGTACCTACTATGAAGAAAAAAGAGAGAGCAAAAAGTTAAAAGCTGAAATGACAACAGTCATTTCAATGTAATGCAATGCAAAACTGCATTGCATCTACTTTTTTTAGACAAATGCAAGAAAGTAATAAATATTATGACATGCTTAATTGGAAGGGAGTGGGGAGCAGATAGATGGTGCTGCTGTAGAAGGTCGTGAGGATGGGCGGGGACAGGTGGGCTCTCCTCATCCTCCGCAGTAAGTGCAAGCGCTTCTGTTCCCTCTTCTCCAGTGACATGGTGTTCACAAACCAGCTGAGGTTGTGTGTTATGTGCACCCCGAGGAATTTATTGCTGCTGGCCACCTCCACAGCTGAGCTGTTAATGAGAAGTGGAGCATGGCGAGGCCATTTCTTCCTGAAGTCCATGATGATCTCCTTCGTTTTCTCCACGTTCAGGATCAGTCCTGGTCCTGGTCCTGGTCGTTGTTGTCTCTAATCAGGCCCACCACCGTCGTGTCGTCTGCAAACTTCACGATGTGATTGGTGGTGAACCTGGGGACACAGTCGTGTGTCATCAGGGTGAACAGCAGGGGGCTCAGGACGCAGCCCTGAGGAAAGCCCGTGCTGAGGGTGATGACATCAGTGGTTTTCTGTCCGACCCAGACCAACTGAGGTCTGTTGGTGATGAAGTCTAGTAGGCAGTTGCGAACAGGTGTGCTGAAGCCCAGATGTTCCAGTTTTGATGGTGTTGAACGCTGAACTGAAGTCCAGGAACATGCTCAAGGGGGCGGTGCGTGGGTGGGCTTGGAACCCGTTAATAACTGCTTGCAGTTCTAGTTATTATTATTATTACGGGTAATTATTATTCTCCGCTAAAACGCGTTGGGCGGCCCATGCGGATTTGTAACGAATCAATTGGATCAGGTTTGGATACCTGATCCAAGTACAGAATGTGCACCGCTACTCAAACCCAGAAATTCAGACCCCTCAACAACTAGGGGGCGCTATAACAAAGGACAATGCGTTTACGCCTGTAACCACCAAACTACTGGTCCTACACTCAAAAACTTGATGGCACTTTGTTTATTGGATGATTCTGCAAAATAAAGTGAATTGGCACACCCTTCGTTTCCCAGCTAGTTTTCGCGCTACATGGCTACAAAGGTTAAACCTTTCTTGTTAAACTCCTCCTACATTTTTTGTGCAATCCACGCAAAAATTTATATATAAGCGTGTCATGGACAAATAAAAAAAGTTATCACGGCGGATTTTTGAATTTTGACTTTTTCGAAAAGTAACGCTAAAATAAGTGATTGTTAGCTAGCTAGCTCTAAATGTAATTGCTGATTATTGTAAAACCATAACAGATTTTGACATGTCCTTCATAACCCATAGTACAAATAAGATTTTGCACATGTCACCCGCATTTGAGGATCGTCCATCACTAGGGGGCGCTGTGATGTCAAGAAATCTACTACGCAAGAATGGCTGATCGGAATTTTACAAAACCTTCTTCATTCCCTTCCAGACATTGCCCTTAACTAAAGTATTAAATATGGTATTTATTGAAACAAGTGGGCGGGGCCTATTTCCAAAAGTGTGGAAAAAAACTTGAAAACTTCAAAAATTCACCTAAAATCACTTGTGTGGTGTAACAAGCTCAGATTTTCAGGATGTATTCCTTGAATAAGGTGCAACAATTCTCTCACTGCATGTATTCCAGTGTTTGAAAGTGCCACACTCTGTTTTTTTCAAAGTTTGTAAAATGGAGAAATCAATGTATTTTCCACAAATATTGGTCAATCCCAATAAAAATGGCCTCTATCTGTAAAGCACAGCCAGAATAAACATGTCTTTCAGTTTGGTAAAAATCCAGGCGATTCTGACCAATTTACAAGATTTAAAAAATTAATGATACAAGATTATAAAGTTTAATTTTTTTTTTCTCTGAATCCATTTTTTTAATGACCATCAAAAAAATCGTGTGGTTAGATAAAACACTCTTGGACATTCATGAATATTTTCAGAATTTTAGAGCAAACCGTTCATTTAATAGGAATATTTATTTAGATAGTTTGACAAAAACCTATTGTAAAGAGCTTTTCAGAAAATTAAGCAAGGGCTCCATCTCGTGGCTTGTTTTTGCAACTACAACTCTTACCATTAATAGTCTAAGTAAGGGGTATACAATTAAAACTTAGAAGTCCACTTCAATAATTTTGTATGTATATATGTATGCATCATGTGTATATATATATATATATATATATATATATATATATATATATATATATATATATATATATATATATATATATATATATATATTTACACTAATGCTTTAATGTGGCGTTGTATGGAATACATTTAAAAATTCCAACAGAGGACAGGATTTGATCATGGATGGATCTCTACAAACACACACACATATCTATTCTAGCAATAAAACATGATAGTAAACAATTATGGAATACACTGAATAATATATTAAGAGGAAATAGTAAATCAATTCCAGCTTATTTAGAACATGAAGGTGAATTTTTTACTAGACCAAGTGATGTAGCAAATCATCTTAATGATTATTTCATGAACAAAATAAACAAACTAAAAGATACCACACAGCCATACAAGACAGAGTTATCAAATACACTAATAAGATGATGAAAGACAAAACCTGTAGCTTTAAATTCAAGAGTGTAAGTGTTTCTAAAGTGGAATTACTTCTGATGAATTGTAAAAAAAACCCACCTGGTGTAGACTACCATGATCATATGTTGCTTAAACCAATAGTTGCTATTATTGCTCCTATTATTGCTCATATAATTAATTTGTGTTTCATGCACAATATATGTTTGCAAGAATGGAAAATATGTAAAGTAGTGCCAATCCCTACAAATAAGAAAATGCCCTTTTCTGGATCAAACAGTAGACCAATAAGTTTATTACCAATTCTTGGTAAAATAATGGAAAGAATTGTTTATGAACAGATTCAATCTTATTTTAAGAATAATGATTTGATTACGTTTCAGCATCCATATAGAGAAAAACACTCAACAGCCACTGCCCTGACTCAGATGGTTGATGACTGGTTCAAGGATATGGAGGAGAGAAAAATAATAGGTGATGTAATGCTTGATTTCACTGCAGCATTTGATATCATTGACCACAAATTACTGTTAAAAAAACTGGAGTATTATGGCTTTTCACAAACTGCATTATTATGGATGAAAAGTTATTTGTCGGATAGAAGACAACTAGTTTATTTTAATGGCAGTTTTTCAAATGTAAGGGCTGTGGGACACGGGGTGCCTCAAGGAAGTTGTCTTGGGCCGCTCCTGTACACAATCTTTACAAATGATCTTCCATCTGTTTTAGAAAAGGCAAGCATCTCAATGTTTGCAGATGATTCCACCATATATTTAGCAGAAACTAATATGACTGAGTTAAATACAAAACTACAAAGAGAGCTACAGTTAGTGGTGGACTGGATAAGGAGTAACAAATTGGTTCTCAATGTATCTAAAACTACCTGTTTAGTGGTTGGAACTCCTTTTTCTTTACTTTCCAAACCGAAACTTGAACTCACCATAGAGCAAAATTCTGTGGATCAAAAACAAGAGGCTAAACTGTTGGGAGTGATAATTGATAATAGATTGTGTTGGGATAGACATGTTCAGAACTTGTTAACTAAAATGGGTAATAGTTTATCGGTCATTAAAAGGTGTTCAAAATACTTTACACCGCAGGTTGTTACACAAGTACTTGATGCTTTGTTTTTTTCACATCTTGATTATTGCTCAGTGGTTTGGTCAAATACTTCATCAATTAATATAAAAAAACTACAAGTAATTCAGAATAAAGCTGCACGTGTTGCCCTTTCATGTGGGTTTAGATCAAATGTGGACAAAATGCACGATAGTCTTTTATGGTTAAAAGTTAAAAACAGATTGGTGTATTCAGTAATGGTATTTCTATATAATGTTATAACAAATAAAACGCCTTTCATTTTATATACAAAACTATCCTTTAGTAATGATACACATTATTATCCAACAAGACATGCAGTAGGAGGTAGTTTTATTTTACCTAGAGTTAAAACAAAATCAATTCAACGTTCAGTTAGGTACAGGGCAATGTGTGAATGGAATTCACTCCCAAAGACTATCATACAACAAAACACTCTCTATGGTTTCAAAACTGCACATAAGAAATATTACCTTCAAAGAAATTTGGATAGTTAATGTTAATTTTATTGAGGAGATATTGTGTAGGGTTCTTGTTAGCTAGTTCTTTGATATAGATCTATCTGGAGTAGCAAAATTTTATGTTAATCATGTTTATTTATGTTACTTTTTAATGATAAAAGGTGTTAAATGTAAATATGTATTACATTTTGTGTAAATGTCTTGTATGCATAGTGTGTAATGGGATGTAATACATTGGAAGACTGAAGGACCCCAGGAAGAATAGCTTTTAGCTGATGCTGAAGCTAATGGGGATCCTAATAAAACAAACAAACAAATATATCTATCCGTCCATCCATCCATCCATTTTTTGACCCGCTTAATTCCTCATGGGGTTGCGGGGCTGCTGGTGCCTATCTCCAGCATATAGACCAGTTCACGCGTGACGTCAGCGCTACATCCGGGTCCTGCGGGGTAGACAAAAAGCACAGCTGCTCTCGTCTACTACATGACAAAACGGGTGATTTTGAGCGTACTTTTAGTTAGTTTATTTTTGGAATCTAAACAATGCCTACGACTTGTTGTGCTCCCGGTTGCACAGGGAGGCATTCCCAATCGTTGGATGTACGTTTCTGTCGTTTACCGAAGAAAGAAATGGATATTTTCAAAAGAGCGCAGGCAGACACTCCCAATGGACTGGGGGAGACATCAGACTACGACAGAATTTGCAGCCTACACTTCATCTCCGGTAAATACAACTTAATTCTGCTCTAGTCATTGTTCTACTTAAATAGCGGCGGAGGGGAGGTGGCGATCGCTACAGGGGCCGGAGAAGCCGCTTCTGCTGCTGCTACAGCAGCCGCTTCTGCTACCGCTACCGCTTCTACCAGCAGAAGCGGCTGTCTGGAGCAGCAGCCGCTCTATTACGCCCCCGTTCACGGGCGCTAGTACTTCTGTGTTTACGCTGCAATGTCGCCGACACCCCCACCCATTTTAAGAAGACAAAAACACCAAAATAATCCGTAGTGAACAATTTTTTTTAACCTACCGGACGGGTCCAGTGGTTTCATGCTTTCATGCTCTCTTGTCTGTACTGGCCTGGGTCCAATGTAATTCTCCCTGCGCGGTGGGAGACTTGTTTTGAGGAAACTATGGTTGCAGCTCACTGTCTGCCTTGCTGTGGTTACAGAGAGGTGTCTGTTTTGTAGAATAAATCATCCGCCAATGAGTTATTGATCCGGAAAAGCCGAATCTGTGAATATCTTTCTAACTTTACCGAAGTATAAGGCAGCTGTATGTCGCGGTACGGACTCTTGGCCAGCATTTCACAGACTGGCTCCGTCCCTTCAGGCTTTTGCTGTGTGGATCTGGCAATCTGATACCATCAACCATCAACTTACTCTTAAAACGTTATCTAAAGAAGAAAAATACGTGGAGAACTCGTCAGTTTCTCTGTTTGCGTCCGTAGTTGTGTTCGCCTTTTGCCTACCAATCCGGCGCGCATGCGCGAAAAACCCGCATCAAAACAATAACAATTAACTGGTCTATATATATATATATATATATATATATATATATATATATATATATATATATATAGGATCACTCTTAACAGACTGTTCCTTCAGAGCCAAATCTGCGTGGAGGTCAACTAACTGCAAGCTAACTGACTCAGAAGTAAATCTATGGTTAAGCACTACAATACAAATATACAGTCAGTTTATCAACATCCCACTGTTAATTCTTCTAGTTCAAACATACTTCATGTAAAATAAAATTATGACTGTTCATTAATATCAAACTAAACAGTAGACATTTTAAACCTCGTTTACATCTTAGTTAAATAGCTTGAGGCTGTACATGTGTAAATTCCTACGTTGAGCGAGGTACTTAAACCCATCACACACGCAGTATTTGATCCAGTCCGACATTTCTCTGTGTTCAGAGCTGGGTTTCGTCCATACAATGGATGATGAAGGAGAGTATTGGATGAGGGTGTTGAATGCTGAAGTCCAGGAACATGCTCAAAGGGGGCGGTGCGTGGGTGGGCTTGGAACCCGTTAATAACTGCTTGCAGTTCTAGTTATTAGGGTTCCAAGCCCGCAGCGCAGGCGAACGGCTATGCCGTTCGTCTGCTCTGTGAGCAGAGAACCCTATTGTTTTTCGTGTGTTTTTAAATTATTTATTATTATTATTATTACGGGTAATTATTATTCTCCGCTAAAACGCGTTGGGCGGCCCATGCGGATTTGTAACGAACCTATTGAATCAGGTATCCAAGTACAGAATGTGCACCGCTACTCAAACCCAGAAATTCAGACCCCTCAACAACTAGGGGGCGCTATAACAAAGGACAATGCGTTTTGGCCTATAACCACCAAACTACTGGTCCCACACTCAAAAACTTCACATCACTTTGTTTATTTGATGATTCTGCAAAATAAAGGGAATTGGCACACCCTTCGTTTCCCAGCTAGTTTTCGCGCTACATGGCTACAAAGGTTAAACCTTTCTTGTTTAACTCCTCCTACATTTTTTATGCAATCCGCGCAAAACTCCACATATAACAGCATAATGGACAAATAAAAAAAGTGAACGCGCCAGATTTTTGAATTTTGACTTTTTCGAAAAGTAACGCTAAAATAAGTGATTGTTAGCTAGCTAGCTCTAAATGTAATTGCTGATTATTCTAAAACCATAACAGATTTTGACATGTCCTTCATAACCCATAGTCCAAATAAGATTTTGCACATGTGACCCGCGTTTGAGGATCGTCCATCACTAGGGGGCGCTGTAATGTCAAGAAATCTACTACGCAAGAATGGCTGATCGTATTTTTACAAAACCTTCTTCATCCCCTTCCAGTCATACCCCTGAACTCAGGTATTAAATATGGTAATGATTAAAACAAGTGGGCGGGGCCTATTTCCAAAAGTGTTAAAAAACCTGGAGAATAATAAAAGCAATAAAGTAAAGAATAAAAAATGCTTTAAAATAAATTTTTTGATCCCAGATTTTCAGGATGTATTCCGTGAATAAGGTGTAACAATTCTCTCACTGCATGTATTGTTTTTTTTTGAAGTGCTACACTCTGAATTTTTAAAAGTTTGTAAAATGGAGAAATCAATGTATTTTCCACAAATATTGTTCAACCCCCCAAAATATGGCCTCTATTTGTAAAGCACATGCAGAATAAACATGGATTTCAGTTTGGTAAAAATCCAGGCGAGTTTGACCAATTTACAATACTTTGAAAATAAATGGTACAAGACTATAAAGTTTAATATTTTATTTCTCTGAATCCATTTTTTTAATGACCATAAAAAAAATCCTGTGGTTAGATAAAGCACTCTTTGAGATCCGTGAATATTTTCAGAATTTTAGAGCAAACCGTTGATTATTAACGAATTTATGAAGTTTGTGATCAGTTCACAGCTCTCATCCAGAGCTCTGACTCCACAGCTGTGAACAGGGCGGCCATTTTGCCCATATTTGGGCACATCACAGGAAGTGATGTCACAGCGGCCATCTTAGGTCAGAAAAAGCTGCGCTCAGAGAGAATACAAGTCAATTCAGGAAAATGTACTTTATGTTTCAGACACTCTAAATCCGGTGAATTCTAACCCGATTTCCAGCTAAATCAACTGACTGAAAATGTCACCCCTTTAGGGGCTACTTGGGACCAATTGATTGAATTAAATGATTGTCTAACTTAATAAATAATTTCGGTTTTGTATTGAAAGTAAGCAAACTTCCAGAGCTACGTCCCAAGGAGCCAGACTTTTACTCCGCTTATGGGTGCGCATATAAAAGGACACCAGGAACCAGATCCTGGGGAATTACCTTCAATAAGTAAGATTTTATGATAGATAATCCTCATGCTTTAACATAATATGTGCTAATGGGTACAGGCAGGGGCGCAACTACCCAGTATAAGAGGGGTATGCAGCATCAGTTTTGGCGCCCCCCCCCCCCCGGATTAAAATAAATAAATAAGTGCCAGACATCATCATGTATGGTCTTTAAATAATAAAGGTTTATTTTAAAGTATATCAGCCACTGTAAGCCTACCATAATAATAATTAGATGGTATATTATTAACAATGTTAACACATAATAAACAGTTGCAAATTGACAAACATTAACATTATCATTATAACCAATGCAACTTAATGCAGCCTTTCTAAATCAGCCTAGTGATGGCATCAGATAAGACAACTATTATGCAGTAAGGTTTTGCTGCTGTTGAAATTACATTCACGTTTTGGATTTTAAAAAGTAAAAATATGGATAGCCTTAGCACAGACCTTTAGAGAGAGAGAAGTGACCCTGTAATTACAGCTTCCATGTCACCCAACAAATGTAAAGCAGCCTACATGTCTGACAGCACAGCTAACATGAACAGCTAATGGTAAAACAACATCTTTATTGCGTATTATTTATGCATGAGTTACTGCATAAGTTATGTTTTCTGGATTCTGGTCATTTATTGTACATGCTACCTTATATTTTCCACTATGTCAGCGCAGCAACATTGGTTTTGCATTAAGCTAGAAGCTAGCTGTAAACCCCCATTTGGTTGCTACATTCCCACTGTTAGATGGTGAAGAGGGAGAGCTGCAGAGGAGAGTGCTGAGACAAGGCTTTATTCAGAAGATCCATCTGAATGGCCTTTACCGCACAAAACAGTGGACACATTTAGGCAGTACATGGTTGAAAATGGTCCACAGAAAGTTAGCGATGGCCCATATCCAAGATCAGATCAGAGTAAGATGTGTTTTTAAGCACACTCTTTTCGTTTACTGTCTAATGAAGAGAAAGTTGAACGAGATTTGTTACTGTATTCCAAAAATACTATTTGTTCCTGTGCTTGCAGAGTGAACACAACTGCTTTGCAGCATTTCACGAAGGCCAGTTCAGGAAGGACAGATTGCTTGTTGCAGAACCATGTTCAGGGTCTGAGGTACACACCTGTTTGCATCTCTGAAAGTTTCAGTGATGACCAGTAGGGGTGTTTTAGATATGCAGATTGCTTTTTTGCAGAGGTTTTTCATTACTTTGCTATACAGTTGGGTAGCCATCCTAGTTGCCTGAAATACTCCCTTCTTATTAGTTTTTTGTTGTATGCCCCAACTGATTTTATATGTTTCACCCAACCGTGTCTTTATTGTGTCATTTGGGAATATAGACCCAGTGTCCTCATATGGGCACATAGCTTTTTTAGAGAATTACTCAATGTAGAAAGCTGACATTTTTTGTATATAGTAATTGGGGTCTTGTAATCCCAAATTGCAAATAAAACAATCAAATGCAAAGATTATGTAATTGCCCTCATATGATGACATAATTTTTTTCAAAAACTATTTGTTTTATCATGACAGGGTTTATTTATTACACTTATTAGGTCCTACTAATCCGCATGGAACTTGGAAATTAAAAAAACAAACTCCAAATAAAAGCTTGGGTCTCAGGAAGTTAAAGCACTTATTAAATATTTATAAGACACAAAGTTATCTGTGAGGACTAAGTGTGTATCTGTGTGTGAGTGTATAAGTATGTATATAATTTAGTTGTCTTGAGATTCAAAGATATACAGGAAAATGAATTTCTGAATTACATCTCCGTCCAGTTGATGCTTCTTTACATTTTTTGTTTTCAATAAAATTGTGGTGAAACAAATACACAAATTTGTCCTCCATTGATATTCTGTGCACAATAACATTTCCTTACAAAATGTATTTACCAAAGGCTTTGTCACACGGGTAACAGGTAAACCAAAAAAAATAAAATGCCAATCATCGGATTGAGGTGTGTGTGTGTGTGTGTGTGTGTGTGTGTGTGTGTGTGTGTGTGTGTGTGTGTGTGTGTGTGTCAGTCTCTGATGATGTTATGGGCTCGGGACACGCAGCGCTAGGATGAAATGTCCTTAATGGAGGGAAGAGGAGCCCCGATGATCTCTTGCTGTCCTCACAACTCTCCTCACATGCCTCCAGTCAGAGGCGCTGCAGCCTCAAGCTGAAAGGTGGGAGAGATACAGGAATGGTCAAAGGATATTTTAGACCTACCAGATTTGGTTAATGTTGACTTTGCACAATAAGCAAGTGAGGTAACTGATGTGGCATGATGTCCACGCCCTGGGAATATATGGGCTGACTTGAACATTTTTTCAGTCAAACTGATTATTTTTGCTTTAACCCATGGTATATATGTATACATATGCACTTTTACTGTTGCTGTTTAGAGTTCAACAGTCTGATGGCAACGGGGAAAAAGCTGTTTCAGAACCTGGTGGACCTGCAGCGAATGCTGTGGAACCTTTTCCCAGTGGGCAGCAGGGAGAACAGTCCATGGTGGGGGTGTGAGGGGTCTCTGATGATGTTATGGGCTCAGGACATGCAGCGCTGGGATAAAATGTCCTTAATGGAGGGAAGAGGAGCCCCGATGATCCCTTCTGCTGTCCTCACCACTCTCCTCACGTTCCTCCAGTCGGAGGCACTGCAGCCTCCACACCACACAGAGGGACAGCTTGTCAAAATGCTCTCTATGGTGCGTCTGTAGAAGGTCATGAGAATGGGTGGGGACAGGTGGCCTCTCCTCATCCTCCGCAGGAAGTACAAGTGCTTCTGTGCCCTCTTGACCAGTGACATGATGTTCACAGACCAGCTGAGGTTGTCTGTGATGTGCACCCTGAGGAATTTGGTGCTGATGACCACCTCCACAGCTGAGCTGTTGATGAGCAGTGGAGCGTGGCAAGGCCGGTTCATCCTGAAGTCGAACATGATCTCCTTCGTCTTTTCCACGTTCAGGATCAGGCTGTTGTCTGGGGACGCAGTCGTGTGTCATAAGGGTGAACAGCAGGGGGCTCAAGACACAGCCTTGAGGAGAGCCCGTGCTGAGGGTGATGACATCAGAGGTGTTCTGTCCGACCCAGACCAAATGAGGTCAGGAGGTGAGGAAGTCTAGCAGGCAGTTGCGAAGGGGTGTGCTGAAGCCCAGATGTTTCAGTTTTTCCATCAGATGCTGTAAGATAATGGTGTTGAACGCTGAACTGAAGTCCAGGAACATGCTCAAGGGGGCGGGGCGTGGGTGGGCTTGGAACCCGTTAATAACTGCTTGCAGTTCTAGTTATTAGGGTTCCAAGCCCGCAGCGCAGGCGAACGGCTATGCCGTTCGTCTGCTCTGTGAGCAGAGAACCCTATTGTTTTTCTAGTGTTTTTAAATTATTTATTATTATTATTATTATTATTATTATTATTACGGGTAATTATTATTCTCCGCTAAAACGCGTTGGGCGGCCCATGCGGATTTGTAACGAACCTATTGAATCAGGTATCCAAGTACAGAATGTGCACCGCTACTCAAACCCAGAAATTCAGACCCCTCAACAACTAGGGGGCGCTATAACAAAGGACAATGCGTTTTGGCCTATAACCACCAAACTACTGGTCCCACACTCAAAAACTTCACATCACTTTGTTTATTGGATGATTCTGCAAAATAAAGCGAATTGGCACACCCTTCGTTTCCCAGCTAGTTTTCGCGCTACATGGCTACAAAGGTTAAACCTTTCTTGTTTAACTCCTCCTACATTTTTTATGCAATCCGCGCAAAACTCCACATATAACAGCGTAATGGACAAATAAAAAAAGTGAACGCGCCGGATTTTTGAATTTTGACTTTTTCGAAAAGTAACGCTAAAATAAGTGATTGTTAGCTAGCTAGCTCTAAATGTAATTGCTGATTATTCTAAAACCATAACAGATTTTGACATGTCCTTCATAACCCATAGTCCAAATAAGATTTTGCACATGTGACCAGCGTTTGAGGATCGTCCATCACTAGGGGGCGCTGTGATGTCAAGAATTCTACTACGCAAGAATGGCTGATCGGATTTTTACAAAACCTTCTTCATCCCCTTCCAGTTATACCCCTGAACTCAGGTATTAAATATGGTAATTATTAAAACCAGTGGGCGGGGCCTATTTCCAAAAGTGTTAAAAAACCTGGAGAATAATAAAAACAATAAAGTAAAGAATAAAAAATGCTTTAAAATCAATTTTTTGATCTCAGATTTTCAGGATGTATTCTGTGAATAAGGTGTAACAATTCTCTCACTGCATGTATTGTTTTTTTTTGAAGTGCTACACTCTGAATTTTTAAAAGTTTGTAAAATGGAGAAATCAATGTATTTTCCACAAATATTGTTCAACCCCCCAAAATATGGCCTCTATTTGTAAAGCACATGCAGAATAAACATGGATTTCAGTTTGGTAAAAATCCAGGCGAGTTTGACCAATTTACAAGACTTTGAAAATAAATGGTACAAGACTATAAAGTTTAATATTTTATTTCTCTGAATCCATTTTTTTAATGACCATAAAAAAAATCCTGTGGTTAGATAAAGCACTCTTTGAGATCCATGAATATTTTCAGAATTTTAGAGCCAACCGTTGATTATTAACGAATTTATGAAGTTTGTGATCAGTTCACAGCTTTCATCATCCAGAGCTCTGACTGCAGAGCTTTGAACAGGGCGGCCATTTTGCCCATATTTGGGCACATCACAGGAAGTGACGTCAAAGCAGCCATCTTAGGTCAGACCAAGCTGCCATCTTAGGTCAGACCATAGAGAACACAGACATGAATACGTAGACGCCGCGTCCTCGGTTGAGAGGCGTGCCGACAGAGCGGCCATCTTAGGTCAGACCAAGCTGCAGTCAGACAGAATACAAGTCATTACAGGAAAATGTACTTTATGTTTTCAGACACTCTGAATCCGGTGAATTCTCACCCGATTTCCAGATAAATCAACTGACTGAAAACGTCACCCCTTTAAGGGCTACATGGGACCAATTGATTGAATTAAATTATTGTCTAACTTAATAAATAATTTCGATTTTGTATTGAAAGTAAGCAAACTTCCAGAGCTACGTCCCAGGAAGCCCGACTTTTACTCTGCTTAAGGGTGCGCAAATAAAAGGACACTAGGAACCACATCCTGGGGAATTACCTTCCATAAGTAAGATTTTATGATAGATCATCCTCATGCTTTACAGTTACAGTTTTCCGGCATAAACACAATATGTGCTAATGGGTACAGCGATGGAAGTAGAGAAAAGTACATTAAACACCAAAAACAAACAAAATGGTCCTAAATTACTGGATAGACATGATTTGTGGGGAGTGGGGGGGGAAGCCCGTGCTGAGGGTGATTAGGTTTTTTGTTGATTTCTTTTTGTTGATAATTGCTGTTGTCTATAGATCGGTGTCTGTGTATATAGCTTATATATATATATATATATATATATATATATATATATATATATATATATATATATATATATATATATATATATATATATATATATATATATGCTTGTCGGGACTTTGATGCAATCAACTGGTTTCCTTATATAGGACATTTTATTCAATCTGTATAATCTGACCCAATCTGTATAATATGATTGAACTTGATTTTGTAAAGTGCCTTGAGATGACATGTTTCATGATTTGGCGCTATATAAATAAATAAATTGAATATATATATAATATTGGAAGAATTTTAGAGCAAACTGTTGATTTTTAAATAATTTATTTATGAATTTAAAGAGAATAACATTTCCGAAATGTGCCCAAGTAGGGATTTAAAATTTCCAGTAGATGGCAGTATTTGATTATATATGGATTTTTTACACACACACACACTTATATACATAAGCTTTACATTGAATGTAGCCAGTTGCGGAGCCAGAGGGGTGGCAGGGGTGGCATTTGCCACCCCCAACAGAGCCCTTGCCACCCCCTACTGCCACCCCACTGGAAATGGTAATTTTAACATATAATACTTATGAGATCGGCAAAGATTTGCCAGGAAAACTGTAATTTCCGACTGTCCCTGAAGGCAGCCATGCAGTAGCAGCCTACATGCTGCGCACTGACGCTGTTCATTGGTTAAGCTGACATGTGGTTCCTGCTTGATCCAAAACACACCCGCGGCTTTAGAGTACACCGTTGAGGAGTTTTGCAGGTATTTACAACATTTTACAGCTCAGCGGTAACCGCTGTGTTACCTTCCTAATGAGAGGCGGCACTTGTCATACATTTCTAAAAAGAAAAAAAAAATGGTTGTGCACCGCTCCGTCCGTAGTGCCTCGTTTATTATATTAGCCATGCTAGTGCTGATAGATCGTGTTTTAGACAGATTCTTTTAACATATGTTTCAGTGCACATGCTGCCCTGTAATGTTTTATTAATTTGGCCAGGATATATCTCCCAGCTCTTGCTTGAAATGTGTGTGGTAAGAATATGTGAAAAACCATTGTTAAGTTTATAATGACTGAAATGTAAATAGGCTATGTCATATGAAAGCTTTGAATTATAACCTAACTAGTTATATTAATTAATTTAATTAATCTATTTTTAATTTAGTATTATTTTAGCTAGCTACAGAAAACTAAAAACTATTGTTTAAATAATATTTAAAATAGTGTTGTCTTTGCCATACAGTCATGGAGTCTAAATACCAGGCTGCCTTATTTTGTGTAGAGCCCAAATGAAGAGAAAAGAGAATATCTCACAGTTCTTCTTAAAGAGGCAAAAACCAGGGCCAGACCAGGACCAGACAGAACCCTGCAGCAGTGACCAACCTGGAGAAGCCAGCCAGGAGACACCAGGCCCAAGTGTATCACCAGCAGGTTAGAGGCTGTGACAGAGAGTTATTAAGTAGTAAAATCCAATAAGCCTAATTGTAAAGGTTAGCATGATGCTTTTTGCATTTTTTATTGTGTCTGTTTATGAACACAATTGAAACAAGTGGGCAGGGCCTATTTGCAAAAGTGTGAGAGTAGGGAGTAGCAAGATGGCGGCCAGTCACTAGGGGAGGTCACTGGCCGCCATCTTGCTACTCCGTTCTCACACAGAACCCCATAGCATTTGGTTGCAACAACAAGCAGTTTGGCTGTGTGAAAACGTTTCACAGGTAACTTTAAAGTCAGTGGTTGTTATACTTACTATACAAATTACTTTTGTTTTGGTAACACTTTATTTGTGCCTAAGATTTACATGATACTGTCATAAACAGAGGCTGCACAGTGAAGCAGTGAGAAGTGTTGTTGCCTTCTGGGTTCAATCACCTGGGTCTTTCAAATCCTCCCGGGTCTTTCAAATCCTCCCGGGTCTTTCAAATCCTCCTGGGTCTTTCAAATCCTCCCGGGTCTTTCAAATCCTCCCGGGTCTTTCAAATCCTCCCGGGTCTTTCAAATCCTCTGGGTCTTTCTGCATGGAGTTTGAATGTTCTACCTGTGCATGCGTAGGTTCACTCCGGGTACGCCGGCTTCCTCCCACAGTTCAAAAACATGACTGTTAGTTTAATTGGCTTCTCTAAATTGTCCTTAGGTGTGAGTGTGTGCAAGAATGGTTGTTTGTCCTGTCTGTCTCTGTGTTGCCCTGTGACAGATTGCCGACCTGTCCAGGGTGTAACCCGCCTCTCGCTCAGTGAACGCTGTGTGTATATATATATATATATATATATATATATTATATATATATATATATATATATATAAGGACACAACCAACGTTAACACCGTATGGTGGTGGCTGTCTATGCCATACTGTGTTTCTCCGATGTGCTCTCTGAGCACAAACACATCCTCTGACCCTATCCTCTTCCTTACAATGTACACGACCTCTAGCACTTTGATGGGCTGTGATCGTCTGGTACATGAGGTCTGACGAATGACCCACTCTGCTGCCCTGACTACCATCACTGTGCCTTGTGATGGAATCACCAGACCTCCATTGTTTTTTAACTTCAGCAGGTGGTAGCTCTGGTCCTTGATGGCAGATGCAGCATCTATTACCAAGCTGGCACGGCAGACATCACAGGACAGCTTTTTCAGAGCCTGTCGCACAACAAATCCTGAAATAAGAGTTGGTATATTAAAATAATTTATAATAACCATGGGGAAATTAAGGGAACATTTATCTTTTTGGACCATTGTGAGATTGATTTCCCTCAAATTTACACCAAAGATTAATTGTCATACAATCGTTATTGGTGTCAGTAAAACCTATATAATTGACCAGTGGTCTCTTGATAACTTGCGCAAGTAGCCGTGATGCACAACTATGCTGCATGATTAAGTCATTTTTCGACAAGAAAATCTGCAATTTCGACATGTTCAAGCATCAAGAATTATAGCCACGTTCATAATGTTTGTAAGAAACCAAACTGTTTGTAAAACCGTCAAGAATTCAATGAGATAAGAGTATTTGTGTTCGTGCTGATCACTCACCTTACATTAGGTACCACAGAGCACGCCAGAAAGCTTGTCTGAGGCAAGATGGCCGCCGGTGATGACGTTTGAGACTCCGCCGTAAGACATCTAGCCTTTATTATGGATATCTATGGTCAGAATGCTCTCTATGGTACTTGTGTAGAGGGTTGTGAGGATGGGCGGGGGCAGTTGGGCTCTCCTCATCCTCCGCAGGAAGTACAAGCGCTTCTGTAACCTCCTCACCAGATGTGGTGTTTACAGACCAGGTGAGGTTGTCCCCGAGGAATTTGGTGCTGCTAACCACCTCCACAGCTGAGCTGTTGATGAGTTTGTGTCAACTGCGAACTTCATGATGTGATTGGGGGTGAACCTGGGGGTGCAGTCGTGTGTCATCAGAGTAAACAGCAGGGGGCTGCGGACACAGCCCTGAGGGGAGCCCGTGCTGAGGGTGATGACATCAGAGGTGGTCTGTCAGACCCGGACCGACAGTGGTCAGGAGTTGAGGAAGTGATGAGGGGTGTGCTGAAGCCCAGATGTTCCAGTTTTTCAACCAGATGCTGTGGGATGAGGGTGTTGAACGCTGTATTCCAGGAACATGCTCAAAGGGGGCGGAGCGTAGACGGGCTTGGAACCCGTTAATAACTGCTTGCAGTTCTAGTTATTATTATTATTATTATTAGGGTTCCAAGCCCGCAGCGCAGGCGAACGGCTATGCCGTTCGTCTGCTCTGTGAGCAGAGAACCCTATTGTTTTTCGTGTGTTTTTAAATTATTAGGGTTCCAAGCCCGCAGCGCAGGCGAACGGCTATGCCGTTCGTCTGCTCTGTGAGCAGAGAACCCTATTGTTTTTCGTGTGTTTTTAAATTATTTATTATTATTACGGCTAAAACGCGTTGGGCGGCCCATGCGGATTTGTAACGAATCAATAGGATCAGGTATCTAAGTACAGAATGTGTGCCTCTACTCAAACCCAGAAATTTAGACCCCTCAACAACTAGGGGGCGCTATAATAAAGGACAACGCGTTTACGCCTGTAACCACCAAACTACTGGTCCTACACTCAAAAACTTTACATCACTTTGTTTATTGGATGATTCTGCAAAATAAAGCAATTTGGAACACCCTTCGTTTCCCAGCTAGTTTTCGCGCTACATGGCTACAAAGGTTAAACCTTTCTTGTTAAACTCCTCCTACATATTTTGTGCAATCCGCACAAAACTCCATATATAACCATATAATGGACAAATAAAAAAAGTTATCGCGGCGGATTTTTAAATTTTGACTTTTTCGAAAAGTAACGCTAAAATAGGTGATTGTTAGCTAGCTAGCTCTAAATTTAATTGCTGATTATTCTAAAACTATAACAGATTTTTACATGTCCTTCATAACCCATAGTCCAAATAAGATTTTGCACATGTGACCCGCGTTTGAGGATCGTCCATCACTAGGGGGCGCTGTGATGTCAAGAAATCTACTACGCAAGAATGGCTTATCGGATTTTTACAAAACCTTTTTCATCCCCTTCCAGTAATAGCCCTTAATTAAACTCTTAAATATGGTAATGTTGAAACAAGTCGGCGGGGCCTATTTCCAAAAGTGTGAAAAAAACCTATAAAATTTCAAAAAATTACTAAAAATCAATTTTGTGGTGTAACGATCTCAGATTTTCAGGATGTATTCCTTGAATAAGGTGTAACAATTCTCTCACTGCATGTATTGAGGTTTTTCAAAGTTGCACACTCTGATTTTTTAAAAGTTTGTAAAATGGAGAAATCAATGTATTTTCCACAAATATTGGTCAATCTCAATAAAAATGGCCTCTATCTGTAAAGCACAGCCAGAATAGCCATGTCTTTCAGTTTGGTAAAAATCCAGGCGATTTGGACCAATTTACAAGATTTTAAAAATTAATGATACAAGATTATAAAGTTTAATATTTTTTTTCTCTGAATCCATTTTTTTAATGACCATCAAAAAAATCTTGTGGTTAGATAAAACACTCTTGGACATTCATGAATATTTTCAGAATTTTAGAGCAAACCGTTGAATTTTAACAAATTTATGAAGTTTGTGATCAGTTTACACCTCTCATCATCGAGAGCTCTGCCATCCAGAACTGTGAACAGGGCGGCCATTATGCCCATATTTGGGTACATCACCGGAAGTGACGTCACATCCTGTGTTTTTTCTAAGCAGAGCAGAGACTTGAAATGGGAGGATAGCTTTTAGAGTTTTGAGAAGAACACATAATTTAAAAATTTTGTGATTCAATAGGCAGAACAACTTCTATAGCTGAGGTATGGGGAATGATTAAGAAAATGAAGGGAAATAGACCAGAGAGAACATATCCAGTTCTAAAACATGAAGAAGGAACAGCATTAACAAATTAAGAAAAAGTAGAAGTAATGGCAAGAACATATGCAAAGATCCATAGTTCAGATATGGATCAGACTTATTTGAAAAGTAACGCTATAATATAATATGGATAGATAGATAGACTTAGAGAGAATTCGAAAACTTTATTTGTCATTTTGTATGCACAGAGTGCATACAGAACGAAATTCCGTTGCATACAGCTTGTAAATTGCAGTAAAATAAATTACAGTATAAGGTGCAGCAGTGATTTGAAGTAAACAATTGAAATGCAAACAAATCAGGAGAAGTCACAGTGTACAGGTGTGTATTTTTAAAAAACATTTGTATATGCAGAATTGATTGTGCAGAGGGCAATTTGTGCAAGAATACAGCTTGTTAATTACAGTCAATTTAAATTACAGTATAAGGTGCAGCAGTGATTTAAAAGTAAACAATTGAAGTGTAAACAATGCATGAGAAAGTCACAGTGTACAGGTAAGTATTTTTAAAACCATTTGTATGTACTGGATTGATTGTGCAAAGGGCATTTGGGCGAGAATGCATTTAGAAACTGAGACTTCGACAGGATTTGTAATGCTAGTTGGAGATGCAATGATGCAAAATGAGCAAATATGCGAATGTTGTGCAGAGTTTATGGGTTATAGTTATAGATAGCAGTAAAATGCATTCAGGGGAGGCAATCATGGAAATAAGGAAAATATAGAATAATGATAACATAATATATATTGTGATTCACTCAGTCATTTGTAATAATAGTTGTTTTTTAATCTAATTTCCTTATTTTTTTTTATCATATTGTCTTTAAAATCAAAGACCTGATTTATTAGTAGAAATTCAGAAATTATTATTAATAGTTTATTTTTTATGGCTTCCTTCTCATATTGGAATAAAAGGGAATGGGATGGCAGATGAATATGCAAAAAAAGTAAGTAAATGTTTTCTAATTGATATGATAGTTGCATTTAGTAAAGGTGAAATAAAATCAGTAATTAAGAAAAGGATTAAAGCAAGATGGCACAAACAGTGGGAAGAAGAAAGAACTGGAAGATGGTTTTATTATCAAAGAAAAGTGGGCTTTATGAGAAACACATCAAGGAAAAGAAAGGAGAAAATGGTGATATCAAGATTACGCTTTGATATTGCAGGTTAAAATAGCATGTTATTTAAAATAGGGAAAAATGCTACAGGAAATTTTTATTTTTCTTTTGAAGAAGAAACAGTGCAGCATTTTAGATTATTTTGCAGTAAATATGTAATTGAGAGAAATTAATTGGTAAATAGATTACAAAACAGTAAATTAAAGTTAAATATAAAATACCTTTTAGACGTGGACTCTAAATCAGAGGGTTATTCTTTATTATTGAGATTTCTCAAAAAGACTGATTTGATAAAGAGTATTTAGGTTTTTTTGTTTTGTTTTGTTTTTCTTATTTGTGCAGTAATAGTAGGATATTGGACTAGTTCAATCCCGATCCACACTCCATTTCAGTTGTTAGCAGTAATGCACCAAAAGTTGTTTGCCAACCACCATAAAACACAAGAAGAAGAAGAAGACTTTTGACTTTTAACAAAACTTTATTAACAAAAGAGATCAAACAGTTAAACAATTTAGTTAAAAACAAGTGTCATTTACATAAAATACTTAAATAAGGAGCTTGTTAAATTGAAGCTCTCCTCTTTCAGACACTACACATAAAATCTCTCAGACTGCAGGTCTGCTGGTGGTTCCTAGAGTCTCTAAAAGTAGAATGGGAGGCAGATCCTTTAGCTATCAGGCTCCTCTCCTGAAAAAAACTCCCAGTTTTGGTGCGTGAGGCAGACACCCTGTCTATTTTTAAGACTAATCTTAAAACTTTCCTTTTTGACAAAGCTTATAGTTAGAGTGGCTCATACCCTGAGCTATCTCTATAGTTGTGCTGTGATAGGCTGGAGGACATCAGGGTCTAATTTTCTCACTCTACTGATTTCTACTGTTCTTCAGTCTACTGTTCTCCAGTTTTGCATTGTATTACATTGAAATGACTGTCGTCATTTCAGCTTTTAACTTTTTGCTCTCTCTGTTTTATCTTCATAGTAGGTACACCTGGTCTGGCGTTCTGTTAACTATGACATCATCCAGAGAAGACGGCTCACCCGCTACTACCATCTAATGTAGAACAGATTACTAAATCAATGTGTGCTTCTGTGCCTTTTTGTCTCTCTTGTTGTGTCTCTACTCTGTCTTCTGTAACCCCCAGTCGGTCGAGGCAGATGACCGTTCATACTGAGCCTGGTTCTGCCGGAGGTTTTCCTTCCCGTTAATGGGGAGTTTTTCTTCCCACTGTCGCTTCATGCTTGCTCAGTATGAGGGATTGTAGCAAAGCCATGTACAATGCAGACGACTCTCCCTGTGGCTCTACGGTTCCCCAGGAGTGAATGCTGCTTGTCGGGACTTTGATGCAATCAACTGGTTTCCTTATATAGGACATTTTTGACCAATCTGTATAATCTGACCCAATCTGTATAATATGATTGAACTTGATTTTGTAAAGTGCCTTGTTTCATGATTTGGCGCTATATAAATAAAATTGAATTGAATTGAATTGAATTAAAAGAATCAGTGATGAAATTTCAATTTGCACAGGAGAAATGTTTGGTATCATGTTGGTAAAGACCTTAGGATGGATTGAAGAAATTACACCATTAAGAAGTTTAGTTTGCTCTGACTCAGAATCATATTCATTTAAACACAATCATTCTTACTTCGACTGCAGGCATGTCTTGATGACATCAAAAGCTGGATGACTTTAAATTTCCTGAATTTAAATTCTGACAAGACAGAAGTTGTAATCTTTGGGCCAGAGTCTTCAAAAAATAAAGTTCTTAATCAATCACTTAATCTGGATGGCATTAACTTGGCCTCTGGTAATAAAGTTAAAAATCTTGGTGTTGTTTTCGACCAAGACATGTCATTTAAATCCCATATTAAACAGATTTCCAGAGTTTCCTTTTTTCACCTCCGGAATATCGCCAAAATTAGAAACATTCTGTCCAGGAGTGATGCTGAAAAACTAGTCCATGCATTTGTTACTTCAAGGCTGGACTATTGTAATTCTTTACTATCAGGAAGTCCACAAAATGCAGTTCAAAGTCTTCAGCTGATTCAAAATGCTGCGGCAAGAGTTCTGATGAAAATCAACAAGAGGGATCATATTTCTCCAATTTTAGCCTCCCTTCATTGGCTTCCTGTTAAATCAAGAATAGAATTTAAAATTCTCCTTCTAACGTATAAAGCCCTTAATAATCAAGCTCCATCATATATCAGAGCTCTGATTACCCCGTATGTTCCTAACAAAGCACTTCGCTCTCAGACTGCAGGTCTGCTGGTGGTTCCTAGAGTCTCTAAAAGTAGAATGGGAGGCAGATCCTTTAGCTATCAGGCTCCTCTCCTGTGGAACCAACTCCCAGTTTTGGTTCGTGAGGCAGACACCCTATCTATTTTTAAGACTAATGTTAAAACTTTCCTTTTTGACAAAGCTTATAGTTAGAGTGGCTCATACCCTGAGCTATCTCTATAGTTGTGCTGTGATAGGCCTAGGCTGCTGGAGGACATCAGGGTCTAATTTTCTCACTCTACTGATTTCTACTGTTCTTCAGTCTACTGTTCTCCAGTTTTGCATTGTATTACATTGAAATGACTGTCGTCATTTCAGCTTTTAACTTTTTGCTCTCTCTCTTTTTCTTCATAGTAGGTACACCTGGTCTGGCGTTTTGTTAACTATGACATCATCCAGAGAAGACGGCTCACCCGCTACTACCATCTAATGTAGAACAGATTACTAGATCAATGTGTGCTTCTGTGCTTTTTTGTCTCTCTTGTTGTGTCTCTGCTCTGTCTTCTGTAACCCCAGTCGGTCGAGGCAGATGACCGTTCATACTGAGCCCGGTTCTGCCGGAGGTTTTCCTTCCCGTTAATGGGGAGTTTTTCTTCCCACTGTCGCTTCATGCTTGCTCAGTATGAGGGATTGTAGCAAAGCCATGTACAATGCAGACGACTCTCCCTGTGGCTCTACGGTTCCCCAGGAGTGAATGCTGCTTGTCGGGACTTTGATGCAATCAACTGGTTTCCTTATATAGGACATTTTTGACCAATCTGTATAATCTGACCCAATCTGTATAATATGATTGAACTTGATTTTGTAAAGTGCCTTGAGATGACATGTTTCATGATTTGGCGCTATATAAATAAAATTGAATTGAATTGAATTGAAGCAGTAATCCCTCCCCGGATCATACCTGAAACTACAGTAGATTTGATATGGTTAGAAAGGAAAAAAGAAGGTAATATTAATCATAAACTGATACAGGAATATGTTAATAGTTTTTATGGCTATATTCAAATATATAAAGATGCATCTAAAAGTGTGAGTGATGGGTTAGGTATTGCATTTTATGTTCCAGATTTCAATATCAAAGTAAATAAGAGAATAAATAATGAATTGGCTACTAGAACATATAGTGATGTATTGTAAGAAATATGAAGAAGAAAGAAGGAATTTGGTTAGAGATCTTAATAAGGAGAAACTTAAATTTTGATATCGTAGATATTCTGCAAAAAAGTAAAAAAATAAATGTTATCAATATTTATTTAAATATTTAATAACAGGAATAATTAGAAAGATTTACCATTTGTAAATTAATATTATAGATATAGACATGTAGATACATACATATAAGTATATTTGGCAATAGGGCCATTTTGCCCCAAACTCCTCACCAGTTGGTGGCGGTAATACACCGGAAAGCTGTTTGCCAACCGCCAATAAACACAAGAAGAAGAAGAAGAAGAAGAAACCGGAAGCCGACGGCCGTTTATAAGGTGAAGGAGTACGCCTCTCGTTTCATTCTCTACAGCGACAACATTCTGAGCATTAAGGATTATCCAGCCTTGAGCATAAGAAGAATCAGCATTTCTGAAGGTTCTTCAAAGAACGTGGAACAATTGTAAAGGTAAGTGAATTTGATCAATATTATAGTCTGCAATTGTCACGTAGTGCATGTTACGATCGGCTTTTACTGCTGCCGTTTTAATGAAAAAATCTTGCAGGTTGCACAGCTAAAACAAACTTTTTAAAGACAGAAAAATTATTGTTGTGTTGTTGCTCAGATATTTTCTTTCTGATATGTAGGGAGGTATGGTAGATTTTTCGGGTCCGTTCCTCGTTCCAAAACACCGCGTGTTGGTTTGTAAACAAAGCCTCACCCTTCCCCCACTCCGACACAACGCGGTAAAGGCTACAAGGTTTAGTTGGTCTGAGTTGAAGCGTTAACTTTAGGCACCAATGCTGTAAGTTGGAGCTTTCTGTGAAAGTAAAGTAACTTCTAGAAGAATGTGAAGATTTAACGCTTGAATATCTGTTTGGTTAATTAAAATATGGCCTGGTAGTCATAGGCAGTAGTCTGAGTAGCGGAGACAGTCAACATGGCGGCCACCGAAAAGTAATACGTCATGACGCCCAAGCCCTATTCAAAAACTCCTCCGCCGTGTTCTTGCTGGCTGTTCAAACAGGCTCCCGGGATCCGTTCTTCGTACGTCGCTAACTCAGTTAGCAGGATTTCATTGTTGACGATTTGGCATGCTCTTGGATCGTTTGGTTTTTCGAAAGACTTCCTTCACTTGTTGTCATAGCAACATGTGCGCCAGTTCGAGAGCAGGCTTATTTCATGTACACAAGATTAGATCACGGCTGTATTAGCGGAGGAGATGGGAAAGTCTGTCGTAGCCATGTCCATTTTTACGACTGCAACCTGTTGCGGAAGGTGCAAGAATAATTTGCAGAGTTTTTCGAATTAATCGCGTATTGCGCAATAGACAGGATAATTTAGCACAGCGCGACAGTGTAATTGTAGAGAGATTTTTCTTGGTGGCTGTTATAAACAGACAAACACATCATTTAACAGTGGCTTTTAAAGAAGAAAAAGTGGTGTTGGAGCCATAAATCTAAAATATTTAAGTTATTTGTATGATGTTTGCTTTTTATTTTTATCCTATTAGTAAGATTTGTTCGGGCCATTTTATTGTGAAGTTTAGTTTACTTTGAAAGGCGTGCTTCCTGTTGAGCCGTATATTGTATTATGGATAAATGGATTATGGATGGATTATCTAGACACGGAGCAATACAGTTTTACCGTGTAAACTGTGGATGACTTGGAAAAGGAAAATTTTAATTTTTTATGGATAAAGGTTTTTTTTGTGTTAAAATTCCCAGTTTGCATGCGTCCTTTACTTCCCGTGTCTAAGGAATGACACTGAAATTTGGATCTTTTGACATAACAAGTGCCTTTTTTAAAATAAAGTATAATAATTAAAAGCTACCATTTTGTAGAATATTCTTGTGTTTCACTTTTACTTGTCCCCATGTTCTAGTGGGTCCCGTGGAGGCTCTGCCATAAAATAACAAAGTAAATATGAAATTATTAAAATGCTAAAATTCATACTGTAGAAAGTGATAGAAACATCTACCATGGACATATTTACGCATTAATTTGTCTGCTGCTTTTTTCCAGCCCTCTCTCCTGGCTTTAACAGATTTTGAGGTGTTTTAATTAAATGACTCAAATTCGGCATAACCTTCCAAGCTCTTGTTCTGCTTTGGAGAAAATCTGTGGGCGCTCTTTGGCCATACTGAACAGCCAATAGCAGCGTTGCTGATCAATGTTTCTACTATCGATACATTTCCCCTTTTAAACAAACTCATGAACGCGCAGTTGTCTCAGATAACTCAATCCAGCCATACTAATCATAAACAGGTGTGTTCGAAGAACCCAACTAGCCGGATCAGGATTAACCGGATGAAATCATCTTGGATGTGTCATTTGATCTCGGATGTTTTAAGCAACTTACGAAGAACGGACCCCCCGCCTGTGTTTGTTTTAATACCAAATCTCCCGCTGTTTTCCCTGCCAAATTAGAGGTGAACTAATTCGGCCAAATATGTTGATGTTTGGTTGAATTCTTATTGTGCTGTATAAATCAATTAATTGTTTTTGGAGGTGAAGTTAATAGTTTACTGAGTTAAACAAATTCAATTTGTCATCAGTTTGTTAAAGGTTACATTTTTACATAAACATCTCAGAGAATTAACCTTAAGACATTCATCTTTAAAGCTTTGCTTCACACTCTTGAGCTTGTTAGTATATAGGAGAAATATTTAAGTGTGAGGATTGTGTTTAATTCGTTATCTACTAGAATTAAAGTTACAAACGTCATTGTCCTATTTTACAGCTTTTACTCGTTTCTTTACTCATTTCTGGGATATATTTTTTGTTTTCTTGAAGTAATCAAAGTAATTGCAGGAGCTGTTTGATACAACAACAAAATAACAAATGAATTGGAGATGTTTCAGTGTGGTGAAGAAAAAGCTTAAAATGTAATATTTAAGTTATTAACTTCAATTAGGACAATGCACATTCATCAACATGTCGGTTTAAAGCAACAATGTCCCCCAGTTTTACAGTGGATGGGGATTTCCTTTTTACAGTTTTTAAAACATTTAACCTCCACCTAGCTATCTGTGGTTGCAGGCCAACAGGTTGTGGTAGACTTTCAGGTACCTGTGGTTTTGGCCCATCTGCTGGCCCAGGTAGCTGCAGACTGAAGTTGTTGTAGTTTATAGTATGCTGACCTTATTTTTCTTTATTTTTAGATGCCTCGCGGCAAAGGTTTTCGCCGTACACAAGCCTTTAAAAGGAAGATGGAAGACCCCAAACCACTGGATGTCGAAATCAAAGTTCAAGAAAGCACGTTTGTGGCTTGTATGTGTGTTTAATAGATACTTGTGACATTTGTGCTTTGGTTGCATACTGTTGATTTAACAAGCTTAAACTAAAATATTTGTTGTTTTCTGATTGGAAGGTCAAGGAACAGGAACGCGGCATAGAAGTAAACCTTGGCCGACCTCTTCTGTCAACAATACCTGCAAACTGGTCATTCCACCAGAATCAAAAGACAAGAAAGTAAGTTTATTTTACACATAAATTGACTTAATAATAATAAGCAGTGTTGTAATACTATTTTGTATTTCTTTTAGTTTGTTTTTCTTATCGGAGACTCTCATCTAAGGGCTATTGTGGATGGATTTGCTCCTATTAAAGAAGAGAGTCTTTACTTTGGTTTCTTGGCCGTCCCTGGAGGAGCAGCGTTGGACCTGAAAACCGAAATCTTGAATGCTGTGATACCACGAATACCTGATTTAGTCTGTTTGTTAGCTCCAAGCAACACTTTGAAGAGAAGCACCGTTGTCAGTGAAGCTGGGAAACAGTTTAAAAAGCTCCTAACAACTGTTTGCACACTTTTTCCGAAGGTAAGCTGTTGTGTTGGTTTATGATACAAATTTGTAAGCAGTAAATTAGTAACAAAAAATACAAGTATATGTAGCACCATAAATACATGCTAGTAAAACAATTGCTTGACATTTTTAATAAAAACATGCACTGTATGTAACTAAAGTGTTTAAAAGCATGGGTATAATTTAGTGTTCTGTACGGTTCTCATAACAATACCATAAATGTAAATGTTTATAAGATTTTTTTTTAAGGACTGTTAAGTAATTTCCTACTTTATATCTTTTTAAAGGTGTTTGTGTTGGATTTCCCTCCAAGACTTAACGTTGATCCTCAGGTTCAGTCTCTTTTACGACAAGAATTCCACAGAGTATCGGTGCAATTGGGTAAATACTGACAATATAGCCTTTTGCTTTGTAAAAATATCACATTTTAAGTATTTCTGAATTAAATGCTGCAATTTGTAACTTACTATTTTAAGAAGTATTTAACATTTGTCTATTTTCTGCATTTCAAGGCGTGTCATACAAATCGGTTGCTGAGCTGTTTCCAATGAGAAAACTGCACCTGTGGAGCAGAGATGGGGTAAGGCATGAATTCAAAAAGTTTAATAAAGTATAACTTTAACAAAATTAATTGATTATTAATATGTACCGTTTTTATTTTGTTAAAAGGTACACCTAAGTGACGATGATGGGATGAAAATCCTAAACAAAGCAATATATGAGGCATCACATGAGCAGATTCACAAGCCAACTGCAGAGACGGAGATGATGCCCACCATGTCATGCTCTCCTCCAAAGATGCTTGAGCAGGTTCCCAAGCCAACTGCTGAAAAAGTGTCAAAGTTGCTTTGTACACCTGAGGTTCCAGTTGTGGCCCCACAAGATCCCTTTGAATGGAACATTGTCGGATCTCACAATAAGGTAAAGTAGTTTACTGTTTTTGATGTAACATTTGAATGTATTATAAATATTTATTTATTAGATTTATGATTGTCATTCTTTTCTGCCAAACTATAGACCTTTCCAACTTCAAGTAAACAAGAAAGCTGTACTTCGCCAAAGAGAGTACTCCATTTAAAGGTTAGTATTTGTAAAACATTTTTATTTAACCATCCATCCATCTTCTTCCTCTTATCCACGGTCGGGTCGCAGGGGTAGGAGCTTCAATAGGGCCAGCTCCTCCAAGGGAACCCCAAGGCATTCCCAGACCAGCTGAGAGACATAGTCTCTTTACCCTATCTCTAAAGCCGGGCGTACACTGTACGAGTTTTTCCCCTTTTCGGGCCGATTCTTCAGTCGTGCGAGCATTTTTTGAATCGGGCCGAATTTCAGCTTGATCGTAGAGGGGGGAGGAGGGGGGACTGGCTTCTCACGACTACCTCCCGATCAGGAATCGGACGATCGGTGAAAATCAAACATGTTTGAAATTCAGTCTGCTGTCGTGAGGTTTTCGTGAGCGCATCCTGCTGTTCAAGCAGAGCTACGAGGGGGCGCCCTCCCCTCCTCTCCGTCCCCGCCAGCGGAGGGAGGGAAGCGGGCGTCCCTGAAGCAACCTCCGGCCACTGTTGGGGAGGGCGAGCCGTCCGGTCCGCGCAACGCGCTGGCCGCCTGTTTCGGCACTCCTCCGCGGTCCGCGCAACGCGCTGACCGCCTGTTTCAGCACTCCTCCGCTTGCTGGGGGGGGGTGCGGGCCAGGCAACCTGCCGTGCCGCGCGGCCGCCGATGCGTCTCGTCTCTCCTCTCTCCCCTCCGTTCCCCCGACGCGCCTCCTGCGGGCCTCGCCAGAGCTGGGCTCGAACCCCTGCTCTGGGTCCCTGTCACCCACCGTCGCTCGCCTGCCTCTGCCACCACAGCGAGCGGTCCCAGAGGGGGCACGACGTACAGTGTGAGCAGTTCGGTCTCGTCCAAGCGTCGCGCCGCACAGATCGTGAGCGGTGAACTTTTTAAACCCCGCAGTTCCGTCGCACAGTTTGAGATGTATATAAGTACCACGACTGAAAAACTCGTACAGTGTACGCCCGGCTTAAGGGAGAGCCCAGACACACTACAGAGAAAACTAATTTCGGCCGCTTCTACCAAGATCTTGTTCTAATTTTTATTTAAACTTTTTTAATTATATTCTTAATGAAACCATAAGGTGTAATAAACTGTTTGCTATTGTTTACAGGTGGAAGAACAAATGGACTTTTCTGTGGAGCTCAATCCAAAGTGGTTTGATGGTGAAATGCTGGAAATATTGGGGGATGGCAACACACCAACTTTTGGAGATGCTTCTATTGCGCCATTTCAAAAAACAAAGGTAATACTGATGGGGAATGGTGTTTTGTTAATATGTGCAATGTGTTAATATGTATAATTTTGATCCCAAACATTTTTGGCACTGTCTTTAAATGAATTGGCTATTAAAATTTGAAGGAATGCCATGTATTAAAGATTGACAAGATAATTATTATTGACAAGACTTTTAATCATTTAGAACAGAGTAAATCATATTTTTTTTTTTTTATTTGTAAAGTGAAATTCATGTCTGTTTCATTTAGACATAAATACTTTAATGTTATGTGATATATTAACTCACTATATCTATGACATGTATACATATTTTTGTTTCACTTTCTAAATTGACTAAAACAAAAATACTAAAAAAATACTAAAACATGAAATTATTCTTCACTTCTTCTGAACTTTAGGCTTCTCCAACTTCAAGCCAACATCAAAGCTGTGCTTCACCAAAGAAAGCACCACATCTACAGGCTAGTATTTGTTAACCTATTTAAGATTGTCAATTGTTCGTCAATGAAATCATAATTTGTAATAAACTGTTTCCTATTATTTACAGGTGGAAGAAGAATTGGAGCAGTTTTCGGTGGAGCTGAATCCAACTGCACCATTTCAAAAAACAAAGGTAATCCTGATGTGTTAACATGCATAATGTATACTTTTGGCCCCAAACACATTGTTGGCACTTTTTTTTTTATTAATTGCCTGTTAAAATTTGAAGGAATGTCAAATTGTTGAGAAGACGTCTGATCTTCTAGAAAAAATATTATAATGAAGTAAAAAATATTGTTTTTATTTGTAAAGTGAAATTTATACGTATTTGTTGATTTAGCCATAAATACTTTAAGCTTCAATCATGGGTTATCTCACTGTATACATGGATACATAGTGTTTCACTTCTAAATTGGCTATTAAGACATTAAACTACTATGTGAAACGTTTTAACTTTGTGTACAGAACATGTTTAACTTGATTCACACAAACAGAGCATAGAAAAGCAAAGAAGTTAAATAAACTTCTTATCCCAACTCTAATTGTACCCTTGTGTTTTTGTATTAGGGCTGTGACAGACTAGTGGCGGGTGGGGAAACTGTCACCAAAAACGGTAAGAGAAGTCTTCCTGATCACACGCTAATTACAAGAGGTTCATTTCACCAGGGCCATGACTACTTTGGTTCAAATAAATCAAAACAGTGTGCCACCAATAGTACTACTGCTATCATGACTAATGCCATTCACAATGCAAGAACCTGGTCAACAAATGATATTGATAAACTGTTGATAAATGGTGATAAAATGTACACTTTCATGAAGCAGCATGACATGATTAGTGATGTCAATGGTAGTGGATACGTTTTTGTCAGGGAATTACCCACAAAATACACATTGGACGGAAACACATTCACCCTACAATATTTAGACACATTTACTGGACATGTTAACATCCAAGAATATGATCGGGATCTTGCCAATGTTGCTATGCCTCTAGATAAGGCTTTACAAAGAGCACTCGATGACAACGACGCCTGCCTAATCACAATTATGAACAGCACATGTGCAGTTTTGAAGCATGAGTCTGGGTTTTCGGTCTTTGATCCACATGCACGCGGTGATGATGGTGGTCTGGATTTAGATGGCTCCAGTATTCTTGCACACCATGCCACAGTTGATTCATTGAACATGTACATCACAAACCTAGTTCAGTCTTTATGTGGTGATGATGAGCTGCATAATGCATACCACTTGTTTGAAGCTACTGGTGTTAAGGTTGTTAGTGATGGAACATTTTCTGCTGGGACTGGTGGAATGGATACTGACAGTGTAGCATTGCATGACAGTTTTGCAAATATAGCAAGCCCAGATGAGAATATGCACGGTGTTTCTTTGGAACCAGGTCATGTAACTGATGACTCTGTGAAGATAGTGTCTCAAAGTAATTGCAACAGCCTCACATTTAATCCACTGACACTGACTGAAAAAAGGAGAATATGCACAAAGCTTAACCTTGTCCCAAGTTTTCAGGAAGAGAAGACCGTTTCCAGCATTACTGTAGATCAACCTGTGCCTTGTGCAGCCACAAGTATAAAGTCAGATGGGAATTGCTTTTTCCGTGCTCTGTCCTATGTTTTTAGTGGATCTGAAGAAAAGCATAGGTGTGTTCGTTATGCTATTGTAAAACAGATGCTTGCAAATCCAGAGATATACTCAAAAATTATTAGACCTCAGTACACATCTGTGCAACAATATGTAACTGCTTCAAAAATGAAGTATGTGGGAACTTGGGCCACTGAAGTGGAAATTCAGGCGGCAGCAGATTTCTTTCATGTGGACATATATACATATACTTCTGAAAAATGGTTAAGATATCCTTCCAACAACACAGATGGCCATTGCAAGGGACTCTACCTTAATCATTACAACAATTGTCATTATGAACCCATAACCTGTGTAACAGATAAAGTCTCTAATGAGTGTATCGGTTTCACTTTATGTCATGTAAAACACCATAGCATTAACAAAGACAAAATCGCAAGCTGTAGAAAAGTAGATACCAGCGAAAAAAGACAAAAGAGAAAGAGGTACAATTTGGATAACAGGTATGCCAATAATGCTGGGTTTCAAGAAAAAGTGAAACAGTACAGCAAGAGCAAGTATCGCAATGATCTTGTATTTCAGGAAAAGGTCAAACAGTACAGCAAAGATAAATATGCAAATGATCCTGAGTTTCAGGAAAACGTGAAACAGTACAGCAAAGGTATAAATGTATATAAATATAAACATCAAACAGACTTTAAAGAAGCTGTCAAACAGAGAAGCAAAGACCATTATGCATCCATGAGTAAAGAATCTAAATTGGAGCTACAAGCCATGAATGTTGAAAGGTATAGAAACAATTCTCCCCATCGTAAACGAATAAAACTTTGCCACAAGGAATTGTATAATATCAGTATCGATCATGCTATATCTATTAAAGATGCTGTTGGTAAAAGAAGGAATACTATATTCCTCCAAAAACACAACATAGACTTTGTTATCAATCAGTTTAAGATAAAAGTCCAGTCAGGTCCAACCTATGTCTGTTGTGTTTGCCACAAGTTATTGTTTAAACATCAAGTTGTAAAATGTAACTTATACCAATACAGAAAAAGTGCTTTGGCAGAATCTGTAGCAAAGAAATGCATCACTTATACATATGTCCACACTTGTGGAAATTCTTGTGAAGTAAATTGCCATCTCCAAAAAACCACTGCAAGCATGTTATGGATTTGTCACACCTGCAATAACAAAATTCTTAGAGGTGTAGTACCAGAAGACAGTGCTGTAAATAATCTCCACCCAGATCCTATTCCTGAAGAACTTGATGCACTAAATTCATTAGAACAACATTTGATTGCACAACACATTCCCTTTATGAAGCTTTTAGCTTTACCAAAGGGAGGCCAAAACGGGGTTCATGGGCCTGTGACATGCGTGCCATCAAGCAGTGATGCTGTTTGTAATATTCTTCCAAGATTAGATGATCAAGATCTGATGGTTAGAGTTAAACTAAAACGTAAACTAACATTCAAGGGTCACTATGAGTATCAGTATGTGAACACGCAAAAAGTTCATAATGCTCTGAACTTTTTAAAAGCCCAGAACAAGTGGTACACTGATGTACATATCAACAACGAGTGGTCTAATCCGTTGGAAAAGGTTACAATTGAAGAGGCTGGCCAGCCTGCTTGTGGCTCTGGGCCTGGCCAGCCTGCTTGTGGCTCAGTTGATGTTCCAGAACATTACACTGATAACCAGCACCATGGAATGTATTTGGATACATGCTTGCAACCTGTTGACATCGCACAAGAAATTCTGGACAATCACTTTGAAAGTATTTTATCTGTTGCTCCTGCTGAAGGAAATAGCCCTGTAAGATTGCTCAGTGACATTGCTAATGAGGCAAAGTGTTTTCCTGTCCTTTTTCCAAAAGGAACAGGCACATTCCACGAACAGAGAGATCACAGAATTACACTTGCTAAATATCTAAAAAGCAGAATATTAAATGCAGATGGCAGATTTGGAAAGAATTTGGAATATATTTTCTATGCACAATACTTGTCTGAAATTAATCAAGTGGTTTCCAATGTATCAATAGCTTTGAGAAAAGGATATCAGGGACAGCATAACACTGATGTTGCGTCATCTTCATCTAACAACCCAGACTTTTTGAAAGACCTCTTAAACTATGATATGGGCTACAAGTTTTTGAAACCAATTAGAGGCACACCTGTATTTTGGCAAGGTGTTCAGAAGGACTTGATGGCCATGGTGAGAACTCTTGGAATTCCCACATTCTTTGTCATTTTCTTCTGCTGATTTACGCTGGCCAGAATTTATGGAAGCATTTATGTATGCAGACAATGTCATAGGCAATATTGCTGACATGGAATGGACCCAAAAGTGTGACTTGTTAAAAAATAATCCTGTAACAGCAGCTAGAATGTTTGACCATAGGTTTCATTGTTTGTTAAAAGAAGTCATAATGTCTCCAGCTCAACCCATTGGAAAGGTCATTGATTACTTTTACAGAGTAGAATTCCAGCAACGTGGCAGTTGTCACACACACTGCCTTTTCTGGGTGGAGTCACCTAAGATTGGTGTAAACACCAATGAAGAAGTTATCACATTTATTGACAAATATGTGACATGTGAGCTTCCACCTGAAAGTGACCCCATGCATGAAGTTGTCTCTAGTGTTCAGATGCACAGCAGAAAACATTCTAAAACTTGTAAAAAGAAGGGCACACCATGTAGGTTCAATTTTCCTAGACCACCTAGTAACCAAACCTTTATTTCAAAACCACAGCCAAATGTCTCTTGTAAAAATTCAAAAAAAACATCAGCTAAAAAACAAAACCAGCCTAACAACACAGATCAGCAACAACTACAAAGTCAAGCGCCACCAGATGAAACCGTGGTTGCCAAACAAATGATGGCCAAAGTTAAAGCACTGACAAATGAAAATGCAACCTATAACACCATTGATGATCTTTTCGATTCCATTGGCGTCAATCAATCAATATTTGAAAAAGCTTATCAATTAACTGCACACAAACTAAGTGTTGTCCACAAACGCAATGTAAATGATGTGTGGGTTAACCAATACAATAGAGACCTTCTTCGTTGCTGGAATGCAAATATGGACATTCAATTTGTCTGTGATGCCTATGCCTGTGTGGTTTATATAATTTCATACATTTCAAAAGCTGAAAGGGAAATGGGTTTATTGTTAAAACATGCCCAGAATGAAATAAAAAATCAAGGTAATTTGGCAGCAAAAGAATCCCTAAACAAGTTGGGCAGCATATTCTTACACAACCGAGAGGTTTCTGCTCAAGAAAGTGTTTACAGAGTAACAAACATGAGATTGAAAGAAGGATCAAGGAAAGTGGTTTTTGTGCCAACAGGAGACAACATTGTTAAAATGAGCCTTCCACTCAGTGTAATACAGAGCAGGGCTCAAAACCTTGATCCAACCAATAACCAGATATGGATGACCAATATCACAGATAGATACAAAAATAGACCCAAAACACCTGAATTTAGAGACATGTGTTTAGCAACCTTTGCCTCTGAATACAGATGTGTTCCCAAAAGTCAAAAATCCTCTGTTATATCACTTGATAACAAATGTGGCTATGTTCAAAAAAGGACCAGGTCAGATGCAGCTGTTGTCAGATATGCTCGTTTCTCCCCAACACAAGAGCCTGAAAAACATTATCAAAGCTTGCTTCAGTTGTTCTTGCCCTATTACTCAAATGATGAGATTAAACCATCAGATTTTTTAACTTTCCAAGAGTTTTATACTGAAGGTTCCTTTACAACTGCTTCCAAACAAATACAACCTGTCAAAGATGTTGTCCAACATAACAGATCAAAATTTGAAATTAAAGCAGAGGAATTGCAACACTGTCAAGATCATGTCGAAGACCATGGATTTCAGGAGGATGGTTGGGCTAACTTGTGTCCTGAGTCTGAATTAGATCGGCTGGAATGCCAAGCAGAAAGTGCTTTAAACAACAATAAAAACCCTGATGAAAGGGAAGAAATTCCAGATCTTGAACTAGTAGAAAAAACACCTTTTGCAGTAGAGTTCAGAAAGCAAAACATCACACACGAGGAAGGCCAATCACTCATGCGTTCTTTAAATGAACAACAGGCTGAAGTGTTCTACAAGATACGACAGTGGTGCGTTGATAAGGTTAATGGAAAAAACCCTAACCCATTTCATGTTTTCATTTCTGGAGGAGCAGGTACAGGAAAGTCGCATTTGATAAAGGCGGTGTATTATGAATCAAACAGAATACTTGCACGACTATCAGACTATCCAGATGATACTCATGTTTTGCTAACTGCTCCAACTGGTGTTGCTGCTTTAAACATAAATGCAACCACAATACATAACAGTTTTGCAATAGGTAACCAAATTTCCCTACCATATCAACCATTAAGGGAAGAGAAAATAAATACATTGAGAGCCAACTTACACAATTTGCAGATACTAGTCATAGATGAAATCTCAATGGTTGACAACAAGATATTAACATACATTCATGGTAGACTGCGACAAATAAAACAATCATCAGACTTTTCACCTTTTGGTAATGTTTCAGTGATTGCTGTCGGAGATTTTTTTCAGCTGCCACCTGTCAAAGGGAAGCCTCTTTACAAAGAAGAGGCTGGCTTCTGCTTATGGCATAACACTTTTACACACATTGAGTTAACTGAAATTGTTCGACAAAAGCATCAACAGTTTGCCATGACACTAAACCGCATTAGGAAACACAAAAAAGGCATGAAGCTCAATGAAAATGATGAAAGACTATTGAAACAACGTGAAACGGGTACGTCTGACTTTACAGAAGATCTTCACATTTTTGCAACAAATTCTGACGTGCATACCCATAACTTTAACATGCTGCACAAGATTTGCACAGACATTGTTCAAATTAAAGCACAGGACTTCAAAAAAAATCAGCAAACAGGTACTTGTATTAGATTATCTCAAACACAAGCTACTCATGAAAACACATATTTGGAAAAACTATTAAGTGTTGGGACAAAAGCTAGAGTGATGCTGATCAAAAACTTGGACATTTCAGACGGTCTGGTTAATGGAGTGTTTGGTACTGTAATTCAAATCAAGTTTTCTGAAAAACGCATTGCACATACGATTTATGTACACTTTGATGACAAGAGAATAGGTACAAAACTGAGACATAAATTCCCCTGTTCTGATCCAGAACTTAAATATGCAACTCCAATACATCAAGATGAAGACAAATTGGCATACACTGGAGGCATTAGAAGACAGTTTCCATTACGACTTGCTTGGGCATGCACAATTCACAAGGTGCAAGGCCTAACATTAGACAGAGCTGTGGTATCATTCAAAAAAATCTTTGCTGCTGGCCAAGCTTATGTAGCATTAAGTCGAGTCAAATCAGTTGACAACCTTGTCATACAAGATTTCAAACCCACTGCAATTTATGCAAAGCCTGACATAGAAGACAATCTAAAAGTAATGACTAGCTTCATTAGCCCTTCATTAAACCCAATACCCAACAGCAATCTATCTCTCAGTCTACACAACATCCAAGGGTTACCAAATCATATAAAAGATCTTAAAAGTAACCTTAAGATGTTGGATACAGACATAATATGTCTAACAGAGACATGGCTTGAAGACAATAAACCGCTCAACTTTGTAGAAATGCCAGGTTGGATATTCAAACACAAAACAAGATCCCAATCATACATTGACACAGCTAACACTTGCAGCTTGAAAAATAGAAATCATGGTGGTATTGGTGTTTTCTACAAAAATACGATTGCTTGTAATATTCTTGATGTACAGTATGACGATTTAGAAGCTATTGTATTTAATGTACAACCTCATGACTACAACGTGTTACTGTTGTACCGTCCACCATCATATAACATCTCTCATTTTAAGATGCGCTTGGGTACTGCTTTAAGCCTTTTCGATACCCTTTCTGGACCAAAGATTGTTCTGGGTGACTTCAATGACAATGCTCTGACTTCTAATTCCATACTGGATTTCATGGGTCAAAGATTATACAATCAAATAGTAACCACACCAACAACTGACGGTGAGACTTTAATCGACCACATTTACATTAAGGACTTTGGTCCAACAACAGTCAGTGCTACAGTTATACCGACGTACTACAGCTACCACAACAGCATCTTCATGACTTTCATTTGACCAAAAATAATCTTATATTTTAGAAATGCAGAAAGCAACCCCCCCCCTTTTTTTAGATCATTACTAAAAAGGTAAAACGCATATCATGAAGTTCTGATACATTCAACCTCAGACCCATAAAACAAAAATATAACTGTATTCACTTTTCTAATATCTTCAACAACAGTCAATATTTTTTGTGCTCCAAAAACCTTATTGACCTGAATAGATCTGCCTACCAATTTTATCATTGATAATAAATGCCAACCTATGATAAACACACTTAATGGAAGGAACAGAACAGAGAAGAAACACCAATTCAATTAACCAAAAAATTGCCATACTTGGATACAAAATGGGTATAGATAATCAAGAACAAGGGTCCCCTAAGACCAACTTGCACACATTACATAAACAAATTACTTCAGTCACATTTGCTTCCACAGGTTTTGATAACTCTTGATTTTTATTTGCTTTATTTTTGTATATTGTATTCGCATTTATGCTTTTTTTTTCTTCTAAACACTATTTTTTTTCTGCACATTTGTGTTAATTTTTTTACTTCAGTCTTTTTTTTGCAACTTTTTTAAGTTTGCAAATGTATCATTTTTGTGCCACATTTTTAAATTTTTGATTTACTTTTTAAAATTTACACTTTTTAAATCTTTTTACAGATTGAAATCTTTTGTGTACTTATTTATTTAAGACAACTTTTGACAATCTAATTTTTTTTTCTCACAAATTTTTTTATTTTTTCCAAATTTTATTATTGATTTTTGTGTTAATTGCTTTTTAATTTTCAAATGTTTTGCATGTTTACAGTGATACTTTTTCCAATTTGGGTATTTAAGTTTTTTGGAAACGTTTTGTTTATTTTAAAGCATCTCCTTACCAAGTGTATATAACAACTTTATGGTAAAAGTCATATGTTGTTCCACTGGTAAAAGCAAAACTGTTCGGCTCTCAATGGCAATCAGACAACAATTCTAACTGCCACCATGCCAAACAGGACACAGGAAAAACGTAATTTTGCTCAAATGTGTTAAGTTTACTTGTATCTTTTACTGAATTATTTTTTTGTGCTTCTTTACATTGATTGTATTGTTTTTAATAAAATTGTGGTGAAACAAATACACAAATTTGTCCTCCATTGATATTTTGTGCACAATAACATTTTCTGACAAAATGTATTTACCAAAGGCTTTGTCACAGTGATCAAAATGTAAACAATGCAGGAGACAGTGTGTAGAAAAATGTTCAACTGTTGTTTATGTTCAAAAATTATGCAAAAGGCATTTGTGCAAAAATGCATTAACGTTGTCTATTTTTTTAAAAGGATAATAAAAGTTGGGCAACATTGGTAATGCTAGGTAATGAGGAAAATGTGCAAATATGGTGTAGAGTCCAGTTTAGAGTTTAACAGTACAACAGACTGATGGCAACAGGGAAGAAGCTGTTGCAGAACCTGGTGGACCTGTATGGGATGCTGCAAAACCTTTTCCCATTGGGCAGCAGGGAAAACAGTCCACGGTGGGGGTGTGAGGGGTCTCTGATGATGATATGTGCTTGGGACATGCAGCGCTGGGATGCAATGTCCTTAATGGAGGGAAGAGAAGCCCTGATGATCCCTTCTGCTGTCCTCACCACTCTCCACAAGATGCTGTGGGATGAGGGTGTTGAACGCTGAAGTCCAGGAACATGCTCAAAGGGGGCAATGCGTGGGCTTGGAACCCGTTAATAACTGCTTGCAGTTCTAGTTTATTATTATTATTATTATTATTATTACGGGTAATTATTATTCTCCGCTAAAACGCGTTGGGCGGCCCATGCGGATTTGTAACGAACCTATTGAATCAGGTATCCAAGTACAGAATGTGCACCGCTACTCAAACCCAGAAATTCAGACCCCTCAACAACTAGGGGGCGCTATAACAAAGGACAATGCGTTTTGGCCTATAACCACCAAACTACTGGTCCCACACTCAAAAACTTCACATCACTTTGTTTATTGGATGATTCTGCAAAATAAAGGGAATTGGCACACCCTTCGTTTCCCAGCTAGTTTTCGCGCTACATGGCTACAAAGGTTAAACCTTTCTTGTTTAACTCCTCCTACATTTTTTATGCAATCCGCGCAAAACTCCACATATAACAGCGTAATGGACAAATAAAAAAAGTGAACGCGCCGGATTTTTGAATTTTGACTTTTTCGAAAAGTAACGCTAAAATAAGTGATTGTTAGCTAGCTAGCTCTAAATGTAATTGCTGATTATTCTAAAACCATAACAGATTTTGACATGTCCTTCATAACCCATAGTCCAAATAAGATTTTGCACATGTGACCCGCATTTGAGGATCGTCCATCACTAGGGGGCGCTGTGATGTCAAGAAATCTACTACGCAAGAATGGCTGATCGGATTTTTACAAAACCTTCTTCATCCCCTTCCAGTCATACCCCTGAACTAAGGTATTAAATATGGTAATTATTAAAACAAGTGGACGGGGCCTATTTCCAAAAGTGTTAAAAAACCTGGAGAATAATAAAAACAATAAAGTAAAGAATAAAAAATGCTTTAAAATCAATTTTTTGATCCCAGATTTTCAGGATGTATTCTGTGAATAAGGTGTAACAATTCTCTCACTGCATGTATTGTTTTTTTTGAAGTGCTACACTCTGAATTTTTAAAAGTTTGTAAAATGGAGAAATCAATGTATTTTCCACAAATATTGTTCAACCCCCCAAAATATGGCCTCTATTTGTAAAGCACATGCAGAATAAACATGGATTTCAGTTTGGTAAAAATCCAGGCGAGTTTGACCAATTTACAAGACTTTGAAAATAAATGGTACAAGACTATAAAGTTTAATATTTTATTTCTCTGAATCCATTTTTTTAATGACCATAAAAAAAATCCTGTGGTTAGATAAAGCACTCTTTGAGATCCATGAATATTTTCAGAATTTTAGAGCCAACCGTTGATTATTAACGAATTTATGAAGTTTGTGATCAGTTCACAGCTTTCATCATCCAGAGCTCTGACTGCAGAGCTTTGAACAGGGTGGCCATTTTGCCCATATTTGGGCACATCACAGGAAGTGACGTCAAAGCAGCCATCTTAGGTCAGACCAAGCTGCCATCTTAGGTCAGACCATAGAGAACACAGACATGAATACGTAGACGCCGCGTCCTCGGTTGAGAGGCGTGCCGACAGAGCGGCCATCTTAGGTCAGACCAAGCTGCAGTCAGACAGAATACAAGTCATTACAGGAAAATGTACTTTATGTTTTCAGACACTCTGAATCCGGTGAATTCTCACCCGATTTCCAGATAAATCAACTGACTGAAAACGTCACCCCTTTAGGGGCTACATGGGACCAATTGATTGAATTAAATTATTGTCTAACTTAATAAATAATTTCGATTTTGTATTGAAAGTAAGCAAACTTCCAGAGCTACGTCCCAGGAAGCCCGACTTTTACTCCGCTTATGGGTGCGCAAATAAAAGGACACTAGGAACCAGATCCTGGGGAATTACCTTCCATAAGTAAGATTTTATGATAGATCATCCTCATGCTTTACAGTTACAGTTTTCCGGCATAAACACAATATGTGCTAATGGGTACAGCGATGGAAGTAGAGAAAAGTACATTAAACACCAAAAACAAACAAAATGGTCCTAAATTACTGGATAGACATGATTTGTGGGGAGTGGGGGGGGAAGCCCGTGCTGAGGGTGATTAGGTTTTTTGTTGATTTCTTTTTGTTGATAATTGCTGTTGTCTGTAGATCGGTGTCTGTGTATATAGCTTAAATATATATATATATATATATATATATATATATATATATATATATATATGCTTGTCGGGACTTTGATGCAATCAACTGGTTTCCTTATATAGGACATTTTATCCAATCTGTATAATCTGACCCAATCTGTATAATATGATTGAACTTGATTTTGTAAAGTGCCTTGAGATGACATGTTTCATGATTTGGCGCTATATAAATAAATAAATTGAATATATATATAATATTGGAAGAATTTTAGAGCAAACTGTTGATTTTTAAAGAATTTATTTATGAATTTAAAGAGAATAACATTTCCGAAATGTGCCCATGTAGGGATTTAAAATTTCCAGTAGATGGCAGTATTTGATTATATATGGATTTTTTACACACACACACACTTATTTACATAAGCTTTACATTGAATGTAGCTAGTTGCGGAGCCAGAGGGGTGGCAGGGGTGGCATTTGCCACCCCCAACAGAGCCCTTGCCACCCCCTACTGCCACCCCACTGGAAATGGTAATTTTAACATATAATACTTATGAGATCGGCAAAGATTTGCCAGGAAAACTGTAATTTCCGACTGTCCCTGAAGGCAGCCCATGCAGTAGCAGCCTACATGCTGCGCACTGACGCTGTTCATTGGTTAAGCTGACATGTGGTTCCTGCTTGATCCAAAACACACCCGCGGCTTTAGAGTACACCGTTGAGGAGTTTTGCAGGTATTTACAACATTTTACCGCTCAGCGGTAACCGCTGTGTTACCTTCCTAATGAGAGGCGGCACTTGTCATACATTTCTAAAAAGAAAAAAAAAATGGTTGTGCACCGCTCCGTCCGTAGTGCCTCGTTTATTATATTAGCCATGCTAGTGCTGATAGATCGTGTTTTAGACAGATTCTTTTAACATATGTTTGAGTGCACATGCTGCCCTGTAATGTTTTATTAATTTGGCCAGGATATATCTCCCAGCTCTTGCTTGAAATGTGTGTGGTAAGAATATGTGAAAAACCATTGTTAAGTTTATAATGACTGAAATGTAAATAGGCTATGTCATATGAAAGCTTTGAATTATAACCTAACTAGTTATATTAATTAATTTAATTAATCTATTTTTAATTTAGTATTATTTTAGCTAGCTACAGAAAACTAAAAACTATTGTTTAAATAATATTTAAAATAGTGTTGTCTTTGCCATACAGTCATGGAGTCTAAATACCAGGCTGCCTTATTTTGTGTAGAGCCCAAATGAAGAGAAAAGAGAATATCTCACAGTTCTTCTTAAAGAGGCAAAAACCAGGGCCAGACCAGGACCAGACAGAACCCTGCAGCAGTGACCAACCTGGAGAAGCCAGCCAGGAGACACCAGGCCCAAGTGTATCACCAGCAGGTTAGAGGCTGTGACAGAGAGTTATTAAGTAGTAAAATCCAATAAGCCTAATTCTAAAGGTTAGCATGATGCTTTTTGCATTTTTTATTGTGTCTGTTTATGAACACAATTGAAACAAGTGGGCAGGGCCTATTTGCAAAAGTGTGAGAGTGGGGAGTAGCAAGATGGCGGCCAGTCACTAGGGGAGGTCACTGGCCGCCATCTTGCTACTCCGTTCTCACACAGAACCCCATAGCATTTGGTTGCAACAACAAGCAGTTTGGCTGTGTGAAAACGTTTCACAGGTAACTTTACAGTCAGTGGTTGTTATACTTACTATACAAATTACTTTTGTTTTGGTAACACTTTATTTGTGCCTAAGATTTACATGATACTGTCATAAACAGAGGCTGCACAGTGAAGCAGTGAGAAGTGTTGTTGCCTTCTGGGTTCAATCACCTGGGTCTTTCAAATCCTCCCGGGTCTTTCAAATCCTCCTGGGTCTTTCAAATCCTCCTGGGTCTTTCAAATCCTCCCGGGTCTTTCAAATCCTCTGGGTCTTTCTGCATGAAGTTTGAATGTTCTACCTGTGCATGCGTAGGTTCACTCCGGGTACGCTGGCTTCCTCCCACAGTTCAAAAACATGACTGTTAGTTTAATTGGCTTCTCTAAATTGTCCTTAGGTGTGAGTGTGTGCAAGAATGGTTGTTTGTCCTGTCTGTCTCTGTGTTGCCCTGTGACAGATTGCCGACCTGTCCAGGGTGTAACCCGCCTCTCGCTCAGTGAACGCTGTGTGTATATATATATATATATATATACACAGAAAGCTATATACACGGTAGACTGTGCGTTAATGTAACGCAGAAGGTCTGGAGATGCTACGTTGGTGTAGCTTGTAGGACCTGAACAGGGGAGAGAGGCAGAGTCATGTGTCACGGGGCCTCTGGGCCGTGTTAATAAGGCTGGTAGCGGATGGGAAAAAACTGTTTTTGTGTCGTGAGGTTTTGGTCCTGATGGACCGCTGCCTCCTGCCAGAGGGAAGTGTCTGAAATATTTTGTGACTGGGGTGTCACAAAATCGGCCACAATCTTCCCTGCACGCCTCAGAGTCCTAGAGGCTTACAGGTCCTGGGGAGATGGAAAATTGCAGCCAATCACCTTCTCTGCAGACCGGATGACACACTGCAGTCTGCTCTTGTCTTTGGCGGTGGCACCAGCGTACCAGATGGTAATGGAGGAGGTGGTTTAGACACACCTTCTCCTTCAAAGAGTTTTCTTAATTTTCATAACTATGACAATTGTAGATTCACACTAAAGGCATCACAACTATGAATTAACACATGTGGAATTATATACTTAACAAAAAAGTGTGAAACAACTGAAAATATGTCTTATATTCTAGGTTCTTCAAAGTAGCCACCTTTTGCTTTGATTACTGCTTCGTACACTCTTGGCATTCTCTTAATGAGCTTCAAGAGATAGTCACCTGAAATGGTTTTCCCTTCACAGGTGTCCCCTGTCAGGTTTAATAAGTGGGATGTCTTGCCTCTTATATGGGGTTGGGACCATCAGTTGTGTTGTGCAGAAGTCAAGTGGATACACAGCTTATAGTCCTACTGAATAAACTGTTAGAATTTGTATTATGGCAAGAAAAAAGCAGCTAAGTAAAGAAAAACAAGTGGCCATAATTACTTTAAGAACTGAAGGTCATTCAGTCCGAAAAATTGGGAAAACTTTGAAAGTGTCCCCAAGTGCAGTCGCAAAAACCATCAAGCGCTACAAAGAAACTGGCTCACACGAGGACCGCCCCAGGAAAGGAAGACCAAGAGTCACCTCTGCTGTGGAGGATAAATTCATCCTAGTCACCAGCCTCAGAAATCGCAGGTTGACAGCAGCTCAGATTAGAGACCAGGTCAATGCCACACAGAGTTCTAGCAGCAGACACATCTCTAGAACAACTGTTAGGAGACTGTGTGAATCAGGCCTTCATGGTAAAACAGCTGCTAGGAAACCACTGCTAAGGACAGGCAACAAGTAGAAGAGAATTGTTTGGGCTAAAGAACACAAGGAATGGACATTAGACCAGTGGAAATCTGTGCTTTGGTCTGATGAGTCCAAAGTTGAGATCTTTGGTTCCAACCATCGTGTCTTTGTGCGACGCAGAAAAGGTTTAACAGATGGACTCTATTCAATTCAATTCAATTGTATTTATATAGCGCCAATTCATGAAACATGTCATCTCGAGGCACTTTACAAAGTCAAAATCAATCATATTATACAGATTGGTCAAAAATTTCCTATATAAGGGAACCAGTTGATTGCTTCAAAGTCCCGACAAGCAGCATTCACTCCTGGAGAAGCATAGAGCTACAGGGAGAGACGTCTGCATTGTCCATGGCTTTGCAGCAATCCCTCATACTGAGCAAGCATGAAGCGACAGTCGAAAAAAAACCCCACCCATTAGCGGGAAGGAAAAACCTCCAGCAGAACCGGGCTCAGTATGAACGGTCATCTGCCTCGACCGACTGGGGGTTAAAGAATACAGAGCAGAGACACAACAAGAGAGACAAACATGCACAGAAGCACACATTGATCCAGTAATCTGTTCTACATTAGATAGTAATAGCGGGTGATCTGTCTTCTCTGGATGATGTCACAGTTAACAGAACGTCAGATCAGGTGTACCTACTATGAAGAAAAAAGAGAGAGCAAAAAGTTAAAAGCTGAAATGACAACAGTCATTTCAATGTAATGCAATGCAAAACTGCATTGCATCTACTTTTTTTAGACAAATGCAAGAAAGTAATAAATATTATGACATGCTTAATTGGAAGGGAGTGGGGAGCAGATAGATGGTGCTGCTGTAGAAGGTCGTGAGGATGGGCGGGGACAGGTGGGCTCTCCTCATCCTCCGCAGTAAGTGCAAGCGCTTCTGTTCCCTCTTCTCCAGTGACATGGTGTTCACAAACCAGCTGAGGTTGTGTGTTATGTGCACCCCGAGGAATTTATTGCTGCTGGCCACCTCCACAGCTGAGCTGTTAATGAGAAGTGGAGCATGGCGAGGCCATTTCTTCCTGAAGTCCATGATGATCTCCTTCGTTTTCTCCACGTTCAGGATCAGTCCTGGTCCTGGTCCTGGTCGTTGTTGTCTCTAATCAGGCCCACCACCGTCGTGTCGTCTGCAAACTTCACGATGTGATTGGTGGTGAACCTGGGGACACAGTCGTGTGTCATCAGGGTGAACAGCAGGGGGCTCAGGACGCAGCCCTGAGGAAAGCCCGTGCTGAGGGTGATGACATCAGTGGTTTTCTGTCCGACCCAGACCAACTGAGGTCTGTTGGTGATGAAGTCTAGTAGGCAGTTGCGAACAGGTGTGCTGAAGCCCAGATGTTCCAGTTTTGATGGTGTTGAACGCTGAACTGAAGTCCAGGAACATGCTCAAGGGGGCGGTGCGTGGGTGGGCTTGGAACCCGTTAATAACTGCTTGCAGTTCTAGTTATTATTATTATTATTACGGGTAATTATTATTCTCCGCTAAAACGCGTTGGGCGGCCCAAGCGGATTTGTAACGAACCTATTGAATCAGGTATCCAAGTACAGAATGTGCACCGCTACTCAAACCCAGAAATTCAGACCCCTCAACAACTAGGGGGCGCTATAACAAAGGACAATGCGTTTTGGCCTATAACCACCAAACTACTGGTCCCACACTCAAAAACTTCACATCACTTTGTTTATTGGATGATTCTGCAAAATAAAGGGAATTGGCACACCCTTCGTTTCCCAGCTAGTTTTCGCGCTACATGGCTACAAAGGTTAAACCTTTCTTGTTTAACTCCTCCTACATTTTTTATGCAATCCGCGCAAAACTCCATATATAACCGCGTAATGGACAAATAAAAAAAGTGAATGTGCCGGATTTTTGAATTTTGACTTTTTCGAAAAGTAACGCTAAAATAAGTGATTGTTAGCTAGCTAGCTCTAAATGTAATTGCTGATTATTCTAAAACCATAACAGATTTTGACATGTCCTTCATAACCCATAGTCCAAATAAGATTTTGCACATGTGACCCGCGTTTGAGGATCGTCCATCACTAGGGGGCGCTGTAATGTCAAGAAATCTACTACGCAAGAATGGCTGATCGGATTTTTACAAAACCTTCTTCATCCCCTTCCAGTCATACCCCTGAACTCAGGTATTAAATATGGTAATGATTAAAACAAGTGGGCGGGGCCTATTTCCAAAAGTGTTAAAAAACCTGGAGAATAATAAAAGCAATAAAGTAAAGAATAAAAAATGCTTTAAAATCAATTTTTTGATCCCAGATTTTCAGGATGTATTCCGTGAATAAGGTGTAACAATTCTCTCACTGCATGTATTGGTTTTTTTTGAAGTGCTACACTCTGAATTTTTAAAAGTTTGTAAAATGGAGAAATCAATGTATTTTCCACAAATATTGTTCAACCCCCCAAAATATGGCCTCTATTTGTAAAGCACATGCAGAATAAACATGGATTTCAGTTTGGTAAAAATCCAGGCGAGTTTGACCAATTTACAAGACTTTGAAAATAAATGGTACAAGACTATAAAGTTTAATATTTTATTTCTCTGAATCCATTTTTTTAATGACCATAAAAAAAATCCTGTGGTTAGATAAAGCACTCTTTGAGATCCATAAATATTTTCAGAATTTTAGAGCCAACCGTTGATTATTAACGAATTTATGAAGTTTGTGATCAGTTCACAGCTTTCATCATCCAGAGCTCTGACTGCAGACCTTTGAACAGGGCGGCCATTTTGCCCATATTTGGGCACATCACAGGAAGTGATGTCACAGCGGCCATCTTAGGTCAGAAAAAGCTGCGCTCAGAGAGAATACAAGTCAATTCAGGAAAATGTACTTTATGTTTCAGACACTCTAAATCCGGTGAATTCTAACCCGATTTCCAGCTAAATCAACTGACTGAAAATGTCACCCCTTTAGGGGCTACATGGGACCAATTGATTGAATTAAATGATTGTCTAACTTAATAAATAATTTCGGTTTTGTATTGAAAGTAAGCAAACTTCCAGAGCTACGTCCCAAGGAGCCAGACTTTTACTCCGCTTATGGGTGCGCATATAAAAGGACACCAGGAACCAGATCCTGGGGAATTACCTTCAATAAGTAAGATTTTATGATAGATAATCCTCATGCTTTAACACAATATGTGCTAATGGGTACAGGCAGGGGCGCAACTACCCAGTATAAGAGGGGTATGCAGCATCAGTTTTGGCGCCCCCCCCCCGGATTAAAATAAATAAATAAGTGCCAGACATCATCATGTATGGTCTTTAAATAATAAAGGTTTATTTTAAAGTATATCAGCCACTGTAAGCCTACCATAATAATAATTAGATGGTATATTATTAACAATGTTAACACATAATAAACAGTTGCAAATTGACAAACATTAACATTATCATTATAACCAATGCAACTTAATGCAGCCTTTCTAAATCAGCCTAGTGATGGCATCAGATAAGACAACTATTATGCAGTAAGGTTTTGCTGCTGTTGAAATTACATTCACGTTTTGGATTTTAAAAAGTAGAAATATGGATAGCCTTAGCACAGACCTTTAGAGAGAGAGAAGTGACCCTGTAATTACAGCTTCCATGTCACCCAACAAATGTAAAGCAGCCTACATGTCTGACAGCACAGCTAACATGAACAGCTAATGGTAAAACAACATCTTTATTGCGTATTATTTATGCATGAGTTACTGCATAAGTTATGTTTTCTGGATTCTGGTCATTTATTGTACATGCTACCTTATATTTTCCACTATGTCAGCGCAGCAACATTGGTTTTGCATTAAGCTAGAAGCTAGCTGTAAACCCCCATTTGGTTGCTACATTCCCACTGTTAGATGGTGAAGAGGGAGAGCTGCAGAGGAGAGTGTTGAGACAAGGCTTTATTCAGAAGATCCATCTGAATGGCCTTTACCGCACAAAACAGTGGACACATTTAGGCAGTACATGGTTGAAAATGGTCCACAGAAAGTTACCGATGGCCCATATCCAAGATCAGATCAGAGTAAGATGTGTTTTTAAGCACACTCTTTTCGTTTACTGTCTAATGAAGAGAAAGTTGAACGAGATTTGTTACTGTATTCCAAAAATACTATTTGTTCCTGTGCTTGCAGAGTGAACACAACTGCTTTGCAGCATTTCACGAAGGCCAGTTCAGGAAGGACAGATTGCTTGTTGCAGAACCATGTTCAGGGTCTGAGGTACACACCTGTTTGCATCTCTGAAAGTTTCAGTGATGACCAGTAGGGGTGTTTTAGATATGCAGATTGCTTTTTTGCAGAGGTTTTTCATTACTTTGCTATACAGTTGGGTAGCCATCCTAGTTGCCTGAAATACTCCCTTCTTATTAGTTTTTTGTTGTATGCCCCAACTGATTTTATATGTTTCACCCAACCGTGTCTTTATTGTGTCATTTGGGAATATAGACCCAGTGTCCTCATATGGGCACATAGCTTTTTTAGAGAATTACTCAATGTAGAAAGCTGACATTTTTTGTATATAGTAATTGGGGTCTTGTAATCCCAAATTGCAAATAAAACAATCAAATGCAAAGATTATGTAATTGCCCTCATATGATGACATAATTTTTTTCAAAAACTATTTGTCTTATCATGACAGGGTTTATTTATTACACTTATTAGGTCCTACTAATCCGCATGGAACTTGGAAATTAAAAAAACAAACTCCAAATAAAAGCTTGGGTCTCAGGAAGTTAAAGCACTTATTAAATATTTATAAGACACAAAGTTATCTGTGAGGACTAAGTGTGTATCTGTGTGTGAGTGTATAAGTATGTATATAATTTAGTTGTCTTGAGATTCAAAGATATACAGGAAAATGAATTTCTGAATTACATCTCCGTCCAGTTGATGCTTCTTTACATTTTTTTGTTTTCAATAAAATTGTGGTGAAACAAATACACAAATTTGTCCTCCATTGATATTCTGTGCACAATAACATTTCCTTACAAAATGTATTTACCAAAGGCTTTGTCACACGGGTAACAGGTAAACCAAAAAAAATAAAATGCCAATCATCGGATTGAGGTGTGTGTGTGTGTGTGTGTGTGTGTGTGTGTGTGTGTGTGTGTGTGTGTGTGTGTGTGTGTGTGTGTGTGTGTCAGTCTCTGATGATGTTATGGGCTCGGGACACGCAGCGCTAGGATGAAATGTCCTTAATGGAGGGAAGAGGAGCCCCGATGATCTCTTGCTGTCCTCACAACTCTCCTCACATGCCTCCAGTCAGAGGCGCTGCAGCCTCAAGCTGAAAGGTGGGAGAGATACAGGAATGGTCAAAGGATATTTTAGACCTACCAGATTTGGTTAATGTTGACTTTGCACAATAAGCAAGTGAGGTAACTGATGTGGCATGATGTCCACGCCCTGGGAATATATGGGCTGACTTGAACATTTTTTCAGTCAAACTGATTATTTTTGCTTTAACCCATGGTATATATGTATACATATGCACTTTTACTGTTGCTGTTTAGAGTTCAACAGTCTGATGGCAACGGGGAAAAAGCTGTTTCAGAACCTGGTGGACCTGCAGCGAATGCTGTGGAACCTTTTCCCAGTGGGCAGCAGGGAGAACAGTCCATGTTGGGGGTCTGAGGGGTCTCTGATGATGTTATGGGCTCAGGACATGCAGCGCTGGGATAAAATGTCCTTAATGGAGGGAAGAGGAGCCCCGATGATCCCTTCTGCTGTCCTCACCACTCTCCTCACGTTCCTCCAGTCGGAGGCGCTGCAGCCTCCACACCACACAGAGGGACAGCTTGTCAAAATGCTCTCTATGGTACGTCTGTAGAAGGTCATGAGAATGGGTGGGGACAGGTGGCCTTCCTCATCCTCCGCAGGAAGTACAAGTGCTTCTGTGCCCTCTTGACCAGTGACATGATGTTCACAGACCAGCTGAGGTTGTCTGTGATGTGCACCCTGAGGAATTTGGTGCTGGTGACCACCTCCACAGCTGAGCTGTTGATGAGCAGTGGAGCGTGGCAAGGCCGGTTCATCCTGAAGTCGAACATGATCTCCTTCGTCTTTTCCACGTTCAGGATCAGGCTGTTGTCTGGGGACGCAGTCGTGTGTCATAAGGGTGAACAGCAGGGGGCTCAAGACACAGCCTTGAGGGGAGCCCGTGCTGAGGGTGATGACATCAGAGGTGTTCTGTCCGACCCGGACCAAATGAGGTCAGGAGGTGAGGAAGTCTAGCAGGCAGTTGCGAATTGGTGTGCTGAAGCCCAGATGTTTCAGTTTTTCCATCAGATGCTGTAAGATAATGGTGTTGAACGCTGAACTGAAGTCCAGGAACATGCTCAAGGGGGCGGGGCGTGGGTGGGCTTGGAACCCGTTAATAACTGCTTGCAGTTCTAGTTAGGGTTCCAAGCCCGCAGCGCAGGCGAACGGCTATGCCGTTCGTCTGCTCTGTGAGCAGAGAACCCTATTGTTTTTCGTGTGTTTTTAAATTATTAGGGTTCCAAGCCCGCAGCGCAGGCGAACGGCTATGCCGTTCGTCTGCTCTGTGAGCAGAGAACCCTATTGTTTTTCGTGTGTTTTTAAATTATTTATTATTAGGGTTCCAAGCCCGCAGCGCAGGCGAACGGCTATGCCGTTCGTCTGCTCTGTGAGCAGAGAACCCTATTGTTTTTCGTCTGTTTTTAAATTATTTATTATTATTATTATTATTATTATTATTACGGGTAATTATTATTCTCCGCTAAAACGCGTTGGGCGGCCCATGCGGATTTGTAACGAACCTATTGAATCAGGTATCCAAGTACAGAATGTGCACCGCTACTCAAACCCAGAAATTCAGACCCCTCAAAAACTAGGGGGCGCTATAACAAAGGACAATGCGTTTTGGCCTATAACCACCAAACTACTGGTCCCACACTCAAAAACTTCACATCACTTTGTTTATTGGATGATTCTGCAAAATAAAGGGAATTGGCACACCCTTCGTTTCCCAGCTAGTTTTCGCGCTACATGGCTACAAAGGTTAAACCTTTCTTGTTTAACTCCTCCTACATTTTTTATGCAATCCGCGCAAAACTCCACATATAACAGCGTAATGGACAAATAAAAAAAGTGAACGCGCCGGATTTTTGAATTTTGACTTTTTCGAAAAGTAACGCTAAAATAAGTGATTGTTAGCTAGCTAGCTCTAAATGTAATTGCTGATTATTCTAAAACCATAACAGATTTTGACATGTCCTTCATAACCCATAGTCCAAATAAGATTTTGCACATGTGACCCGCGTTTGAGGATCGTCCATCACTAGGGGGCGCTGTGATGTCAAGAAATCTACTACGCAAGAATGGCTGATCGGATTTTTACAAAACCTTCTTCATCCCCTTCCAGTCATACCCCTGAACTCAGGTATTAAATATGGTAATTATTAAAACAAGTGGGCGGGGCCTATTTCCAAAAGTGTTAAAAAACCTGGAGAATAATAAAAACAATAAAGTAAAGAATAAAAAATGCTTTAAAATCTATTTTTTCATCCCAGATTTTCAGGATGTATTCTGTGAATAAGGTGTAACAATTCTCTCACTGCATGTATTGTTTTTTTTTGAAGTGCTACACTCTGAATTTTTAAAAGTTTGTAAAATGGAGAAATCAATGTATTTTCCACAAATATTGTTCAACCCCCCAAAATATGGCCTCTATTTGTAAAGCACATGCAGAATAAACATGGATTTCAGTTTGGTAAAAATCCAGGCGAGTTTGACCAATTTACAAGACTTTGAAAATAAATGGTACAAGACTATAAAGTTTAATATTTTATTTCTCTGAATCCATTTTTTTAATGACCATAAAAAAAATCCTGTGGTTAGATAAAGCACTCTTTGAGATCCATGAATATTTTCAGAATTTTAGAGCCAACCGTTGATTATTAACGAATTTATGAAGTTTGTGATCAGTTCACAGCTTTCATCATCCAGAGCTCTGACTGCAGAGCTTTGAACAGGGCGGCCATTTTGCCCATATTTGGGCACATCACAGGAAGTGACGTCAAAGCAGCCATCTTAGGTCAGACCAAGCTGCCATCTTAGGTCAGACCATAGAGAACACAGACATGAATACGTAGACGCCGCGTCCTCGGTTGAGAGGCGTGCCGACAGAGCGGCCATCTTAGGTCAGACCAAGCTGCAGTCAGACAGAATACAAGTCATTACAGGAAAATGTACTTTATGTTTTCAGACACTCTGAATCCGGTGAATTCTCACCCGATTTCCAGATAAATCAACTGACTGAAAACGTCACCCCTTTAGGGGCTACATGGGACCAATTGATTGAATTAAATTATTGTCTAACTTAATAAATAATTTCGATTTTGTATTGAAAGTAAGCAAACTTCCAGAGCTACGTCCCAGGAAGCCCGACTTTTACTCCGCTTATGGGTGCGCAAATAAAAGGACACTAGGAACCAGATCCTGGGGAATTACCTTCCATAAGTAAGATTTTATGATAGATCATCCTCATGCTTTACAGTTACAGTTTTCCGGCATAAACACAATATGTGCTAATGGGTACAGCGATGGAAGTAGAGAAAAGTACATTAAACACCAAAAACAAACAAAATGGTCCTAAATTATCCTACATTTTATCCAATCTGTATAATCTGACCCAATCTGTATAATATGATTGAACTTGATTTTGTAAAGTGCCTTGAGATGACATGTTTCATGATTTGGCGCTATATAAATAAATAAATTGAATATATATATAATATTGGAAGAATTTTAGAGCAAACTGTTGATTTTTAAAGAATTTATTTATTTAAATTAAATTTAAAGAGAATAACATTTCCGAAATGTGCCCATGTAGGGATTTAAAATTTCCAGTAGATGGCAGTATTTGATTATATATGGATTTTTTACACACACACACACTTATATACATAAGCTTTACATTGAATGTAGCTAGTTGCGGAGCCAGAGGGGTGGCAGGGGTGGCATTTGCCACCCCCAACAGAGCCCTTGCCACCCCCTACTGCCACCCCACTGGAAATGGTAATTTTAACATATAATACTTATGAGATCGGCATAGATTTGCCAGGAAAACTGTAATTTCCGACTGTCCCTGAAGGCAGCCCATGCAGTAGCAGCCTACACTGCGCACTGACGCTGTTCATTGGTTAAGCTGACATGTGGTTCCTGCTTGATCCAAAACACACCCGCGGCTTTAGAGTACACCGTTGAGGAGTTTTGCAGGTATTTACAACATTTTACCGCTCAGCGGTAACCGCTGTGTTACCTTCCTAATGAGAGGCGGCACTTGTCATACATTTCTAAAAAGAAAAAAAAAATGGTTGTGCACCGCTCCGTCCGTAGTGCCTCGTTTATTATATTAGCCATGCTAGTGCTGATAGATCGTGTTTTAGACAGATTCTTTTAACATATGTTTCAGTGCACATGCTGCCCTGTAATGTTTTATTAATTTGGCCAGGATATATCTCCCAGCTCTTGCTTGAAATGTGTGTGGTAAGAATATGTGAAAAACCATTGTTAAGTTTATAATGACTGAAATGTAAATAGGCTGTCATATGAAAGCTTTGAATTATAACCTAACTAGTTATATTAATTAATTTAATTAATCTATTTTTAATTTAGTATTATTTTAGCTAGCTACAGAAAACTAAAAACTTTTGTTTAAATAATATTTAAAATAGTGTTGTCTTTGCCATACAGTCATGGAGTCTAAATACCAGGCTGCCTTATTTTGTGTAGAGCCCAAATGAAGAGAAAAGAGAATATCTCACAGTTCTTCTTAAAGAGGCAAAAACCAGGGCCAGACCAGGACCAGACAGAACCCTGCAGCAGTGACCAACCTGGAGAAGCCAGCCAGGAGACACCAGGCCCAAGTGTATCACCAGCAGGTTAGAGGCTGTGACAGAGAGTTATTAAGTAGTAAAATCCAATAAGCCTAATTGTAAAGGTTAGCATGATGCTTTTTGCATTTTTTATTGTGTCTGTTTATGAACACAATTGAAACAAGTGGGCAGGGCCTATTTGCAAAAGTGTGAGAGTAGGGAGTAGCAAGATGGCGGCCAGTCACTAGGGGAGGTCACTGGCCGGCATCTTGCTACTCCGTTCTCACACAGAACCCCATAGCATTTGGTTGCAACAACAAGCAGGCCGTTTCTCAATTCACGAGAACGCGAGAACGGACTCGCGTTCTCGTCAAGTCTGTTCTCGGTAAGAACACAGGAAGATCGGACTTGACGAGAACGCGAGCACGCAGCACGCATTGTGCATTGGAACAGAAGTATACTCGTGACGTCATCACATTCAAAACTGTTTATACACTACACCATCATATCTTATTGAAAACGTTTTTTTATTAATTTCTAAAAAGTATAAAAAATATCTAAAATAATTACAGAACTGTGGGTTTAAAACCAGCAATAGCGGGAATTTCTTTGTTGGGAGTTGTAATTGTTGTAGTTGTAGAGGCGATTGAATCTTCTTTAAAAATCAGCACTTTATAGAACCAAAATGAGCGATACGAGCAATATAGCTGTTGCTTCGGTCGTTGGAGAAGATAGATGCGGCAGAGGAGGCTCAGAAGGCAGGCTTTGCTCACCCATCTATTGCCAACTGGTAGGCATTTTAAGATTGACAGCCTATTTCCTACTTTTATCTTTAAAAAAACATTGAGGATGGTATTAAAAATGTGATCAGGTTGAAATTGTGACTATTTTTCAATAAATAATTAAAATGAAGACCCAATTTTAACATTAATAACAGTAGGGTTAAGCTACTTTATTGCACCTACTGACCTTCACAGCATTGATTAAGAAAGGAAAAAACATATTTTTTATGTCTGTCCACCTTTACAATGATTAATCTATAAATTATGTGCAGTTAGTTCAGCTCATTTTTTCAGTGAAATGGTAAAAATACCAGAGAAGGGAAGCCATTTGCTACATTTACTTTACATTTTACCTTTTCTTTCTTGAGAACTATAATAATCTGCATGTTAAGCAGGTATAGTTTTATGCTGTGAAAAGGTGACAACTGAAAAAAAAACAATTATGGTAACATTTGGCATTTTTTCTTTACAGGAAGAAACAGAAACCAAATATGTGAGGATAAACACCTCTGTGCCAATCCTCCAAATATTTTTTTAATGAAGGGGACCTGAAACCAGCCTTCAGGCTAAACAGGTCCACCATCGTCCTCCTCCTTCAGCTGCTGTCCATCCAGAAGGTCCATGGATGGCCACAGGAGATAGAGGTGCTGGTGACCCTCTACTGGCTGGCCTGTGGAGCATCCTATAGGGAGACAGCTTGCCAGTAAGATTTCTTACCTTCTTGTCCTTAAATAGACCCAGCAATGACACACAATTGATACATATATTATATTAATTGGATAGAAGATTAAGACATATCAGCATATTACCTAAATTACAAGTTAATTTTATATTTGGTACAGGTCTAGTGGAGGCACGCTACAACAGGCACCACGCCAAGGCTGATAAACATCATTGAGCGTGTCTTTGGTGGTCTGAAGACACGGTGGCGTTTCATCTTCTTAAGGGCGCTGTAGGTCTGCCCGACGTTTGCCCCAAAAGTAATCACCGCCTGCTGCATCCTCTACAATATTAGTATAGAGGTAGGGGACCAGCTGGACGTGGAGGACGAGACGGTGGACCCAGAGGAGGATGAGGAGGTGGACCCAGAGGGGGACGACCATCCGGCGGCTGAAGACAGGGAGCTGCTCCAGCTGGCTGCATGTTTAAGTTGACATGACTACACCTGACCTAATGTAGATCAGTTGGAGTCATGTTCACATGCTGCTTCATTTCATTTTTTTCCACCACCTGTAAAAATACATAAAATAATGAGTAAATTAATTTCCATTCCAACTATTTTTAATTGTAAGTTTATAGGCGTTGTCTATTTGTATGAGATCTTAATAGGAGTTATTTCTTTGTTTTAAACCATGTTAGTAACTGTTAATAATTTGTTGAATATATTACACCTTCATTCTGTTCCAAAGATTAAACACTTGTATAAAATAAATGTCTTTTTTCATATACTATTATTACTATTGTTTTCTTTCCCTCTTTCTCCTCTCAATTATTCGTGTCCTGACTCAGAAGAAACTCACTTAGATAGGAAAAACATTTATAGAATTTATTTATTTATTTTATATGCTGCTGTCGTCCTAGGGAGAGATTTTCAATTTATTCCAGCAAGTATTGAGTTAATAAAGCAACACACGTCAGTCAGATAAACACAAAACAAATAAATCATAACCAGCGGTATTATGTACACTACTTTTTTTAATTACGCACTAACTCTGTAAACAGGCCACATAGGGAAGCTTAAAAGTATAATGTTCTCACCTCAAACGATCTGAAAACGTACTTTTGAAGAACAACAGCAGCAGAAAAGAGAATTTTTTTACTTACCGCTGTGAGCTCTGTTTGCGCTGTCTGGAATCAAGCTGCGGCCGCGGTGCATTCTGGGCAAGCGGTCAGTCTGAAGAACGCACAAGTCTGCTCTGATGCATGCTCGATAAAGAGGGCGGGGCGAGAACAACATCCGGGGAATTCGGCGCGTTCTCGATTTGGCGTTCTCTGGATTGGAACAGTGCTCGGGCTGAGGCTGATGACGTGTCACGAGCACACGAGAACGCTCAAGAACGCATATTGAGAAACGGCCGCAGTTTGGCTGTGTGAAAACGTTTCACAGGTAACTTTAAAGTCAGTGGTTGTTATACTTACTATACAAATTACTTTTGTTTTGGTAACACTTTATTTGTGCCTAAGATTTACATGATACTGTCATAAACAGAGGCTGCACAGTGAAGCAGTGAGAAGTGTTGTTGCCTTCTGGGTTCAATCACCTGGGTCTTTCAAATCCTCCCGGGTCTTTCAAATCCTCCCGGGTCTTTCTGCATGGAGTTTGAATGTTCTACCTGTGCATGCGTAGGTTCACTCCGGGTACGCTGGCTTCCTCCCACAGTTCAAAAACATGACTGTTAGTTTAATTGGCTTCTCTAAATTGTCCTTAGGTGTGAGTGTGTGCAAGAATGATTGTTTGTCCTGTCTGTCTCTGTGTTGCCCTGTGACAGATTGCCGACCTGTCCAGGGTGTAACCCGCCTCTCGCTCAGTGAACGCTGTGTGTATGTATATATATATATATATATATATATATATATATATATATATATATATATATACACAGAAAGCTATATACACGGTAGACTGTGCGTTAATGTAACGCAGAAGGTCTGGAGATGCTACGTTGGTGTAGCTTGTAGGACCTGAACAGGGGAGAGAGGCAGAGTCAAGTGTCACGGGGCCTCTGGGCCGTGTTAATAAGGCTGGTAGCGGATGGGGAAAAAACTGTTTTTGTGTCGTGAGGTTTTGGTCCTGATGGACCGCTGCCTCCTGCCAGAGGGAAGTGTCTGAAATATTTTGTGACTGGGGTGTCACAAAATCGGCCACAATCTTCCCTGCACGCCTCAGAGTCCTGGAGGCTTACAGGTCCTGGAGAGATGGAAAATTGCAGCCAGTCACCTTCTCTGCAGACCGGATGACACGCTGCAGTCTGCTCTTGTCTTTGGCGGTGGCACCAGCGTACCAGATGGTAATGGAGGAGGTGGTTTAGACACACCTTCTCCTTCAAAGAGTTTTCTTAATTTTCATAACTATGACAATTGTAGATTCACACTAAAGGCATCAAAACTATGAATTAACACATGTGGAATTATATACTTAACAAAAAAGTGTGAAACAACTGAAAATATGTCTTATATTCTAGGTTCTTCAAAGTAGCCACCTTTTGCTTTGATTACTGCTTCGTACACTCTTGGCATTCTCTTAATGAGCTTCAAGAGATAGTCACCTGAAATGGTTTTCCCTTCACAGGTGTCCCCTGTCAGGTTTAATAAGTGGGATGTCTTGCCTCTTATATGGGGTTGGGACCTTCAGTTGTGTTGTGCAGAAGTCAAGTGGATACACAGCTTATAGTCCTACTGAATAAACTGTTAGAATTTGTATTATGGCAAGAAAAAAGCAGCTAAGTAAAGAAAAACAAGTGGCCATAATTACTTTAAGAACTGAAGGTCATTCAGTCCGAAAAATTGGGAAAACTTTGAAAGTGTCCCCAAGTGCAGTCGCAAAAACCATCAAGCGCTACAAAGAAACTGGCTCACACGAGGACCGCCCCAGGAAAGGAAGACCAAGAGTCACCTCTGCTGTGGAGGATAAATTCATCCTAGTCACCAGCCTCAGAAATCGCAGGTTGACAGCAGCTCAGATTAGAGACCAGGTCAATGCCACACAGAGTTCTAGCAGCAGACACATCTCTAGAACAACTGTTAGGAGACTGTGTGAATCAGGCCTTCATGGTAAAACAGCTGCTAGGAAACCACTGCTAAGGACAGGCAACAAGTAGAAGAGAATTGTTTGGGCTAAAGAACACAAGGAATGGACATTAGACCAGTGGAAATCTGTGCTTTGGTCTGATGAGTCCAAAGTTGAGATCTTTGGTTCCAACCATCGTGTCTTTGTGCGACGCAGAAAAGGTTTAACAGATGGACTCTATTCAATTCAATTCAATTGTATTTATATAGCGCCAATTCATGAAACATGTCATCTCGAGGCACTTTACAAAGTCAAAATCAATCATATTATACAGATTGGTCAAAAATTTCCTATATAAGGGAACCAGTTGATTGCTTCAAAGTCCCGACAAGCAGCATTCACTCCTGGAGAAGCATAGAGCTACAGGGAGAGACGTCTGCATTGTCCATGGCTTTGCAGCAATCCCTCATACTGAGCAAGCATGAAGCGACAGTCGAAAAAAAACCCCACCCATTAGCGGGAAGGAAAAACCTCCAGCAGAACCGGGCTCAGTATGAACGGTCATCTGCCTCGACCCACTGGGGGTTAAAGAATACAGAGCAGAGACACAACAAGAGAGACAAACATGCACAGAAGCACACATTGATCCAGTAATCTGTTCTACATTAGATGGTAATAGCGGGTGATCTGTCTTCTCTGGATGATGTCACAGTTAACAGAACGTCAGATCAGGTGTACCTACTATGAAGAAAAAAGAGAGAGCAAAAAGTTAAAAGCTGAAATGACAACAGTCATTTCAATGTAATGCAATGCAAAACTGCATTGCATCTACTTTTTTTAGACAAATGCAAGAAAGTAATAAATATTATGACATGCTTAATTGGAAGGGAGTGGGGAGCAGATAGATGGTGCTGCTGTAGAGGGTCGTGAGGATGGGCGGGGACAGGTGGGCTCTCCTCATCCTCCGCAGTAAGTGCAAGCGCTTCTGTTCCCTCTTCTCCAGTGACATGGTGTTCACAAACCAGCTGAGGTTGTGTGTTATGTGCACCCCGAGGAATTTATTGCTGCTGGCCACCTCCACAGCTGAGCTGTTAATGAGAAGTGGAGCATGGCGAGGCCATTTCTTCCTGAAGTCCATGATGATCTCCTTCGTTTTCTCCACGTTCAGGATCAGTCCTGGTCCTGGTCCTGGTCGTTGTTGTCTCTAATCAGGCCCACCACCGTCGTGTCGTCTGCAAACTTCACGATGTGATTGGTGGTGAACCTGGGGACACAGTCGTGTGTCATCAGGGTGAACAGCAGGGGGCTCAGGACGCAGCCCTGAGGAAAGCCCGTGCTGAGGGTGATGACATCAGAGGTTTTCTGTCCGACCCAGACCAACTGAGGTCTGTTGGTGATGAAGTCTAGTAGGCAGTTGCGAACAGGTGTGCTGAAGCCCAGATGTTCCAGTTTTGATGGTGTTGAACGCTGAACTGAAGTCCAGGAACATGCTCAAGGGGGCGGTGCGTGGGTGGGCTTGGAACCCGTTAATAACTGCTTGCAGTTCTAGTTATTATTATTATTATTACGGGTAATTATTATTCTCCGCTAAAACGCGTTGGGCGGCCCATGCGGATTTGTAACGAACCTATTGAATCAGGTATCCAAGTACAGAATGTGCACCGCTACTCAAACCCAGAAATTCAGACCCCTCAACAACTAGGGGGCGCTATAAAAAAGGACAATGCGTTTTGGCCTATAACCACCAAACTACTGGTCCCACACTCAAAAACTTCACATCACTTTGTTTATTGGATGATTCTGCAAAATAAAGGGAATTGGCACACCCTTCGTTTCCCAGCTAGTTTTCGCGCTACATGGCTACAAAGGTTAAACCTTTCTTGTTAAACTCCTCCTACATTTTTTATGCAATCCGCGCAAAACTCCATATATAACCGCGTAATGGACAAATAAAAAAAGCTAACGCGCCGGATTTTTAAATTTTGACTTTTTCGAAAAGTAACGCTAAAATAAGTGATTGTTAGCTAGCTAGCTCTAAATGTAATTGCTGATTATTCTAAAACCATAGCAGATTTTGACATGTCCTTCATAACCCATAGTCCAAATAAGATTTTGCACATGTGACCCGCGTTTGAGGATCGTCCATCACTAGGGGACGCTGTGCTGTCAAGAAATCTACTACGCAAGAATGGCTGATCGGATTTTTACAAAACCTTCTTCATCCCCTTCCAGTCATACCCCTGAACTCAGGTATTAAATATGGTCATGATTAAAACAAGTGGGCGGGGCCTATTTCCAAAAGTGTTAAAAAACCTGGAGAATAATAAAAGCAATAAAGTAAAGAATAAAAAATGCTTTAAAATAAATTTTTTGATCCCAGATTTTCAGGATGTATTCCGTGAATAAGGTGTAACAATTCTCTCACTGCATGTATAGGTTTTTTTTGAAGTGCTACACTCTGTATTTTTAAAAGTTTGTAAAATGGAGAAATCAATGTATTTTCCACAAATATTGTTCAACCCCCCAAAATATGGCCTCTATTTGTAAAGCACATGCAGAATAAACATGGATTTCAGTTTGGTAAAAATCCAGGCGAGTTTGACCAATTTACAAGACTTTGAAAATAAATGGTACAAGACTATAAAGTTTAATATTTTATTTCTCTGAATCCATTTTTTTAATGACCATAAAAAAAATCCTGTGGTTAGATAAAGCACTCTTTGAGATCCATGAATATTTTCAGAATTTTAGAGCAAACCGTTGATTATTAACGAATTTATGAAGTTTGTGATCAGTTCACAGCTCTCATCATCTAGAGCTCTCACTGCAGAGCTTTGAACAGGGCGGCCATTTTGCCCATATTTGGGCACATCACAGGAAGTGACGTCACATCCCCTGTTTTTTCTAAGCGGAGCAGAAACTTGAAGAGGGAGGATAGCTTTTAGGGTTTTCTAAAGAACACATCATTTAAAAAATTTAATTGAATATAAAAAAGATCAAGCAGAAGACAGGAAAGTTATTTAGAAGGCAAAGAAGACAAAATGGAGAGATTTTTGTGATTCAATAGGCAGAACAACCCCTATAGCTTAGGTATGGGGAATGATTAAGAAAATGAAGGGAAATAGACCAGAGAGAACATATCCAGTTCTAAAACATGAAGAAGGAACAGCAGTAACAAATGAAGAAAAACTAGAAGTAATGGCAAGAACATTTGCAAAGATCCATAGTTCAGATGATTTAACAGAAACGGGAAAATTTAGGAGAGAGCAGACAAGAAGGATAAATGATTTTATTTTAGAAGGTGAAACAACTCCAGGAAATGTCATGGATGTTTATTTTTCTATGCAAGAAATGAAGAGAGCGATATTTAGATCAGGATTAACAGCACCAGGAAAAGATCAGATATGCTATATTATGTTAAAAAAACTTAGGGAAACAAGCTGAAGAAAAACTTCTAGGTTTATATAATAAGATTTGGAAAGAAGGAAGATTACCTTCTAATTAGAAGGAAGCAATTATTGTGCCAATTATTAAACCAAGAAAGGATCCAACAAACCCTTTAAGTTATAGACCAATTGCACTTACTTCATGTTTAGGAAAGATTATGGAGAGAATGATAACAGAAAGGATTACATATTATGTAGAAAGTAAAAGACTGTTGTCTTCATGACAAATTGGATTCAGAAAAGGAAGTACAATGGATCCAGTTGTGTGTTTGGAATCAGATATTAGAAAAGCTCAGATTAATAGGGAAGTAGTAGTAGCAATATTTTTTGATAATGAGAAAGCATATGACATGGTATGGAAGGATGGGTTGCTTATAAAATTATATAAAATGGGCATAACAGGAAGGGCTTATAATTGGATTGAAGATTTTTTGTTTAATAGTTATACAGGTACAGATGGGAGTAACAAAATCTGATAAATATAAAATTGATAATGGAACTCCACTGGAAAGTATTATCAGTCCTTTATTATTCTCAATTGTAAGTAATGAACAACTGACAACAGCTTAATCGGTAAGTGTATCTGTCGCTGCTCCTGCAGTTAATTAATGAATTATTTCCACCTGTGGCCACATCACCTGTCAGCGTGTATTCCCTCACTGCCAGTAACTTAGCTGATAAACCAAACAGGGATATCCTCATGATTTGCTATTAGCTCAGGCTAATTTAGCATGATGCACTTTTTCTTTTCTTTTTTTTTTTAACAATGGTCGGAATGTGAAACAGTGTCCCGCATTTTAATGGTCTGATTCAGAAAAAGTGAAAAAATTCCACCTGAGCTTTTCTGTAACAAAGAAGGCAGAGCTGCATCGGCTGTCAGTCAATAAGCAGGGGACACCTGTGAAGGGAAAACCATTTCAGGTGACTATCTCTTGAAGCTCATTAAGAGAATGCCAAGAGTGTATGAAGCAGTAATCAAAGCAAAAGGTGGCTACTTTGAAGAACCTAGAATATAAGACATATTTTCAGTTGTTTCACACTTTTTTGTTAAGTATATAATTCCACATGTTTTAATTCATAGTTTTGATGCCTTTAGTGTGAATCTACAATTGTCATAGTTATGAAAATTAAGAAAACTCTTTGAAGGAGAAGGTGTGTCTAAACCACCTCCTCCATTACCATCTGGTACACTGGTGCCACCGCCAAAGACAAGAGCAGAGTGCAGCGTGTCATCCGGTCTGCAGAGAAGGTGATTGGCTGCAATTTTCCATCTCTCCAGGACCTGTAAGCCTCCAGGACTCTGAGGCGTGCAAAAAAGCACAGAAGCACACATTGATCCAGTAATCTGTTCTACATTAGATGGTAATAGCGGGTGATCTGTCTTCTCTGGATGATGTCACAGTTAACAGAACGTCAGATCAGGTGTACCTACTATGAAGAAAAAAGAGAGAGCAAAAAGTTAAAAGATGAAATGACAACAGTCATTTCAATGTAATGCAATGCAAAACTGCATTGCATCTACTTTTTTTAGACAAATGCAAGAAAGTAATAAATATTATGACATGCTTAATTGGAAGGGAGTGGGGAGCAGATAGATGGTGCTGCTGTAGAAGGTCGTGAGGATGGGCGGGGACAGGTGGGCTCTCCTCATCCTCCGCAGTAAGTGCAAGCGCTTCTGTGCCCTCTTCTCCAGTGACATGGTGTTCACAAACCAGCTGAGGTTGTGTGTTATGTGCACCCCGAGGAATTTATTGCTGCTGACCACCTCCACAGCTGAGCTGTTAATGAGAAGTGGAGCATGGCGAGGCCATTTCTTCCTGAAGTCCATGATGATCTCCTTCGTTTTCTCCACGTTCAGGATCAGTCCTGGTCCTGGTCCTGGTCGTTGTCGTCTCTAATCAGGCCCACCACCGTCGTGTCGTCTGCAAACTTCACAATGTGCTGAGGGTGATGACATCAGAGGTTTTCTGTCCGACCCGGACCAACTGAGGTCTGTTGGTGATGAACAAAAAGTTAAAAGCTGAAATGACAACAGTCATGCAAAACTGGAGAACAGTAGACTGGAGAACAATAGAACTCAGTAGAGTGAGAAATATAGGCCCTGATGTCCTCCAGTAGCCTAAGCAGCATAACTATATGGGTAGCTCAGTGTAACATAAGCTACTCTAATTATAAGCTTTGTCAAAAGGGAACGTTTTAAGTCTAGTCTTAAAAGTAGACAGGGTGTCTGCCTCACGGACCAAAATTAGGAGTTGGTTCCACAGGAGAGGAGCCTGATAGCTAAAGGATCTGCCTCCCATTCTACTTTTAGAGACTCTAGGAACCACCAGTAGACCTGAAGTCGAGAGCAAAGTGCTCTGTTAGGAACATACAAGGTAATCAGAACTCTGATATATGATGAAGCTTGATTATAAAGGGCTTTATATGTTAGAAGAAGAATTTTAAATTATATTCTTAATTTAACAGGAAGCTAATGAAGGGAAGTTAAAATAGGAGAAATATGATCCCTCTTGTTTATTTTCATCAGAACTTTTGCTGCAGCATTTTGGATCAGCTGAAGACTTTGAATTGCATTTTGTGGACTTCCTGATAGTAAAGAATTACAATAGTCCAGCCTTCAAGTAACAAATACATGGACTAGTTTTTCAGCATCGCTCCTGCACAGAATATTTGTAATTCTGGCGATATTCCCGAGGTGAAAAAAGGAAACTCTGGAAACCTGTTTAATATGGGATTTAAATGACATGTCTTGGTCAAAAATAACACCAAGATTTTTTACTTTATTACCAGAGGCCAAGTTAATGCCATCCAGATTAAGTGATTGATGAAGAAGTTTATTTTTTGAGGACTCTGGTTTAAAGATTATAACTTCTGTCTTGTCAGAATTTAAATGCAGAAAATTTAAAGTCATCCAGGTTTTGATGTTATCAAGACATGACTGCAGTTGAAGTAATTGATTGGATTCATTAGGATTTATGGATAAATAAAGCTTAGTCTCATCAGCATAACAGTGGAAATGAATCCCAATCTGTTTGTTAATTTTACCAGTTGGAAGCATATATATAGTAAAGAGAATTAGTCCAGGCACTGAACCCTGTATAGATATATAAAGATATATTCTATAAATCCACTGGGTTCATTAAATCCATATTCAAAACACGATTTACTACAAGCTTACTAACTATAGCTGAAGGACCTGTGTACATATTAGTTTTATTTTTACTGTTATACTGCTTGATTTATATCACCCATTCAATGTTATAATAATAGATTTATATAAATGTATAATTCCAACTGTTGATAAAGATTTAACAACAATAGTCCACATCCCTTAACTCTTTGGTCATTGTTACTAAATGTCTACCAGGGAATACTTGAAAATTGTTGTTAACTTGTGTGAAAGTAAATGGTTTAGCTCCACAATACAAATATATAGTCAATTTATCAACAGTCTACTGAGGCACTTCAGCCTCCTCACCACACAGAGAGACAGCTGGTCACAATGCTCTTTATGGTGCTTCTGTAGAAGGTCGTGAGGATGGGCCAGGACAGGTGGGCTGTCCTCATCCTCCGCAGGAAGTACAAGCGCTTCTGTGCCCTCCTCCCCAGTGACGTGGTGTTCACAGACCAGGAGAGGTTGTGCGTCATGTGCACCCCGAGGAATTTGGTGCTCCTGACCACCTCCACAGATGAGCTGGTGATGAGCAGTGGAGCGTGGTGAGGCCGGTTCTTCCTGAAGTCCACGATGATCTCCGTCGTTTTCTCCACGTTCAGGATCAGTCCTGGTCCTGGTCGTTTTCGTCTCTTATCAGGCCCACCACAGTTGTGTCGTCTGAAAACTTCACAATGCGATTGGTGGTGAATCTGGGGACGCAGTCGTGTGTCATCAGGGTGAACAGCAGGGGGCTCAAGACACAGCCTTGAGGGGAGCCCGTGCTGAGGGTGATGACATCAGAGGTGTTCTGTCTGACCCGGACCAAATGAGGTCAGGAGGTGAGGAAGTCTAGCAGGCAGTTGCGAATTGGTGTGCTGAAGCCCAGATGTTTCAGTTTTTCCGCCAGATGCTGTAAGATAATGGTGTTGAACGCTGAACTGAAGTCCAGGAACATGCTCAAGGGGGCGGGGCGTGGGTGGGCTTGGAACCCGTTAATAACTGCTTGCAGTTCTAGTTATTAGGGTTCCAAGCCCGCAGCGCAGGCGAACGGCTATGCCGTTCGTTTGCTCTGTGAGCAGAGAACCCTATTGTTTTTCTAGTGTTTTTAAATTATTTATTAGGGTTCCAAGCCCGCAGCGCAGGCGAACGGCTATGCCGTTCGTCTGCTCTGTGAGCAGAGAACCCTATTGTTTTTCGTCTGTTTTTAAATTATTTATTATTATTATTATTACGGGTAATTATTATTCTCCGCTAAAACGCGTTGGGCGGCCCATGCGGATTTGTAACGAACCTATTGAATCAGGTATCCAAGTACAGAATGTGCACCACTACTCAAACCCAGAAATTCAGACCCCTCAACAACTAGGGGGCGCTATAACAAAGGACAATGCGTTTAGGCCTATAACCACCAAACTACTGTTCCCACACTCAAAAACTTCACATCACTTTGTTTATTGGATGATTCTGCAAAATAAAGGGAATTGGCACACCCTTCGTTTCCCAGCTAGTTTTCGCGCTACATGGCTACAAAGGTTAAACCTTTCTTGTTAAACTCCTCCTACATTTTTTATGCAATCCGCCCAAAACTCCATATATAACCGCGTAATGGACAAATAAAAAAAGTTAACGCGCCGGATTTTTGAATTTTGACTATTTCGAAAAGTAACGCTAAAATAAGTGATTGTTAGCTAGCTAGCTCTAAATGTAATTGCTGATTATTCTAAAACCATAACAGATTTTGACATGTCCTTTATAACCAATAGTCCAAATAAGATTTTGCACATGTGACCCACGTTTGAGGATCGTCCATCACTAGGGGGCGCTGTGATGTCAAGAAATCTACTACGCAAGAATGGCTGATCGGATTTTTACAAAACCTTCTTCATCCCCTTCCAGTCATACCCCTGAACTCAGGTATTAAATATGGTAATTATTAAAACAAGTGGGCGGGGCCTATTTCCAAAAGTGTTAAAAAACCTGGAGAATAATAAAAACAATAAAGTAAAGAATAAAAAATGCTTTAAAATCAATTTTTTGATCCCAGATTTTCAGGATGTATTCTGTGAATAAGGTGTAACAATTCTCTCACTGCATGTATTGTTTTTTTTTGAAGTGCTACACTCTGAATTTTTAAAAGTTTTTAAAATGGAGAAATCAATGTATTTTCCACAAATATTGTTCAACCCCCAAAAATATGGCCTCTATTTGTAAAGCACATGCAGAATAAACATGGATTTCAGTTTGGTAAAAATCCAGGCGAGTTTGACCAATTTACAAGACTTTGAAAATAAATGGTACAAGACTATAAAGTTTAATATTTTATTTCTCTGAATCCATTTTTTTAATGACCATAAAAAAAATCCTGTGGTTAGATAAAGCACTCTTTGAGATCCATAAATATTTTCAGAATTTTAGAGCCAACCGTTGATTATTAACGAATTTATGAAGTTTGTGATCAGTTCACAGCTTTCATCATCCAGAGCTCTGACTGCAGAGCTTTGAACAGGGCGGCCATTTTGCCCATATTTGGGCACATCACAGGAAGTGACGTCAAAGCAGCCATCTTAGGTCAGACCAAGCTGCCATCTTAGGTCAGACCATAGAGAACACAGACATGAATACGTAGACGCCGCGTCCTCGGTTGAGAGGCGTGCCGACAGAGCGGCCATCTTAGGTCAGACCAAGCTGCAGTCAGACAGAATACAAGTCATTACAGGAAAATGTACTTTATGTTTTCAGACACTCTGAATCCGGTGAATTCTCACCCGATTTCCAGATAAATCAACTGACTGAAAACGTCACCCCTTTAGGGGCTACATGGGACCAATTGATTGAATTAAATTATTGTCTAACTTAATAAATAATTTCGATTTTGTATTGAAAGTAAGCAAACTTCCAGAGCTACGTCCCAGGAAGCCCGACTTTTACTCCGCTTATGGGTGCGCAAATAAAAGGACACTAGGAACCAGATCCTGGGGAATTACCTTCCATAAGTAAGATTTTATGATAGATCATCCTCATGCTTTACAGTTACAGTTTTCCGGCATAAACACAATATGTGCTAATGGGTACAGCGATGGAAGTAGAGAAAAGTACATTAAACACCAAAAACAAACAAAATGGTCCTAAATTACTGGATAGACATGATTTGTGGGGAGTGGGGGGGGAAGCCCGTGCTGAGGGTGATTAGGTTTTTTGTTGATTTCTTTTTGTTGATAATTGCTGTTGTCTATAGATCGGTGTCTGTGTATATAGCTTAAATATATATATATATATATATATATATATATATATATATATATATATATATATATATATATATATATGCTTGTCGGGACTTTGATGCAATCAACTGGTTTCCTTATATAGGACATTTTATTCAATCTGTATAATCTGACCCAATCTGTATAATATGATTGAACTTGATTTTGTAAAGTGCCTTGAGATGACATGTTTCATGATTTGGCGCTATATAAATAAATAAATTGAATATATATATAATATTGGAAGAATTTTAGAGCAAACTGTTGATTTTTAAAGAATTTATTTATGAATTTAAAGAGAATAACATTTCCGAAATGTGCCCAAGTAGGGATTTAAAATTTCCAGTAGATGGCAGTATTTGATTATATATGGATTTTTTTACACACACACACACTTATATACATAAGCTTTACATTGAATGTAGCTAGTTGCGGAGCCAGAGGGGTGGCAGGGGTGGCATTTGCCACCCCCAACAGAGCCCTTGCCACCCCCTACTGCCACCCCACTGGAAATGGTAATTTTAACATATAATACTTATGAGATCTGCAAAGATTTGCCAGGAAAACTGTAATTTCCGACTGTCCCTGAAGGCAGCCCATGCAGTAGCAGCCTACATGCTGCGCACTGACGCTGTTCATTGGTTAAGCTGACATGTGGTTCCTGCTTGATCCAAAACACACCCGCGGCTTTAGAGTACACCGTTGAGGAGTTTTGCAGGTATTTACAACATTTTACAGCTCAGCGGTAACCGCTGTGTTACCTTCCTAATGAGAGGCGGCACTTGTCATACATTTCTAAAAAGAAAAAAAAATGGTTGTGCACCGCTCCGTCCGTAGTGCCTCGTTTATTATATTAGCCATGCTAGTGCTGATAGATCGTGTTTTAGACAGATTCTTTTAACATATGTTTCAGTGCACATGCTGCCCTGTAATGTTTTATTAATTTGGCCAGGATATATCTCCCAGCTCTTGCTTGAAATGTGTGTGGTAAGAATATGTGAAAAACCATTGTTAAGTTTATAATGACTGAAATGTAAATAGGCTATGTCATATGAAAGCTTTGAATTATAACCTAACTAGTTATATTAATTAATTTAATTAATCTATTTTTAATTTAGTATTATTTTAGCTAGCTACAGAAAACTAAAAACTTTTGTTTAAATAATATTTAAAATAGTGTTGTCTTTGCCATACAGTCATGGAGTCTAAATACCAGGCTGCCTTATTTTGTGTAGAGCCCAAATGAAGAGAAAAGAGAATATCTCACAGTTCTTCTTAAAGAGGCAAAAACCAGGGCCAGACCAGGACCAGACAGAACCCTGCAGCAGTGACCAACCTGGAGAAGCCAGCCAGGAGACACCAGGCCCAAGTGTATCACCAGCAGGTTAGAGGCTGTGACAGAGAGTTATTAAGTAGTAAAATCCAATAAGCCTAATTGTAAAGGTTAGCATGATGCTTTTTGCATTTTTTATTGTGTCTGTTTATGAACACAATTGAAACAAGTGGGCAGGGCCTATTTGCAAAAGTGTGAGAGTAGGGAGTAGCAAGATGGCGGCCAGTCACTAGGGGAGGTCACTGGCTGCCATCTTGCTACTCCGTTCTCACACAGAACCCCATAGCATTTGGTTGCAACAAAAAGCAGTTTGGCTGTGTGAAAACGTTTCACAGGTAACTTTAAAGTCAGTGGTTGTTATACTTACTATACAAATTACTTTTGTTTTGGTAACACTTTATTTGTGCCTAAGATTTACATGATACTGTCATAAACAGAGGCTGCACAGTGAAGCAGTGAGAAGTGTTGTTGCCTTCTGGGTTCAATCACCTGGGTCTTTCAAATCCTCCCGGGTCTTTCAAATCCTCCCGGGTCTTTCAAATCCTCCTGGGTCTTTCAAATCCTCCCGGGTCTTTCAAATCCTCTGGGTCTTTCTGCATGAAGTTTGAATGTTCTACCTGTGCATGCGTAGGTTCACTCCGGGTACGCTGGCTTCCTCCCACAGTTCAAAAACATGACTGTTAGTTTAATTGGCTTCTCTAAATTGTCCTTAGGTGTGAGTGTGTGCAAGAATGGTTGTTTGTCCTGTCTGTCTCTGTGTTGCCCTGTGACAGATTGCCGACCTGTCCAGGGTGTAACCCGCCTCTCGCTCAGTGAACGCTGTGTGTATATATATATATATATATATATATATATATATACACAGAAAGCTATATACACGGTAGACTGTGCGTTAATGTAACGCAGAAGGTCTGGAGATGCTACGTTGGTGTAGCTTGTAGGACCTGAACAGGGGAGAGAGGCAGAGTCAAGTGTCACGGGGCCTCTGGGCCGTGTTAATAAGGCTGGTAGCGGATGGGAAAAAACTGTTTTTGTGTCGTGAGGTTTTGGTCCTGATGGACCGCTGCCTCCTGCCAGAGGGAAGTGTCTGAAATATTTTGTGACTGGGGTGTCACAAAATCGGCCACAATCTTCCCTGCACGCCTCAGAGTCCTAGAGGCTTACAGGTCCTGGAGAGATGGAAAATTGCAGCCAATCACCTTCTCTGCAGACCGGATGACACGCTGCAGTCTGCTCTTGTCTTTGGCGGTGGCACCAGCGTACCAGATGGTAATGGAGGAGGTGGTTTAGACACACCTTCTCCTTCAAAGAGTTTTCTTAATTTTCATAACTATGACAATTGTAGATTCACACTAAAGGCATCAAAACTATGAATTAACACATGTGGAATTATATACTTAACAAAAAAGTGTGAAACAACTGAAAATATGTCTTATATTCTAGGTTCTTCAAAGTAGCCACCTTTTGCTTTGATTACTGCTTCGTACACTCTTGGCATTCTCTTAATGAGCTTCAAGAGATAGTCACCTGAAATGGTTTTCCCTTCACAGGTGTCCCCTGTCAGGTTTAATAAGTGGGATGTCTTGCCTCTTATATGGGGTTGGGACCATCAGTTGTGTTGTGCAGAAGTCAAGTGGATACACAGCTTATAGTCCTACTGAATAAACTGTTAGAATTTGTATTATGGCAAGAAAAAAGCAGCTAAGTAAAGAAAAACAAGTGGCCATAATTACTTTAAGAACTGAAGGTCATTCAGTCCGAAAAATTGGGAAAACTTTGAAAATGTCCCCAAGTGCAGTCGCAAAAACCATCAAGCGCTACAAAGAAACTGGCTCACACGAGGACCGCCCCAGGAAAGGAAGACCAAGAGTCACCTCTGCTGTGGAGGATAAATTCATCCTAGTCACCAGCCTCAGAAATCACAGGTTGACAGCAGCTCAGATTAGAGACCAGGTCAATGCCACACAGAGTTCTAGCAGCAGACACATCTCTAGAACAACTGTTAGGAGACTGTGTGAATCAGGCCTTCATGGTAAAACAGCTGCTAGGAAACCACTGCTAAGGACAGGCAACAAGTAGAAGAGAATTGTTTGGGCTAAAGAACACAAGGAATGGACATTAGACCAGTGGAAATCTGTGCTTTGGTCTGATGAGTCCAAAGTTGAGATCTTTGGTTCCAACCATCGTGTCTTTGTGCGACGCAGAAAAGGTTTAACAGATGGACTCTATTCAATTCAATTCAATTGTATTTATATAGCGCCAATTCATGAAACATGTCATCTCGAGGCACTTTACAAAGTCAAAATCAATCATATTATACAGATTGGTCAAAAATTTCCTATATAAGGGAACCAGTTGATTGCTTCAAAGTCCCGACAAGCAGCATTCACTCCTGGAGAAGCATAGAGCTACAGGGAGAGACGTCTGCATTGTCCATGGCTTTGCAGCAATCCCTCATACAGAGCAAGCATGAAGCGACAGTCGAAAAAAAAAACCACCCATTAGCGGGAAGGAAAAACCTCCAGCAGAACCGGGCTCAGTATGAACGGTCATCTGCCTCGACCGACTGGGGGTTAAAGAATACAGAGCAGAGACACAACAAGAGAGACAAACATGCACAGAAGCACACATTGATCCAGTAATCTGTTCTACATTAGATAGTAATAGCGGGTGATCTGTCTTCTCTGGATGATGTCACAGTTAACAGAACGTCAGATCAGGTGTACCTACTATGAAGAAAAAAGAGAGAGCAAAAAGTTAAAAGCTGAAATGACAACAGTCATTTCAATGTAATGCAATGCAAAACTGCATTGCATCTACTTTTTTTAGACAAATGCAAGAAAGTAATAAATATTATGACATGCTTAATTGGAAGGGAGTGGGGAGCAGATAGATGGTGCTGCTGTAGAAGGTCGTGAGGATGGGCGGGGACAGGTGGGCTCTCCTCATCCTCCGCAGTAAGTGCAAGCGCTTCTGTTCCCTCTTCTCCAGTGACATGGTGTTCACAAACCAGCTGAGGTTGTGTGTTATGTGCACCCCGAGGAATTTATTGCTGCTGGCCACCTCCACAGCTGAGCTGTTAATGAGAAGTGGAGCATGGCGAGGCCATTTCTTCCTGAAGTCCATGATGATCTCCTTCGTTTTCTCCACGTTCAGGATCAGTCCTGGTCCTGGTCCTGGTCGTTGCTGTCTCTAATCAGGCCCACCACCGTCGTGTCGTCTGCAAACTTCACGATGTGATTGGTGGTGAACCTGGGGACACAGTCGTGTGTCATCAGGGTGAACAGCAGGGGGCTCAGGACGCAGCCCTGAGGAAAGCCCGTGCTGAGGGTGATGACATCAGTGGTTTTCTGTCCGACCCAGACCAACTGAGGTCTGTTGGTGATGAAGTCTAGTAGGCAGTTGCGAACAGGTGTGCTGAAGCCCAGATGTTCCAGTTTTGATGGTGTTGAACGCTGAACTGAAGTCCAGGAACATGCTCAAGGGGGCGGTGCGTGGGTGGGCTTGGAACCCGTTAATAACTGCTTGCAGTTCTAGTTATTATTATTATTATTACGGAATTAAAACGCGTTGTGCAGCCCAAGCGGATTTATAATGAACCTATTGAATCAGGTATCTAAGTACAGAATGTGTGCCTCTACTCAAACCCAGAAATTCAGACCCCTCAACAACTAGGGGGCGCTATAACAAAGGACAATGCGTTTTGGCCTGTAACCACCAAACTACTGGTCCCACACTCAAAAACTTGATAGCACTTTGTTTATTGGATCTTTCTGCATCAAAAAGGGAATTGGCACACCTTTCGTTTCCCAGCTACTTTTCGCGCTACATGGCTACAAAGGTTAAACCTTTCTTGTTAAACTCCTCCTACATTTTTTGTGCGATCTGCGCAAAACTTCATATATAAGCGTGTCATGGACAAATAAAAAAAGTTAACACGGCAGATTTTTGAATTTTGACTTTTTCAATGAGTAACGCTAAAATAAGTGATTGTTAGCTAGCTAGCTCTAAATGTAATTGCTGATTATTCTAAAACCATAACAGATTTTGACATGTCCTTCATAACCCATAGTCCAAATAAGATTTTGCACATGTGACCCGCGTTTGAGGATCGTCCATCACTAGGGGGCGCTGTAATGTCAAGAAATCTACTACGCAAGAATGGCTGATCGGATTTTTACAAAACCTTCTTCATCCCCTTCCAGTCATACCCCTGAACTCAGGTATTAAATATGGTAATGATTAAAACAAGTGGGCGGGGCCTATTTCCAAAAGTGTTAAAAAACCTGGAGAATAATAAAAGCAATAAAGTAAAGAATAAAAAATGCTTTAAAATCAATTTTTTGATCCCAGATTTTGAGGATGTATTCCGTGAATAAGGTGTAACAATTCTCTCACTGCATGTATTGGTTTTTTTTGAAGTGCTACACTCTGAATTTTTAAAAGTTTGTAAAATGGAGAAATCAATGTATTTTCCACAAATATTGTTCAACCCCCCAAAATATGGCCTCTATTTGTAAAGCACATGCAGAATAAACATGGATTTCAGTTTGGTAAAAATCCAGGCGAGTTTGACCAATTTACAAGACTTTGAAAATAAATGGTACAAGACTATAAAGTTTAATATTTTATTTCTCTGAATCCATTTTTTTAATGACCATAAAAAAAATCCTGTGGTTAGATAAAGCACTCCTTGAGATCCATGAATATTTTCAGAATTTTAGAGCAAACCGTTGATTATTAACGAATTTTTGAAGTTTGTGATCAGTTCACAGCTCTCATCCAGAGCTCTGACTCCACAGCTGTGAACAGGGCGGCCATTTTGCCCATATTTGGGCACATCACAGGAAGTGATGTCACAGCGGCCATCTTAGGTCAGACAAAGCTGCGCTCAGAGAGAATATAAGTCAATTCAGGAAAATGTACTTTATGTTTCAGACACTCTGATTCCGGTGAATTCTAACCCGATTTCCAGCTAAATCAACTGACTGAAAACGTCACCCCTTTAGGGGATACATGGGACTAATTGATTGAATTAAATGATTGTCTAACTTAATAAATAATTTCGGTTTTGTATTGAAAGTAAGCAAACTTCCAGAGCTACGTCCCAAGGAGCCAGACTTTTACTCCGCTTATGGGTGCGCATATAAAAGTACACCAGGAACCAGATCCTGGGGAATTACCTTCAATAAGTAACATTTTATGATAGATAATCCTCATGCTTTAACACAATATGTGCTAATGGGTACAGGGATGGACGTAGAGAAAAGTACATTAAACACCAAAAACAAACAAAATGGTCCTAAATTACTGGATAGACATGATTTGTGGGGAGGGGGGGGGGGAAAGCCCGTGCTGAGGGTGATTAGGTTTTTTGTTGATTTCTTTCCCCCAGATTGCGGTTTGTATTATATAATTTTTAAATGCTGTTATGAGCACCTTTGCTCTCACTTGTCTGTATATAGTTTTGCTCATATGTAGATAATTGCTGTTGTCTGTGTATATAGCTTATATATATATATATATATATATATATATATATATATATATATATATATATATATATATTGGAAGAAAGAGAGAGAGATTTATGTTTATAATTTGTGTGTATATTAGATTAATATTTAACTGCAAAATGTGTAAGTGCGTGTACATTTTTCATCCAGTTTGACTTCAGTTTAAATAGTTTTGGTTCTGAATAAATATGTGTAATCTGTCTGAAAGGTCACGATCACTGTGAACCTTTAGATGGGGATTCAATATTTCTGTAGATAAAACAAAGGTTTTATTTTTTACAAGGAAATAAGTTTCTGAAGAAATAAAGTTACAAATTTATAGATATGACTTGGAAAGAGTAAACCAATTTAAAGTTTTTTGTATATGGTTGGATGAAAGGTTTACTTGGAAAGTTCATATTGAGAAGATGATTGATAAATGCAAAAGAGTTATAAATGTTATGAGGTGTTTGGTCTGGAATGAGTGGGGAGCTGAGAAGAATGCATTGAAATCAATTTATACAGGTTTGATTAGGTCTGTTTTTGATTATGGATGTAATGCTTTTGGTTTATATAATTTTTAAATGCTGTTATGAGCACCTTTGCTCTCACTTGTCTGTATATAGTTTTGCTCATATGTAGATAATTGCTGTTGTCTGTGTATATAGCTTATATATATATATATATATATATATATATATATATATATATATATATATATTGGAAGAAAGAGAGAGAGATTTATGTTTATAATTTGTGTGTATATTAGATTAATATTTAACTGCAAAATGTGTAAGTGCGTGTACATTTTTCATCCAGTTTGACTTCAGTTTAAATAGTTTTGGTTCTGAATAAATATGTGTAATCTGTCTGAAAGGTCACGATCACTGTGAACCTTTAGATGGGGATTCAATATTTCTGTAGATAAAACAAAGGTTTTGTTTTTTACAAGGAAATAAGTTTCTGAAGAAATAAAGTTACAAATTTATAGATATGACTTGGAAAGAGTAAACCAATTTAAAGTTTTTGGTATATGGTTGGATGAAAGGCTTACTTGGAAAGTTCATATTGAGAAGATGATTGATAAATGCAAAAGAGTTATAAATGTTATGAGGTGTTTGGTCTGGAATGAGTGGGGAGCTGAGAAGAATGCATTGAAATCAATTTATACAGGTTTGATTAGGTCTGTTTTTGATTATGGATGTAATGCTTTTGGTTCAGCATCAGTATCCTTACTTAAAAATTGGATATTGTTCAGTATCAAGCATTGAGATTATGCACAGGGGCCATAAGAACAACACCAACAACATCAGCATTACAAGTAGAAATGGGAGAAATGCCACTACAGTTGAGGAGATTACAATTACTTTCCACTTACTGGTTTCGGTTAAAGAATCATTGTGAAACTCATCCATGTCAGGAAATTCTAATACCAAGTTGGGAAAAAGGGAAGAAAAAATTAAATTCTTTTGGATGGATAGCAGATTCTACTATAATAGATCTTGAACTATCTCAAATAAATGTTAGTAAAACAGTTATTAGATCATTACTTCATCCATCTATGTTGCCTGAAATTGATACGGATCTAACTTTGTTTTATAAACAAAGAGGATATTTCAGATTCAATTATGGTTCAACAAAATATAGACAAAGAATAATATGGATATGTAAACATTTTTACGGATGCTTCAGAAGATTCACATAATAGGAATGGTGTTTCGTTTGTAGTCCCACAATTTAATTTTAAACCAGGTAAAAGAATCAGTGATGAAATTTCAATTTGCACAGGAGAAATGTTTGGTATCATGTTGGTAAAGATCTTAGGATGGATTGAAGAAATTACACCATTAAGAAGTTTAGTTTGCTCTGACTCAGAATCATATTCATTTAAACACAATCATTCAAACAGTAGACCTGATTTATTAGTAGAAATTCAGAAATTATTATTAATAGTTGATTTTTTATGGCTACCTTCTCATATTGGAATAAAGGGGAATGAGATGGCAGATGAATATGCAAAAAAAGAAAGTAAATGTTGTCTAATTGATATGATAGTTCCATTTAGTAAAGGTGAAATAAAATCAGTAATTAAGAAAAGGATTAAAGCAAGATGGCAGAAACAGTGGGAAGAAGAAAGAACTGGAAGATGGTTTTATTATCAAAGAAAAGTGGGCTTTATGAGAAACACATCAAGGAAAAGAAAGGAGAAAATGGTGATATCAAGATTACGCTTTGGTCATGCAGGTTAAAATAGCATGTTATTTAAAATAGTGAAAAATGCTACAGGAAAATTTAATTTTTCTTTTGAAGAAGAAACAGTGCAGCATTTTAGATTATTTTGCAGTAAATATGTAATTGAGAGAAATTAATTGGTAAATAGATTACAAAACAGTAAATTAAAGTTAAATATAAAATACCTTTTAGACGTGGACTGTAAATCAGAGGGTTATTCTTTATTATTGAGATTTCTCAAAAAGACTGATTTGATAAAGAGTATTTAGGTTTTTTTTTTTTTGTTTTTTTTTCTTGTTTGTGTAGTAATAGTAGGATATTGGACTAGTTCAATCCCGATCCACACTCCATTTCAGTTGTTAGCAGTAATGCACCAAAAGTTGTTTGCCAGCCCCCATAAAATACAAGAAGAAGAAGAAGAAGAAGATAACTTTTGACTTTTAACAAAACTTTATTAACAAAAGAGATCAAACAGTTAAACAATTTAGTTAAAAACAAGTGTCATTTACATAAAATACTTAAATAAGGAGCTTGTTAAATTGAAGCTCTCCTCTTTCAGACACTAAACATAAAATCTTGTTAAAACCCCACAACTGCATAAAAGCCTCCATGTTCTGCGTGGCTCTGTGGAAGTGAAACTCCAGCCGAATCCTGGCTTTCATGTTGTACTTCCACAGAGCCACAGCATCAAGGTGAGGTCCCCCCTGCAGTCTGTCTCTACGGGACAAATAAATAGCCATTTTTGCCTTACTGATTAAAATGTTTAAGAGTCGGGCCTTTGCCTTATTACTTTTGTTTTGGCACACTCCTCCAATAAATAAATAAGTTGTAAAAACAGTGCCAAAAAGACTAAAAACATTCGTTAAAAGGCTAAAAACGGTCTTTAGTCTTGTGCAGTCCATAAAAACATGAAAAACATTTTCAGACAGACTGTAGAAAGGACACTTAAAATACCCTGATTAATAACCGATAAAAACGAGTTTGTAGCGATGGCACCATGTAAAATTCTCCATTGGAGATCACCGGTTTGCTTCTTAATTGGAAGCTTGTTTAAAGTCCTCCATGGGGGTGCTCTACCAGCAAGTTTATCCGTCCATACACAGACTGTGCGGTTCTTGAGGTGTCTTTGAGTCATTACAGACTCCATAAACAGTTTTCTGGTCCATAGTGAATAAAACCACCAAAAGAAGAAGAAGAAGAAGCAGTAATCCCTCCCTGGATCATACCTGAAACTACAGTAGATTTGACATGGTTAGAAAGGAAAAAAGAAGGTAATATTAATCATAAACTGATACAGGAATATGTTAATAGTTTTTATGGCTATATTCAAATATATAAAGATGCATCTAAAAGTGTGAGTGATGGGTTAGGTATTGCATTTTATGTTCCAGATTTCAATATCAAAGTAAATAAGAGAATAAATAATGAATTGGCTACTAGAACATATAGTGATGTATTGTAAGAAATATGAAGAAGAAAGAAGGAATTTGGTTAGAGATCTTAATAAGGAGAAACTTAAATTTTGATATCGTAGATATTCTGCAAAAAAGTAAAAAAAATAAATGTTATAAATATTTATTTAAATATTTAATAACAGGAATAATTAGAAAGATTTACCATTTGTAAATTAATATTATAGATATAGACATATAGATACATACATATAAGTATATTTGGCAATAGGGCCATTTTGCCCCAAACTCCTCACCAGTTGGTGGCGGTAATGCACACCGGAAAGCTGTTTGCCAACCGCCAATAAACACAAGAAGAAGAAGAAGAAGAAGAAGAAGAAGAAGAAGAAGAAGAAGAAGAAGAAGAAGAAACCGGAAGCCGATGGCCGTTATAAGGTGAAGGAATACACCTCTCGTTTCATTCTCTACAGCTACAACATTCTGAGCATTAAGGATTATCCAGCCTCGAGCATAAGAAGAATCAGCATTTCTGAAGGTTGTTCAAAGAACGTGGAACAATTGTAAAGGTAAGTGAATTTGATCAATATTATAGTCTGCAATTGTCACGTATTGCATGTTACGATCGGCTTTTACTGCTGCCGTTTTAATGAAAAAATCTTGCAGGTTGCACAGCTAAAACAAACTTTTTAAAGACAGAAAAAATATTGTTGTGTTGTTGCTTAGATATTTTCTTTCTGATACGTAGGGAGGTATGGTAGATTTTTCGGGTCCGTTCCTCGTTCCAAAACACCGCGTGTTGGTTTGTAAACAAAGCCTCACCCTTCCCCCACTCCGACACGCGGTAAAGCCGGGCGTACACTGTACGAGTTTTTGCCCTTTTCGGGCCGATTCTTCAGTTGTGCGGGCATTTTTTGAATCGGGCCGAATTTCAGCTTTATCGTAGAGGGGACTGGCTTCTCACGACTACCTCCCGATCAGGAATTGGACGATCGGTGAAAATCAAACATGTTTGAAATTCAGTCGGCTGTCGTGAGGTTTTCGTGAGCGCATCCTGCTGTTCAAGCAGAGCTACGTGGGGGCGCCCTCCCCTCCTCTCCGTCCCTGCCAGCGGAGGGAGGTGAGCGGGCGTCCCTGAAGCAACCTCCGTCCGGTCCGCGCAACGCGCTGGCCGCCTGTTTCGGCACTCCTCCGCGGTCCGCGCAACGTGCTGGCCGCCTGTTTCGGCACTCCTCCGCTCGCGGGGGTGCGGGGGGTGCGGGCCGGGCGACCTGCCGTGCCGATGCGTCTCGTCTCTCCTCTCTCTCCCCTCCGTTCCCCCGACGCCCGGTGCCTCCTGCGGGCCTCGCCAGAGCTGGGCTCGAACCCCTGCTCTGGGTCCCTGTCACCTACCGTCGCTCGCCTGCCTCTGCCACCACAGCGAGCGGTCCCAGAGGGGACACGACATACAGTGTGAGCAGTCCGAGCGCCGCGCCGCACAGATCTTGAGCAGTGCACTTTTTAAACCCCGCGGTTCCGTCGCACAGTTTGAGATGTATATAAGTACCACGACTGAAAAACTCGTACAGTGTATGCCCGGCTTAAAGGCTACAAGGTTTAGTTGGTCTGAGTTGAAGCGTTGTTAACTTGTAGCAGCAATGCTGTAAGTTGGAGCTTTCTGTGAAAGTAAAGTAACTTCTAAAATAATGTGAAGGTTTAAAGCTTGAATATCTGTTTGGTTAATTAAAATATGGCCCGGTAGTCATAGGCAGTAGTCTGAGTAGCGGAGGCAGTCAACATGGCGGCCACCGAAAAGTAATAGGTCATGACGCCCAAGCCCTATTCAAAAACTCCTCGGCCTTGTTCTTGCTGGAGGTCAAACAGGCTCCCGGCCTGTGTTTGTTTTAATTCCAAACCTCCCGCTGTTTTCCCTGCCAAATTAGAGGTGAACTAATTCGGCCAAATATGTTGATGTTTGGTTGAATTCTTATTGTGCTGTATAAATCAATTAATTGTTTTTGGAGGTGAAGTTAATAGTTTACTGAGTTAAACAAATTCAATTTGTCATCAGTTTGTTAAAGGTTACATTTTTACATGAACATCTCAGAGTATTAACCTTAAGACATTCATCTTTAAAGCTTTGCTTCACACTCTCGAGCTTGTTAGTATATAGGAGAAATATTTAAGTGTGAGGATTGTGTTTAATTCGTCATCTACTAGAATTAAAGTTACAAACGTCATTGTCCTATTTTACAGCTTTTACTCGTTTCTTTACTCATTTCTGGGGTATATTTTTTGTTTTCTTTAAGTAATCAGTAATCAAAGTAATTTCAGGAGCTGTTTGATACAACAACAAAATAACAAATGAATTGGAGATGTTTCAGTGTGGTGAAGAAAAGCTTAAAATTTAATATTTAAGTTATTAACTTCAATTAGGACAATGCACATTCATCAACATGTCGGTTTAAAGCAACAATGTCCCCCAGTTTTACAGTGGATGGGGATTTCCTTGTTACAGTTTTTAAAACATTTGACCTCCACTTAGCTATCTGTGGTTGCAGGCCAACAGGTTGTGGTAGACTTTCAGGTACCTGTGGTTTTGGCCCATCTGCTGGCCCAGGTAGCTGCAGACTGAAGTTGTTGTAGTTTATAGTATGCTGATCTTATTTTTCTTTATTTTTAGATGCCTCGCGGCAAAGGTTTTCGCCGTACACAAGCCTTTAAAAGGAAGATGGAAGACCCCAAACCACTGGATGTCGAAATCAAAGTTCAAGAAAGCACGTTTGTGGCTTGTATGTGTGTTTAATAGATACTTGTGACATTTGTGCTTTGGTTGCATACTGTTGATTTAACAAGCTTAAACTAAAATATTTGTTGTTGAAGGTCAAGGAACAGGAACGCGGCATAGAAGTAGACCTTGGCCGACCTCTTCTGCCAACAATACCTGCAAACTGGTCATTCCACCAGAATCAAAAGACAAGAAAGTAAGTTTATTTTACACATAAATTGACTTAATAATAATAATAATAAGCAGTGTTATAATACTATTTTGTATTTCTTTTAGTTTGTCTTTCTTATAGGAGACTCTCATCTAAGGGCTATTGTGGATGGATTTGCTCCTATTAAAGAAGAGAGTCTTTACTTTGGTTTCTTGGCCGTCCCTGGAGGAGCAGCGTTGGACCTGAGAACCGAAATCTTGAATGCTGTGATACCACGAATGCCTGATTTAGTCTGTTTGTTAGCTCCAAGCAACACTTTGAAGAGAAGCACCGTTGTCAGTGAAGCTGGGAAACAGTTTAAAAAGCTCCTAACAACTGTTTGCACACTTTTTCCGAAGGTAAGCTGTTGTGTTGGTTTATGATACAAATTTGTAAGCAGTAATTTGGTAACAAAAAATACAAGTATATGTAGCACCATAAATACATGCAAGTAAAACAATTGCTTGACATTTTTAATAAAAACATGCACTGTATATAACTTAAGTGTTTAAAAGCATGGGTATGATTTAGTGTTCTGTAAGGTTCTCATAACAATACCATAAATATAAGTGTTTATAAGATTTTTTTAGGGACTGTTAAGTAATTTCCTACCATATCTTTTTAAAGGTGTTTGTGTTGGATTTCCCTCCAAGACTTAACATGGATCCTCAGGTTCAGTCTCTTTTACGACAAGAATTCCACAGAGTATCGGTGCAGTTGGGTAAATACTGACAATATAGCCTTTTGCTTTGTAAAAATATCACATTTTAAGTATTTCTGAATTAAATGCCTCAATTTGTAACTTACTATTTTAAGAAGTATTTAACACTTGTCTATTTTCTGCATTTCAAGGTGTGTCATACAAGTCAGTTGCTGAGCTGTTTCCAATGAGAAAACTGCACCTGTGGAGCAGAGATGGGGTAATGAATTCAAAAAGTTTCATAAAGTATAACTTTAACAAAATTAATTGATTATTAATATGTACCGTTTTTATTTTGTTAAAAGGTACACCTAAGTGACGATGATGGGATGAAAATCCTAAATAAAGCGATATATGAGGCCTCACATGAGCAGATTCACAAGCCAACTGCAGAGACGGAGGTGATGCCCGTCAGGTCATGCTCTCCTCCAAAGTTGCTTGAGCAGGTTCCCAAGCCAACTGCTGAAAAAGTCTCAAAGTTGCTTTGTACACCTGAGGTTCCAGTTGTGGCACCACAAAATCCCTTTGAATGGAACATTGTCGGATCTCACAATAAGGTAAAGTAGTTTACTGTTTTTCACTTAACATTTGAATGTATTATAAATATTTATTTATTAGATTTATGATTGTCATTCTTTTCTGCCAAACTATAGACCTTTCCAACTTCAAGTAAACAAGAAAGCTGTACTTCGCCAAAGAGAGTACTCCATTTAAAGGTTAGTATTTGTAAAACATTTTTATTTAACCGTCTTCTTCCTCTTATCCACGGTCGGGTCGCAAGGGTAGGAGCTTCAATAGGGCCAGCTCCTCCAGGGGAACCCCAAGGCATTCCCTGACCAGCTGAGAGACATAGTCCCTCCAGCGTGTCCTGTGTCCTGTGTCTTCGTCTATGACTGAGCTCCTCACCCTATCTCTGAGGGAGAGCCCAGACACACTACAGAGAAAACTAATTTCGGCCGCTTCTACCAAGATCTTGTTCTAATTTTTATTTAAACTTTTTAATTATATTCTTAATGAAACCATAAGGTGTAATAAACTGTTTGCTATTGTTTACAGGTGGAAGAACAAATGGAGTTTTCTGTGGAGCTCAATCCAAAGTGGTTTGATGGTGAAATGCTGGAAATTTTGGGGGATGGCAACACACCAACTTTTGGAGATGCTTCTATTGCGCCATTTCAAAAAACAAAGGTAATACTGATGGGGAGTGGTGTTTTGTTAATATGTGCAATGTGTTAATATGTATAATGTATAATTTTGATCCCAAACATTTTGGCACTGTCTTTAAATGAATTGGCTATTAAAATTTGAAGGAATGCCATGTATTAAAAAAGTATAAATTATTGACAAGACTTTTAATCATTTAGAACAAGGAATATAACAAAGTAAATCTTTTTTTTTTTTTTTTTTTTTTGTAAAGTGAAATTCATGTCTATTTCATTTAGACATAAATACTTTAATGTTATGTGATGTATTAACTCACTATATCTATGACATGTATACATATTTTTGTTTCACTTTCTAAATTGGCTACTAAAACATGAAATTATTCTTCACTTCTTCTGAACTTTAGGCTTCTCCAACTTCAAGCCAACATCAAAGCTGTGCTTCACCAAAGAAAGCACCACATCTACAGGCTAGTATTTGTTAACCTATTTAAGATTGTCAATTGTTTCTCAATGAAATCATCATTTGTAATAAACTGTTTCCTATTATTTACAGGTGGAAGAAGAATTGGAGCAGTTTTCGGTGGAGCTGAATCCAACTGCACCATTTCAAAAAACAAAGGTAATCCTGTTGTGTTAACATGCATAATGTATACTTTTGGTCCCAAACACATTGTTGGCACTGTTTTTTTTTTTTTTTTTTTTTTTTTTTTTTAATTGCCTGTTAAAATTTGAAAGAATGTCATGTCTGAAAAAAGCAAATTGTTGAGAAGACGTCTGATCTTCTAGAAAAAATATTATAATGAAGTAAAGAATATTGTTTTTATTTGTATGTATTTGTTGATTTAGCCATAAATACTTTAAGCTTCAATCATGGGTTGTCTCACTGTATACATGGATACATAGTGTTTCACTTCTAAATTGGCTATTAAAACATTAAACTATGTGAAACGTTTTAACTTTGTGTTTAACTTGATTCACACAAACAGCAAAGAAGTTAAATAAACTTCTTATCACAACTCTAATTGTACCCTTGTGTTTTTGTATTAGGGCTGTGACAGACTAGTGGCTGGTGGGGAAACTGTCACCAAAAACGGTAAGAGAAGTCTTCCTGATCACACGCTAATTACAAGAGGTTCATTTCACCAGGGCCATGACTACTTTGGTTCAAATAAATCAAAACAGTGTGCCACCAATAGTACTACTGCTATCATGACTAATGCCATTTACAATGCAAGAACCTGGTCAACAAATGATATTGATAGACTGTTGATAAATGGTGATAAAATGTACACTTTCATGAAGCAGCATGACATGATTAGTGATGTCAATGGTAGTGGATACGTTTTTGTCAGGGAATTACCCACAAAATACACATTGGACGGAAACACATTCACCCTACAATATTTAGACACATTTACTGGACATGTTAACATCCAAGAATATGATCGGGATCTTGCCAATGTTGCTATGCCTCTAGATAAGGCTTTACAAAGAGCACTCGATGACAACGACGCCTGCCTAATCACAATTATGAATAGCACATGTGCAGTTTTGAAGCATGAGTCTGGGTTTTCGGTCTTTGATCCACATGCACGCGGTGATGATGGTGGTCTGGATTTAAATGGCTCCAGTATTCTTGCACACCATGCCACAGTTGATTCATTGAACATGCACATCACAAACCTAGTTCAGTCTTTATGTGGTGATGATAAGCTGCATAATGCATACCACTTGTTTGAAGCTACTGGTGTTAAGGTTGTTAGTGATGGAACATTTTCTGCTAGGACTGGTGGAATGGATACTGACAGTGTAGCATTGCATGACAGTTTTGCAAATATAGCAAGCCCAGATGAGAATATGCACAGTGTTTCTTTGGAACCAGGTCATGTAACTGAAGACTCTGTGAAGATAGTGTCTCAAAGTAATTGCAACAGCCTCACATTTAGTCCACTGACACTGACTGAAAAAAGGAGAATATGCACAAAGCTTAACCTTGTCCCAAGTTTTCAGGAAGAGAAGACTGTTTCCAGCATTACTTTAGATCAACCTGTGCCTTGTGCCGCCACAAGTATAAGGTCAGATGGGAATTGCTTTTTCCGTGCTCTGTCCTATGTTTTTAGTGGATCTGAAGAAAAGCATAGGTGTGTTCGTTATGCTATTGTAAAACAGATGCTTGCAAATCCAGAGATGTACTCAAAAATTATTAGACCTCAGTACACATCTGTGCAACAATATGTAACTGCTTCAAAAATGAAGTATGTGGGAACTTGGGCCACTGAAGTGGAAATTCAGGCGGCGGCAGATTTCTTTCATGTGGACATATACACATATACTTCCGAAAAATGGTTACGATATCCTTCCAACAACACAGATGGCCATTGCAAGGGACTCTACCTTAATCATTACAACAATTGTCATTATGAACCCATAACCTGTGTAACAGATAAAGTCTCTAATGAATGTATCGGTTTCACTTCATGTCATGTAAAACACCATACCATTAACAAAGACAAAATCACAAGCTGTAAAAAAGGGGATACAAGAGAAAAAAGACAAAAGAGAAAGAGGTACAATTTGGATGACTTACACCGACAGATCAAGAAGACTAAAATCAAGGACTGTTATGACAAAGACCAAGACTACAGAACTTACATGCAACAACAGAGTGTTAAGAACTATGCAACAAAACCAGATTTCAAAGAAAAGGTTAAAAGGTCCAGTAGAGATAAGCATGCTAGTGACCCTAGTTTTCGGGAACACCTCAAACAATACAAAAAACACAAATATGCCAATGATCCTAAGGTTAGGGAAAAGGTCAAACAATACAGCAAAAACAGGTATGCCAATAATCCTGGGTTTCAGGAAAACATGAAACAGTACAGCAAAGATAAATATGCGAATGATCCTGAGTTTCAGGAGAACGTGAAACAGTACAGCAAAGTTAAATATGCGAATGATCCCGAGTTTCAGGAGAACGTGAAACAGCACAGCAAAGATAAATATGCGAATGATCCCGAGTTTCAGGAGACCGTGAAACAGCACAGCAAAGATAAATATGCGAATGATCCCGAGTTTCAGGAGACCGTGAAACAGCACAGCAAAGATAAATATGCGAATGATCCTGAGTTTCAGGAAAACGTGAAACGGTACAGCAAAGCTATAAATGTATATAAATATAAACATCAAACAGACTTTAAAGAAGCTGTCAAACAGAGAAGCAAAGACCATTATGCATCCATGAGTAAAGAATCTAAATTGGAGATACAAGCCAAGAATGTTGAAAGGTATAGAAACAATTCTCCCCATCGTAAACAAATAAAACTTTACCACAAGGAATTGTATAATATCAGTATCGATCATGCTATATCTATTAAAGATGCTGTTATTAAAAGAAGGAATACTATATTCCTCCAAAAACACAACATAGACTTTGTTATCAATCAGTTTAAGATAAAAGTCCAGTCAGGTCCAACCTATGTCTGTTGTGTTTGCCACAAGTTATTGTTTAAACATCAAGTTGTAAAATGTAACTTAAACCAATACAGAAAAAGTGCTTTGGCAGAATCTGTAGCAAAGAAATGCATCACTTATACATATGTCCACACTTGTGGAAATTCTTGTGAAGTAAATTGCCATCTGCAAAAAACCACTGCAAGCATGTTATGGATTTGTCACACCTGCAATAACAAAATTCTTAGAGGTGTAGTACCAGAAGACAGTGCTGTAAATAATCTCCACCCAGATCCTATTCCTGAAGAACTTGATGCACTAAATTCATTAGAACAACATTTGATTGCACAACACATTCCCTTTATGAAGCTTTTAGCTTTGCCAAAGGGAGGCCAAAACGGGGTTCATGGGCCTGTGACATGCGTGCCATCAAGCAGTGATGCTGTTTGTAATATTCTTCCAAGATTAGATGATCAGGATCTGATGATTAGAGTTAAACTAAAACGTAAACTAACATTCAAGGGTCACTATGAGTATCAGTATGTGAACACGCAAAAAGTTCATAATGCTCTGAACTTTTTAAAAGCCCAGAACAAGTGGTACACTGATGTACATATCAACAACGAGTGGTCTAATCCGTTGGAAAAGGTTACAATTGAAGAGGCTGGCCAGCCTGCTTGTCGCTCTGGGCCTGGCCAGCCTGCTTGTGCCTCTGGGCCTGGCCAGCCTGCTTGTGCCTCTGGGCCTGGCCAGCCTGCTTGTGCCTCTGGGCCTGGCCAGCCTGCTTGTGCCTCTGGGCCTGGCCAGCCTGCTTGTGGCTCAGTTGATGTTCCAGAACATTACACTGATAACCAGCACCATGGAATGTATTTGGATACATGCTTGCAACCTGTTGACATCGCACAAGAAATTCTGGACAATCACTTTGAAAGTATTTTATCTGTTGCTCCTGCTGAAGGAAATAGCCCTGTAAGATTGCTAAGTGACATTGCTAATGAGGCAAAGTGTTTTCCTGTCCTTTTTCCAAAAGGAACAGGCACATTCCACGAACAGAGAGATCACAGAATTACACTTGCTAAATATCTAAAAAGCAGAATATTAAATGCGGATGGCAGATTTGGAAAGAATTTGGAATATATTTTCTATGCACAATACTTGTCTGAAATTAATCAAGTGGTTTCCAATGTATCAATAGCTTTGAGAAAAGGATATCAGGGACAGCATAACACTGATGTTGCGTCATCTTCATCTAACAACCCAGACTTTTTGAAAGACCTCTTAAACTATGATATGGGCTACAAGTTTTTGAAACCAATTAGAGGCACACCTGTATTTTGGCAAGGTGTTCAGAAGGACTTGATGGCCATGGTGAGAACTCTTGGAATTCCCACATTCTTTATGTCATTTTCTTCTGCTGATTTACGCTGGCCAGAATTTATGGAAGCATTTATGTTTGCAGACAATGTCATAGGCAATATTGCTGACATGGAATGGACCCAAAAGTGTGACTTGTTAAAAAAGAATCCTGTAACAGCAGCTAGAATGTTTGACCATAGGTTTCATTGTTTGTTAAAAGAAGTCATAATGTCTCCAGCTCAACCTATTGGAAAGGTCATTGATTACTTTTACAGAGTAGAATTCCAGCAACGTGGCAGTTGTCACACACACTGCCTTTTTTGGGTGGAGTCACCTAAAATTGGTGTAAACACCAATGAAGAAGTTATCACATTTATTGACAAATATGTGACTTGTGAGCTTCCACCTGAAAGTGACCCCATGCATGAAGTTGTCTCTAGTGTTCAGATGCACAGCAGAAAACATTCTAAAACGTGTAAAAAGAAGGGCACACCATGTAGGTTCAATTTTCCTAGACCACCTAGTAACCAAACCTTTATTTCAAAACCACAGCCAAATGTCTCTTGTAAAAATTCCAAAAAAACATCAGCTAAAAAACAAAACCAGCCTAACAACACAGATCAGCAACAACTACAAAGTCTAGCGCCACCAGATGAAACCGTGGTTGCCAAACAAATGATGGCCAAAGTTAAAGAAGCACTGACAAATGAAAATGCAACCTATAACACCATTGATGATCTTTTCGATTCCATTGGCGTCAATCAATCAATATTTGAAAAAGCTTATCAATTAACTGCACACAAACTAAGTGTTGTCCACAAACGCAATGTAAATGATGTGTGGGTTAATCAATACAATAGAGACCTTCTTCGTTGCTGGAATGCAAATATGGACATTCAATTTGTCTGTGACGCCTATGCCTGTGTGGTTTATATAATTTCATACATTTCAAAAGCTGAAAGGGAAATGGGTTTATTGTTAAAACATGCCCAGAATGAAATAAAAAATCAAGGTAATTTGGCAGCAAAAGAATCCCTAAACAAGTTGGGCAGCATATTCTTACACAACCGAGAGGTTTCTGCTCAAGAAAGTGTTTACAGAGTAACAAACATGAGATTGAAAGAAGGATCAAGGAAAGTGGTTTTTGTGCCAACAGGAGACAACATTGTTAAAATGAGCCTTCCACTCAGTGTAATACAGAGCAGGGCTCAAAACCTTGACCCAACCAATAACCAGATATGGATGACCAATATCACAGATAGATACAAAAATAGACCCAAAACACCTGAATTTAGAGACATGTGTTTAGCAACCTTTGCCTCTGAATACAGATGTGTTCCCAAAAGTCAAAAATCCTCTGTTATATCACTTGATAACAAATGTGGCTATGTTCAAAAAAGGACCAGGTCAGATGCAGCTGTTGTCAGATATGCTCGTTTCTCCCCAACACAAGAGCCTGAAAAACATTATCAAAGCTTGCTTCAGTTGTTCTTGCCCTATTACTCAAATGATGAGATTAAACCATCAGATTTTTTAACTTTCCAAGAGTTTTATACTGAAGGTTCCTTTACAACTGCTTCCAAACAAATACAACCTGTCAAAGATGTTGTCCAACATAACAGATCAAAATTTGAAATTAAAGCAGAGGAATTGCAACACTGTCAAGATCATGTCGAAGACCATGGATTTCAGGAGGATGGTTGGGCTAACTTGTGTCCTGAGTCTGAATTAGATCGACTGGAATGCCAAGCAGAAAGTGCTTTAAACAACAATAAAAACCCTGATGAAAGGGAAGAAATTCCAGATCTTGAACTAGTAGAAAAAACACCTTTTGCAGTAGAGTTCAGAAAGCAAAACATCACACACGAGGAAGGCCAATCACTCATGCGTTCTTTAAATGAACAACAGGCTGAAGTGTTCTACAAGATACGACAGTGGTGCGTTGATAAGGTTAATGGAAAAAACCCTAACCCATTTCATGTTTTCATTTCTGGAGGAGCAGGTACAGGAAAGTCGCATTTGATAAAGGCGGTGTATTATGAATCAAACAGAATACTTGCACGACTATCAGACTATCCAGATGATACTCATGTTTTGCTAACTGCTCCAACTGGTGTTGCTGCATTAAACATAAATGCAACCACAATACATAACAGTTTTGCAATAGGTAACCAAATTTCCCTACCATATCAACCATTAAGGGAAGAGAAAATAAATACATTGAGAGCCAACTTACACAATTTGCAGATACTAGTCATAGATGAAATCTCAATGGTTGACAACAAGATATTAACATACATTCATGGTAGACTGCGACAAATAAAACAATCATCAGACTTTTCACCTTTTGGTAATGTTTCAGTGATTGCTGTCGGAGATTTTTTTCAGCTGCCACCTGTCAAAGGGAAGCCTCTTTACAAAGAAGAGGCTGGCTTCTGCTTATGGCATAACACTTTTACCCACATTGAGTTAACTGAAATTGTTCGACAAAAGCATCAACAGTTTGCCATGACACTAAACCGCATTAGGAAACACAAAAAAGGCATGAAGCTCAATGAAAATGACGAAAGACTATTGAAACAACGTGAAACAGGTACGTCTGACTTTACAGAAGACCTTCACATTTTTGCAACAAATTCTGACGTGCATACCCATAACTTTAACATGCTGCACAAGATTTGCACAGACATTGTTCAAATTAAAGCACAGGACTTCAAAAAAAATCAGCAAACAGGTACTTGTATTAGATTATCTCAAACACAAGCTACTCATGAAAACACATATTTGGAAAAACTATTAAGTGTTGGGACAAAAGCTAGAGTGATGCTGATCAAAAACTTGGACATTTCAGACGGTCTGGTTAATGGAGTGTTTGGTACTGTAATTCAAATCAAGTTTTCTGAAAAACGCATTGCACATACGATTTATGTACACTTTGATGACAAGAGAATAGGCACAAAACTGAGACATAAATTCCCCTGTTCTGATCCAGAACTTAAATATGCAACTCCAATACATCAAGATGAAGACAAATTGGCATACACTGGAGGCATTAGAAGACAGTTTCCATTACGACTTGCTTGGGCATGCACAATTCACAAGGTGCAAGGCCTAACATTAGACAGAGCTGTGGTATCATTCAAAAAAATCTTTGCTGCTGGCCAAGCTTATGTAGCATTAAGTCGAGTCAAATCAGTTGACAACCTTGTCATACAAGATTTCAAACCCACTACAATTTATGCAAAGCCTGACATAGAAGACAATCTAAAAGTAATGACTAGCTTCATTAGCCCTTCATTAAACCCAGTACCCAACAGCAATCTATCTCTCAGTCTACACAACATCCAAGGGTTACCAAATCATATAAAAGATCTTAAAAGTAACCTTAAGATGTTGGATACAGACATAATATGTCTAACAGAGACATGGCTTGAAGACAATAAACCGCTCAACTTTGTAGAAATGCCAGGTTGGATATTCAAACACAAAACAAGATCCCAATCATACATTGACACAGCTAACACTTGCAGCTTGAAAAATAGAAATCATGGTGGTATTGGTGTTTTCTACAAAAATACGATTGCTTGCAATGTTCTTGATGTACAGTATGACGATTTAGAAGCAATTGTATTTAATGTACAACCTCATGACTACAACGTGTTACTGTTGTACCGTCCACCATCATATAACATCTCTCATTTTAAGATGCGCTTGGGTAGTGCTTTAAGCCTTTTCGATACCCTTTCTGGACCAAAGATAGTTCTGGGTGACTTCAATGACAATGCTCTGACTTCTAATTCCATACTGGATTTCATGGGTCAAAGATTATACAATCAAATAGTAACCACACCAACAACTGACGGTGAGACTTTAATCGACCACATTTACATTAAGGACTTTGGTCCAACAACAGTCAGTGCTACAGTTATACCGACATACTACAGCTACCACAACAGCATCTTCATGACTTTCATTTGACCAAAAATAATCTTATATTTTAGATATGCAGAAAGCCCCCCCTTTTTTTTAGATCATTACTAAAAAGGTAAAACGCATATCATGAAGTTCTGATACATTCAACCTCAGACCCATAAAACAAAAATATAACTGTATTCACTTTTCTAATATCTTCAACAACAGTCAATATTTTTTGTGCTCCAAAAACCTTATTGACCTGAATGGATCTGCCTACCAATTCTATCATTGATAATAAATGCCAACCTATGATAAACACACATAATGGAAGGAACAGAACAACAGAGAAGAAACACCAATTCAATTAATCAAAAAATTGCCATACATGGATACAAAATGGGTATGGATAATCAAGAACAAGGGTCCCCTAAGACCAACTTGCACACATTACATAAACAAATTACTTCAGTCACATTTGCTTCCACAGGTTTTGATAACTCTTGATTTTTGTTTGCTTTATTTTTGTATATTGTATTCGCATTTATGCTTTTTTTTTCTAAACTTCATTTTTTTTCTGCACATTTGTGTTAATTTTTTTACTTCAGTCTTTTTTTGCAACTTTTTTTAAGTTTGCAAATGTATCGTTTTGTGCCACATTTTGCAATTTTTGATTACTTAAAATTTACACTTTTTTCAATCTTTTTACAGATTGAAATCTTTTGTATACTTGTTCTCATTTATTTAAGACAACTTTTGACAATCTAATTTTTTTTTCCCACAATTTCTTTTATTTTTTCCAAATTTTATTATTGATTTTTGTTTAATTGCTTTTTAATTTTCAAATGTTTTGCATGTTTACAGTGATGCTTTTTCCAATTTGGGTATTTAAGTTTTTTTTTAGAAATGTTTTGTTTATTTTAAAGCATCTCCTTACCAAGTGTATATAACAACTTTATGGTAAAAGTCATATGTTGTTCCACTGGTAAAAGCAAAACTGTTCGGCTCTCAATGGCAATCAGACAACAATTCTAACTGCCACCATGCCAAACAGGACACAGGAAAAACGGAATTTTGCTCAAATGTGTTAAGTTTACTTGTATCTTTTACTGAATTATTTTTTGTGCTTCTTTACATTGTTTTTATTGTTTTCAATAAAATTGTGGTGAAACAAATACACAAATTTGTCCTCATTGATATTCTGTGCACAATAACATTTCCTGACAAAATGTATTTACCAAAGGCTTTGTCACAGTGATCAAAATGTAAACAATGCAGGAGACAGTGTGTAGAAAAAATGTTCAACTATTGTTTATGTACAAAAATTATGCAAAAGGCATTTGTGCAAAAATGAGTTAACGTTGTGTATTTTTTTTAAAAGGATAATAAAAGTTGGGCAACATTGGTAATGAGGAAAATGTGCAAAGTGGTGTAGAGTTCAGTTTAGAGTTTAACAGTACAACACACTGATGGCAACGGGGAGAAAGCTGTTGCAGAACCTGGTGGACCTGTAGTGGATGCTGCAAAACCTTTTCCCATTCCCACAGTCCACGGTGGGGGTGTGCGGGGTCTCTGATGATGATATGTGCTTGGGACATGCAGCGCTGGGATGCAATGTCCTTAATGGAGGGGAGAGAAGCCCCGATGATCCCTTCTGCTGTCCTCACCACTCTCCACCAGAATCTGTGGGATGAGGGTGTTGAACGCTGAAGTCCAGGAACATGCTCAAAGGGGGCTTGGAACCCGTTAATAACTGCTTGCAGTTCTAGTTATTAGGGTTCCAAGCCCGCAGCGCAGGCGAACGGCTATGCCGTTCGTCTGCTCTGTGAGCAGAGAACCCTATTGTTTTTCGTGTGTTTTTAAATTATTTATTATTATTACGGCTAAAACGCGTTGGGCGGCCCATGCGGATTTGTAACGAATCAATTGGATCAGGTATCTAAGTACAGAATGTGTGCCTCTACTCAAACCCAGAAATTCAGACCCCTCAACAACTAGGGGGCGCTATAATAAAGGACAACGCGTTTACGCCTGTAACCACCAAACTACTGGTCCTACACTCAAAAACTTGATGGCACTTTGTTTATTGGATGATTCAGCAAAATAAAGTGAATTGGGACACCCTTCGTTTCCCAGCTAGTTTTCGCGCTACATGGCTACAAAGCTTAAACCTTTCTAGTTAAACTCCTCCTACATATTTTGTGCAATCTGCGTAAAACTCCATATATAACCATGTAATGGACAAATAAAAAAAGTTAACACGGCGGATTTTTGAATTTTGACTTTTTCGAAAAGTAACGCTAAAATAAGTGATTGTTAGCTAGCTAGCTCTAAATGTAATTGCTGATTATTGTAAAACCATAACAGATTTTGACATGTCCTTCATAACCCATTGTCCAAATAAGATTTTGCACATGTGACCCGCATTTGAGGATTGTCCATCACTAGGGGGCGCTGTGATGTCAAGAAATCTACTACGCAAGAATGGCTGATCGGATTTTTACAAAACCTTCTTCATTCCCTTCCAGACATTGCCCTTAACTAAAGTCTTAAATATGGTATTTATTGAAACAAGTGGGCGGGGCCTATTTCCAAAAGTGTGGAAAAAAACTGGAAAACTTCAAAAATTCACCAAAAATCACTTGTGTGGTGTAACAAGCTCAGATTTTCAGGATGTATTCCTTGAATAAGGTGCAACAATTCTCTCACTGCATGTATTCCAGTGTTTGAAAGTGCCACACTCTGATTTTTTAAAAGTTTGTAAAATGGAGAAATCAATGTATTTTCCACAAATATTGGTCAATGCCAATAAAAATGGCCTCTATCTGTAAAGCACAGCCAGAATAACCATGTCTTTCAGTTTGGTAAAAATCCGGGCGATTTTGACCAATTTACAAGATTTTAAAAATTAATGATACAAGATTATAAAGTTTAATATTTTTTTTCTCTGAATCAATTTTTTTAATGACCGTCAAAAAAATCGTGTGGTTAGATAAAACACTCTTGGCCATTCACGAATATTTTCAGAATTTTAGAGCAAACCGTTGAATTTTAACAAATTTATGAAGTTTGTGATCAGTTTAAAGCTCTCATCATCGAGAGCTCTGCCATCCAGAACTGTGAACAGGGCGGCCATTATGCCCATATTTGGGCACATCACCGGAAGTGACGTCACATCCTGTGTTTTTTCTAAGCGGAGCAGAGACTTGAAATGGGAGGATAGCTTTTAGAGTTTTAAGAAGAACACATAATTTAAAAAATTTAATTGAATATAAAAAAGATCAAGCAGAAGCAAGGAAAGTTATTTAGAAGGCAAAGAAGACAAAATGGAGAGATTTTTGTGATTCAATAGGCAGAACAACTTCTATAGCTGAGGTATGGGGAATGATTAAGAAAATGAAGGGAAATAGACCAGAGAGAACATATCCAGTTCTAAAACATGAAGAAGGAACAGCATTAACAAATGAATAAAAAGTAGAAGTAATGGCAAGAACATTGGCAAAGATCCATAGTTCAGATATGGATCAGACTTATTTGAAAAGTAACGCTATAATATAATATGGATAGATAGATAGATAGATAGAGTTAGAGAGAATTAGAAAACTTTATTTGTCATTTTGTATGCACAGAGTGCGTACAGAACGAAATTCTGTTGCATACAGCTTGTAAATTGCAGTAAAATAAATTACAGTATAAGGTGCAGCAGTGATTTGAAGTAAACAATTGAAATGCAAACAAATCAGGAGAAGTCACAGTGTACAGGTGTGTATTTTTAAAAAAACATTTGTATATGCAGAATTGATTGTGCAGAGGGCAATTTGTGCAAGAATACAGCTTGTAAATTACAGTCAATTTAAATTACAGTATAAGGTGCAGCAGTGATTTAAAAGTAAACAATTGAAGTGTAAACAATACATGAGAAAGTCACAGTGTACAGGTAAGTATTTTTAAAACCATTTGTATGTACTGAATTGATTGTGCAAAGGGCATTTGTGCGAGAATGCATTTAGAAACTGAGAGTTCGACAGCATTTGTAATGCTAGTTGGAGATGCAATGATGCAAAATGAGCAAATATGCGAATGTTGTGCAAAGGTTATGGGTTATAGTTATAGATAGCAGTGACATGCATTCAGGGGAGGCAATCATGGAAAGAAAGAAAATATAGAATAATGATAACAATATATATTGTGATTCACTCAGTCATTTGTAATAATAATAGCTTTTTTAATCTAATTTCCTTTTTTTTATCATATTCTCTTTAAAATCGAAAACTTTTGGCTATTTTTAACGTAAATCCTTGGTGGTGCTTGATAGTGAAGCGCCACCAAGCCAGCGATCTTGGCCTCCCCTGGGATTGCGCAATCCCATGTTAACTGCGCTGACTTCCATTCCGTGAATGCATCTTCCTGTCTCTAGATCATAAATTCAATTGTTCAAACACTGATGAACTGATTTTCCACAATTTAATATATGTGGATTACGAATTGTGTTTTGGTCATTAAACTATGTGTTTTCGTGTGCTGCTGGGCGATCATAAAAGCCAAAGAGCTGGTTGTAGGTGAGGCCGGCAGTTCCTTGGCCTCTAGGCAGGGGGCGCTCAAGGGGCACTGCTCTGATCCCCAAATAGTAGAGTCAAAGCAAGTTATGGATGTGTTATTAGCGAGTTTTGCTAAACAAGTAAAGCACTAAAAAGACTCTAAACATACAGCTGGAACAGGACTGATGAAGGAAGGCTTTCCTCCCTGGCAGTGAGCTCCACTGAGACTGAGAAACTTTTAAAACTGAAGAAGATAAAAAGAACTTTTACCGGAAAGTGACCGATATTTTTGTTCAGAAAGAGCGCAGCTGGACTTCATTTCTAAGTAGAGGTAAGACAGCGATAATTATTCATGTTTTGTTTTTGTAATGAAATGTGCGTAATGTTGGTTAGTTTTTGAATGTGTTACAAATGTAGAAATCCATCATAACTCATAAACTGCTACCAATCAAATGACAAATAATTTAGTTTTATTTATTTTTTTAACAAATAATCAATATTTTTTCCATGTCTCTTGGTTAATTGATTTGGCTCAACCAGTCTCCTTCAGCACTTTGCAATGAGTCTACTCTGTAGAGTGTATATATTTGTAAATCTGACTGATGACGTCAGTGCTTCACCAGCTATGAACCCTACCGCACGTCACTGATAGATAGATATATCTATCAACATCTGCATACCTTGATTCAAATGAAATGGTTTTAGTCTTATTTAACACTACAAGCTACAAGGATAAGAAGAGAATATCTTGGTTGAACTTAGAATAAAAAGGAATAAGTTACGGGAAACATGTAATTCATATATTATGAGTTGTCATGAAAAGGATTAATGGTTTAAAGGGTCACTGTAAATGAAGAACATTCATTATATATATATATATATATATATATATATATATGGGGAACAGTTCATGGTGGGGGTTTGAGGGTCTCTGTTGATGCTATGGGCTGGGGACATGCAGCGCTGGGATGAAATGTCCTTAATGGAGGAAAGAGGAGCCTCTATGATCCCTTCTGCTGTCCACCAGTCGGAGGTGCAGCCGCCTCCACACCACACAGAGAGACAGCTGGTCAGAATGCTCTCTATGGTACTTCTGTAGAAGGTTGTGAGAATGTGCGGGGACAGGTGGGCTCTCCTCATCCTCTGCAGGAAGTACAAGCGATTCTGTGCCCTCTTCACCAGTGACGTGGTGTTCGCAGATGATTGATAAATGCAAAAGAGTTATAAATGTTATGAGGTGTTTGGTCGGGAATGAGTGGGGAGCTGAGAAGAAGACATTGAAATCAATTTATACAGGTTTGATTAGGTCTGTTTTTGATTATGGATGTATTGCTTTTGGTTCAGCATCAGTATCCTTACTTAAAAATTGGATATTGTTCAGTATCAAGCATTGAGATTATGCACAAGGGCCATAAGAACAACTCCAACAACATCAGCATTACAAGTAGAAATGGAAGAAATGCCACTACAGTTGAGGAGATTACAATTACTTTCCACTTACTGGTTTCGGTTAAAGAATCATTGTGAAACTCATCCATGTCAGGAAATTCTAATACCAAGTTGGGAAAAAGGGAAGAAAAAATTAAATTCTTTTGGATGGATAGCAGATTCTACTATAATAGATCTTGAACTATCTCAAATAAATGTTAGTAAAACAGTTATTAGATCATTACTTCATCCATCTATGTTGCCTGAAATTGATACCGATCTAACTTTGTTTTATAAACAAAGAGGATATTTCAGATTCAATTATAGTTCAACAATATATAGACAAAGAATATTATGGATATGTAAACATTTTTACGGATGCTTCAGAAGATTCACATAATAGGAATGGTGTTTTGTTTGTAGTCCCACAATTTAATTTTAAACCAGGTAAAAGAATCAGTGATGAAATTTCAATTTGCACAGGAGAAATGTTTGGTATCATGTTGGTAAAGACCTTAGGATGGATTGAAGAAATTACACCATTAAGAAGCTATGGGCTGGGGACATGCAGCGCTGGGATGAAATGTCCTTAATGGAGGAAAGAGGAGCCCCTATGATCCCTTCTGCTGTCCCCACCACTCTCCTCATTTTCCACCAGTCGGAGGGGCTGCAGCCTCCACACCACACAGAGAGACAGCTGGTCAGAATGCTCTCTATGGTACTTCTGTAGAAGGTTGTGAGAGTGTGCGGGGACAGGTGGGCTCTCCTCATCCTCTGCAGGAAGTACAAGCGCTTCTGTGCCCTCTTTACCAGTGACGTGGTGTTCACAGACCAGGTGAGGTTGACCGTGATGTGCACCCCCAGGAACTTGGTGCTGCTAACCACCTCCATAGCTGAACTGTTGATGAGTTTGTGTCATCTGCGAACTTCATGATGTGATTGGGGGTGAACCTGGGGGTGCAGTCGTGTGTCATCAGAGTAAACAGCAAGGGGCTCTGGATGCAGCCCTGAGGGGAGCCTGTGCTGAGGGTGATGACATCAGAGGTGGTCTGTCAGACCCGGACCGACAGTGCTCAGGAGGTGAGGAAGTGGTGAAGGGGTGTGCTGAATCCTAGATGTTGCAGTTTTTCCACCAGATGCTGTGGGATTGAACGCTGAAGTCCAGGAACATGCTCAAAGGGGGCGGTGCGTGGGCTTGGAACCCGTTAATAACTGCTTGCAGTTCTAGTTATTATTAGGGTTCCAAGCCCGCAGCGCAGGCGAACGGCTATGCCGTTCGTCTGCTCTGTGAGCAGAGAACCCTATTGTTTTTCTAGTGTTTTTAAATTATTTATTATTATTATTATTATTATTATTATTAGGGTTCCAAGCCCGCAGCGCAGGCGAACGGCTATGCCGTTCGTCTGCTCTGTGAGCAGAGAACCCTATTGTTTTTCGTGCGTTTTTAAATTATTTATTATTATTATTATTATTATTATTATTATTATTACGGAATTAAAACGCGTTGTGCAGCCCACGCGGATTTGTAACGAAACAATTGGATCAGGTATCTAAGTTCAGAACGTGCGCCCCTACTCAAACCCAGAAATTCAGACCCCTCAACAACTAGGGGGCGCTATAACAAAGGACAATGCGTTTCGGCCTGTAACCACCAAACTACTGGTCCCACACTCAAAACCTTTATATGACTTTGTTTATTGGATGATTCTGCATCAAAAAGGGAATTGGCACACCTTTCGTTTCCTAGCTACTTTTCGCGCTACATGGCTACAAAGGTTAAACCTTTCTTGTTAAACTCCTCCTACATTTTTTGTGCGATCCGCGCAAAACTTCATATATAAGCGTGTAATGGACAAATAAAAAAAATTAACGCGGCGGATTTTTGAATTTTTACTTTTTCGGAAAGTAACGCTAAAATAAGTGATTGTTAGCTAGCTAGCTCTAAATGTAATTGCTGATTATTCTAAAACCATAACAGATTTTGACGTGTCCTTCATAACACATAGTCCAAATAAGATTTTGCACATGTGACCCGCGTTTGAGGATCGTCCATCACTAGGGGGCGCTGTGATGTCAAGAAATCTACTACGCAAGAATGGCTGATCGGATTTTTACAAAACCTTCTTCATCCCCTTCCAGTCATAACCCTTAACTCAGGAATTAAATATGGTACTGATTGAAACAAGTGGGCGGGGCCTATTTCCAAAAGTGTGAAAAAAACCTTCAAAACTTCAAAAAATTACCAAAAATCCATTTTGTGGTGTAACGATCTCAGATTTTCAGGATGTATTCCTTGAATAAGGTGTAACAATTCTCTCACTGCATGTATTGAGGTTTCTGAAAGTTGCACACTCTGATTTTTTAAAAGTTTGTAAAATGGAGAAATCAATGTATTTTCCACAAATATTGTTCAATCCCAATAAAAATGGCCACTATTTGTAAAGCACATTCAGACTTAATGTGTAATTCAGTTTGGTAAAAATCCAGGCGATTTTGAACTATTTAGAAGACTTTGAAATTCACATGTGCAAGACTATAAAGGTTAATATTTTGTTTCTCTAAAACGCTTTTTTCAATGGGCGTTTAAAAAAATCACATAGTTAGATAAAGCACTCTTGGACATACTTGAATATTTTCAGAATTTTAGAGCAAACCGTTGAATTTTAACGATTTAATGAATTTTATGATCTGGTCACAGCTCTCACCATCCAGAGCTCTGACCATCCAGAACTGTGAACAGGGCGGCCATTTTGCCCATATATGGGCACATCACAGGATGTGACGTCACATCCCGTGATTTTCTAAGCGGAGCAGAAACTTTGAAGAGGGAGGATAGCTTTTAGAGTTTTGAAAAGAACACATAATTTAAAAAAAATATTGAATGTAAAAAAGATCAAGCAGAAGCAAGGAAAGTTATTTAGAAGGCAAAGAAGACAAAATGGAGAGATTTTTGTGATTCAATGGGCAGAACAACTCCTATAGCTAAGGTATGGGGAATGATTAAGAAAATGAAGGGAAATAGACCAGAGAGAACATATCCAGTTCTAAAACATGAAGAAGGAACAGCAGTAACAAATGAGGAAAAAGTAGAAGTAATGGCAAGAACATTTGCAAAGATCCATAGTTCATATATGGATCAGACTTATTCCAAAAGTAACACTATGATATAATATGGATAGATAGTCAGATAGATAGACAGATAGATAGATAGACAGATAGATAGATAGATAGATAGATAGATAGATAGATAGATAGATAGATAGATAGATAGATAGATAGATAGATAGATAGATAGATAGATAGATAGATAGATAGATATGAAAAGGAGTAATAGCATTAATGGTTTAAAGGTCAATCTAAATGAAGAACATTCATTATATATATATATATAAACACTTTTATTTGGGTGTGATTAATTATTTCACAGTCTTAATTTATTTATATTTACATACATACTTTTATAATATGAATATTACTGTTATAATAAAATATGAAATACTGACAAAAAAGGCTTATTGTGTGGCAACCTCTTGGTGTAGAAGCATAATCCAGGTTTCAAATTAAAGGTAACACTTTGAAGTTTCATGTAGACTATTCGGATTATATATCAGGAGTAATTACACAAAGGTTCCTATTTTTAATCCATTATAAAAGTGAAATTTATTTGCTATTAAAATTGGTACAATAGTCCCCTTCACAAGTATATATAGATGTAGCATGTTGAAATCCCCACCTACACTACTGTGATGGTATACACATGGAAGACAGAGATTTAAAAAAATGACCCAAAAAACATAGCTTGGCTAATGCTCTTTGAAAAGGACGGTTTTAATTGAGCTTCTGTTGCATGTTGTTGCTCTGTAAGCTAAGGTTAGTTATTTTGGCAATTTGGTGCAGCCTTAACTTAAAAAACAAGGACACAGCCAACGTTAACAGCGTATGGTGGTGGCTGTCTATGCCATACTGTGTTTCTCCGATGTGCTCTCTGAGCACAAACACATCCTCTGACCCTATCCTCTTCCTTACAATGTACACGACCTCTAGCACTTTGATGGGCTGTGATCGTCTGGTACATGAGGTCTGACGAATGACCCACTCTGCTGCCCTGACTACCATCACTGTGCCTTCTGATGGAATCACCAGACCTCTATTGTTTTTTAACTTCAGCAGGTGGTAGCTCTGGTCCTTGATTGCAGATGCAGCATCTGTTACCAAGCTGGCACGGCAGACAACACAGGACAGCTTTTTCAGAGCCCATCGCACAACAAATCCTGAAATAAGAGTTGGTATATTAAAATAATTTATAATAACCATGGGGAAATTAAGGGAACATTTATCTTTTTGGACCATTGTGAGATTGATTTCCCTCAAATTTACACCAAAGATTAATTGTCATACAATCGTTATTGGTGTCAGTAAAACCTATATAATTGACCAGTGGTCTCAGGCTTGATAACTTGCGCAAGTAGCCGTGATGCACAACTATGCTGCATGATTAAGTCATTTTTAGACAAGAAAATCTGCAATTTTGACATGTTCAAGCATCAAGAATTATAGCCACGTTCATGACGTTTGTAAGAAACCAAACTGTTTGTAAATCCGTCAAGAATTCAATGAGATAAGAGTATTTGTGTTCGTGCTGATCACTCACCTTACATTAGGTACCACAGAGCACGCCAGAAAGCTTGGCTGAGGCAAGATGGCCGCCGGTGATGACGTTTGAGACTCCGCCGTAAGACATCTAGCCTTTATTATGGATATCTATGGTCAGAATGCTGTCTATGGTACTTGTGTGGAGGGTTGTGAGGATGGGCGGGGGCAGTTGGGCTCTCCTCATCCTCCACAGGAAGTACAAGCGCTTCTGTGCCCTCCTCACCAGATGCGGTGTTTACAGACCAGGTGAGGTTGTCCGTGATGTGCACCCCGAGGAATTTGGTGCTGCTAACCACCTCCACAGCTGAGCTGTTGATGAGTTTGTGTCAACTGCGAACTTCATGATGTGATTGGGGGTGAACATGGGGGTGCAGTCGTGTGTCATCAGAGTAAACAGCAGGGGGCTGCGGACACAGCCCTGAGGGGAGCCCGTGCTGAGGGTGATGACATCAGAGGTGGTCTGTCAGACCCGGACCGACAGTGGTCAGGAGGTGAGGAAGTGATGAGGGGTGTGCTGAAGCCCAGATGTTCCAGTTTTTCAACCAGATGCTGTGGGATGAGGGTGTTGAACGCTGTAGTCCAGGAACATGCTCAAAGGGGGCGGAGCGTAGACGGGCTTGGAACCCGTTAATAACTGCTTGCAGTTCTAGTTATTATTATTATTATTACGGGTAATTATTATTCTCCGCTAAAACGCGTTGGGCGGCCCATGCGGATTTGTAACGAATCAATTGGATCAGGTATCCAAGTACAGAATGTGCACCGCTACTCAAACCCAGAAAATCAGACCCCTCAACAACTAGGGGGCGCTATAACAAAGGACAATGCGTTTTGGCCTATAACCACCAAACTACTGGTCCCACACTCAAAAACTTCACATCACTTTGTTTATTGGATGATTCTGCAAAATAAAGGGAATTGGCACACCCTTCGTTTCCCAGCTAGTTTTTGCGCTACATGGCTACAAAGGTTAAACCTTTCTTGTTTAACTCCTCCTACATTTTTTATGCAATCCGCGCAAAACTCCACATATAACAGCGTAATGGACAAATAAAAAAAGTGAACGCGCCGGATTTTTGAATTTTGAGTTTTTCGAAAAGTAACGCTAAAATAAGTGATTGTTAGCTAGCTAGCTCTAAATGTAATTGCTGATTATTCTAAAACCATAACAGATTTTGACATGTCCTTCATAACCCATAGTCCAAATAAGATTTTGCACATGTGACCCGCGTTTGAGGATCGTCCATCACTAGGGGGCGCTGTGATGTCAAGAAATCTACTACGCAAGAATGGCTGATCGGATTTTTACAAAACCTTCTTCATCCCCTTCCAGTCATACCCCTGAACTCAGGTATTAAATATGGTAATTATTAAAACAAGTGGGCGGGGCCTATTTCCAAAAGTGTTAAAAAACCTGGAGAATAATAAAAACAATAAAGTAAAGAATAAAAAATGCTTTAAAATCAATTTTTTGATCCCAGATTTTCAGGATGTATTCTGTGAATAAGGTGTAACAATTCTCTCACTGCATGTATTGTTTTTTTTTGAAGTGCTACACTCTGAATTTTTAAAAGTTTGTAAAATGGAGAAATCAATGTATTTTCCACAAATATTGTTCAACCCCCCCAAAATATGGCCTCTATTTGTAAAGCACATGCAGAATAAACATGGATTTCAGTTTGGTAAAAATCCAGGCGAGTTTGACCAATTTACAAGACTTTGAAAATAAATGGTACAAGACTATAAAGTTTAATATTTTATTTCTCTGAATCCATTTTTTTAATGACCATAAAAAAAATCCTGTGGTTAGATAAAGCACTCTTTGAGATCCATGAATATTTTCAGAATTTTAGAGCCAACCGTTGATTATTAACGAATTTATGAAGTTTGTGATCAGTTCACAGCTTTCATCATCCAGAGCTCTGACTGCAGAGCTTTGAACAGGGCGGCCATTTTGCCCATATTTGGGCACATCACAGGAAGTGACGTCAAAGCAGCCATCTTAGGTCAGACCAAGCTGCCATCTTAGGTCAGACCATAGAGAACACAGACATGAATACGTAGACGCCGCGTCCTCGGTTGAGAGGCGTGCCGACAGAGCGGCCATCTTAGGTCAGACCAAGCTGCAGTCAGACAGAATACAAGTCATTACAGGAAAATGTACTTTATGTTTTCAGACACTCTGAATCCGGTGAATTCTCACCCGATTTCCATTAAATCAACTGACTGAAAACGTCACCCCTTTAGGGGCTACATGGGACCAATTGATTGAATTAAACGATTGTCTAACTTAATAAATAATTTCGGTTTTGTATTGAAAGTAAGCAAACTTCCAGAGCTACGTCCCAGGAAGCCAGAATTTTACTCCGCTTATGGGTGCGCATATAAAAGGACACCAGGAACCAGATCCTGGGGAATTACCTTCCATAAGTAAGATTTTATGATAGATAATCCTCATGCTTTACAGTTACAGTGTTTCCGGCATAAACACAATATGTGCTAATGGGTACAGCGATGGAAGTAGAGAAAAGTACATTAAACACCAAAAACAAACAAAATGGTCCTAAATTACTGGATAAACATGATTTGTGGGGAGGTGGGGGGGGGAAGCCCGTGCTGAGGGTGATTAGGTTTTTTGTTGATTATTTTTTGTTGATAATTGCTGTTGTCTGTAGATCGGTGTCTGTGTATATAGCTTAAATATATATATTTATATTTAAGCTCCCTGTGGCTCTACGGTTCCCCAGGAGTGAATGCTGCTTGTCGGGACTTTGATGCAATCAACTGGTTTCCTTATATAGGACATTTTGACCAATCTGTATAATCTGACCCAATCTGTATAATATGATTGAACTTGATTTTGTAAAGTGCCTTGAGATGACATGTTTCATGATTTGGCGCTATATAAATAAAATTGAATTGAATTGAATATATATATATATATATATATATATATATATATATATATATATATATATATAACATTGGAAGAATTTTAGAGCAAACTGTTGATTTTTAAAGAATTTATTTATGAATTTAAAGAGAATAACATTTCCGAAATGTGCCCATGTAGGGATTTAAAATTTCCAGTAGATGGCAGTATTTGATTATATATGGATTTTTTACACACACACACTTATATACATAAGCTTTACATTGAATGTAGCTAGTTGCGGAGCCAGAGGGGTGGCAGGGGTTGCATTTTCCACCCCCAACAGAGCCCTTGCCACCCCCTACTGCCACCCCACTGGAAATGGTAATTTTAACATATAATATGAGATCGGCAAAGATTTGCCAGGAAAACTGTAATTTCCGACTGTCCCTGAAGGCAGCCCATGCAGTAGCAGCCTACATGCTGCACACTGACGCTGTTCATTGGTAAAGCTGACATGTGGTTCCTGCTTGATCCAAAACACACCCGCGGCTTTAGAGTACGCCGTTGAGGAGTTTTGCAGGTATTTACAACATTTTACCGCTCAGCGGTAACCGCTGTGTTACCTTCCTAATGAGAGGCGGCACTTGTCATACATTTCTAAAAAGAAAAAAAAATGGTTGTGCACCGCTCCGTCCGTAGTGCCTCGTTTATTATATTAGCCATGCTAGTGCTGATAGATCGTGTTTTAGACAGATTCTTTTAACATATGTTTCAGTGCACATGCTGCCCTGTAATGTTTTATTAATTTGGCCAGGATATATCTCCCAGCTCTTGCTTGAAATGTGTGTGGTAAGAATATGTGAAAAACCATTGTTAAGTTTATAATGACTGAAATGTAAATAGGCTATGTCATATGAAAGCTTTGAATTATAACCTAACTAGTTATATTAATTAATTTAATTAATCTATTTTTAATTTAGTATTATTTTAGCTAGCTACAGAAAACTAAAAACTATTGTTTAAATAATATTTAAAATAGTGTTGTCTTTGCCATACAGTCATGGAGTCTAAATACCAGGCTGCCTTATTTTGTGTAGAGCCCAAATGAAGAGAAAAGAGAATATCTCACAGTTCTTCTTAAAGAGGCAAAAACCAGGGCCAGACCAGGACCAGACAGAACCCTGCAGCAGTGACCAACCTGGAGAAGCCAGCCAGGAGACACCAGGCCCAAGTGTATCACCAGCAGGTTAGAGGCTGTGACAGAGAGTTATTAAGTAGTAAAATCCAATAAGCCTAATTCTAAAGGTTAGCATGATGCTTTTTGCATTTTTTATTGTGTCTGTTTATGAACACAATTGAAACAAGTGGGCAGGGCCTATTTGCAAAAGTGTGAGAGTAGGGAGTAGCAAGATGGCGGCCAGTCACTAGGAGAGGTCACTGGCCGCCATCTTGCTACTCCGTTCTCACACAGAACCCCATAGCATTTGGTTGCAACAACAAGCAGTTTGGCTGTGTGAAAACGTTTCACAGGTAACTTTACAGTCAGTGGATGTTATACTTACTATACAAATTACTTTTGATTTAGGTAACACTTTATTTGTGACTAAGATTTACATGATACTGTCATAAACAGAGGCTGCACAGTGAAGCAGTGAGAAGTGTTGTTGCCTTCTGGGTTCAATCACCTGGGTCTTTCAAATCCTCCCGGGTCTTTCAAATCCTCCCGGGTCTTTCAAATCCTCCCGGGTCTTTCAAATCCTCCCGGGTCTTTCAAATCCTCTGGGTCTTTCTGCATGGAGTTTGAATGTTCTACCTGTGCATGCGTAGGTTCACTCCGGGTACGCCGGCTTCCTCCCACAGTTCAAAAACATGACTGTTAGTTTAATTGGCTTCTCTAAATTGTCCTTAGGTGTGAGTGTGTGCAAGAATGGTTGTTTGTCCTGTCTGTCTCTGTGTTTCCCTGTGACAGATTGCCGACCTGTCCAGGGTGTAACCCGCCTCTCGCTCAGTGAACGCTGTGTATATATATATATATATATATATATATATATATATATATATATACACACAGAAAGCTATATACACGGTAGACTGTGCGTTAATGTAACGCAGAAGGTCTGGAGATGCTACGTTGGTGTAGCTTGTAGGACCTGAACAGGGGAGAGAGGCAGAGTCAAGTGTCACGGGGCCTCTGGGCCGTGTTAATAGGGCTGGTAGCGGATGGGAAAAAACTGTTTTTGTGTCATGAGGTTTTGGTCCTGATGGACCGCTGCCTCCTGCCAGAAGGAAGTGTCTGAAATATTTTGTGACTGGGGTGTCACAAAATCGGCCACAATCTTCCCTGCACGCCTCAGAGTCCTGGAGGCTTACAGGTCCTGGAGAGATGGAAAATTGCAGCCAGTCACGTTCTCTGCAGACCGGATGACACGCTGCAGTCTGCTCTTGTCTTTGGCGGTGGCACCAGCGTACCAGATGGTAATGGAGGAGGTGGTTTAGACACACCTTCTCCTTCAAAGAGTTTTCTTAATTTTCATAACTATGACAATTGTAGATTCACACTAAAGGCATCAAAACTATGAATTAACACATGTGGAATTATATACTTAACAAAAAAGTGTGAAACAACTGAAAATATGTCTTATATTCTAGGTTCTTCAAAGTAGCCACCTTTTGCTTTGATTACTGCTTCGTACACTCTTGGCATTCTCTTAATGAGCTTCAAGAGATAGTCACCTGAAATGGTTTTCCCTTCACAGGTGTCCCCTGTCAGGTTTAATAAGTGGGATGTCTTGCCTCTTAAATGGGGTTGGGACCATCAGTTGTGTTGTGCAGAAGTCAAGTGGACACACAGCTGATAGTCCTACTGAATAAACTGTTAGAATTTGTATTATGGCAAGAAAATAGCAGCTAAGTAAAGAAAAACGAGTGGCCATAATTACTTTAAGAACTGAAGGCCATTCAGTCCGAAAAATTGGGAAAACTTTGAAAGTGTCCCCAAGTGCAGTCGCAAAAACCATCAAGCGCTACAAAGAAACTGGCTCACACGAGGACCGCCCCAGGAAAGGAAGACCAAGAGTCACCTCTGCTGTGGAGGATAAATTCATCCTAGTCACCAGCCTCAGAAATAGCAGGTTGACAGCAGCTCAGATTAGAGACCAGGTCAATGTCACACAGAGTTCTAGCAGCAGACACATCTCTAGAACAACTGTTAGGAGACTGTGTGAATCAGGCCTTCATGGTAAAACAGCTGCTAGGAAACCACTGCTAAGGACAGGCAACAAGTAGAAGAGAATTGCTTGGGCTAAAGAACACAAGGAATGGACATTAGACCAGTGGAAATCTGTGCTTTGGTCTGATGAGTCCAAAGTTGAGATCTTTGGTTCCAACCATCGTGTCTTTGTGCGACGCAGAAAAGGTTTAACAGATGGACTCTATTCAATTCAATTCAATGCGGTACCGCGCACGAGCTATTTTTAGAAACACAACGTCACGATGACGTCACATCACGTGGTACGCAGTAGGGCAAACTCCCAAACCGCCGCTGTTTTGCTGTGGAAGAGACGTGCGTTAGCCTAGGTTTTACTCGGTAAACGACTGCTTTTTCCAACATCTAAGACCATGGTTTATAAACATTGTTGCTATGGGACGTGCAACAGCGACTCGAGGTACGCTGATCGGCCGCATATGAAGGATGTTTCTTCATTAATTTCCCGAAACTCAAGAGTGCCAAGGAGAGGTGTGTGCGTTGGGTACACTTGTGCGGGCGGCCTACACAACATTTCAACCCGGAAAAAGTTACCAAATTCACCTACATATGTAGCAAGCATTTTGTCGGTGGAAAGGGTGATGATAGCATATAGGCTAGCATGTTAGCAGGCGCTAACATGATACCCTGCTACCGGGATAGCTTACTCAAAAACAAACGCCCTGAATCTCTTAAGCGAAAGATTCTGAGATGTGAACAATCGTTTTGTAGCTACCTATTGGCAAGATATACAGATTCCTGGACGTTGATTGCAAACAAACAAAAAAGGCCGACGTGAACGGAGCACGGTGGAAATCATAACAAAGGCATGAACGCCGAGCAGGGAAAAAAACAAAGCTTACCGTTGAATCAACTCGGCCCGTCTTCCGGTTTTTTTGAGCCCTCGACACTCAAGCCACCGTTTCAGCTGAAGGTTGGTGTGCTCTTCCACAGTGCGACCAGTAAACCGTGCGCCTGGGACATCATCTTGGGTAAGGTTAATGGCTGCAAAGTCGGTCATATCGCTGGTTCTGTTGCGCTTGTAATGGCTGGTTTGTATGTGCGTTCTACGACTGTTTGCCCTACCGGTGCGGCAAAAGGGGCGTTACTCTTAAGGCCGTGACGTCACGTGCGCGGTACCGCATTGTATTTATATAGCGCCAATTCATGAAACATGTCATCTCGAGGCACTTTACAAAGTCAAAATCAATCATATTATACAGATTGGTCAAAAATTTCCTATATAAGGGAACCAGTTGATTGCTTCAAAGTCCCGACAAGCAGCATTTACTCCTGGAGAAGCATAGAGCTACAGGGAGAGACGTCTGCATTGTCCATGGCTTTGCAGCAATCCCTCATACTGAGCAAGCATGAAGCGACAGTCGAAAAAAAAACCCACCCATTAGCGGGAAGGAAAAACCTCCAGCAGAACCGGGCTCAGTATGAACGGTCATCTGCCTCGACCGACTGGGGGTTAAAGAATACAGAGCAGAGACACAACAAGAGAGACAAACAAGCACAGAAGCACACATTGATCCAGTAATCTGTTCTGCATTAGATAGTAATAGCGGGTGATCTGTCTTCTCTGGATGATGTCACAGTTAACAGAACGTCAGATCAGGTGTACCTACTATGAAGAAAAAAGAGAGAGAACAGAAAGTTAAAAGCTGAAATGACAACAGTTATTTCAATGTAATGCAATGCAAAACTGCATTGCATCTACTTTTTTTAGACAAATGCAAGAAAGTAATAAATATAATGACATGCTTAATTGGAAGGGAGTGGGGAGCAGATAGATGGTGCTGCTGTAGAAGGTCGTGAGGATGGGCGGGGACAGGTGGTCTCTCCTCATCCTCCGCAGTAAGTGCAAGCGCTTCTGTGCCCTCTTCTCCAGTGACATGGTGTTCACAAACCAGCTGAGGTTGTGTGTTATGTGCACCCCGAGGAATTTATTGCTGCTGACCACCTCCACAGCTGAGCTGTGGAGGTGGTCAGGAATGCGAGGCCATTCCTTCCTGAAGTCCATGATGATCTCCTTCGTTTTCTCCACGTTCAGGATCAGTCCTAGTCCTGGTCCTGGTCGTTGTCGTCTCTAATCAGGCCCACCACCGTCGTGTCGTCTGCAAACTTCACGATGTGATTGGTGGTGAACCTGGGGACACAGTCGTGTGTCATCAGGGTGAACAGCAGGGGGCTCAGGACGCAGCCCTGAGGAAAGCCCGTGCTGAGGGTGATGACATCAGAGGTTTTCTGTCCGACCCGGACCAACTGAGGTCTGTTGGTGATGAAGTCTAGTAGGCAGTTGCGAACAGGTGTGCTGAAGCCCAGATGTTCCAGTTTTGATGGTGTTGAACGCTGAACTGAAGTCCAGGAACATGCTCAAGGGGGCGGTGCGTGGGTGGGCTTGGAACCCGTTAATAACTGCTTGCAGTTCTAGTTATTATTATTATTACGGGTAATTATTATTCTCCGCTAAAACGCGTTGGGCGGCCCATGCGGATTTGTAACGAATCAATTGGATCAGGTATCCAAGTACAGAATGTGCACCGCTACTCAAACCCAGAAATTCAGACCCCTCAACAACTAGGGGGCGCTATAACAAAGGACAATGCGTTTACGCCTGTAACCACCAAACTACTGGTCCTACACTCAAAAACTTGATGGCACTTTGTTTATTGGATGATTCTGCAAAATAAAGTGAATTGGCACACCCTTCGTTTCCCAGCTAGTTTTCGCGCTACATGGCTACAAAGGTTAAACCTTTCTTGTTAAACTCCTCCTACATTTTTTGTGCAATCCGCACAAAAATTTATATATAAGCGTGTCATGGACAAATAAAAAAAGTTATCGCGGCGGATTTTTGAATTTTGACTTTTTCGAAAAGTAACGCTAAAATAAGTGATTGTTAGCTAGCTAGCTCTAAATGTAATTGCTGATTATTGTAAAACCATAACAGATTTTGACATGTCCTTCATAACCCATAGTACAAATAAGATTTTGCACATGTGACCCGCATTTGAGGATCGTCCATCACTAGGGGGCGCTGTGATGTCAAGAAATCTACTACGCAAGAATGGCTGATCGGAATTTTACAAAACCTTCTTCATTCCCTTCCAGACATTGCCCTTAACTAAAGTATTAAATATGGTATTTATTGAAACAAGTGGGCGGGGCCTATTTCCAAAAGTGTGGAAAAAAACTTGAAAACTTCAAAAATTCACCTAAAATCACTTGTGTGGTGTAACAAGCTCAGATTTTCAGGATGTATTCCTTGAATAAGGTGCAACAATTCTCTCACTGCATGTATTCCAGTGTTTGAAAGTGCCACACTCTGTTTTTTTCAAAGTTTGTAAAATGGAGAAATCAATGTATTTTCCACAAATATTGGTCAATCCCAATAAAAATGGCCTCTATCTGTAAAGCACAGCCAGAATAAACATGTCTTTCAGTTTGGTAAAAATCCAGGCGATTTTGACCAATTTACAAGATTTAAAAAATTAATGATACAAGATTATAAAGTTTAATTTTTTTTTTTCTCTGAATCCATTTTTTTAATGACCATCATAAAAATCGTGTGGTTAGATAAAACACTCTTGGACATTCATGAATATTTTCAGAATTTTAGAGCAAACCGTTCATTTAATAGGAATATTTATTTAGATAGTTTGACAAAAACCTATTGTAAAGAGCTTTTCAGAAAATTAAGCAAGGGCTCCATCTCGTGGCTTGTTTTTGCAACTACAACAACTCTTACCATTAATAGTCTAAGTAAGGGGTATACAATTAAAACTTAGAAGTCCACTTCAATAATTTTGTATGTATATATGTATGCATCATGTGTGTATATATATATATATATATATATATATTTACACTAATGCTTTAATGTGGCGTTGTATGGAATACATTTAAAAATTCCAACAGAGGACAGGATTTGATCATGGATGGATCTCTACAAACACACACACATATTTATTCTAGCAATAAAACATGATAGTAAACAATTATGGAATACACTGAATAATATATTAAGAGGAAATAGTAAATCAATTCCAGCTTATTTAGAACATGAAGGTGAATTTTTTACTAGACCAAGTGATATAGCAAATCATCTTAATGATTATTTCATGAACAAAATAAACAAACTAAAAGATACCACACAGCCATACAAGACAGAGTTATCAAATACACTAATAAATAAGATGATGAAAGACAAAACCTGTAGCTTTAAATTCAAGAGTGTAAGTGTTTCTAAAGTGGAATTACTTCTGATGAATTGTAAAAAAAAACCCACCTGGTGTAGACTACCTTGATCATATGTTGCTTAAACCAATAGTTGCTATTATTGCTCCTATTATTGCTCATATAATTAATTTGTGTTTCATGCACAATATATGTTTGCAAGAATGGAAAATATGTAAAGTAGTGCCAATCCCTACAAATAAGAAAATGCCCTTTTCTGGATCAAACAGTAGACCAATAAGTTTATTACCAATTCTGGTAAAATAATGGAAAGAATTGTTTATGAACAGATTCAATCTTATTTTAAGAATAATGATTTGATTACGTTTCAGCATGCATATAGAGAAAAAACACTCAACAGCCACTGCCCTGACTCAGATGGTTGATGACTGGTTCAAGGATATGGAGGAGAGAAAAATAATAGGTGATGTAATGCTTGATTTCACTGCAGCATTTGATATCATTGACCACAAATTACTGTTAAAAAAACTGGAGTATTATGGCTTTTCACAAACTGCATTATTATGGATGAAAAGTTATTTGTCGGATAGAAGACAACTAGTTTATTTTAATGGCAGTTTTTCAAATGTAAGGGCTGTGGGACACGGGGTGCCTCAAGGAAGTTGTCTTGGGCCGCTCCTGTACACAATCTTTACAAATGATCTTCCATCTGTTTTAGAAAAGGCAAGCATCTCAATGTTTGCAGATGATTCCACCATATATTTAGCAGAAACTAATATTACTGAGTTAAATACAAAACTACAAAGAGAGCTACAGTTAGTGGTGGACTGGATAAGGAGTAACAAATTGGTTCTCAATGTATCTAAAACTACCTGTTTAGTGGTTGGAACTCCTTTTTCTTTACTTTCCAAACCGAAACTTGAACTCACCATAGAGCAAAATTCTGTGGATCAAAAACAAGAGGCTAAACTGTTGGGAGTGATAATTGATAATAGATTGTGTTGGGATAGACATGTTCAGAACTTGTTAACTAAAATGGGTAATAGTTTATCGGTCATTAAAAGGTTCAAAATACTTTACACCGCAGGTTGTTACACAAGTACTTGATGCTTTGTTTTTTTCACATCTTGATTATTGCTCAGTGGTTTGGTCAAATACTTCATCAATTAATATAAAAAAACTACAAGTAATTCAGAATAAAGCTGCACGTGTTGCCCTTTCATGTGGGTTTAGATCAAATGTGGACAAAATGCACGATAGTCTTTTATGGTTAAAAGTTAAAAACAGATTGGTGTATTCAGTAATGGTATTTCTATATAATGTTATAACAAATAAAACGCCTTTCATTTTATATACAAAACTATCCTTTAGTAATGATACACATTATTATCCAACAAGACATGCAGTAGGAGGTAGTTTTATTTTACCTAGAGTTAAAACAAAATCAATTCAACGTTCAGTTAGGTACAGGGCAATGTGTGAATGGAATTCACTCCCAAAGACTATCATACAACAAAACACTCTCTATGGTTTCAAAACTGCACATAAGAAATATTACCTTCAAAGAAATTTGGATAGTTAATGTTAATTTTATTGAGGAGATATTGTGTAGGGTTCTTGTTAGCTAGTTCTTTGATATAGATCTATCTGGAGTAGCAAAATTTTATGTTAATCATGTTTATTTTTGTTACTTTTTAATGATAAAAGGTGTTAAATGTAAATATGTATTACATTTTGTGTAAATGTCTTGTATGCATAGTGTGTAATGGGATGTAATACATTGTATTGTCACGTGGAAGACTGAAGGACCCCAGGAAGAATAGCTTTTAGCTGATGCTGAAGCTAATGGGGATCCTAATAAAACAAACAAACAAATATATCTATCCGTCCATCCATCCATCCATTTTTTGACCCGCTTAATTCCTCATGGGGTTGCGGGGCTGCTGGTGCCTATCTCCAGCATATAGACCAGTTCACGCGTGACGTCAGCGCTACATCCGGGTCCTGCGGGGTAGACAAAAAGCACAGCTGCTCTCGTCTACTACATGACAAAACGGGTGATTTCGAGCGTACTTTTAGTTAGTTTATTTTTGGAATCTAAACAATGCCTACGACTTGTGCTCCCGGTTGCACAGGGAGGCATTCCCAATCGTTGGATGTACGTTTCTGTCGTTTACCGAAGAAAGAAATGGATATTTTCAAAAGAGCGCAGGCAGACACTCCCAATGGACTGGGGGAGACATCAGACTACGACAGAATTTGCAGCCTACACTTCATCTCCGGTAAATACAACTTAATTCTGCTCTAGTCATTGTTCTACTTAAATAGCGGCGGAGGGGAGGTGGCGATCGCTACAGGGGCCGGAGAAGCCGCTTCTGCTGCTGCTACAGCAGCCGCTTCTGCTACCGCTACCGCTTCTACCAGCAGAAGCGGCTGTCTGGAGCAGCAGCCGTTTCTGCTCCGCCGATGAGTTATTGATCCGGAAAAGCCGAATCTGTGAATATCTTTCTAACTTTACCGAAGTATAAGGCAGCTGTATGTCGCGGTACGGACTCTTGGCCAGCATTTCACAGACTGGCTCCGTCCCTTCAGGCTTTTGCTGTGTGGATCTGGCAATCTGATACCATCAACCATCAACTTACTCTTAAAACGTTATCTAAAGAAGAAAAATACGTGGAGAACTCGTCAGTTTCTCTGTTTGCGTCCGTAATTGTGTTCGCCTTTTGCCTACCAATCCGGCGCGCATGCGCGAAAAACCCGCATCAAAACAATAACAATTAACTGGTCTATATATATATATATATATATATATATATACTATGTGATTTTTATATATATATATATATATATATATATATATATATATATATATATATATATAGGATCACTCTTAACAGACTGTTCCTTCAGAGCCAAATCTGCGTGGAGGTCAACTAACTGCAAGCTAACTGACTCAGAAGTAAATCTATGGTTAAGCACTACAATACAAATATACAGTCAGTTTATCAACATCCCACTGTTAATTCTTCTAGTTCAAACATACTTCATGTAAATTAAAATTATGACTGTTCATTAATATCAAACTAAACAATAGACATTTTAAACCTCGTTTACATCTTAGTTAAATAGCTTGAGGCTGTACATGTGTAAATTCCTACGTTTGAGCGAGGTACTTAAACCCATCACACACGCAGTATTTGATCCAGTCCGACATTTCTCTGTGTTCAGAGCTGGGTTTCGTCCATACAATGGATGATGAAGGAGAGTATTGGATGAGGGTGTTGAACGCTAAAGTCCAGGAACATGCTCAAAGGGGGTGCGGCGTAGGTGGGCTTGGATGAGGGTGTTGAATGCTGAAGTCCAGGAACATGCTCAAAGGGGGCGGTGCGTGGGCTTGGAACCCGTTAATAACTGCTTGCAGTTCTAGTTTATTAGGGTTCCAAGCCCGCAGCGCAGGCGAACGGCTATGCCGTTCGTCTGCTCTGTGAGCAGAGAACCCTATTGTTTTTCGTGTGTTTTTAAATTATTAGGGTTCCAAGCCCGCAGCGCAGGCGAACGGCTATGCCGTTCGTCTGCTCTGTGAGCAGAGAACCCTATTGTTTTTCGTGTGTTTTTAAATTATTAGGGTTCCAAGCCCGCAGCGCAGGCGAACGGCTATGCCGTTCGTCTGCTCTGTGAGCAGAGAACCCTATTGTTTTTCTAGTGTTTTTAAATTATTTATTATTATTATTATTATTATTATTATTATTACGGGTAATTATTATTCTCCGCTAAAACGCGTTGGGCGGCCCATGCGGATTTGTAACGAACCTATTGAATCAGGTATCCAAGTACAGAATGTGCACCGCTACTCAAACCCAGAAATTCAGACCCCTCAACAACTAGGGGGCGCTATAACAAAGGACAATGCGTTTTGGCCTATAACCACCAAACTACTGGTCCCACACTCAAAAACTTCACATCACTTTGTTTATTGGATGATTCTGCAAAATAAAGCGAATTGGCACACCCTTCGTTTCCCAGCTAGTTTTCGCGCTACATGGCTACAAAGGTTAAACCTTTCTTGTTTAACTCCTCCTACATTTTTTATGCAATCCGCGCAAAACTCCACATATAACAGCGTAATGGACAAATAAAAAAAGTGAACGCGCCGGATTTTTGAATTTTGACTTTTTCGAAAAGTAACGCTAAAATAAGTGATTGTTAGCTAGCTAGCTCTAAATGTAATTGCTGATTATTCTAAAACCATAACAGATTTTGACATGTCCTTCATAACCCATAGTCCAAATAAGATTTTGCACATGTGACCAGCGTTTGAGGATCGTCCATCACTAGGGGGCGCTGTGATGTCAAGAAATCTACTACGCAAGAATGGCTGATCGGATTTTTACAAAACCTTCTTCATCCCCTTCCAGTTATACCCCTGAACTCAGGTATTAAATATGGTAATTATTAAAACAAGTGGGCGGGGCCTATTTCCAAAAGTGTTAAAAAACCTGGAGAATAATAAAAACAATAAAGTAAAGAATAAAAAATGCTTTAAAATCAATTTTTTGATCTCAGATTTTCAGGATGTATTCTGTGAATAAGGTGTAACAATTCTCTCACTGCATGTATTGTTTTTTTTTGAAGTGCTACACTCTGAATTTTTAAAAGTTTGTAAAATGGAGAAATCAATGTATTTTCCACAAATATTGTTCAACCCCCCAAAATATGGCCTCTATTTGTAAAGCACATGCAGAATAAACATGGATTTCAGTTTGGTAAAAATCCAGGCGAGTTTGACCAATTTACAAGACTTTGAAAATAAATGGTACAAGACTATAAAGTTTAATATTTTATTTCTCTGAATCCATTTTTTTAATGACCATAAAAAAAATCCTGTGGTTAGATAAAGCACTCTTTGAGATCCATGAATATTTTCAGAATTTTAGAGCCAACCGTTGATTATTAACGAATTTATGAAGTTTGTGATCAGTTCACAGCTTTCATCATCCAGAGCTCTGACTGCAGAGCTTTGAACAGGGCGGCCATTTTGCCCATATTTGGGCACATCACAGGAAGTGACGTCAAAGCAGCCATCTTAGGTCAGACCAAGCTGCCATCTTAGGTCAGACCATAGAGAACACAGACATGAATACGTAGACGCCGCGTCCTCGGTTGAGAGGCGTGCCGACAGAGCGGCCATCTTAGGTCAGACCAAGCTGCAGTCAGACAGAATACAAGTCATTACAGGAAAATGTACTTTATGTTTTCAGACACTCTGAATCCGGTGAATTCTCACCCGATTTCCAGATAAATCAACTGACTGAAAACGTCACCCCTTTAAGGGCTACATGGGACCAATTGATTGAATTAAATTATTGTCTAACTTAATAAATAATTTCGATTTTGTATTGAAAGTAAGCAAACTTCCAGAGCTACGTCCCAGGAAGCCCGACTTTTACTCTGCTTAAGGGTGCGCAAATAAAAGGACACTAGGAACCACATCCTGGGGAATTACCTTCCATAAGTAAGATTTTATGATAGATCATCCTCATGCTTTACAGTTACAGTTTTCCGGCATAAACACAATATGTGCTAATGGGTACAGCGATGGAAGTAGAGAAAAGTACATTAAACACCAAAAACAAACAAAATGGTCCTAAATTACTGGATAGACATGATTTGTGGGGAGTGGGGGGGGAAGCCCGTGCTGAGGGTGATTAGGTTTTTTGTTGATTTCTTTTTGTTGATAATTGCTGTTGTCTATAGATCGGTGTCTGTGTATATAGCTTAAATATATATATATATATATATATATATATATATATATATATATATATATATATATATATATATATATATATATATATATATATATATATATATGCTTGTCGGGACTTTGATGCAATCAACTGGTTTCCTTATATAGGACATTTTATTCAATCTGTATAATCTGACCCAATCTGTATAATATGATTGAACTTGATTTTGTAAAGTGCCTTGAGATGACATGTTTCATGATTTGGCGCTATATAAATAAATAAATTGAATATATATATAATATTGGAAGAATTTTAGAGCAAACTGTTGATTTTTAAATAATTTATTTATGAATTTAAAGAGAATAACATTTCCGAAATGTGCCCAAGTAGGGATTTAAAATTTCCAGTAGATGGCAGTATTTGATTATATATGGATTTTTTACACACACACACACTTATATACATAAGCTTTACATTGAATGTAGCTAGTTGCGGAGCCAGAGGGGTGGCAGGGGTGGCATTTGCCACCCCCAACAGAGCCCTTGCCACCCCCTACTGCCACCCCACTGGAAATGGTAATTTTAACATATAATACTTATGAGATCGGCAAAGATTTGCCAGGAAAACTGTAATTTCCGACTGTCCCTGAAGGCAGCCATGCAGTAGCAGCCTACATGCTGCGCACTGACGCTGTTCATTGGTTAAGCTGACATGTGGTTCCTGCTTGATCCAAAACACACCCGCGGCTTTAGAGTACACCGTTGAGGAGTTTTGCAGGTATTTACAACATTTTACAGCTCAGCGGTAACCGCTGTGTTACCTTCCTAATGAGAGGCGGCACTTGTCATACATTTCTAAAAAGAAAAAAAAAATGGTTGTGCACCGCTCCGTCCGTAGTGCCTCGTTTATTATATTAGCCATGCTAGTGCTGATAGATCGTGTTTTAGACAGATTCTTTTAACATATGTTTCAGTGCACATGCTGCCCTGTAATGTTTTATTAATTTGGCCAGGATATATCTCCCAGCTCTTGCTTGAAATGTGTGTGGTAAGAATATGTGAAAAACCATTGTTAAGTTTATAATGACTGAAATGTAAATAGGCTATGTCATATGAAAGCTTTGAATTATAACCTAACTAGTTATATTAATTAATTTAATTAATCTATTTTTAATTTAGTATTATTTTAGCTAGCTACAGAAAACTAAAAACTATTGTTTAAATAATATTTAAAATAGTGTTGTCTTTGCCATACAGTCATGGAGTCTAAATACCAGGCTGCCTTATTTTGTGTAGAGCCCAAATGAAGAGAAAAGAGAATATCTCACAGTTCTTCTTAAAGAGGCAAAAACCAGGGCCAGACCAGGACCAGACAGAACCCTGCAGCAGTGACCAACCTGGAGAAGCCAGCCAGGAGACACCAGGCCCAAGTGTATCACCAGCAGGTTAGAGGCTGTGACAGAGAGTTATTAAGTAGTAAAATCCAATAAGCCTAATTGTAAAGGTTAGCATGATGCTTTTTGCATTTTTTATTGTGTCTGTTTATGAACACAATTGAAACAAGTGGGCAGGGCCTATTTGCAAAAGTGTGAGAGTAGGGAGTAGCAAGATGGCGGCCAGTCACTAGGGGAGGTCACTGGCCGCCATCTTGCTACTCCGTTCTCACACAGAACCCCATAGCATTTGGTTGCAACAACAAGCAGTTTGGCTGTGTGAAAACGTTTCACAGGTAACTTTAAAGTCAGTGGTTGTTATACTTACTATACAAATTACTTTTGTTTTGGTAACACTTTATTTGTGCCTAAGATTTACATGATACTGTCATAAACAGAGGCTGCACAGTGAAGCAGTGAGAAGTGTTGTTGCCTTCTGGGTTCAATCACCTGGGTCTTTCAAATCCTCCCGGGTCTTTCAAATCCTCCCGGGTCTTTCAAATCCTCCTGGGTCTTTCAAATCCTCCCGGGTCTTTCAAATCCTCCCGGGTCTTTCAAATCCTCCCGGGTCTTTCAAATCCTCTGGGTCTTTCTGCATGGAGTTTGAATGTTCTACCTGTGCATGCGTAGGTTCACTCCGGGTACGCCGGCTTCCTCCCACAGTTCAAAAACATGACTGTTAGTTTAATTGGCTTCTCTAAATTGTCCTTAGGTGTGAGTGTGTGCAAGAATGGTTGTTTGTCCTGTCTGTCTCTGTGTTGCCCTGTGACAGATTGCCGACCTGTCCAGGGTGTAACCCGCCTCTCGCTCAGTGAACGCTGTGTGTATATATATATATATATATATATATTATATATATATATATATATATATAAGGACACAACCAACGTTAACACCGTATGGTGGTGGCTGTCTATGCCATACTGTGTTTCTCCGATGTGCTCTCTGAGCACAAACACATCCTCTGACCCTATCCTCTTCCTTACAATGTACACGACCTCTAGCACTTTGATGGGCTGTGATCGTCTGGTACATGAGGTCTGACGAATGACCCACTCTGCTGCCCTGACTACCATCACTGTGCCTTGTGATGGAATCACCAGACCTCCATTGTTTTTTAACTTCAGCAGGTGGTAGCTCTGGTCCTTGATGGCAGATGCAGCATCTATTACCAAGCTGGCACGGCAGACATCACAGGACAGCTTTTTCAGAGCCTGTCGCACAACAAATCCTGAAATAAGAGTTGGTATATTAAAATAATTTATAATAACCATGGGGAAATTAAGGGAACATTTATCTTTTTGGACCATTGTGAGATTGATTTCCCTCAAATTTACACCAAAGATTAATTGTCATACAATCGTTATTGGTGTCAGTAAAACCTATATAATTGACCAGTGGTCTCTTGATAACTTGCGCAAGTAGCCGTGATGCACAACTATGCTGCATGATTAAGTCATTTTTCGACAAGAAAATCTGCAATTTCGACATGTTCAAGCATCAAGAATTATAGCCACGTTCATAATGTTTGTAAGAAACCAAACTGTTTGTAAAACCGTCAAGAATTCAATGAGATAAGAGTATTTGTGTTCGTGCTGATCACTCACCTTACATTAGGTACCACAGAGCACGCCAGAAAGCTTGTCTGAGGCAAGATGGCCGCCGGTGATGACGTTTGAGACTCCGCCGTAAGACATCTAGCCTTTATTATGGATATCTATGGTCAGAATGCTCTCTATGGTACTTGTGTAGAGGGTTGTGAGGATGGGCGGGGGCAGTTGGGCTCTCCTCATCCTCCGCAGGAAGTACAAGCGCTTCTGTAACCTCCTCACCAGATGTGGTGTTTACAGACCAGGTGAGGTTGTCCCCGAGGAATTTGGTGCTGCTAACCACCTCCACAGCTGAGCTGTTGATGAGTTTGTGTCAACTGCGAACTTCATGATGTGATTGGGGGTGAACCTGGGGGTGCAGTCGTGTGTCATCAGAGTAAACAGCAGGGGGCTGCGGACACAGCCCTGAGGGGAGCCCGTGCTGAGGGTGATGACATCAGAGGTGGTCTGTCAGACCCGGACCGACAGTGGTCAGGAGTTGAGGAAGTGATGAGGGGTGTGCTGAAGCCCAGATGTTCCAGTTTTTCAACCAGATGCTGTGGGATGAGGGTGTTGAACGCTGTATTCCAGGAACATGCTCAAAGGGGGCGGAGCGTAGACGGGCTTGGAACCCGTTAATAACTGCTTGCAGTTCTAGTTTATTATTAGGGTTCCAAGCCCGCAGCGCAGGCGAACGGCTATGCCGTTCGTCTGCTCTGTGAGCAGAGAACCCTATTGTTTTTCGTGTGTTTTTAAATTATTTATTATTATTATTATTATTATTATTACGGGTAATTATTATTCTCCGCTAAAACGCGTTGGGCGGCCCATGCGGATTTGTAACGAACCTATTGAATCAGGTATCCAAGTACAGAATGTGCACCGCTACTCAAACCCAGAAATTCAGACCCCTCAACAACTAGGGGGCGCTATAACAAAGGACAATGCGTTTTGGCCTATTACCACCAAACTACTGGTCCCACACTCAAAAACTTCACATCACTTTGTTTATTGGATGATTCTGCAAAATAAAGGGAATTGGCACACCCTTCGTTTCCCAGCTAGTTTTCGCGCTACATGGCTACAAAGGTTAAACCTTTCTTGTTAAACTCCTCCTACATTTTTTATGCAATCCGCGCAAAACTCCATATATAACCGCGTAATGGACAAATAAAAAAAGTTAACGCGCCAGATTTTTGAATTTTGACTTTTTCGAAAAGTAACGCTAAAATAAGTGATTGTTAGCTAGCTAGCTCTAAATGTAATTGCTGATTATTCTAAAACCATAACAGATTTTGACATGTCCTTTAAAACCCATAGTCCAAATAAGATTTTGCACATGTGACCCGCGTTTGAGGATCGTCCATCACTAGGGGGCGCTGTGATGTCAAGAAATCTACTACGCAAGAATGGCTGATCGGATTTTTACAAAACCTTCTTCATCCCCTTCCAGTCATACCCCTGAACTCAGGTATTAAATATGGTAATGATTAAAACAAGTGGGCGGGGCCTATTTCCAAAAGTGTTAAAAAACCTGGAGAATAATAAAAGCAATAAAGTAAAGAATAAAAAATGCTTTAAAATCAATTTTTTGATCCCAGATTTTCAGGATGTATTCAGTGAATAAGGTGTAACAATACTCTCACTGCATGTATTGTTTCTTTTTGAAGTGCTACACTCTGAATTTTTAAAAGTTTGTAAAATGGAGAAATCAATGTATTTTCCACAAATATTGTTCAACCCCCCAAAATATGGCCTCTATTTGTAAAGCACATGCAGAATAAACATGGATTTCAGTTTGGTAAAAATCCAGGCGAGTTTGACCAATTTACAAGACTTTGAAAATAAATGGTACAAGACTATAAAGTTTAATATTTTATTTCTCTGAATCCATTTTTTTAATGACCATAGAAAAAATCCTGTGGTTAGATAAAGCACTCTTTGAGATCAATGAATATTTTCAGAATTTTAGAGCAAACCGTTGATTATTAACGAATTTATGAAGTTTGTGATCAGTTCACAGCTCTCATCATCCAGAGGTCTGACTGCAGAGCTTTGAACAGGGCGGCCATTTTGCCCATATTTGGGCACATCACAGGAAGTGACGTCACATCCCGTGTTTTTTCTAAGCGGAGCAGAAACTTGAAGAGGGAGGATAGCTTTTAGGGTTTTCTAAAGAACACATCATTTAAAAAATTTAATTGAATATAAAAAAGATCAAGCAGAAGACAGGAAAGTTATTTAGAAGGCAAAGAAGACAAAACGGAGAGATTTTTGTGATTCAATAGGCAGAACAACCCCTATAGCTTAGGTATGGGGAATGATTAAGAAAATGAAGGGAAATAGAGCAGAGAGAACATATCCAGTTCTAAAACATGAAGAAGGAACAGCAGTAAGAAATGAAGAAAAACTAGAAGTAATGGCAAGAACATTTGCAAAGATCCATAGTTCAGATAATTTAACAGAAACGGGAAAATTTAGGAGAGAGCAGACAAGAAGGATAAATGATTTTATTTTAGAAGGTGAAACAACTCCAGGAAATGTCATGGATGTTTATTTTTCTATGCCAGAAATGAAGAGAGCGATATTTAGATCAGGATTAACAGCACCAGGAAAAGATCAGATATGCTATATTATGTTAAAAAAACTTAGGGAAACAAGCTGAAGAAAAACTTCTAGGTTTATATAATAAGATTTGGAAAGAAGGAAGATTACCTTCTAATTAGAAGGAAGCAATTATTGTGCCAATTATTAAACCAGGAAAGGATCCAACAAACCCTTTAAGTTATAGACCAATTGTACTTACTTCATGTTTAGGAAAGATTATGGAGAGAATGATAACAGAAAGGATTACATATTATGTAGAAAGTAAAAGACTGTTTTCTTCTTGTCAAATTGGATTCAGAAAAGGAAGTACAATGGATCCAGTTGTGTGTTTGGAATCAGATATTAGAAAAGCTCAGATTAATAGGGAAGTAGTAGTAGCAATATTTTTTGATAATGAGAAAGCATATGACATGGTATGGAAGGATGGGTTGCTTATAAAATTATATAAAATGGGCATAACAGGAAGGGCTTATAATTGGATTGAAGATTTTTTGTTTAATAATTATACAGGTACAGATGGGAGTAACAAAATCTGATAAATATAAAATTGATAATGGAACTCTACAGGAAAGTATTATCAGTCCTTTATTATTCTCAACTGTAAGTAATGAACAACTGACAACAGCTTAATCGGTAAGTGTATCTGTCGCTGCTCCTGCAGTTAATTAATGAATTATTTCCACCTGTGGCCACGTCACCTGTCAGCGTGTATTCCCTCACTGCCAGTAACTTAGCTGATAAACCAAACAGGGATATCCTCATGATTTGCTATTAGCTCAGGCTAATTTAGCATGATGCACTTTTTCTTTTCTTTTTTTTTTTAACAATGGTCGGAATGTGAAACAGTGTCCCGCATTTTAATGGGTCTGATTCAGAAAAAGTGAAAAAATTCCACCTGAGCCTTTCTGTAACAAAGAAGGCAGAGCTGCATCGGCTGTCAGTCAATAAGCAGGGGACACCTGTGAAGGGAAAACCATTTCAAGTGACTATCTCTTGAAGCTCATTAAGAGAATGCCAAGAGTGTATGAAGCAGTAATCAAAGCAAAAGGTGGCTACTTTGAAGAACCTAGAATATAAGACATATTTTCAGTTGTTTCACACTTTTTTGTTAAGTATATAATTCCACATGTTTTAATTCATAGTTTTGATGCCTTTAGTGTGAATCTACAATTGTCATACTTATGAAAATTAAGAAAACTCTTTGAAGGAGAAGGTGTGTCTAAACCACCTCCTCCATTACCATCTGGTACGCTGGTGCCACCGCCAAAGACAAGAGCAGAGTGCAGCGTGTCATCCGGTCTGCAGAGAAGGTGATTGGCTGCAATTTTCCATCTCTCCAGGACCTGTAAGCCTCCAGGACTCTGAGGCGTGCAAAAAAGCACAGAAGCACACATTGATCCAGTAATCTGTTCTACATTAGATGGTAATAGCGGGTGATCTGTCTTCTCTGGATGATGTCACAGTTAACAGAACGTCAGATCAGGTGTGCCTACTATGAAGAAAAAAGAGAGAGCAAAAAGTTAAAAGATGAAATGACAACAGTCATTTCAATGTAATGCAATGCAAAACTGCATTGCATCTACTTTTTTTAGACAAATGCAAGAAAGTAATAAATACTATGACATGCTTAATTGGAAGGGAGTGGGGAGCAGATAGATGGTGCTGCTGTAGAAGGTCGTGAGGATGGGCGGGGACAGGTGGGCTCTCCTCATCCTCCGCAGTAAGTGCAAGCGCTTCTGTGCCCTCTTCTCCAGTGACATGGTGTTCACAAACCAGCTGAGGTTGTGTGTTATGTGCACCCCGAAGAATTTATTGCTGCTGACCACCTCCACAGCTGAGCTGTTAATGAGAAGTGGAGCATGGCGAGGCCATTTCTTCCTGAAGTCCATGATGATCTCCTTCGTTTTCTCTACGTTCAGGATCAGTCCTGGTCCTGGTCCTGGTCCTGGTCGTTGTCGTCTCTAATCAGGCCCACCACCGTCGTGTCGTCTGCAAACTTCACAATGTGATTGGTGGTGAACCTGGGGACACAGTCGTGTGTCATCAGGGTGAACAGCAGTGGGCTCAGGACGCAGCCCTGAGGAAAGCCCGTGCTGAGGGTGATGACATCAGAGGTTTTCTGTCCGACCCGGACCAACTGAGGGCTGTTGGTGATGACGTCTAGCAGGCAGTTGCGAAGGGGTGTCCTGAAGCCCAGATGTTTCAGTTTTTCCGCCAGATGCTGTAAGATAATGGTGTTGAACGCTGAACTGAAGTCCAGGAACATGCTCAAGGGGGCGGGGCGTGGGTGGGCTTGGAACCCGTTAATAACTGCTTGCAGTTCTAGTTATTATTATTATTATTACGGAATTAAAACGCGTTGTGCAGCCCAAGCGGATTTATAACGAACCTATTGAATCAGGTATCTAAGTACAGAATGTGTGCCTCTACTCAAACCCAGAAATTCAGACCCCTCAACAACTAGGGGGCGCTATAACAAAGGACAATGCGTTTCGGCCTGTAACCACCAAACTACTGGTCCCACACTCAAAAACTTGATAGCACTTTGTTTATTGGATGTTTCTGCATCAAAAAGGGAATTGGCACACCTTTCGTTTCCCAGCTACTTTTCGCGCTACATGGCTACAAAGGTTAAACCTTTCTTGTTAAACTCCTCCTACATTTTTTGTGCGATCTGCACAAAACTTCATATATAAGCGTGTCATGGACAAATAAAAAAAGTTAACACGGCAGATTTTTGAATTTTGACTTTTTCGAAAAGTAACGCTAAAATAAGTGATTGTTAGCTAGCTAGCTCTAAATGTAATTGCTGATTATTCTAAAACCATAACAGATTTTGACCTGTCCTTCATAACACATAGTCCAAATAAGATTTTGCACATGTGACCCGCGTTTGAGGATCGTCCATCACTAGGGGGCGCTGTGATGTCAAGAAATCTACTACGCAAGAATGGCTGATCGGATTTTTACAAAACCTTCTTCATCCCCTTCCAGTCATAACCCTTAACTCAGGAATTAAATATGGTACTGATTGAAACAAGTGGGCGGGGCCTATTTCCAAAAGTGTGAAAAAAACCTTCAAAACTTCACAAAATTACCAAAAATCCATTTTGTGGTGTAACGATGTCAGATTTTCAGGATGTATTCCTTGAATAAGGTGTAACAATTCTCTCACTGCATGTATTGAGGTTTCTGAAAGTTGCACACTCTGATTTTTTAAAAGTTTGTAAAATGGAGAAATCAATGTATTTTCCACAAATATTGTTCAATCCCAATAAAAATGGCCATTATTTGTAAAGCACATTCAGACTTAATGTGTACTTCAGTTTGGTAAAAATCCAGGCGATTTTGAACTATTTAAAAGACTTTGAAATTCACATGTGCAAGACTATAAAGGTTAATATTTTTTTTCTCTGAAACGCTTTTTTCAATGGGCGTTTAAAAAATCACACAGTTAGATAAAGCACTCTTGGACATATGTGAATATTTTCAGAATTTTAGCACAAACCGTTGATTTTTACCGATTTAATGAATTTTATGATCTGGTCACAGCTTTCACCATCCAGAGCTCTGACCATCCAGAACTGTGAACAGGGCGGCCATTTTGCCCATATATGGGCACATCACAGGATGTGACGTCACATCCCGTGATTTTCTAAGCGGAGCAGAAACTGGAAGAGGGAGGATAGCTTTTAGAGTTTTGAAAAGAACACATAATTTAAAAAAAAATATTGAATCTAAAAAAGATCAAGCAGAAGCAAGGAAAGTTATTTAGAAGGCAAAGAAGACAAAATGGAGAGATTTTTGTGATTCAATGGGCAGAACAACTCCTATAGCTAAGGTATGGGGAATGATTAAGAAAATGAAGGGAAATAGACCAGAGAGAACATATCCAGTTCTAAAACATGAAGAAGGAACAGCAGTAACAAATGAGGAAAAAGTAGAAGTAATGGCAAGAACATTTGCAAAGATCCATAGTTCAGATATGGATCAGACTTATTCCAAAAGTAACACTATGATATAATATGGATAAACAAACAAACAGACAGACAGACAGATAGATATGAAAAGGAGTAATAGCATTAATGGTTTAAAGGTCAATCTAAATGAAGAACATTCATTATATATATATATATATATATATATATATATATATATATATATATATATATATATATAAACACTTTTACTTGGGTGTGATTAATTATTTCACAGTCCTAATTTATTTATATTTACATACATACTTTTATAATATGAATATTACTGTTATAATAAAATATGAAATACTGACAAAAAAGGCTTATTGTGTGGCAACCTCTTGGTGTAGAAGCATAATCCAGGTTTCAAATTAAAGGTAACACTTTGAAGTTTCATGTAGACTATTCGGATTATATATCAGGAGTAATTACACAAAGGTTCCTATTTTTAATCCATTATAAAAGTGAAATTTATTTGATATTAAAATTGGTACAATAGTCCCCTTCACAAGTATATATAGATGTAGCATGTTGAAATCCCCACCTACACTACTGTGATGGTATACACATGGAAGACAGAGATTTAAAAAATGACCCAAAAAACATAGCTTGGCTAATGCCCTTTGAAAAGGACGGTTTAATTGAGCTTCTGTTGCATGTTGTTGCTCTGTAAGCTAAGGTTAGTTATTTTGGCAATTTGGTGCAGCCTTAACTTAAAAAACAAGGACACAACCAACGTTAACAGCGTATGGTGGTGGCTGTCTATGCCATACTGTGTTTCTCCGATGTGCTCTCTGAGCACAAACACATCCTCTGACCCTATCCTCTTCCTTACAATGTACACGACCTCTAGCACTTTGATGGGCTGTGATCGTCTGGTACATGAGGTCTGACGAATGACCCACTCTGCTGCCCTGACTACCATCACTGTGCCTTCTGATGGAATCACCAGACCTCCATTGTTTTTAAACTTCAGCAGGTGGTAGCTCTGGTCCTTGATGGCAGATGCAGCATCTGTTACCAAGCTGGCACGGCAGACATCACAGGACAGCTTTTTCAGAGCCCGTCGCACAACAAATCCTGAAATAAGAGTTGGTATATTAAAATAATTTATAATAACCATGGGGAAATTAAGGGAACATTTATCTTTTTGGACCATTGTGAGATTGATTTCCCTCAAATTTACACCAAAGATTAATTGTCATACAATCGTTATTGGTGTCAGTAAAACCTATATAATTGACCAGTGGTCTCAGGCTTGATAACTTGCGCAAGTAGCCGTGATGCACAACTATGCTGCATGATTAAGTCATTTTTCGACAAGAAAATCTGCAATTTCGACATCTTCAAGCATCAAGAATTATAGCCACGTTCATAACGTTTGTAAGAAACCAAACTGTTTGTAAATCCGTCAAGAATTCAATGAGATAAGAGTATTTGTGTTCGTGCTGATCACTCGCCTTACATTAGGTACCACAGAGCACGCCAGAAAGCTTGTCTGAGGCAAGATGGCCACCGGTGATGACGTTTGAGACTCCGCCGTAAGACATCTAGCCTTTATTATGGATATCTATGGTCAGAATGCTCTCTATGGTACTTGTGTAGAGGGTTGTGAGGATGGGCGGGGGCAGTTGGGCTCTCCTCATCCTCCGCAGGAAATACAAGCGCTTCTGTAACCTCCTCACCAGATGTGGTGTTTACAGACCAGGTTGTCCGTGATGTGCACCCCGAGGAATTTGGTGCTGCTAATCACCTCCACAGCTGAGCTGTTGATGAGTTTGTGTCAACTGCGAACTTCATGATGTGATTGGGGGTGAACCTGGGGGTGCAGTCGTGTGTCATCAGAGTAAACAGCAGGGGGCTGCGGACACAGCCCTGAGGGGAGCCCGTGCTGAGGGTGATGACATCAGAGGTGGTCTGTCAGACCCGGACCGACAGTGGTCAGGAGGTGAGGAAGTGATGAGGGGTGTGCTGAAGCCCAGATGTTCCAGTTTTTCAACCAGATGCTGTGGGATGAGGGTGTTGAACGCTGTAGTCCAGGAACATGCTCAAAGGGGGCGGAGCGTAGACGGGCTTGGAACCCGTTAATAACTGCTTGCAGTTCTAGTTTATTAGGGTTCCAAGCCCGCAGCGCAGGCGAACGGCTATGCCGTTCGTCTGCTCTGTGAGCAGAGAACCCTATTGTTTTTCTAGTGTTTTTAAATTATTTATTATTAGGGTTCCAAGCCCGCAGCGCAGGCGAACGGCTATGCCGTTCGTCTGCTCTGTGAGCAGAGAACCCTATTGTTTTTCGTGTGTTTTTAAATTATTTATTATTATTATTATTATTATTACGGAATTAAAACGCGTTGTGCAGCCCAAGCGGATTTATAACGAACCTATTGAATCAGGTATCTAAGTACAGAATGTGCGCCTCTACTGAAACCCAGAAATTCAGACCCCTCAACAACTAGGGGGCGCTATAACAAAGGACAATGCGTTTCGGCCTATAACCACCAAACTACTGGTCCCACACTCAAAAACTTCACATCACTTTGTTTATTGGATGATTCTGCAAAATAAAGGGAATTGGCACACCCTTCGTTTCCCAGCTAGTTTTCGCGCTACATGGCTACAAAGGTTAAACCTTTCTTGTTAAACTCCTCCTTCATTTTTTGTGCAATCCGCGCAAAACTCCATATATAACCGTGTAATGGACAAATAAAAAAAATTAACGCGGCGGATTTTTGAATTTTGACTTTTTCGAAAAGTAACGCTAAAATAAGTGATTGTTAGCTAGCTAGCTCTAAATGTAATTGCTGATTGTTCTAAAACCATAACAGATTTTGACATGTCCTTCATAACACATAGTTCAAATAAGATTTTGCACATGTGACCCACGTTTGAGGATTGTCCATCACTAGGGGGCGCTGTGATGTCAAGAAATCTACTACGCAAGAATGGCTGATCGGATTTTTACAAAACCTTCTTTATTGCCTTCCAGGCATACCCCTGAACTAAAGTATTAAATATGGTAATGATTGAAACAAGTGGGCGGGGCCTATTTCCAAAAGTGTGGAAAAAAACTTGAAAACTTCAAAAATTCACCTAAAATCACTTGTGTGGTGTAACAAGCTCAGATTTTCAGGATGTATTCCTTGAATAAGGTGCAACAATTCTCTCACTGTGTGTATTCCAGTTTCTGAAAGTGCCACACTCTGTTTTTTTCAAAGTTTGTAAACTGGAGAAATCAATGTATTTTCCACAAATATTGGTCAATGCCAATAAAAATGGCCTCTATCTGTAAAGCACAGCCAGAATAAACATGTGTTTCAGTTTGGTAAAAATCCAGGCGAATTAGACCAATTTACAAGAAATTTAAATTTACATGTATAGGACTATAAAGTTTAATGTTTTTTTTCTCTGAAACCGTTTCATTAATGACCATATTAAAAATCAAGGACTTAGATAAAGCCCTCTTGGACATACGTAAATATTTTCAGAATTTTAGAGCAAACCGTTGATTTATAACAAATATATGAATTTTGTGATCAGTTCGCAGCTCTCATCATCCAGAGCTCTTACTCTCCAGACAACAACATGGCGGCCATTTTGTCCATATTTGGGCACATCACAGGAAATGACGTCACATCCCATGCTTTTTCTAAGCGGAGCAGAAACTTGAAGAGGGAGAAATTGGAATTTGAAATCAGAAAAGCTCAAATTAATAAAGTATTTTAGAAGTGTTTTTTGATATTGAAAATGCATATGATATATTGTGGAAAGAAGGTTTATTAATTAAAATTATAAAGATGGGTATTACAGGTATTACAGGTAAGGGACCATTATAACTCCCCCCACCCCAACATAAAATGGTTTGACCACTAGGACAACGGCTGGCTGCAGCTCTGAATGTTCGTTTTGAAAAAGAAAAAAAAAGTTTGTTTCAGGAAAGGTGTAAACACAATGGATCCTATTTTATTATTGGAACATGAAATAAGAAAGGCACAAGTTAATAAAGAGAAGGTGATAGCTGTATTCTTTGACATTGAAAAAGCTTACGACATGATGTGGAAAGAAGGATTTTTGATAAAATTAAAGAAGATGGGAATTGGGGGTTCATTGTTTAATTGGATAAATGATTTTCTCAATAATAGATCTATACAAGTAAGAATAGGAAATCAATTATCAGAAAATCTTTATGTTGAAAATGGTATTCCTCAAGGAAGCATAGTTAGTCCATTATTTTTTTCTATTATGATTAATGATATGTTTGAGGATGTGGAAAATAAAATGGGTGTTTCTTTATTTGCTAATGATGGAGCAATTCAACCCCAAGTTTCATCGTTAAAAAAGTTCAAGAAGCCATTAATAAAATAGAAGATTGGTCTTTTAGATGGGGATTCAAGATTTCTGTAGATAAAACAAAGATTTTGTTTTTTACAAGGAAAAAAGTTTCTGAAGAATTAAAGTTACAAATTTATAAATATGATTTGGAAAGGTTAAGATTTGGAAATGACTTAGATAAAGCCCTCTTGGACATACGTAAATATTTTCAGAATTTTAGAGCAAACCGTTGATTTATAACAAATTTATGAATTTTGTGATCAGTTCGCAGCTCTCATCATCCAGAGCTTTGCCATCCAGAACTGTGAACAGGGCGACAATTTTGCCCATATCTGGCCCATACCATTTTTCTAAGCGGAGCAGAAACTTGAAGAGGCAGGATAGCTTTAAGTTTTGAGAAGAACACATAATTTTAAAAATGTAATTGAATATAAAAAAGATCAAGCAGAAGCTGTGAGCAACGCTGGTGTGGTGCATTCACAGTGCATGGGAAAATTCAATACTCAAGAAGAAACATGTTTTTGTTCAATCAATTTTAAAATGATTGATATATATATATATATATATATATATATATATATATATATATATATAAAAATATATAAATATAAATATCTTTTTTTTTAATTGATTGAAGAAAATCACGTTTTTTGTTGAGTACTGAATTGTCCCATGAACTCTGAATGCACCACAGCAGAACCAAGTGTTGCTTCTTCCTGGCTGCTCAGAGCTAGCGTGTTTTTCAGGCACAAGATGTGGGAGTTACGTCCTGTAACTTGTTAAGCAAGACAACAAAGTTTTTTGTTGAAGCATAATCCTGGTGAGTGCTTTTTTTAGATGTAAAACCAGTCAGGATATGATTTTGTAGAAAATATGATTTTGTTTGCTGCTTTGTTTTCACAGTGGAAACAGGAGAGCAGAAAGAGCACATGTGGGCCTGTGATGCTCACTTATCTGAGGCAGAGTCTGACACTTGGTTGTGTGTCATTTTTGTACAGTTTATCAATGTTCACGGTTAGACTCTGAGCTGAGGAAATCCTCAGGATTGAGTGAAGGTGATTAACAGTAAGACAGCTCATGTGTGATGTTTTGATTAGCTTTATTAAAGAGAAAAGTTGGTTTTCTCCCTTTAACAATCCAACACACCTGAAATCGGTTGTCTAAGAGGCGGAGCGCGCTGATTGCGCTCCGCAATTACTGCACGCAGTTGTCAGCAGAGGCCATCTGCCCCTCTGCCCGCGCCTGATAAGACATAGTATTAATGACACATCCACAGATGTGCAAATTTCTTTAAAAGGCAGTGTCAAAATTTACACACAAAAAAGTTTGAAGTGCAGTTGTCTTGTAACCCTTGTTTTAAAGTTTGCTTCTTCTTAAGGTTATCTTAAGTATTTTGCAACTATTGTTGTTTAGATTTGATACATATTAATTTGCAGGATAATTTAAAGCAGTGTATGGTGTGCAATTATAAGATATGAAATGGTTAAGTTTTTTTTTAGATTTTGTAAATTGAACTTGATTTGTTTTCCTTGCAATTCCACTTAAACACGAAAATACAAAAAAGGTACAGTATGCTGCTCGTGTGTTTTATTAAATATCTTTTTTGATAGTCTAGTCATTTAGATAACTTTTTACATAGCACTACAACAATTGACATACAGAAATAATTTAACTTAGTCAGCAACACAAAATGTGCCTTGATAATTAGCCAAAACACAACAGTTGTGCCAGATTTGATTGACAGTTCCTATTAAAGTGAGAGGCACCAGAGAATCCCAGATATGGTAACACGTTACTCTAGCAATTGCTCGCTCTACAATGATCCGCAGGCGAGCAATGGTCTGGGTCTCCTCTGTCTCTTTCTTGCTGAACTGGCCAGGATGCCTGAATGGTGGAATGATGAGTTTGGCTCCAACTTCTTGAAGGAGGTCTTGAATGAGGAATCCTTTATCTGCCAAGACTTCATCTCCAAGCACAAGCAGAGGAAGGATTCCTCTGACCTTTGTTATTTCTTTGTCTGAGATGCAGCTTTTGTACAATGCTAAGATAAATGTCACCAACCCACAGGGAGCAACTCTGATCAGCCCTTTCAGAGTGGTGTGGTTCTTGTAGGCTGAGAACGTTTCAGACTGTAAGGTGAGGGATGAGAGGGTCTCCAGAGCAACATCTGTGCAGTCCAACATGACACGGACATTTGGAGAGAACTTCAGAAATCTGAGAGAGAACTTCAAAAATACACACCTGTACACACAGTGTACAGGTGTGTATTTTTAAAAAAACATTTGTATGTGCAGAATTGATTGTGCAGAGGGCAATTTGTGCAAGAATACAGCTTGTAAATTACAGTCAATTTAAATTAAAGTATAAGGTGCAGCAGTGATTTTAAATTAAACAATTGAAGTGTGAACAATGCATGAGAAAGTCAGTGTCCAGGTAAGTATTTTTAAAACCATTTGTATGTACTGAATTGATTGTGCAAAGGGCATTTGTGCGAGAATGCATTTAGAAACAGAGTTTGACAGCATTTGTAATGCTAGTTGGAGATGCAATGATGCAAAATGAGCAAATATGCGAATGTTGTGCAGAGTTTATGGGTTATAATTATAGATAGCAGTGACATGCAGTCAGGGGAGGCAATCATGGAAAGAAATAAAATATAGAATAATGATAACATAATATATATTGTGATTCACTAATAGTTGTTTTTTTATCAAATTTCCTTATTTTTTTGATCATATTTTCTTTAAAATCGCAGACTTTTCGCTATTTTTCATGTAAATCCTTGGTGGCGCTTCATAGCGAAGCCGGTGAGGCCGCAGCGATCTTGGCCTCCCCTGGGATTGCGCAATCCCATGTTAACTGCGCTGACTTCCATTCCGTGAATGCATCTTCCTGTCTCTAGATCATAAATTCAATTGTTCAAACACTTATGAACTGATTTTCCACAATTTAATATATGTGGATTACGAATTGTGTTTTGGTCATTAAACTGTGTGTTTTCGTGTGCTGCTGGGCAATCATAAAAGCCAAAGAGCTGGTTGTAGGTGAGGCCGGCAGTTCCTTGGCCTCTAGGCAGGGGGCGCTCAAGGGGCACCGCTCTGATCCCCAAATAGTAGAGTCAAAGTAAGTTATGGATGTGTTATTGGTGAGTTTTGCTAAACAAGTAAAGCACTAAAAAGACTCTAAACATACAGCCGGAACAGGACTGATCAAGGAAGGCTTTCCTCCCTGGCAGTGAGCTCAACTGAGACTGAGAGACTTTTAAAACTGAAGAAGATAAAAAGAACTTTTACCGGAAAGTGACCGATATTTTTGTTCAGAAAGAGCGCAGCTGGACTTCATTTCTAAGTAGAGGTAAGACAGCGATAATTATTCATGTTTTGTTTTTGTAACGAAATGTGCGTAATGTAGGTTATAGTTTTTGAATGTTACAAATGTAGAAATCCATCATAACTCATAAACTGCTACCAATCAAATGACAAATAATTTAGTTTTATTTATTTTTTTAACAAATAATCAATATTTTTTCCATGTCTCTTGGTTAATTGATTTGGCTCAACCAGTCTCCTTCAGCACTTTGCAATGAGTCTACTCTGTAGAGTGTATATATTTGTAAATCTGACTGACGTCAGTGCTTCACCAGCTATGAACCCTACCGCACGTCACTGATAGATAGATATATCTATCAACATCTGCATACTTTGATTCAAATGAAATGATTTTAGTCTTATTTAACACTACAAGCTACAAGGATAAGAAGAGAATATCTTGGTTGAACTTAGAATAAAAAGGTATAAGTTACGGGAAACATGTAATTCATATATTATGAGTTGTGATGAAAAGGAGTAATAGCATTAATGGTTTAAAGGGTCACTGTAAATGAAGAACATTATTTATATATATATATATATATATATATATATATATATATATATATATATATATATATATATATATGGGGAACAGTTCATGGTGGGGGTTTGAGGGTCTCTGTTGATGCTATGGGCTGGGGACATGCAGCGCTGGGATGAAATGTCCTTAATGGAGGGAAGAGGAGCCCCTATGATCCCTTCTGCTGTCCCCACCACTCTCCTCATTTTCCACCAGTCGGAGGTGCTGCCGCCTCCACACCACACAGAGAGACAGCTGGTCAGAATGCTCTCTATGGTACTTCTGTAGAAGGTTGTGAGAATGTGCGGGGACAGGTGGGCTCTCCTCATCCTCTGCAGGAAGTACAAGCGCTTCTGTGCCCTCTTCACCAGTGACAAGTGTGTTCACAGACCAGGTGAGGTTGTGCGTCATGTGCACCCCGAGGAATTTGGTGCTGCTGACCACCTCCACAGCTGAGCTGTTGATGAGCAGTGGAGCGTGGTGAGGCCGGTTCTTCCTGAAGTCCACGATGATCTCCTTCGTTTTCTCCACGTTCAGATCAGTCCTGGTCCTGGTCGTTGTCGTCTCTAATCAGGCCACCACCGTCGTGTCGTCTGCAAACTTCACGATGTGATTGGTGATGAACCTGGGGACGCGTGTGTCATCAGGGTGAACAGCAGGGGGCTAAGGACACAGCCCTGAGGGGAGCCCGTGCTGAGGGTGATGACATCAGAGGTGTTCTGTCCGACCCGGACCAAATGAGGTCAGGAGGTGAGGAAGTCTAGCAGGCAGTTGCGAAGGGGTGTGCTGAAGCCCAGATGTTTCAGTGTTTCCGCCAGATGCTGTAGGATAATGGTGTTGAACGCTTAACTGAAGTCCAGGAACATGCTCAAGGGGGCGGTGCGTGGGTGGGCTTGGAACCCGTTAATAACTGCTTGCAGTTCTAGTTATTATTATTATTAGGGTTCCAAGCCCGCAGCGCAGGCGAACGGCTATGCCGTTCGTCTGCTCTGTGAGCAGAGAACCCTATTGTTTTTCGTGTGTTTTTAAATTATTTATTATTATTATTATTATTACGGAATTAAAACGCGTTGTGCAGCCCAAGCGGATTTATAACGAACCTATTGAATCAGGTATCTAAGTACAGAATGTGTGCCTCTACTCAAACCCAGAAATTCAGACCCCTCAACAACTAGGGGGCGCTATAACAAAGGACAATGCGTTTCGGCCTGTAACCACCAAACTACTGGTCCCACACTCAAAAACTTGATAGCACTTTGTTTATTGGATGTTTCTGCATCAAAAAGGGAATTGGCACACCTTTCGTTTCCCAGCTACTTTTCGCGCTACATGGCTACAAAGGTTAAACCTTTCTTGTTAAACTCCTCCTACATTTTTTGTGCGATCTGCACAAAACTTCATATATAAGCGTGTCATGGACAAATAAAAAAAGTTAACACGGCAGATTTTTGAATTTTGACTTTTTTGAAAAGTAACGCTAAAATAAGTGATTGTTAGCTAGCTAACTCTAAATGTAATTGCTGATTATTCTAAAACCATAACAGATTTTGACCTGTCCTTCATAACACATAGTCCAAATAAGATTTTGCACATGTGACCCGCGTTTGAGGATCGTCCATCACTAGGGGGCGCTGTGATGTCAAGAAATCTACTACGCAAGAATGGCTGATCGGATTTTTACAAAACCTTCTTCATCCCCTTCCAGTCATAACCCTTAACTCAGGATTTTAATATGGTACTGATTGAAACAAGTGGGCGGGGCCTATTTCCAAAAGTGTGAAAAAAACCTTCAAAACTTCACAAAATTACCAAAAATCCATTTTGTGGTGTAACGATCTCAGATTTTCAGGATGTATTCCTTGAATAAGGTGTAACAATTCTCTCACTGCATGTATTGAGGTTTCTGAAAGTTGCACACTCTGATTTTTTAAAAGTTTGTAAAATGGAGAAATCAATGTATTTTCCACAAATATTGTTCAATCCCAATAAAAATGGCCACTATTTGTAAAGCACATTCAGACTTAATGTGTACTTCAGTTTGGTAAAAATCCAGGCGATTTTGAACTATTTAAAAGACTTTGAAATTCACATGTGCAAGACTATAAAGGTTAATATTTTTTTTCTCTGAAACGCTTTTTTCAATGGGCGTTTAAAAAATCACATAGTTAGATAAAGCACTCTTGGACATATGTGAATATTTTCAGAATTTTAGCGCAAACCGTTGATTTTTACCGATTTAATGAATTTTATGATCTGGTCACAGCTTTCACCATCCAGAGCTCTGACCATCCAGAACTGTGAACAGGGCGGCCATTTTGCCCATATATGGGCACATCACAGGATGTGACGTCACATCCCGTGATTTTCTAAGCGGAGCAGAAACTGGAAGAGGGAGGATAGCTTTTAGAGTTTTGAAAAGAACACATAATTTAAAAAAAAATATTGAATGTAAAAAAGATCAAGCAGAAGCAAGGAAAGTTATTTAGAAGGCAAAGAAGACAAAATGGAGAGATTTTTGTGATTCAATGGGCAGAACAACTCCTATAGCTAAGGTATGGGGAATGATTAAGAAAATGAAGGGAAATAGACCAGAGAGAACATATCCAGTTCTAAAACATGAAGAAGGAACAGCAGTAACAAATGAGGAAAAAGTAGAAGTAATGGCAAGAACATTTGCAAAGATCCATAGTTCAGATATGGATCAGACTTATTCCAAAAGTAACACTATGATATAATATGGATAAATAGACAGATAGATAGATAGATAGATAGATAGATAGATAGATAGATAGACAGACAGACAGACAGACAGACAGACAGACAGACAGACAGACAGACAGACAGACAGACAGACAGACAGACAGACAGACAGACAGACAGACAGACAGACAGACAGACAGACAGACAGACAGACAGACAGACAGACAGACAGACAGACAGACAGATAGATAGATAGATAGATAGATAGATATGAAAAGGAGTAATAGCATTAATGGTTTAAAGGTCAATCTAAATGAAGAACATTCATTATATATATATATATATATAAACACTTTTATTTGGGTGTGATTAATTATTTCACAGTCCTAATTTATTTATATTTACATACATACTTTTATAATATGAATATTACTGTTATAATAAAATATGAAATACTGACAAAAAAGGCTTATTGTGTGGCAACCTCTTGGTGTAGAAGCATAATCCAGGTTTCAAATTAAAGGTAACACTTTGACGTTTCATGTAGACTATTCTGATTATATATCAGGAGTAATTACACAAAGGTTCCTATTTTTAATCCATTATAAAAGTGAAATTTATTTGCTATTAAAATTGGTACAATAGTCCCCTTCACAAGTATATATAGATGTAGCATGTTGAAATCCCCACCTACACTACTGTGATGGTATACACATGGAAGACAGAGATTTAAAAAAATGAACCAAAAAACATAGCTTGGCTAATGCCCTTTGAAAAGGACGGTTTTATTGAGCTTCTGTTGCATGTTGTTGCTCTGTAAGCTAAGGTTAGTTATTTTGGCAATTGGGTGCAGCCTTAACTTAAAAAACAAGGACACAACCAACGTTAACAGTGTATGGTGGTGGCTGTCTATGCCATACTGTGTTTCTCCGATGTGCTCTCTGAGCACAAACACATCCTCTGACCCTATCCTCTTCCTTACAATGTACACACGACCTCTAGCACTTTGATGGGCTGTGATCGTCTGGTACATGAGTTCTGACGAATGACCCACTCTGCTGCCCTGACTACCATCACTGTGCCTTCTGATGGAATCACCAGACCTCCATTGTTTTTTAACTTCAGCAGGTGGTAGCTCTGGTCCTTGATGGCAGATGCAGCATCTGTTACCAAGCTGGCACGGCAGACATCACAGGACAGCTTTTTCAGAGCCCGTCGCACAACAAATCCTGAAATAAGAGTTGGTATATTAAAATAATTTATAATAACCATGGGGAAATTAAGGGAACATTTATCTTTTTGGACCATTGTGAGATTTATTTCCCTCAAATTTACACCAAAGATGAATTGTCATACAATCGTTATTGGTGTCAGTAAAACCTATATAATTGACCAGTGGTCTCAGGCTTGATAACTTGCGCAAGTAGCCGTGATGCACAACTATGCTGCATGATTAAGTCATTTTTCGACAAGAAAATCTGCAATTTCGACATGTTCAAGCATCAAGAATAATAGCCACGTTCATAACGTTTGTAAGAAACCAAACTGTTTGTAAATCCGTCAAGAATTCAATGAGATAAGAGTATTTGTGTTCGTGCTGATCACTCACCTTACATTAGGTACCACAGAGCATGCCAGAAAACTTGTCTGAGGCAAGATGGCCGCCGGTGATGACATTTGAGACTCCGCCGTAAGACATCTAGCCTTTATTATGGATATCTATGGTCAGAGTGCTCTCTATGGTACTTGTGTAGAGGGTTGTGAGGATGGGCGGGGGCAGTTGGGCTCTCCTCATCCTCCGCAGGAAGTACAAGCGCTTCTAAGCCCTCCTCACCAGATGTGGTGTTTACAGACCAGGTGAGGTTGTCCGTGATGTGCACCCCGAGGAATTTGGTGCTGCTAACCACCTCCACAGCTGAGCTGTTGATGAGTTTGTGTCAACTGCGAACTTCATGATGTGATTGGGGGTGAACCTGGGGGTGCAGTCGTGTGTCATCAGAGTAAACAGCAGGGGGCTGCGGACACAACCCTGAGGGGAGCCCGTGCTGAGGGTGATGACATCAGAGGTGGTCTGTCAGACCCGGACCGACAGTGGTCAGGAGGTGAGGAAGTGATGAGGGGTGTGCTGAAGCCCAGATGTTCCAGTTTTTCAACCAGATGCTGTGGGATGAGGGTGTTGAACGCTGTAGTCCAGGAACATGCTCAAAGGGGGCGGAGCGTAGACGGGCTTGGAACCCGTTAATAACTGCTTGCAGTTCTAGTTATTAGGGTTCCAAGCCCGCAGCGCAGGCGAACGGCTATGCCGTTCGTCTGCTCTGTGAGCAGAGAACCCTATTGTTTTTCGTGTGTTTTTAAATTATTTATTATTATTATTATTATTATTACGGAATTAAAACGCGTTGTGCAGCCCAAGCGGATTTATAACGAACCTATTGAATCAGGTATCTAAGTACAGAATGTGTGCCTCTACTCAAACCCAGAAATTCAGACCCCTCAACAACTAGGGGGCGCTATAACAAAGGACAATGCGTTTCGGCCTGTAACCACCAAACTACTGGTCCCACACTCAAAAACTTGATAGCACTTTGTTTATTGGATGTTTCTGCATCAAAAAGGGAATTGGCACACCTTTCGTTTCCCAGCTACTTTTCGCGCTACATGGCTACAAAGGTTAAACCTTTCTTGTTAAACTCCTCCTACATTGTTTGTGCGATCTGCACAAAACTTCATATATAAGCGTGTCATGGACAAATAAAAAAAGTTAACACGGCAGATTTTTGAATTTTGACTTTTTCGAAAAGTAACGCTAAAATAAGTGATTGTTAGCTAGCTAGCTCTAAATGTAATTGCTGATTATTCTAAAACCATAACAGATTTTGACCTGTCCTTCATAACACATAGTCCAAATAAGATTTTGCACATGTGACCCGCGTTTGAGGATCGTCCATCACTAGGGGGCGCTGTGATGTCAAGAAATCTACTACGCAAGAATGGCTGATCGGATTTTTACAAAACCTTCTTCATCCCCTTCCAGTCATAACCCTTAACTCAGGAATTAAATATGGTACTGATTGAAACAAGTGGGCGGGGCCTATTTCCAAAAGTGTGAAAAAAACCTTCAAAACTTCACAAAATTACCAAAAATCCATTTTGTGGTGTAACGATGTCAGATTTTCAGGATGTATTCCTTGAATAAGGTGTAACAATTCTCTCACTGCATGTATTGAGGTTTCTGAAAGTTGCACACTCTGATTTTTTAAAAGTTTGTAAAATGGAGAAATCAATGTATTTTCCACAAATATTGTTCAATCCCAATAAAAATGGCCACTATTTGTAAAGCACATTCAGACTTAATGTGTACTTCAGTTTGGTAAAAATCCAGGCGATTTTGAACTATTTAAAAGACTTTGAAATTCACATGTGCAAGACTATAAAGGTTAATATTTTTTTTCTCTGAAACGCTTTTTTCAATGGGCGTTTAAAAAATCACACAGTTAGATAAAGCACTCTTGGACATATGTGAATATTTTCGGAATTTTAGCGCAAACCGTTGATTTTTACCGATTTAATGAATTTTATGATCTGGTCACAGCTTTCACCATCCAGAGCTCTGACCATCCAGAACTGTGAACAGGGCGGCCATTTTGCCCATATATGGGCACATCACAGGATGTGACGTCACATCCCGTGATTTTCTAAGCGGAGCAGAAACTGGAAGAGGGAGGATAGCTTTTAGAGTTTTGAAAAGAACACATAATTTAAAAAAAAATATTGAATCTAAAAAAGATCAAGCAGAAGCAAGGAAAGTTATTTAGAAGGCAAAGAAGACAAAATGGAGAGATTTTTGTGATTCAATGGGCAGAACAACTCCTATAGCTAAGGTATGGGGAATGATTAAGAAAATGAAGGGAAATAGACCAGAGAGAACATATCCAGTTCTAAAACATGAAGAAGGAACAGCAGTAACAAATGAGGAAAAAGTAGAAGTAATGGCAAGAACATTTGCAAAGATCCATAGTTCAGATATGGATCAGACTTATTCCAAAAGTAACACTATGATATAATATGGATAGATAGATAGATAGATAGATAGATAGATAGATAGATAGATAGATAGATAGATAGATAGATAGATATGAAAAGGAGTAATAGCATTAATGGTTTAAAGGTCAATCTAAATGAAGAACATTCATTATATATATATATAAACACTTTTATTTGGGTGTGATTAATTATTTCACAGTCCTAATTTATTTATATTTACATACATACTTTTATAATATGAATATTACTGTTATAATAAAATATGAAGTACTGACAAAAAAGGCTTATTGTGTGGCAACCTCTTGGTGTAGAAGCATAATCCAGGTTTCAAATTAAAGGTAACACTTTGAAGTTTCATGTAGACTATTCGGATTATATATCAGGAGTAATTACACAAAGGTTCCTATTTCTAATCCATTATAAAAGTGAAATTTATTTGCTATTAAAATTGGTACAATAGTCCCCTTCACAAGTATATATAGATGTAGCATGTTGAAATCCCCACCTACACTACTGTGATGGTATACACATGGAAGACAGAGATTTAAAAAATGACCCAAAAAACATAGCTTGGCTAATGCCCTTTGAAAAGGACGGTTTTATTGAGCTTCTGTTGCATGTTGTTGCTCTGTAAGCTAAGGTTAGTTATTTTGGCAATTTGGTGCAGCCTTAACTTAAAAAACAAGGACACAACCAACGTTAACAGCATATGGTGGTGGCTGTCTATGCCATACTGTGTTTCTCCGATGTGCTCTCTGAGCACAAACACATCCTCTGACCCTATCCTCTTCCTTACAATGTACACGACCTCTAGCACTTTGATGGGCTGTGATCGTCTGGTACATGAGGTCTGACGAATGACCCACTCTGCTGCCCTGACTACCATCACTGTGCCTTCTGATGGAATCACCAGACCTCCATTGTTTTTTAACTTCAGCAGGTGGTAGCTCTGGTCCTTGATGGCAGATGCAGCATCTGTTACCAAGCTGGCACGGCAGACATCACAGGACAGCTTTTTCAGAGCCTGTCACACAACAAATCCTGAAATAAGAGTTGGTATATTAAAATAATGTATAATAACCATGGGGAAATTAAGGGAACATATATCTTTTTGGACCATTGTGAGATTGATTTCCCTCAAATTTACACCAAAGATTAATTGTCATACAATCGTTATTGGTGTCAGTAAAACCTATATAATTGACCAGTGGTCTCAGCCTTGATAACTTGCGCAAGTAGCCGTGATGCACAACTATGCTGCATGATTAAGTCATTTTTAGACAAGAAAATCTGCAATTTTGACATGTTCAAGCATCAAGAATTATAGCCACGTTCATGACGTTTGTAAGAAACCAAACTGTTTGTAAATCCGTCAAGAATTCAATGAGATAAGAGTATTTGTGTTCGTGCTGATCACTCACCTTATATTAGGTACCACAGAGCATGCCAGAAAGCTTGTCTGAGGCAAGATGGCCGCCGGTGATGACGTTTGAGACTCCGCCGTAAGACATCTAGCCTTAATTATGGATATCTATGGTCAGAGTGCTCTCTATGGTACTTGTGTAGAGGGTTGTGAGGATGGACGGGGGCAGTTGGGCTCTCCTCATCCTCCGCAGGAAGTACAAGCGCTTCTGAGCCCTCCTCACCAGATGTGGTGTTTACAGACCAGGTGAGGTTGTCCGTGATGTGCACCCCGAGGAATTTGGTGCTGCTAACCACCTCCACAGCTGAGCTGTTGATGAGTTTGTGTCAACTGCGAACTTCATGATGTGATTGGGGGTGAACCTGGGGGTGCAGTCGTGTGTCATCAGAGTAAACAGCAGGGGGCTGCGGACACAGCCCTGAGGGGAGCCCGTGCTGAGGGTGATGACATCAGAGGTGGTCTGTCAGACCCGGACCGACAGTGGTCAGGAGTTGAGGAAGTGATGAGGGGTGTGCTGAAGCCCAGATGTTCCAGTTTTTCAACCAGATGCTGTGGGATGAGGGTGTTGAACGCTGTAGTCCAGGAACATGCTCAAAGGGGGCGGAGCGTAGACGGGCTTGGAACCCGTTAATAACTGCTTTCAGTTCTAGTTATTATTATTATTATTATTATTATTATTACGGAATTAAAACGCGTTGTGCAGCCCAAGCGGATTTATAACGAACCTATTGAATCAGGTATCTAAGTACAGAATGTGTGCCTCTACTCAAACCCAGAAATTCAGACCCCTCAACAACTAGGGGGCGCTATAACAAAGGACAATGCGTTTCGGCCTGTAACCACCAAACTACTGGTCCCACACTCAAAAACTTGATAGCACTTTGTTTATTGGATGTTTCTGCATCAAAAAGGGAATTGGCACACCTTTCGTTTCCCAGCTACTTTTCGTGCTACATGGCTACAAAGGTTAAACCTTTCTTGTTAAACTCCTCCTACATTTTTTGTGCGATCTGCACAAAACTTCATATATAAGCGTGTCATGGACAAATAAAAAAAGTTAACACGGCAGATTTTTGAATTTTGACTTTTTCGAAAAGTAACGCTAAAATAAGTGATTGTTAGCTAGCTAGCTCTAAACGTAATTGCTGATTATTCTAAAACCATAACAGATTTTGACCTGTCCTTCATAACACATAGTCCAAATAAGATTTTGCACATGTGACCCGCGTTTGAGGATCGTCCATCACTAGGGGGCGCTGTGATGTCAAGAAATCTACTACGCAAGAATGGCTGATCGGATTTTTACAAAACCTTCTTCATCCCCTTCCAGTCATAACCCTTAACTCAGGAATTAAATATGGTACTGATTGAAACAAGTGGGCGGGGCCTATTTCCAAAAGTGTGAAAAAAACCTTCAAAACTTCACAAAATTACCAAAAATCCATTTTGTGGTGTAACGATCTCAGATTTTCAGGATGTATTCCTTGAATAAGGTGTAACAATTCTCTCACTGCATGTATTGAGGTTTCTGAAAGTTGCACACTCTGATTTTTTAAAAGTTTGTAAAATGGAGAAATCAATGTATTTTCCACAAATATTGTTCAATCCCAATAAAAATGGCCACTATTTGTAAAGCACATTCAGACTTAATGTGTACTTCAGTTTGGTAAAAATCCAGGCGATTTTGAACTATTTAAAAGACTTTGAAATTCATATGTGCAAGACTATAAAGGTTAATATTTTTTTTCTCTGAAACGCTTTTTTCAATGGGAGTTTAAAAAATCACATAGTTAGATAAAGCACTCTTGGACATATGTGAATATTTTCAGAATTTTAGCGCAAACCGTTGATTTTTACCGATTTAATGAATTTTATGATCTGGTCACAGCTTTCACCATCCAGAGCTCTGACCATCCAGAACTGTGAACAGGGCGGCCATTTTGCCCATATATGGGCACATCACAGGATGTGACGTCACATCCCGTGATTTTCTAAGCGGAGCAGAAACTGGAAGAGGGAGGATAGCTTTTAGAGTTTTGAAAAGAACACATAATTTAAAAAAAATATTGAATGTAAAAAAGATCAAGCAGAAGCAAGGAAAGTTATTTAGAAGGCAAAGAAGACAAAATGGAGAGATTTTTGTGATTCAATGGGCAGAACAACTCCTATAGCTAAGGTATGGGGAATGATTAAGAAAATGAAGGGAAATAGACCAGAGAGAACATATCCAGTTCTAAAACATGAAGAAGGAACAGCAGTAACAAATGAGGAAAAAGTAGAAGTAATGGCAAGAACATTTGCAAAGATCCATAGTTCAGATATGGATCAGACTTATTCCAAAAGTAACACTATGATATAATATGGATAGATAGATAGATAGATAGATAGATAGATAGATAGATAGATAGATAGATAGATAGATAGATAGATAGATAGATAGATAGATAGATAGATAGATAGATAGATAGATAGATAGATAGATAGATAGATAGATATGAAAAGGAGTAATAGCATTAATGGTTTAAAGGTCAATCTAAATGAAGAACATTCATTATATATATATATATAAACACTTTTATTTGGGTGTGATTAATTATTTCACAGTCCTAATTTATTTATATTTACATACATACTTTTATAATATGAATATTACTGTTATAATAAAATATGAAGTACTGACAAAAAAGGCTTATTGTGTGGCAACCTCTTGGTGTAGAAGCATAATCCAGGTTTCAAATTAAAGGTAACACTTTGAAGTTTCATGTAGACTATTCGGATTATATATCAGGAGTAATTACACAAAGGTTCCTATTTCTAATCCATTATAAAAGTGAAATTTATTTGCTATTAAAATTGGTACAATAGTCCCCTTCACAAGTATATATAGATGTAGCATGTTGAAATCCCCACCTACACTACTGTGATGGTATACACATGGAAGACAGAGATTTAAAAAATGACCCAAAAAACATAGCTTGGCTAATGCCCTTTGAAAAGGACGGTTTTATTGAGCTTCTGTTGCATGTTGTTGCTCTGTAAGCTAAGGTTAGTTATTTTGGCAATTTGGTGCAGCCTTAACTTAAAAAACAAGGACACAACCAACGTTAACAGCATATGGTGGTGGCTGTCTATGCCATACTGTGTTTCTCCGATGTGCTCTCTGAGCACAAACACATCCTCTGACCCTATCCTCTTCCTTACAATGTACACGACCTCTAGCACTTTGATGGGCTGTGATCGTCTGGTACATGAGGTCTGACGAATGACCCACTCTGCTGCCCTGACTACCATCACTGTGCCTTCTGATGGAATCACCAGACCTCCATTGTTTTTTAACTTCAGCAGGTGGTAGCTCTGGTCCTTGATGGCAGATGCAGCATCTGTTACCAAGCTGGCACGGCAGACATCACAGGACAGCTTTTTCAGAGCCTGTCACACAACAAATCCTGAAATAAGAGTTGGTATATTAAAATAATGTATAATAACCATGGGGAAATTAAGGGAACATATATCTTTTTGGACCATTGTGAGATTGATTTCCCTCAAATTTACACCAAAGATTAATTGTCATACAATCGTTATTGGTGTCAGTAAAACCTATATAATTGACCAGTGGTCTCAGCCTTGATAACTTGCGCAAGTAGCCGTGATGCACAACTATGCTGCATGATTAAGTCATTTTAGACAAGAAAATCTGCAATTTTGACATGTTCAAGCATCAAGAATTATAGCCACGTTCATGACGTTTGTAAGAAACCAAACTGTTTGTAAATCCGTCAAGAATTCAATGAGATAAGAGTATTTGTGTTCGTGCTGATCACTCACCTTACATTAGGTACCACAGAGCATGCCAGAAAGCTTGTCTGAGGCAAGATGGCCGCCGGTGATGACGTTTGAGACTCCGCCGTAAGACATCTAGCCTTAATTATGGATATCTATGGTCAGAGTGCTCTCTATGGTACTTGTGTAGAGGGTTGTGAGGATGGACGGGGGCAGTTGGGCTCTCCTCATCCTCCGCAGGAAGTACAAGCGCTTCTGAGCCCTCCTCACCAGATGTGGTGTTTACAGACCGGGTGAGGTTGTCCGTGATGTGCACCCCGAGGAATTTGGTGCTGCTAACCACCTCCACAGCTGAGCTGTTGATGAGTTTGTGTCAACTGCGAACTTCATGATGTGATTGGGGGTGAACCTGGGGGTGCAGTCGTGTGTCATCAGAGTAAACAGCAGGGGGCTGCGGACACAGCCCTGAGGGGAGCCCGTGCTGAGGGTGATGACATCAGAGGTGGTCTGTCAGACCCGGACCGACAGTGGTCAGGAGTTGAGGAAGTGATGAGGGGTGTGCTGAAGCCCAGATGTTCCAGTTTTTCAACCAGATGCTGTGGGATGAGGGTGTTGAACGCTGTAGTCCAGGAACATGCTCAAAGGGGGCGGAGCGTAGACGGGCTTGGAACCCGTTAATAACTGCTTGCAGTTCTAGTTATTATTATTATTATTATTATTACGGGTAATTATTATTCTCCGCTAAAACGCGTTGGGCGGCCCATGCGGATTTGTAACGAATCAATTGGATCAGGTATCCAAGTACAGAATGTGCACCGCTACTGAAACCCAGAAATTCAGACCCCTCAACAACTAGGGGGCGCTATAACAAAGGACAATGCGTTTACGCCTGTAACCACCAAACTACTGGTCCTACACTCAAAAACTTGATGGCACTTTGTTTATTGGATGATTCTGCAAAATAAAGTGAATTGGCACACCCTTCGTTTCCCAGCTAGTTTTCGCGCTACATGGCTACAAAGGTTAAACCTTTCTTGTTAAACTCCTCCTACATTTTTTGTGCAACCCGTGCAAAAATTTATATATAAGCGTGTCATGGACAAATAAAAAAAGTTATCGCGGCGGATTTTTGAATTTTGACTTTTTCGAAAAGTAACGCAAAAATAAGTGATTGTTAGCTAGCTAGCTCTAAATGTAATTGCTGATTATTGTAAAACCATAACAGATTTTGACATGACCTTCATAACCCATAGTACAAATAAGATTTTGCACATGTGACCCGCATTTGAGGATCGTCCATCACTAGGGGGCGCTGTGATGTCAAGAAATCTACTATGCAAGAATGGCTGATCGGAATTTTACAAAACCTTCTTCATTCCCTTCCAGACATTGCCCTTAACTAAAGTATTAAATATGGTATTTATTGAAACAAGTGGGCGGGGCCTATTTCCAAAAGTGTGGAAAAAAACTTGAAAACTTCAAAAATTCACCTAAAATCACTTGTGTGGTGTAACAAGCTCAGATTTTCAGGATGTATTCCTTGAATAAGGTGCAACAATTCTCTCACTGCATGTATTCCAGTGTTTGAAAGTGCCACACTCTGTTTTTTTCAAAGTTTGTAAAATGGAGAAATCAATGTATTTTCCACAAATATTGGTCAATCCCAATAAAAATGGCCTCTATCTGTAAAGCACAGCCAGAATAAACATGTCTTTCAGTTTGGTAAAAATCCAGGCGATTTTGACCAATTTACAAGATTTAAAAAATTAATGATACAAGATTATAAAGTTTAATTTTTTTTTTCTCTTAATCCATTTTTTTAATGACCATCAAAAAAATCGTGTGGTTAGATAAAACACTCTTGGACATTCATGAATATTTTCAGAATTTTAGAGCAAACCGTTCATTTAATAGGAATATTTATTTAGATAGTTTGACAAAAACCTATTGTAAAGAGCTTTTCAGAAAATTAAGCAAGGGCTCCATCTCGTGGCTTGTTTTTGCAACTACAACAACTCTTACCATTAATAGTCTAAGTAAGGGGTATACAATTAAAACTTAGAAGTACACTTCAATAATTTTGTATGTATATATGTATGCATCATGTGTGTATATATATATATATATATATATATATATATATATATATATATATATATATATATATTTACACTAATGCTTTAATGTGGCGTTGTATGGAATACATTTAAAAATTCCAACAGAGGACAGGATTTGATCATGGATGGATCTCTACAAACACACACACATATTTATTCTAGCAATAAAACATGATAGTAAACAATTATGGAATACACTGAATAATATATTAAGAGGAAATAGTAAATCAATTCCAGCTTATTTAGAACATGAAGGTGAATTTTTTACTAGACCAAGTGATATAGCAAATCATCTTAATGATTATTTCATGAACAAAATAAACAAACTAAAAGATACCACACAGCCATACAAGACAGAGTTATCAAATACACTAATAAATAAGATGATGAAAGACAAAACCTGTAGCTTTAAATTCAAGAGTGTAAGTGTTTCTAAAGTGGAATTACTTCTGATGAATTGTAAAAAAAAACCCACCTGGTGTAGACTACCTTGATCATATGTTGCTTAAACCAATAGTTGCTATTATTGCTCCTATTATTGCTCATATAATTAATTTGTGTTTCATGCACAATATATGTTTGCAAGAATGGAAAATATGTAAAGTAGTGCCAATCCCTACAAATAAGAAAATGCCCTTTTCTGGATCAAACAGTAGACCAATAAGTTTATTACCAATTCTTGGTAAAATAATGGAAAGAATTGTTTATGAACAGATTCAATCTTATTTTAAGAATAATGATTTGATTACGTTTCAGCATGCATATAGAGAAAAACACTCAACAGCCACTGCCCTGACTCAGATGGTTGATGACTGGTTCAAGGATATGGAGGAGAGAAAAATAATAGGTGATGTAATGCTTGATTTCACTGCAGCATTTGATATCATTGACTACAAATTACTGTTAAAAAAACTGGAGTATTATGGCTTTTCACAAACTGCATTATTATGGATGAAAAGTTATTTGTCGGATAGAAGACAACTAGTGTATTTTAATGGCAGTTTTTCAAATGTAAGGGCTGTGGGACACGGGGTGCCTCAAGGAAGTTGTCTTGGGCCGCTCCTGTACACAATCTTTACAAATGATCTTCCATCTGTTTTAGAAAAGGCAAGCATCTCAATGTTTGCAGATGATTCCACCATATATTTAGCAGAAACTAATATTACTGAGTTAAATACAAAACTACAAAGAGAGCTACAGTTAGTGGTGGACTGGATAAGGAGTAACAAATTGGTTCTCAATGTATCTAAAACTACCTGTTTAGTGGTTGGAACTCCTTTTTCTTTACTTTCCAAACCGAAACTTGAACTCACCATAGAGCAAAATTCTGTGGATCAAAAACAAGAGGCTAAACTGTTGGGAGTGATAATTGATAATAGATTGTGTTGGGATAGACATGTTCAGAACTTGTTAACTAAAATGGGTAATAGTTTATCGGTCATTAAAAGGTGTTCAAAATACTTTACACCGCAGGTTGTTACACAAGTACTTGATGCTTTGTTTTTTTCACATCTTGATTATTGCTCAGTGGTTTGGTCAAATACTTCATCAATTAATATAAAAAAACTACAAGTAATTCAGAATAAAGCTGCACGTGTTGCCCTTTCATGTGGGTTTAGATCAAATGTGGACAAAATGCACGATAGTCTTTTATGGTTAAAAGTTAAAAACAGATTGGTGTATTCAGTAATGGTATTTCTATATAATGTTATAACAAATAAAACGCCTTTCATTTTATATACAAAACTATCCTTTAGTAATGATACACATTATTATCCAACAAGACATGCAGTAGGAGGTAGTTTTATTTTACCTAGAGTTAAAACAAAATCAATTCAACGTTCAGTTAGGTACAGGGCAATGTGTGAATGGAATTCACTCCCAAAGACTATCATACAACAAAACACTCTCTATGGTTTCAAAACTGCACATAAGAAATATTACCTTCAAAGAAATTTGGATAGTTAATGTTAATTTTATTGAGGAGATATTGTGTAGGGTTCTTGTTAGCTAGTTCTTTGATATAGATCTATCTGGAGTAGCAAAATTTTATGTTAATCATGTTTATTTTTGTTACTTTTTAATGATAAAAGGTGTTAAATGTAAATATGTATTACATTTTGTGTAAATGTCTTGTATGCATAGTGTGTAATGGGATGTAATACATTGTATTGTCACGTGGAAGACTGAAGGACCCCAGGAAGAATAGCTTTTAGCTGATGCTGAAGCTAATGGAGATCCTAATAAAACAAACAAACAAATATATCTATCCGTCCATCCATCCATCCATTTTTTGACCCGCTTAATTCCTCATGGGGTTGCGGGGCTGCTGGTGCCTATCTCCAGCATATAGACCAGTTCACGCGTGACGTCAGCGCTACATCCGGGTCCTGCGGGGTAGACAAAAAGCACAGCTGCTCTCGTCTACTACATGACAAAACGGGTGATTTCGAGCGTACTTTTAGTTAGTTTATTTTTGGAATCTAAACAATGCCTACGACTTGTTGTGCTCCCGGTTGCACAGGGAGGCATTCCCAATCGTTGGATGTACGTTTCTGTCGTTTACCGAAGAAAGAAATGGATATTTTCAAAAGAGCGCAGGCAGACACTCCCAATGGACAGGGGGAGACATCAGACTACGACAGAATTTGCAGCCTACACTTCATCTCCGGTAAATACAACTTAATTCTGCTCTAGTCATTGTTCTACTTAAATAGCGGCGGAGGGGAGGTGGCGATCGCTACAGGGGCCGGAGAAGCCGCTTCTGCTGCTGCTACAGCAGCCGCTTCTGCTACCGCTACCGCTTCTACCAGCAGAAGCGGCTGTCTGGAGCAGCAGCCGCTCTATTACGCCCCCGTTCACGGGCGCTAGTACTTCTGTGTTTACGCTGCAATGTCGCCGACACCCCCACCCATTTTAAGAAGACAAAAACACCAAAATAATCCGTAGTGAACAATTTTTTTTAACCTACCGGACGGGTCCAGTGGTTTCATGCTTTCATGCTCTCTTGTCTGTACTGGCCTGGGTCCAATGTAATTCTCCCTGCGCGGTGGGAGACTCGTTTTGAGGAAACTATGGTTGCAGCTCACTGTCTGCCTTGCTGTGGTTACAGAGAGGTGTCTGTTTTGTAGAATAAATCATCCGCCGATGAGTTATTGATCCGGAAAAGCCGAATCTGTGAATATCTTTCTAACTTTACCGAAGTATAAGGCAGCTGTATGTCGCGGTACGGACTCTTGGCCAGCATTTCACAGACTGGCTCCGTCCCTTCAGGCTTTTGCTGTGTGGATCTGGCAATCTGATACCATCAACCATCAACTTACTCTTAAAACGTTATCTAAAGAAGAAAAATACGTGGAGAACTCGTCAGTTTCTCTGTTTGCGTCCGTAATTGTGTTCGCCTTTTGCCTACCAATCCGGCGCGCATGCGCGAAAAACCCGCATCAAAACAATAACAATTAACTGGTCTATATATATATATATATATATATATATATATATATATATATACTATGTGATTTATATATATATATATATATATATATATATATATATATATATATATATACTATGTGATTTATATATATATATATATATATATATATATATATATATATATATATATATATATATATATATATATATATATATATATAGGATCACTCTTAACAGACTGTTCCTTCAGAGCCAAATCTGCGTGGAGGTCAACTAACTGCAAGCTAACTGACTCAGAAGTAAATCTATGGTTAAGCACTACAATACAAATATACAGTCAGTTTATCAACATCCCACTGTTAATTCTTCTAGTTCAAACATACTTCATGTAAATTAAAATTATGACTGTTCATTAATATCAAACTAAACAGTAGACATTTTAAACCTCGTTTACATCTTAGTTAAATAGCTTGAGGCTGTACATGTGTAAATTCCTACGTTTGAGCGAGGTACTTAAACCCATCACACACGCAGTATTTGATCCAGTCCGACATTTCTCTGTGTTCAGAGCTGGGTTTCGTCCATACAATGGATGATGAAGGAGAGTATTGGATGAGGGTGTTGAACGCTAAAGTCCAGGAACATGCTCAAAGGGGGTGCGGCGTAGGTGGGCTTGGATGAGGGTGTTGAATGCTGAAGTCCAGGAACATGCTCAAAGGGGGCGGTGCGTGGGTGGGCTTGGAACCCGTTAATAACTGCTTGCAGTTCTAGTTATTATTATTATTATTATTACGGAATTAAAACGCGTTGTGCAGCCCAAGCGGATTTATAACGAACCTATTGAATCAGGTATCTAAGTACAGAATGTGTGCCTCTACTCAAACCCAGAAATTCAGACCCCTCAACAACTAGGGGGCGCTATAACAAAGGACAATGCGTTTCGGCCTGTAACCACCAAACTACTGGTCCCACACTCAAAAACTTGATAGCACTTTGTTTATTGGATGTTTCTGCATCAAAAAGGGAATTGGCACACCTTTCGTTTCCCAGCTACTTTTCGCGCTACATGGCTACAAAGGTTAAACCTTTCTTGTTAAACTCCTCCTACATTTTTTGTGCGATCTGCGCAAAACTTCATATATAAGCGTGTCATGGACAAATAAAAAAAGTTAACACGGCAGATTTTTGAATTTTGACTTTTTCGAAAAGTAACGCTAAAATAAGTGATTGTTAGCTAGCTAGCTCTAAATGTAATTGCTGATTATTCTAAAACCATAACAGATTTTGACATTTCCTTCATAACACATAGTCCAAATAAGATTTTGCACATGTGACCCGCGTTTGAGGATCGTCCATCACTAGGGGGCGCTGTGATGTCAAGAAATCTACTACGCAAGAATGGCTGATCGGATTTTTACAAAACCTTCTTCATCCCCTTCCAGTCATAACCCTTAACTCAGGAATTAAATATGGTACTGATTGAAACAAGTGGGCGGGGCCTATTTCCAAAAGTGTGAAAAAAACCTTCAAAATTTCAAAAAATTACCAAAAATCCATTTTGTGGTGTAACGATCTCAGATTTTCAGGATGTATTCCTTGAATAAGGTGTAACAATTCTCTCACTGCATGTATTGAGGTTTCTGAAAGTTGCACACTCTGATTTTTTTAAAAGTTTGTAAAATGGAGAAATCAATGTATTTTCCACAAATATTGTTCAATCCCAATAAAAATAGCCACTATTTGTAAAGCACATTCAGACTTGATGTGTAATTCAGTTTGGTAAAAATCCAGGCGATTTTGAACTATTTAAAAGACTTTGAAATTCACATGTGCAAGACTATAAAGGTTAATATTTTTTTCTCTGAAACGCTTTTTTCAATGGGCGTTTAAAAAATCACATAGTTAGATAAAGCACTCTTGGACATACGTGAATATTTTCAGAATTTTAGCGCAAACCGTTGATTTTTACCGATTTAATGAATTTTATGATCTGGTCACAGCTTTCACCATCCACAGCTCTGACCATCTAGAACTGTGAACAGGGCGGCCATTTTGCCCATATATGGGCACATCACAGGATGTGACGTCACATCCCGTGATTTTCTAAGCGGAGCAGAAACTGGAAGAGGGAGGATAGCTTTTAGAGTTTTGAAAAGAACACATAATTTAAAAAAAAATATTGAATGTAAAAAAGATCAAGCAGAAGCAAGGAAAGTTATTTAGAAGGCAAAGAAGACAAAATGGAGAGATTTTTGTGATTCAATGGGCAGAACAACTCCTATAGCTAAGGTATGGGGAATGATTAAGAAAATGAAGGGAAATAGACCAGAGAGAACATATCCAGTTCTAAAACATGAAGAAGGAACAGCAGTAACAAATGAGGAAAAAGTAGAAGTAATGGCAAGAACATTTGCAAAGATCCATAGTTCAGATATGGATCAGACTTATTCCAAAAGTAACACTATGATATAATATGGATAGATAGATAGATAGATAGATAGATAGATAGATAGATAGATAGATAGATAGATAGATAGATAGATAGATAGATATGAAAAGGAGTAATAGCATTAATGGTTTAAAGGTCAATCTAAATGAAGAACATTCATTATATATATATATATATATATATATATATATAAACACTTTTATTTGGGTGTGATTAATTATTTCACAGTCCTAATTTATTTATATTTACATACATACTTTTATAATATGAATATTACTGTTATAATAAAATATGAAGTACTGACAAAAAAGGCTTATTGTGTGGCAACCTCTTGGTGTAGAAGCATAATCCAGGTTTCAAATTAAAGGTAACACTTTGAAGTTTCATGTAGACTATTCGGATTATATATCAGGAGTAATTACACAAAGGTTCCTATTTCTAATCCATTATAAAAGTGAAATTTATTTGCTATTAAAATTGGTACAATAGTCCCCTTCACAAGTATATATAGATGTAGCATGTTGAAATCCCCACCTACACTACTGTGATGGTATACACATGGAAGACAGAGATTTAAAAAATGACCCAAAAAACATAGCTTGGCTAATGCCCTTTGAAAAGGACGGTTTTATTGAGCTTCTGTTGCATGTTGTTGCTCTGTAAGCTAAGGTTAGTTATTTTGGCAATTTGGTGCAGCCTTAACTTAAAAAACAAGGACACAACCAACGTTAACAGCATATGGTGGTGGCTGTCTATGCCATACTGTGTTTCTCCGATGTGCTCTCTGAGCACAAACACATCCTCTGACCCTATCCTCTTCCTTACAATGTACACGACCTCTAGCACTTTGATGGGCTGTGATCGTCTGGTACATGAGGTCTGACGAATGACCCACTCTGCTGCCCTGACTACCATCACTGTGCCTTCTGATGGAATCACCAGACCTCCATTGTTTTTTAACTTCAGCAGGTGGTAGCTCTGGTCCTTGATGGCAGATGCAGCATCTGTTACCAAGCTGGCACGGCAGACATCACAGGACAGCTTTTTCAGAGCCTGTCGCACAACAAATCCTGAAATAAGAGTTGGTATATTAAAATAATGTATAATAACCATGGGGAAATTAAGGGAACATATATCTTTTTGGACCATTGTGAGATTGATTTCCCTCAAATTTACACCAAAGATTAATTGTCATACAATCGTTATTGTATGACAATTAATCTTTGGTGAAGGCAATAAAGAAGAAAACCTTCTTTATTGCCTTCCAGGCATACCCCTGAACTAAAGTATTAAATATGGTAATGATTGAAACAAGTGGGAAGGGCATATTTGCAAAAGTGTGAGAGTAGGGAGTAGCAAGATGGCGGCCAGTCACTAGGAGAGGTCACTGGCGGCCATCTTGCTACTCCCTTCTCACACAGAACCCCATAGCATTTGGTTGCAACAACAAGCAGTTTGGCTGTGTGAAAACGTTTCACAGGTAATTTTACAGTCAGTGGATATTATACTTACTATACAAATTACTTTTGTTTAGGTAACACTTTATTTGTGCCTAAGATTTACATGATACTGTCATAAACAGAGGCTGCACAGTGAAGCAGTGAGTAGTGTTGTTGCCTTCTGGGTTCAAATCCTCCTGGGTCTTTCAAATCCTCCTGGGTCTTTCAAATCCTCTGGGTCTTTCTGCATGGAGTTGAATAGAATGTTCTACCTGTGCATGCGTGGGTTCACTCCGGGTACTCCGGCTTACTCCCACAGTTCAAAAACATGACTGTCAGTTTAATTGTCCTTAGGTGTGAGTGTGTGCAACAATGGTTGTTTGCCCTGTCTGTCTCTGTGTTGCCCTGTGACAGATTGCCGACCTGTCCAGGGTGTAACCCGCCTCTCGCTCAGTGAACGCTGTATATATATATATATCCTCCTGAGAACCAAAGAAAAAAAGTGTGTTACAATTTCTTTTTTTGTGTGATTTCCCATGTATTTGGACCTAAAAAAACACATTACAATTTTAATTTTTTTAAATATATTTTTAATTTTAGTTTTATAGCATGTCCACTGTGGAGGACAACAGGACGATTTGCATGGGGAAATAGAACAGGCTTTAGAAAATTAAAAAATGAAAAAAGATTGTCTTGAAAGTGATATTTACCTAAGAACTTTGACATTTGATAAAAACAAATAAAATTCTGTAACTTTGTTCTGTTGTTTGATACTTGCAACAGAAAAAATACATGTATTTAGTTCAACAATAAACTATAAGACATAGAACTAAGCAGTTCTGCATTTCATCTTCCTCTGGATATTTTAGCTGTGATAATCCTGTCTGACTGGGCAATGGCCTGTGAATGGGATGATTTGCTTATCAATGCACACTTTGTCACACCTTGGAAAGCTGAGACAACCTTGCCTCACACGGTCAAGCAATGGTCTGACTCTCCAAAGAATGTCTGACTACTTTGTCTCTTCAGTCACATCCAGGTCATTCACAATCTTAAGTGAGCTTCTTAGCTTGTAGAACCTGTCCCTTGTCATCTTCTTGCTAATGACTGGTAGCCTACTTTGTTTTTTTTCATTTTTCTAAAAAACAAAATGCATTTGAAGGATGCAAGTACCCGGTTCGATCCCCAGTGCCTACATTCAGGGTCCCTGAGCAAGACCCTTAACCCCTGATTGCTCCCCGGGCGCCGCACATGGCAGCCCACTGCTCCCCAAGGGGATGGGTTAAAAGCAGAGAACAAATTTTGTTGTAATGTAGGTTTCAATGTATGTTTCAATGACAATAAAGATGATATTACAATTATTACTATACTAGTAGTATTCAGAGACACTCCTGTAGTTTGCAGCTGTCTTTGATTTGTAAAAGCTGCCAGATCTTCAAAGATTTTGTCATCGATGTACTGTGAAAAGTACTGGATTGGACTCCAGTATTCACAGATTTTAGGATCATTGTGATAGGCAGGAAGCTCAGGTAGCACAGGTGTGAATCTATTATAATGGGATGGGATGAGGGAAAAAATAAAGTTAACAAGTTAATAAAAAAAACTACATTTTTTACACATCAATTTTGATTAATGCCATAATTTCAATGTCATGGGTATAATATTGACCAATCTCACGAGCATTTCTTTAGGCAACGTGCATACATTTAACATCTGTTATAAAGACTACAAACTCTACAGTAACATGATAATAAAATTTAAAACATTAGCTTGAAACTAAGTAAAACATACAAGTTTGTCCTGACCCACAGAGGACGACGACTTTCCCGCTCCCTCTCTGGCTCTTACTCTGTCTCATCAGATTCTCCTGCATTTTCTTCCTCTCCTTCTTCGTCACTATCTTCCCCTATCACAGGCTGATACTCATTCTCATCCTTTTCCTCATCTGACAGCTCCAAATCTGAATCTCCCTCTATTATCTGGTACTGAATCCTCTCTGCTTCGCTTCTGTCTCCTACAACAATGTGCAGTCATTAAATAAATTAAAATGGTCCCGGTGTCCACTACAGTTGACATTCATTAAATGACTGTTATTTCAAAACATAAATAATTAAAGTGTTTTCAGATGTAATAATATTGTTGATGACACATTAATAAACAAGAATATATATAATTATCATGGTAAAAATAGCAATAGATAAAGAATATTTGACTTACCTTTCCTCTTTCCATAAAATGTGGTTTTTATTATGGCGACCATCTTGTGAGGGGAAAAAAGTAAAGTTCCTAGCTTGCAAACCTATCACATGACACATCACTGGAAAGCCCAGGATGTCCTCTACAGAACACTATAGGGCTTGATAGGGTATCTCCAGATACTTAAGGGAAATACAGGTGGACAAAATGTCCACTACAATGGACATAAATGAATGAGCCGGTCTCAGTGTGTATATACATATATACACAGAAAGCTATATACACGGTAGACTGTGTGTTAATGTAATGCAGAAGGTCTGGAGATGCTACGTTGGTGTAGCTTGTAGGACCTGAACAGGGGAGAGAGGCAGAGTCAAGTGTCACGGGGCCTCTGGGCCGTGTTAATAAGGCTGGTAGCGGATGGGAAAAAAATATTTTTGTGTCGTGAGGTTTTGGTCCTGATGGACCGCTGCCTCCTGCCAGAGGGAAGTGTCTGAAAAATTTTGTGACTGGGGTGTCACAAAATCGGCCACAATCTTCCCTGCACGCCTCAGAGTCCTGGAGGCTTACAGGTCCTGGAGAGATGGAAAATTGCAGCCAATCACCTTCTCTGCAGACCGGATGACACGCTGCAGTCTGCTCTTGTCTTTGGCGGACTGCCAAAGACAAGAGCTTCTTCATCAATTAAGTGATTGATGAAGAAGTTTATTTTTTGAGGACTCTGGTTTAAAGATTATAACTTCTGTCTTGTCAGAATTTAAATGCAGAAAATTTAAAGTCATCCAGGTTTTGATGTTATCAAGACATGACTGCAGTCGAAGTAATTGATTGGATTCATTAGGATTAGGATGGTTTAGCTCCACAGTACAAATATATAGTCAATTTATCAACAGTCTACTGAGGCACTTCAGCCTCCACACCACACAGAGAGACAGCTGGTCACAATGCTCTTTATGGTGCTTCTGTAGAAGGTCGTGAGGATGGGCCAGGACAGGTGGGCTCTCCTCATCCTCCGCAGGAAGTACAAGCGCTTCTGTGCCCTCCTCCCCAGTGACGTGGTGTTCACAGACCAGGAGAGGTTGTGCGTCATGTGCACCCCGAGGAATTTGGTGCTCCTGACCAACTCCACAGGTGAGCTTATGATGAGCAGTGGAGCGTGGTGAGGCCGGTTCTTCCTGAAGTCCACGATGATCTCCGTCGTTTTCTCCACGTTCAGGATCAGTCCTGGTCCTGGTCGTTGTCGTCTCTAATCAGGCCCACCACCGTTGTGTCGTCTGAAAACTTCACAATGCGATTGGTGGTGAATCTGGGGACGCAGTCATGAGTCATCAGGGTAAACAGCAGGGGGCTCAAGACACAGCCTTGAGGGGAGCCCGTGCTGAGGGTGATGACATCAGAGGTGTTCTGTCTGACCCGGACCAAATGAGGTCAGGAGGTGAGGAAGTCTAGCAGGCAGTTGCGAAGGGGTGTGCTGAAGCCCAGATGTTTCATTTTTCCGCCAGATGCTGTAAGATAATGGTGTTGAACGCTGAACTGAAGTCCAGGAACATGCTCAAGGGGGCGGGGCGTGGGTGGGCTTGGAACCCGTTAATAACTGCTTGCAGTTCTAGTTATTATTAGGGTTCCAAGCCCGCAGCGCAGGCGAACGGCTATGCCGTTCGTCTGCTCTGTGAGCAGAGAACCCTATTGTTTTTCGTGTGTTTTTAAATTATTTATTATTATTATTATTATTATTATTATTATTATTATTACGGAATTAAAACGCGTTGTGCAGCCCAAGCGGATTTATAACGAACCTATTGAATCAGGTATCTAAGTACAGAATGTGTGCCTCTACTCAAACCCAGAAATTCAGACCCCTCAACAACTAGGGGGCGCTATAACAAAGGACAATGCGTTTCGGCCTGTAACCACCAAACTACTGGTCCCACACTCAAAAACTTGATAGCACTTTGTTTATTGGATGTTTCTGCATCAAAAAGGGAATTGGCACACCTTTCGTTTCCCAGCTACTTTTCGCGCTACATGGCTACAAAGGTTAAACCTTTCTTGTTAAACTCCTCCTACATTTTTTGTGCGATCTGCACAAAACTTCATATATAAGCGTGTCATGGACAAATAAAAAAAGTTAACACGGCAGATTTTTGAATTTTGACTTTTTCGAAAAGTAACGCTAAAATAAGTGATTGTTAGCTAGCTAGCTCTAAATGTAATTGCTGATTATTCTAAAACCATAACAGATTTTGACCTGTCCTTCATAACACATAGTCCAAATAAGATTTTGCACATGTGACCCGCGTTTGAGGATCGTCCATCACTAGGGGGCGCTGTGATGTCAAGAAATCTACTACGCAAGAATGGCTGATCGGATTTTTACAAAACCTTCTTCATCCCCTTCCAGTCATAACCCTTAACTCAGGAATTAAATATGGTACTGATTGAAACAAGTGGGCGGGGCCTATTTCCAAAAGTGTGAAAAAAACCTTCAAAACTTCACAAAATTACCAAAAATCCATTTTGTGGTGTAACGATCTCAGATTTTCAGGATGTATTCCTTGAATAAGGTGTAACAATTCTCTCACTGCATGTATTGAGGTTTCTGAAAGTTGCACACTCTGATTTTTTAAAAGTTTGTAAAATGGAGAAATCAATGTATTTTCCACAAATATTGTTCAATCCCAATAAAAATGGCCACTATTTGTAAAGCACATTCAGACTTAATGTGTACTTCAGTTTGGTAAAAATCCAGGCGATTTTGAACTATTTAAAAGACTTTGAAATTCACATGTGCAAGACTATAAAGGTTAATATTTTTTTTCTCTGAAACGCTTTTTTCAATGGGCGTTTAAAAAATCACATAGTTAGATAAAGCACTCTTGGACATATGTGAATATTTTCAGAATTTTAGCGCAAACCGTTGATTTTTACCGATTTAATGAATTTTATGATCTGGTCACAGCTTTCACCATCCAGAGCTCTGACCATCCAGAACTGTGAACAGGGCGGCCATTTTGCCCATATATGGGCACATCACAGGATGTGACGTCACATCCCGTGATTTTCTAAGCGGAGCAGAAACTGGAAGAGGGAGGATAGCTTTTAGAGTTTTGAAAAGAACACATAATTTAAAAAAAAATATTGAATGTAAAAAAGATCAAGCAGAAGCAAGGAAAGTTATTTAGAAGGCAAAGAAGACAAAATGGAGAGATTTTTGTGATTCAATGGGTTGAACAACTCCTATAGCTAAGGTATGGGGAATGATTAAGAAAATGAAGGGAAATAGACCAGAGAGAACATATCCAGTTCTAAAACATGAAGAAGGAACAGCAGTAACAAATGAGGAAAAAGTAGAAGTAATGGCAAGAACATTTGCAAAGATCCATAGTTCAGATATGGATCAGACTTATTCCAAAAGTAACACTATGATATAATATGGATAGATAGATAGATAGATAGATAGATAGATAGATAGATAGATAGATAGATAGATAGATAGATAGATAGATAGATAGATAGATAGATAGATAGATATGAAAAGGAGTAATAGCATTAATGGTTTAAAGGTCAATCTAAATGAAGAACATTCATTATATATATATATATAAACACTTTTATTTGGGTGTGATTAATTATTTCACAGTCCTAATTTATTTATATTTACATACATACTTTTATAATATGAATATTACTGTTATAATAAAATATGAAGTACTGACAAAAAAGGCTTATTGTGTGGCAACCTCTTGGTGTAGAAGCATAATCCAGGTTTCAAATTAAAGGTAACACTTTGAAGTTTCATGTAGACTATTCGGATTATATATCAGGAGTAATTACACAAAGGTTCCTATTTCTAATCCATTATAAAAGTGAAATTTATTTGCTATTAAAATTGGTACAATAGTCCCCTTCACAAGTATATATAGATGTAGCATGTTGAAATCCCCACCTACACTACTGTGATGGTATACACATGGAAGACAGAGATTTAAAAAATGACCCAAAAAACATAGCTTGGCTAATGCCCTTTGAAAAGGACGGTTTTATTGAGCTTCTGTTGCATGTTGTTGCTCTGTAAGCTAAGGTTAGTTATTTTGGCAATTTGGAGCAGCCTTAACTTAAAAAACAAGGACACAACCAACGTTAACAGCATATGGTGGTGGCTGTCTATGCCATACTGTGTTTCTCCGATGTGCTCTCTGAGCACAAACACATCCTCTGACCCTATCCTCTTCCTTACAATGTACACGACCTCTAGCACTTTGATGGGCTGTGATCGTCTGGTACATGAGGTCTGACGAATGACCCACTCTGCTGCCCTGACTACCATCACTGTGCCTTCTGATGGAATCACCAGACCTCCATTGTTTTTTAACTTCAGCAGGTGGTAGCTCTGGTCCTTGATGGCAGATGCAGCATCTGTTACCAAGCTGGCACGGCAGACATCACAGGACAGCTTTTTCAGAGCCTGTCGCACAACAAATCCTGAAATAAGAGTTGGTATATTAAAATAATGTATAATAACCATGGGGAAATTAAGGGAACATATATCTTTTTGGACCATTGTGAGATTGATTTCCCTCAAATTTACACCAAAGATTAATTGTCATACAATCGTTATTGGTGTCAGTAAAACCTATATAATTGACCAGTGGTCTCAGCCTTGATAACTTGCGCAAGTAGCCGTGATGCACAACTATGCTGCATGATTAAGTCATTTTTCGACAAGAAAATCTGCAATTTCGACATGTTCAAGCATCAAGAATTATAGCCACGTTCATAACGTTTGTAAGAAACCAAACTGTTTGTAAATCCGTCAAGAATTCAATGAGATAAGAGTATTTGTGTTCGTGCTGATCACTCACCTTACATTAGGTACCACAGAGCATGCCAGATAGCTTGTCTGAGGCAAGATGGCCGCCGGTGATGACGTTTGAGACTCCGCCGTAAGACATCTAGCCTTAATTATGGATATCTATGGTCAGAGTGCTCTCTATGGTACTTGTGTAGAGGGTTGTGAGGATGGACGGGGGCAGTTGGGCTCTCCTCATCCTCCGCAGGAAGTACAAGCGCTTCTGAGCCCTCCTCACCAGATGTGGTGTTTACAGACCAGGTGAGGTTGTCCGTGATGTGCACCCCGAGGAATTTGGTGCTGCTAACCACCTCCACAGCTGAGCTGTTGATGAGTTTGTGTCAACTGCGAACTTCATGATGTGATTGGGGGTGAACCTGGGGGTGCAGTCGTGTGTCATCAGAGTAAACAGCAGGGGGCTGCGGACACAGCCCTGAGGGGAGCCTGTGCTGAGGGTGATGACATCAGAGGTGGTCTGTCAGACCCGGACCCACAGTGGTCAGGAGTTGAGGAAGTGATGAGGGGTGTGCTGAAGCCCAGATGTTCCAGTTTTTCAACCAGATGCTGTGGGATGAGGGTGTTGAACGCTATAGTCCAGGAACATGCTCAAAGGGGGCGGAGCGTAGACGGGCTTGGAACCCGTTAATAACTGCTTGCAGTTCTAGTTATTATTATTATTACGGAATTAAAACACGTTGTGCAGCCCACGCGGATTTGTAACGAAACAATTGGATCAGGTATCTAAGTTCAGAACGTGCGCCCCTACTCAAACCCAGAAATTCAGACCCCTCAACAACTAGGGGGCGCTATAACAAAGGACAATGCGTTTCGGCCTGTAACCACCAAACTACTAGTCCCACACTCAAAAACTTCACATCACTTTGTTTATTGGATGATTCTGCAAAATAAAGGGAATTGGCACACCCTTCGTTTCCCAGCTAGTTTTCGCGCTACATGGCTACAAAGGTTAAACCTTTCTTGTTAAACTCCTCCTACATTTTTTGTGCGATCTGCACAAAACTTCATATATAAGCGTGTCATGGAAAAATAAAAAAAGTTAACACGGCAGATTTTTGAATTTTGACTTTTTCGAAAAGTAACGCTAAAATAAGTGATTGTTAGCTAGCTAGCTCTAAATGTAATTGCTGATTATTCTAAAACCATAACAGATTTTGACCTGTCCTTCATAACACATAGTCCAAATAAGATTTTGCACATGTGACCTGCGTTTGAGGATCGTCCATCACTAGGGGGCGCTGTGATGTCAAGAAATCTACTACGCAAGAATGGCTGATCGGATTTTTACAAAACCTTCTTCATCCCCTTCCAGTCATAACCCTTAACTCAGGAATTAAATATGGTACTGATTGAAACAAGTGGGCGGGGCCTATTTCCAAAAGTGTGAAAAAAACCTTCAAAATTTCAAAAAATTACCAAAAATCCATTTTGTGGTGTAACGATCTCAGATTTTCAGGATGTATTCCTTGAATAAGGTGTAACAATTCTCTCACTGCATGTATTGAGGTTTCTGAAAGTTGCACACTCTGATTTTTTAAAAGTTTGTAAAATGGAGAAATCAATGTATTTTCCACAAATATTGTTCAATCCCAATAAAAATGGCCACTATTTGTAAAGCACATTCAGACTTAATGTGTACTTCAGTTTGGTAACAATCCAGGCGATTTTGAACTATTTAAAAGACTTTGAAATTCACATGTGCAAGACTATAAAGGTTAATATTTTTTTTCTCTGAAACGCTTTTTTCAATGGGCGTTTAAAAAATCACATAGTTAGATAAAGCACTCTTGGACATATGTGAATATTTTCAGAATTTTAGCGCAAACCGTTGATTTTTACCGATTTAATGAATTTTATGATCTGGTCACAGCTTTCACCATCCAGAGCTCTGACCATCCAGAACTGTGAACAGGGCGGCCATTTTGCCCATATATGGGCACATCACAGGATGTGACGTCACATCCCGTGATTTTCTAAGCGGAGCAGAAACTGGAAGAGGGAGGATAGCTTTTAGAGTTTTGAAAAGAACACATAATTTAAAAAAAAATATTGAATGTAAAAAAGATCAAGCAGAAGCAAGGAAAGTTATTTAGAAGGCAAAGAAGACAAAATGGAGAGATTTTTGTGATTCAATGGGCAGAACAACTCCTATAGCTAAGGTATGGGGAATGATTAAGAAAATGAAGGGAAATAGACCAGAGAGAACATATCCAGTTCTAAAACATGAAGAAGGAACAGCAGTAACAAATGAGGAAAAAGTAGAAGTAATGGCAAGAACATTTGCAAAGATCCATAGTTCAGATATGGATCAGACTTATTCCAAAAGTAACACTATGATATAATATGGATAGATAGATAGATAGATAGATAGATAGATAGATAGATAGATAGATAGATAGATAGATATGAAAAGGAGTAATAGCATTAATGGTTTAAAGGTCAATCTAAATGAAGAACATTCATTATATATATATATAAACACTTTTATTTGGGTGTGATTAATTATTTTACAGTCCTAATTTATTTATATTTACATACATACTTTTATAATATGAATATTACTGTTATAATAAAATATGAAGTACTGACAAAAAAGGCTTATTGTGTGGCAACCTCTTGGTGTAGAAGCATAATCCAGGTTTCAAATTAAAGGTAACACTTTGAAGTTTCATGTAGACTATTCGGATTATATATCAGGAGTAATTACACAAAGGTTCCTATTTCTAATCCATTATAAAAGTGAAATTTATTTGCTATTAAAATTGGTACAATAGTCCCCTTCACAAGTATATATAGATGTAGCATGTTGAAATCCCCACCTACACTACTGTGATGGTATACACATGGAAGACAGAGATTTAAAAAATGACCCAAAAAACATAGCTTGGCTAATGCCCTTTGAAAAGGATGGTTTTATTGAGCTTCTGTTGCATGTTGTTGCTCTGTAAGCTAAGGTTAGTTATTTTGGCAATTTGGTGCAGCCTTAACTTAAAAAACAAGGACACAACCAACGTTAACAGCATATGGTGGTGGCTGTCTATGCCATACTGTGTTTCTCCGATGTGCTCTCTGAGCACAAACACATCCTCTGACCCTATCCTCTTCCTTACAATGTACACGACCTCTAGCACTTTGATGGGCTGTGATCGTCTGGTACATGAGGTCTGACGAATGACCCACTCTGCTGCCCTGACTACCATCACTGTGCCTTCTGATGGAATCACCAGACCTCCATTGTTTTTTAACTTCAGCAGGTGGTAGCTCTGGTCCTTGATGGCAGATGCAGCATCTGTTACCAAGCTGGCACGGCAGACATCACAGGACAGCTTTTTCAGAGCCTGTCGCACAACAAATCCTGAAATAAGAGTTGGTATATTAAAATAATGTATAATAACCATGGGGAAATTAAGGGAACATATATCTTTTTGGACCATTGTGAGATTGATTTCCCTCAAATTTACACCAAAGATTAATTGTCATACAATCGTTATTGGTGTCAGTAAAACCTATATAATTGACCAGTGGTCTCAGCCTTGATAACTTGCGCAAGTAGCCGTGATGCACAACTATGCTGCATGATTAAGTCATTTTTCGACAAGAAAATCTGCAATTTCGACATGTTCAAGCATCAAGAATTATAGCCACGTTCATAACGTTTGTAAGAAACCAAACTGTTTGTAAATCCGTCAAGAATTCAATGAGATAAGAGTATTTGTGTTCGTGCTGATCACTCACCTTACATTAGGTACCACAGAGCATGCCAGAAAGCTTGTCTGAGGCAAGATGGCTGCCGGTGATGACGTTTGAGACTCCGCCGTAAGACATCTAGCCTTAATTATGGATATCTATGGTCAGAGTGCTCTCTATGGTACTTGTGTAGAGGGTTGTGAGGATGGACGGGGGCAGTTGGGCTCCCCTCATCCTCCGCAGGAAGTACAAGCGCTTCTGAGCCCTCCTCACCAGATGTGGTGTTTACAGACCAGGTGAGGTTGTCCGTGATGTGCACCCCGAGGAATTTGGTGCTGCTAACCACCTCCACAGCTGAGCTGTTGATGAGTTTGTGTCAACTGCGAACTTCATGATGTGATTGGGGGTGAACCTGGGGGTGCAGTCGTGTGTCATCAGAGTAAACAGCAGGGGGCTGCGGACACAGCCCTGAGGGGAGCCCGTGCTGAGGGTGATGACATCAGAGGTGGTCTGTCAGACCCGGACCGACAGTGGTCAGGAGTTGAGGAAGTGATGAGGGGTGTGCTGAAGCCCAGATGTTCCAGTTTTTCAACCAGATGCTGTGGGATGAGGGTGTTGAACGCTGTAGTCCAGGAACATGCTCAAAGGGGGCGGAGCGTAGACGGGCTTGGAACCCGTTAATAACTGCTTGCAGTTCTAGTTAGGGTTCCAAGCCCGCAGCGCAGGCGAACGGCTATGCCGTTCGTCTGCTCTGTGAGCAGAGAACCCTATTGTTTTTCTAGTGTTTTTAAATTATTTATTATTATTATTATTAGGGTTCCAAGCCCGCAGCGCAGGCGAACGGCTATGCCGTTCGTCTGCTCTGTGAGCAGAGAACCCTATTGTTTTTCGTGTGTTTTTAAATTATTTATTATTATTATTATTATTATTATTATTACGGGTAATTGCCGTTCGCCTGCGCTGCGGGCAGAGAACCCTATTGTTTTTCGTGTGTTTTTAAATTATTTATTATTATTATTATTATTATTATTATTACGGGTAATTATTATTCTCCGCTAAAACGCGTTGGGCGGCCCATGCGGATTTGTAACGAACCTATTGAATCAGGTATCCAAGTACAGAATGTGCACCGCTACTCAAACCCAGAAATTCAGACCCCTCAACAACTAGGGGGCGCTATAACAAAGGACAATGCGTTTTGGCCTATTACCACCAAACTACTGGTCCCACACTCAAAAACTTCACATCACTTTGTTTATTGGATGAATCTGCAAAATAAAGGGAATTTGGCACACCCTTCGTTTCCCAGCTAGTTTTCGCGCTACATGGCTACAAAGGTTAAACCTTTCTTGTTAAACTCCTCCTACATTTTTTATGCAATCCGCGCAAAACTCCATATATAACCGCGTAATGGACAAATAAAAAAAGTTAACGCGCCAGATTTTTGAATTTTGACTTTTTCGAAAAGTAACGCTAAAATAAGTGATTGTTAGCTAGCTAGCTCTAAATGTAATTGCTGATTATTCTAAAACCATAACAGATTTTGACATGTCCTTTAAAACCCATAGTCCAAATAAGATTTTGCACATGTGACCCGCGTTTGAGGATCGTCCATCACTAGGGGGCGCTGTGATGTCAAGAAATCTACTACGCAAGAATGGCTGATCGGATTTTTACAAAACCTTCTTCATCCCCTTCCAGTCATACCCCTGAACTCAGGTATTAAATATGGTAATGATTAAAACAAGTGGGCGGGGCCTATTTCCAAAAGTGTTAAAAAACCTGGAGAATAATAAAAGCAATAAAGTAAAGAATAAAAAATGCTTTAAAATCAATTTTTTGATCCCAGATTTTCAGGATGTATTCAGTGAATAAGGTGTAACAATACTCTCACTGCATGTATTGTTTCTTTTTGAAGTGCTACACTCTGAATTTTTAAAAGTTTGTAAAATGGAGAAATCAATGTATTTTCCACAAATATTGTTCAACCCCCCAAAATATGGCCTCTATTTGTAAAGCACATGCAGAATAAACATGGATTTCAGTTTGGTAAAAATCCAGGCGAGTTTGACCAATTTACAAGACTTTGAAAATAAATGGTACAAGACTATAAAGTTTAATATTTTATTTCTCTGAATCCATTTTTTTAATGACCATAGAAAAAATCCTGTGGTTAGATAAAGCACTCTTTGAGATCAATGAATATTTTCAGAATTTTAGAGCAAACCGTTGATTATTAACGAATTTATGAAGTTTGTGATCAGTTCACAGCTCTCATCATCCAGAGGTCTGACTGCAGAGCTTTGAACAGGGCGGCCATTTTGCCCATATTTGGGCACATCACAGGAAGTGACGTCACATCCCGTGTTTTTTCTAAGCGGAGCAGAAACTTGAAGAGGGAGGATAGCTTTTAGGGTTTTCTAAAGAACACATCATTTAAAAAATTTAATTGAATATAAAAAAGATCAAGCAGAAGACAGGAAAGTTATTTAGAAGGCAAAGAAGACAAAACGGAGAGATTTTTGTGATTCAATAGGCAGAACAACCCCTATAGCTTAGGTATGGGGAATGATTAAGAAAATGAAGGGAAATAGAGCAGAGAGAACATATCCAGTTCTAAAACATGAAGAAGGAACAGCAGTAAGAAATGAAGAAAAACTAGAAGTAATGGCAAGAACATTTGCAAAGATCCATAGTTCAGATAATTTAACAGAAACGGGAAAATTTAGGAGAGAGCAGACAAGAAGGATAAATGATTTTATTTTAGAAGGTGAAACAACTCCAGGAAATGTCATGGATGTTTATTTTTCTATGCCAGAAATGAAGAGAGCGATATTTAGATCAGGATTAACAGCACCAGGAAAAGATCAGATATGCTATATTATGTTAAAAAAACTTAGGGAAACAAGCTGAAGAAAAACTTCTAGGTTTATATAATAAGATTTGGAAAGAAGGAAGATTACCTTCTAATTAGAAGGAAGCAATTATTGTGCCAATTATTAAACCAGGAAAGGATCCAACAAACCCTTTAAGTTATAGACCAATTGTACTTACTTCATGTTTAGGAAAGATTATGGAGAGAATGATAACAGAAAGGATTACATATTATGTAGAAAGTAAAAGACTGTTTTCTTCTTGTCAAATTGGATTCAGAAAAGGAAGTACAATGGATCCAGTTGTGTGTTTGGAATCAGATATTAGAAAAGCTCAGATTAATAGGGAAGTAGTAGTAGCAATATTTTTTGATAATGAGAAAGCATATGACATGGTATGGAAGGATGGGTTGCTTATAAAATTATATAAAATGGGCATAACAGGAAGGGCTTATAATTGGATTGAAGATTTTTTGTTTAATAATTATACAGGTACAGATGGGAGTAACAAAATCTGATAAATATAAAATTGATAATGGAACTCTACAGGAAAGTATTATCAGTCCTTTATTATTCTCAACTGTAAGTAATGAACAACTGACAACAGCTTAATCGGTAAGTGTATCTGTCGCTGCTCCTGCAGTTAATTAATGAATTATTTCCACCTGTGGCCACGTCACCTGTCAGCGTGTATTCCCTCACTGCCAGTAACTTAGCTGATAAACCAAACAGGGATATCCTCATGATTTGCTATTAGCTCAGGCTAATTTAGCATGATGCACTTTTTCTTTTCTTTTTTTTTTTAACAATGGTCGGAATGTGAAACAGTGTCCCGCATTTTAATGGGTCTGATTCAGAAAAAGTGAAAAAATTCCACCTGAGCCTTTCTGTAACAAAGAAGGCAGAGCTGCATCGGCTGTCAGTCAATAAGCAGGGGACACCTGTGAAGGGAAAACCATTTCAAGTGACTATCTCTTGAAGCTCATTAAGAGAATGCCAAGAGTGTATGAAGCAGTAATCAAAGCAAAAGGTGGCTACTTTGAAGAACCTAGAATATAAGACATATTTTCAGTTGTTTCACACTTTTTTGTTAAGTATATAATTCCACATGTTTTAATTCATAGTTTTGATGCCTTTAGTGTGAATCTACAATTGTCATACTTATGAAAATTAAGAAAACTCTTTGAAGGAGAAGGTGTGTCTAAACCACCTCCTCCATTACCATCTGGTACGCTGGTGCCACCGCCAAAGACAAGAGCAGAGTGCAGCGTGTCATCCGGTCTGCAGAGAAGGTGATTGGCTGCAATTTTCCATCTCTCCAGGACCTGTAAGCCTCCAGGACTCTGAGGCGTGCAAAAAAGCACAGAAGCACACATTGATCCAGTAATCTGTTCTACATTAGATGGTAATAGCGGGTGATCTGTCTTCTCTGGATGATGTCACAGTTAACAGAACGTCAGATCAGGTGTGCCTACTATGAAGAAAAAAGAGAGAGCAAAAAGTTAAAAGATGAAATGACAACAGTCATTTCAATGTAATGCAATGCAAAACTGCATTGCATCTACTTTTATTAGACAAATGCAAGAAAGTAATAAATACTATGACATGCTTAATTGGAAGGGAGTGGGGAGCAGATAGATGGTGCTGCTGTAGAAGGTCGTGAGGATGGGCGGGGACAGGTGGGCTCTCCTCATCCTCCGCAGTAAGTGCAAGCGCTTCTGTGCCCTCTTCTCCAGTGACATGGTGTTCACAAACCAGCTGAGGTTGTGTGTTATGTGCACCCCGAAGAATTTATTGCTGCTGACCACCTCCACAGCTGAGCTGTTAATGAGAAGTGGAGCATGGCGAGGCCATTTCTTCCTGAAGTCCATGATGATCTCCTTCGTTTTCTCTACGTTCAGGATCAGTCCTGGTCCTGGTCCTGGTCCTGGTCGTTGTCGTCTCTAATCAGGCCCACCACCGTCGTGTCGTCTGCAAACTTCACAATGTGATTGGTGGTGAACCTGGGGACACAGTCGTGTGTCATCAGGGTGAACAGCAGTGGGCTCAGGACGCAGCCCTGAGGAAAGCCCGTGCTGAGGGTGATGACATCAGAGGTTTTCTGTCCGACCCGGACCAACTGAGGGCTGTTGGTGATGACGTCTAGCAGGCAGTTGCGAAGGGGTGTCCTGAAGCCCAGATGTTTCAGTTTTTCCGCCAGATGCTGTAAGATAATGGTGTTGAACGCTGAACTGAAGTCCAGGAACATGCTCAAGGGGGCGGGGCGTGGGTGGGCTTGGAACCCGTTAATAACTGCTTGCAGTTCTAGTTATTATTAGGGTTCCAAGCCCGCAGCGCAGGCGAACGGCTATGCCGTTCGTCTGCTCTGTGAGCAGAGAACCCTATTGTTTTTCTAGTGTTTTTAAATTATTTATTAGGGTTCCAAGCCCGCAGCGCAGGCGAACGGCTATGCCGTTCGTCTGCTCTGTGAGCAGAGAACCCTATTGTTTTTCTAGTGTTTTTAAATTATTTATTATTATTATTATTATTATTATTATTATTATTACGGAATTAAAACGCGTTGTGCAGCCCAAGCAGATTTATAACGAACCTATTGAATCAGGTATCAAAGTACAGAATGTGTGCCTCTACTCAAACCCAGAAATTCAGACCCCTCAACAACTAGGGGGCGCTATAACAAAGGACAATGCGTTTCGGCCTGTAACCACCAAACTACTGGTCCCACACTCAAAAACTTCACATCACTTTGTTTATTGGATGATTCTGCAAAATAAAGGGAATTGGCACACCCTTCGTTTCCCAGCTAGTTTTCGCGCTACATGGCTACAAAGGTTAAACCTTTCTTGTTAAACTCCACCTACATTTTTTGTGCGATCTGCGCAAAACTTCATATATAAGCGTGTCATGGACAAATAAAAAAAGTTAACGCAGCGGATTTTTTAATTTTTACTTTTTCGAAAAGTAACGCTAAAATAAGTGATTGTTAGCTAGCTAGCTCTAAATGTAATTGCTGATTATTCTAAAACCATAACAGATTTTGACATGTCCTTCATAACCCATAGTCCAAATAAGATTTTGCACATGTGACCCGCATTTGAGGATCGTCCATCACTAGGGGGCGCTGTGATGTCAAGAAATCTACTACGCAAGAATGGCTGATCGGATTTTTACAAAACCTTCTTCATCCCCTTCCAGTCATAACCCTTAACTCAGGAATTAAATATGGTACTGATTGAAACAAGTGGGCGGGGCCTATTTCCAAAAGTGTGAAAAAAACCTTCAAAACTTCAAAAAATTACCAAAAATCCATTTTGCGGTGTAACGATCTCAGATTTTCAGGATGTATTCCTTGAATAAGGTGTAACAATTCTCTCACTGCATGTATTGAGGTTTCTGAAAGTTGCACACTCTGATTTTTTAAAAGTTTGTAAAATGGAGAAATAAATGTATTTTCCACAAATATTGTTCAATCCCAATAAAAATGGCCACTATTTGTAAAGCACATTCAGACTTAATGTGTACTTCAGTTTGGTAAAAATCCAGGCGATTTTGAACTATTTAAAAGACTTTGAAATTCACATGTGCAAGACTATAAAGGTTAATATTTTTTTTCTCTGAAACGCTTTTTTCAATGGGCGTTTAAAAAATCACAAAGTTAGATAAAGCACTCTTGGACATACGTGAATATTTTCAGAATTTTAGAGCAAACCGTTGATTTTTACCGATTTAATGAATTTTATGATCTGGTCACAGCTTTCACCATCCAGAGCTCTGACCATCCAGAACTGTGAACAGGGCGGCCATTTTGCCCATATATGGGCACATCACAGGATGTGACGTCACATCCCGTGATTTTCTAAGCAGAGCAGAAACTTGAAGAGGGAGGATAGCTTTTAGAGTTTTGAAAAGAACATATAATTTAAAAAAAAATATTGAATGTAAAAAAGATCAAACAGAAGCAAGGAAAGTTATTTAGAAGGCAAAGAAGACAAAATGGAGAGATTTTTGTGATTCAATGGGCAGAACAACTCCTATGGCTAAGGTATGGGGAATGATTAAGAAAATGAAGGGAAATAGACCAGAGAGAACATATCCAGTTCTAAAACATGAAGAATGAACAGCAGTAACAAATGAGGAAAAAGTAGAAGTAATGGCAAGAACATTTGCAAAGATCCATAGTTCAGATATGGATCAGACTTATTCCAAAAGTAACACTATGATATAATATGGATAGATAGATAGATAGATAGATAGATAGATAGATAGATAGATAGATAGATAGATAGATAGATAGATAGATAGATAGATAGATAGATAGATAGATAGATAGATATGAAAAGGAGTAATAGCATTAATGGTTTAAAGGTCAATCTAAATGAAGAACATTCATTATATATATATATATATAAACACTTTTATTTGGGTGTGATTAATTATTTCACAGTCCTAATTTATTTATATTTACATACATACTTTTATAATAGGAATATTACTGTTATAATAAAATATGAAATACTGACAAAAAAGGCTTATTGTGTGGCAACCTCTTGGTGTAGAAGCATAATCCAGGTTTCAAATTAAAGGTAACACTTTGACGTTTCATGTAGACTATTCGGATTATATATCAGGAGTAATTACACAAAGGTTCCTATTTTTAATCCATTATAAAAGTGAAATTTATTTGCTATTAAAATTGGTACAATAGTCCCCTTCACAAGTATATATAGATGTAGCATGTTGAAATCCCCACCTACACTACTGTGATGGTATACACATGGAAGACAGAGATTTAAAAAATGACCCAAAAAACATAGCTTGGCTAATGCCCTTTGAAAAAGACGGTTTTATTGAGCTTCTGTTGCATGTTGTTGCTCTGTAAGCTAAGGTTAGTTATTTTGGCAATTTGGTGCAGCCTTAACTTAAAAAACAAGGACACAACCAACGTTAACAGCGTATGGTGGTGGCTGTCTATGCCATACTGTGTTTCTCCGATGTGCTCTCTGAGCACAAACACATCCTCTGACCCTATCCTCTTCCTTACAATGTACACGACCTCTAGCACTTTGATGGCCTGTGATCGTCTGGTACATGAGGTCTGACGAATGACCCACTCTGCTGCCCTGACTACCATCACTGTGCCTTCTGATGGAATCACCAGACCTCCATTGTTTTTTAACTTCAGCAGGTGGTAGCTCTGGTCCTTGATGGCAGATGCAGCATCTGTTACCAAGCTGGCACGGCAGACATCACAGGACAGCTTTTTCAGAGCCCGTCGCACAACAAATCCTGAAATAAGAGTTGGTATATTAAAATTATTTATAATAACCATGGGGAAATTAAGGGAACATTTATCTTTTTGGACCATTGTGAGATTGATTTCCCTCAAATTTACACCAAAGATGAATTGTCATACAATCGTTATTGGTGTCAGTAAAACCTATATAATTGACCAGTGGTCTCAGGCTTGATAACTTGCGCAAGTAGCCGTGATGCACAACTATGCTGCATGATTAATTCATTTTTCGACAAGAAGATCTGCAATTTCGACATGTTCAAGCATCAAGAATTATAGCCACGTTCATAACGTTTGTAAGAAACCAAACTGTTTGTAAATCCGTCAAGAATTCAATGAGATAAGAGTATTTGTGTTCGTGCTGATCACTCACCTTACATTAGGTACCACAGAGCACGCCAGAAAGCTTGTCTGAGGCAAGATGGCCGCCGGTGATGACGTTTGAGACTCCGCCGTAAGACATCTAGCCTTTATTATGGATATCTATGGTCAGAATGCTCTCTATGGTACTTGTGTAGAGGGTTGTGAGGATGGGCGGGGGCAGTTGGGCTCTCCTCATCCTCCGCAGGAAATACAAGCGCTTCTGTAACCTCCTCACCAGATGTGGTGTTTACAGACCAGGTGAGGTTGTCCGTGATGTGCACCCCGAGGAATTTGGTGCTGCTAACCACCTCCACAGCTGAGCTGTTGATGAGTTTGTGTCAACTGCGAACTTCATGATGTGATTGGGGGTGAACCTGGGGGTGCAGTTGTGTGTCATCAGAGTAAACAGCAGGGGGCTGCGGACACAGCCCTGAGGGGAGCCCGTGCTGAGGGTAATGACATCAGAGGTGGTCTGTCAGACCCGGACCAACAGTGGTCAGGAGGTGAGGAAGTGATGAGGGGTGTGCTGAAGCCCAGATGCTGTGGGATGAGGGTGTTGAACGCTGTAGTCCAGGAACATGCTCAAAGGGGACGCAGCGTAGACGGGCTTGGAACCCGTTAATAACTGCTTGCAGTTCTAGTTATTATTATTATTATTATTATTATTATTATTATTACGGGTAATTATTATTCTCCGCTAAAACGCGTTGGGCGGCCCATGCGGATTTGTAACGAACCTATTGAATCAGGTATCCAAGTACAGAATGTGCACCGCTACTCAAACCCAGAAATTCAGACCCCTCAACAACTAGGGGGCGCTATAACAAAGGACAATGCGTTTTGGCCTATAACCACCAAACTACTGGTCCCACACTCAAAAACTTCACATCACTTTGTTTATTGGATGATTCTGCAAAATAAAGGGAATTGGCACACCCTTCGTTTCCCAGCTAGTTTTCGCGCTACATGGCTACAAAGGTTAAACCTTTCTTGTTAAACTCCTCCTACATTTTTTATGCAATCCGTGCAAAACTCCATATATAACCGCGTAATGGACAAATAAAAAAAGTGAACGTGCCGGATTTTTGAATTTTGACTTTTTCGAAAAGTAACGCTAAAATAAGTGATTGTTAGCTAGCTAGCTCTAAATGTAATTGCTGATTATTCTAAAACCATAACAGATTTTGACATGTCCTTCATAACCCATAGTCCAAATAAGATTTTGCACATGTGACCCGCGTTTGAGGATCGTCCATCACTAGGGGGCGCTGTAATGTCAAGAAATCTACTACGCAAGAATGGCTGATCGGATTTTTACAAAACCTTCTTCATCCCCTTCCAGTCATACCCCTGAACTCAGGTATTAAATATGGTAATGATTAAAACAAGTGGGCGGGGCCTATTTCCAAAAGTGTTAAAAAACCTGGAGAATAATAAAAGCAATAAAGTAAAGAATAAAAAATGCTTTAAAATCAATTTTTTGATCCCAGATTTTCAGGATGTATTCTGTGAATAAGGTGTAACAATTCTCTCACTGCATGTATTGTTTTTTTTTGAAGTGCTACACTCTGAATTTTTAAAAGTTTGTAAAATGGAGAAATCAATGTATTTTCCACAAATATTGTTCAACCCCCCAAAATATGGCCTCTATTTGTAAAGCACATGCAGAATAAACATGGATTTCAGTTTGGTAAAAATCCAGGCGAGTTTGACCAATTTACAAGACTTTGAAAATAAATGGTACAAGACTATAAAGTTTAATATTTTATTTCTCTGAATCCATTTTTTTAATGACCATAAAAAAAATCCTGTGGTTAGATAAAGCACTCCTTGAGATCCATGAATATTTTCAGAATTTTAGAGCAAACCGTTGATTATTAACGAATTTATGAAGTTTGTGATCAGTTCACAGCTCTCATCCGGAGCTCTGACTCCACAGCTGTGAACAGGGCGGCCATTTTGCCCATATTTGGGCACATCACAGGAAGTGATGTCACAGCGGCCATCTTAGGTCAGAAAAAGCTGCGCTCAGAGAGAGTCAATTCAGGAAAATGTACTTTATGTTTCAGACACTCTAAATCCGGTGAATTCTAACCCGATTTCCAGCTAAATCAACTGACTGAAAATGTCACCCCTTTAGGGGCTACATGGGACCAATTGATTGAATTAAATGATTGTCTAACTTAATAAATAATTTCGGTTTTGTATTGAAAGTAAGCAAACTTCCAGAGCTACGTCCCAAGGAGCCAGACTTTTACTCCGCTTATGGGTGCGCATATAAAAGGACACCAGGAACCAGATCCTGGGGAATTACCTTCAATAAGTAAGATTTTATGATAGATAATCCTCATGCTTTAACACAATATGTGCTAATGGGTACAGGCAGGGGCGCAACTACCCAGTATAAGAGGGGTATGCAGCATCAGTTTTTGCCCCCCCCCCCCGGATTAAAATAAATAAATAAGTGCCAGACATCATCATGTATGGTCTTTAAATAATAAAGGTTTATTTTAAAGTATATCAGCCACTGTAAGCCTACCATAATAATAATTAGATGGTATATTATTAACAATGTTAACACATAATAAACAGTTGCAAATTGACAAACATTAACATTATCATTATAACCAATGCAACTTAATGCAGCCTTTCTAAATCAGCCTAGTGATGGCATCAGATAAGACAACTATTATGCAGTAAGGTTTTGCTGCTGTTGAAATTACATTCACGTTTTGGATTTTAAAAAGTAGAAATATGGATAGCCTTAGCACAGACCTTTAGAGAGAGAGAAGTGACCCTGTAATTACAGCTTCCATGTCACCCAACAAATGTATAGCAGCCTACATGTCTGACAGCACAGCTAACATGAACAGCTAATGGTAAAACAACATCTTTATTGCGTATTATTTATGCATGAGTTACTGCATAAGTTATGTTTTCTGGATTCTGGTCATTTATTGTACATGCTACCTTATATTTTCCACTATGTCAGCGCAGCAACATTGGTTTTGCATTAAGCTAGAAGCTAGCTGTAAACCCCCATTTGGTTGCTACATTCCCACTGTTAGATGGTGAAGAGGGAGAGCTGCAGAGGAGAGTGCTGAGACAAGGCTTTATTCAGAAGATCCATCTGAATGGCCTTTACCGCACAAAACAGTGGACACATTTAGGCAGTACATGGTTGAAAATGGTCCACAGAAAGTTACCGATGGCCCATATCCAAGATCAGATCAGAGTAAGATGTGTTTTTAAGCACACTCTTTTCGTTTACTGTCTAATGAAGAGAAAGTTGAACGAGATTTGTTACTGTATTCCAAAAATACTATTTGTTCCTGTGCTTGCAGAGTGAACACAACTGCTTTGCAGCATTTCACGAAGGCCAGTTCAGGAAGGACAGATTGCTTGTTGCAGAACCATGTTCAGGGTCTGAGGTACACACCTGTTTGCATCTCTGAAAGTTTCAGTGATGACCAGTAGGGGTGTTTTAGATATGCAGATTGCTTTTTTGCAGAGGTTTTTCATTACTTTGCTATACAGTTGGGTAGCCATCCTAGTTGCCTGAAATACTCCCTTCTTATTAGTTTTTTGTTGTATGCCCCAACTGATTTTATATGTTTCACCCAACCGTGTCTTTATTGTGTCATTTGGGAATATAGACCCAGTGTCCTCATATGGGCACATAGCTTTTTTAGAGAATTACTCAATGTAGAAAGCTGACATTTTTTGTATATAGTAATTGGGGTCTTGTAATCCCAAATTGCAAATAAAACAATCAAATGCAAAGATTATGTAATTGCCCTCATATGATGACATAATTTTTTTCAAAAACTATTTGTTTTATCATGACAGGGTTTATTTATTACACTTATTAGGTCCTACTAATCCGCATGGAACTTGGAAATTAAAAAAACAAACTCCAAATAAAAGCTTGGGTCTCAGGAAGTTAAAGCACTTATTAAATATTTATAAGACACAAAGTTATCTGTGAGGACTAAGTGTGTATCTGTGTGTGAGTGTATAAGTATGTATATAATTTAGTTGTCTTGAGATTCAAAGATATACAGGAAAATGAATTTCTGAATTACATCTCCGTCCAGTTGATGCTTCTTTACATTTTTTGTTTTCAATAAAATTGTGGTGAAACAAATACACAAATTTGTCCTCCATTGATATTCTGTGCACAATAACATTTCCTTACAAAATGTATTTACCAAAGGCTTTGTCACACGGGTAACAGGTAAACCAAAAAAAATAAAATGCCAATCATCGGATTGAGGTGTGTGTGTGTGTGTGTGTGTGTGTGTGTGTGTGTGTGTGTGTGTGTGTGTGTGTGTGTGTGTGTGTGTGTGTGTGTGTGTGTGTGTGTGTGTGTGTGTGTGTGTGTGTCAGTCTCTGATGATGTTATGGGCTCGGGACACGCAGCGCTAGGATGAAATGTCCTTAATGGAGGGAAGAGGAGCCCCGATGATCTCTTGCTGTCCTCACAACTCTCCTCACATGCCTCCAGTCAGAGGCGCTGCAGCCTCAAGCTGAAAGGTGGGAGAGATACAGGAATGGTCAAAGGATATTTTAGACCTACCAGATTTGGTTAATGTTGACTTTGCACAATAAGCAAGTGAGGTAACTGATGTGGCATGATGTCCACGCCCTGGGAATATATGGGCTGACTTGAACATTTTTTCAGTCAAACTGATTATTTTTGCTTTAACCCATGGTATATATGTATACATATGCACTTTTACTGTTGCTGTTTAGAGTTCAACAGTCTGATGGCAACGGGGAAAAAGCTGTTTCAGAACCTGGTGGACCTGCAGCGAATGCTGTGGAACCTTTTCCCAGTGGGCAGCAGGGAGAACAGTCCATGGTGGGGGTGTGAGGGGTCTCTGATGATGTTATGGGCTCGGGACATGCAGCGCTGGGATAAAATGTCCTTAATGGAGGGAAGAGGAGCCCCGATGATCCCTTCTGCTGTCCTCACCACTCTCCTCACGTTCCTCCAGTCGGAGGCGCTGCAGCCTCCACACCACACAGAGGGACAGCTTGTCAAAATGCTCTCTATGGTGCGTCTGTAGAAGGTCATGAGAATGGGCGGGGACAGGTGGCCTCTTCTCATCCTCCGCAGGAAGTACAAGCGCTTCTGTGCCCTCTTGACCAGTGACATGGTGTTCACAGACCAGCTGAGGTTGTCTGTGATGTGCACCCTGAGGAATTTGGTGCTGGTGACCACCTCCACAGCTGAGCTGTTGATGAGCAGTGGAGCGTGGCAAGGCCGGTTCATCCTGAAGTCGAACATGATCTCCTTCGTCTTTTCCACGTTCAGGATCAGGCTGTTGTCTGGGGACGCAGTCGTGTGTCATAAGGGTGAACAGCAGGGGGCTCAAGACACAGCCTTGAGGGGAGCCCGTGCTGAGGGTGATGACATCAGAGGTGTTCTGTCCGACCCGGACCAAATGAGTTCAAGAGGTGAGGAAGTCTAGCAGGCAGTTGCGAAGGGGTGTGCTGAAGCCCAGATGTTTCAGTTTTTCTATCAGATGCTGTAAGATAATGGTGTTGAACACTGAACTGAAGTCCAGGAACATGCTCAAGGGGGCGGGGCGTGGGTGGGCTTGGAAGCCGTTAATAACTGCTTGCAGTTCTAGTTATTATTATTATTACGGGTAATTATTATTCTCCGCTAAAACGCGTTGGGCGGCCCATGTGGATTTGTAACGAATCAATTGGATCAGGTATCCAAGTACAGAATGTGCACCGCTACTCAAACCCAGAAATTCAGACCCCTCAACAACTAGGGGGCGCTATAACAAAGGACAATGCGTTTACGCCTGTAACCACCAAACTACTGGTCCTACACTCAAAAACTTGATGGCACTTTGTTTATTGGATGATTCTGCAAAATAAAGTGAATTGGCACACCCTTCGTTTCCCAGCTAGTTTTCGCGCTACATGGCTACAAAGGTTAAACCTTTCTTGTTAAACTCCTCCTACATTTTTTGTGCAATCCGCGCAAAAATTTATATATAAGCGTGTCATGGACAAATAAAAAAAGTTATCGCGGCGGATTTTTGAATTTTGACTTTTTCGAAAAGTAACGCTAAAATAAGTGATTGTTAGCTAGCTAGCTCTAAATGTAATTGCTGATTATTGTAAAACCATAACAGATTTTGACATGTCCTTCATAACCCATAGTACAAATAAGATTTTGCACATGTGACCCGCATTTGAGGATCGTCCATCACTAGGGGGCGCTGTGATGTCAAGAAATCTACTACGCAAGAATGGCTGATCGGAATTTTACAAAACCTTCTTCATTCCCTTCCAGACATTGCCCTTAACTAAAGTATTAAATATGGTATTTATTGAAACAAGTGGGCGGGGCCTATTTCCAAAAGTGTGGAAAAAAACTTGAAAACTTCAAAAATTCACCTAAAATCACTTGTGTGGTGTAACAAGCTCAGATTTTCAGGATGTATTCCTTGAATAAGGTGCAACAATTCTCTCACTGCATGTATTCCAGTGTTTGAAAGTGCCACACTCTGTTTTTTTCAAAGTTTGTAAAATGGAGAAATCAATGTATTTTCCACAAATATTGGTCAATCCCAATAAAAATGGCCTCTATCTGTAAAGCACAGCCAGAATAAACATGTCTTTCAGTTTGGTAAAAATCCAGGCGATTTTGACCAATTTACAAGATTTAAAAAATTAATGATACAAGATTATAAAGTTTAATTTTTTTTTTCTCTGAATCCATTTTTTTAATGACCATCAAAAATATCGTGTGGTTAGATAAAACACTCTTGGACATTCATGAATATTTTCAGAATTTTAGAGCAGACCGTTCATCAAATAGGAATATTTATTTAGATAGTTTGACAAAAACCTATTGTAAAGAGCTTTTCAGAAAATTAAGCAAGGGCTCCATCTCGTGGCTTGTTTTTGCAACTACAACAACTCTTACCATTAATAGTCTAAGTAAGGGGTATACAATTAAAACTTAGAAGTCCACTTCAATAATTTTGTATGTATATATGTATGCATCATGTGTGTATATATATATATATATATATATATATATATATATATATTTACACTAATGCTTTAATGTGGCGTTGTATGGAATACATTTAAAAATTCCAACAGAGGACAGGATTTGATCATGGATGGATCTCTACAAACACACACACATATTTATTCTAGCAATAAAACATGATAGTAAACAATTATGGAATACACTGAATAATATATTAAGAGGAAATAGTAAATCAATTCCAGCTTATTTAGAACATGGGGATCCTAATAAAACAAACAAACAAATATATCTATCCGTCCATCCATCCATCCATTTTTTGACCCGCCTAATTCCTCATGGGGTTGCGGGGCTGCTGGTGCCTATCTACAGCATATAGACCAGTTCACGCGTGACGTCAGCGCTACATCCGGGTCCTGCGGGGTAGACAAAAAGCACAGCTGCTCTCGTCTACTACATGACAAAACGGGTGATTTCGAGCGTACTTTTAGTTAGTTTATTTTTGGAATCTAAACAATGCCTACGACTTGTTGTCCTCCCGGTTGCACAGGGAGGCATTCCCAATCGTTGGATGTACGTTTCTGTCGTTTACCGAAGAAAGAAATGGATATTTTCAAAAGAGCGCAGGCTGGGTTTCGTCCATACAATGGATGATGAAGGAGAGTATTGGATGAGGGTGTTGAACGCTAAAGTCCAGGAACATGCTCAAAGGGGGTGCGGTGTAGGTGGGCTTGGATGAGGGTGTTGAATGCTGAAGTCCAGGAACATGCTCAAAGGGGGCGGTGCGTGGGCTTGGAACCCGTTAATAACTGCTTGCAGTTCTAGTTATTAGGGTTCCAAGCCTGCAGCGCAGGCGAACGGCTATGCCGTTCGTCTGCTCTGTGAGCAGAGAACCCTATTGTTTTTCGTCTGTTTTTAAATTATTTATTATTATTATTACGGGTAATTATTATTCTCCGCTAAAACGCGTTGGGCGGCCCATGCGGATTTGTAACGAACCTATTGAATCAGGTATCCAAGTACAGAATGTGCACCGCTACTCAAACCCAGAAATTCAGACCCCTCAACAACTAGGGGGCGCTATAACAAAGGACAATGCGTTTTGGCCTATAACCACCAAACTACTGGTCCCACACTCAAAAACTTCACATCACTTTGTTTATTGGATGATTCTGCAAAATAAAGGGAATTGGCACACCCTTCGTTTCCCAGCTAGTTTTTGCGCTACATGGCTACAAAGGTTAAACCTTTCTTGTTAAACTCCTCCTACATTTTTTATGCAATCCGCGCAAAACTCCATATATAACAGCGTAATGGACAAATAAAAAAAGTGAACGTGCCGGATTTTTGAATTTTGACTTTTTCGAAAAGTAACGCTAAAATAAGTGATTGTTAGCTAGCTAGCTCTAAATGTAATTGCTGATTATTCTAAAACCATAACAGATTTTGACATGTCCTTCATAACCCATACTCCAAATAAGATTTTGCACATGTGACCCGCGTTTGAGGATCGTCCATCACTAGGGGGCGCTGTAATGTCAAGAAATCTACTACGCAAGAATGGCTGATCGGATTTTTACAAAACCTTCTTCATCCCCTTCCAGTCATACCCCTGAACTCAGGTATTAAATATGGTAATGATTAAAACAAGTGGGCGGGGCCTATTTCCAAAAGTGTTAAAAAACCTGGAGAATAATAAAAGCAATAAAGTAAAGAATAAAAAATGCTTTAAAATCAATTTTTTGATCCCAGATTTTCAGGATGTATTCCGTGAATAAGGTGTAACAATTCTCTCACTGCATGTATTGTTTTTCTTTGAAGTGCTACACTCTGAATTTTTAAAAGTTTGTAAAATGGAGAAATCAATGTATTTTCCACAAATATTGTTCAACCCCCCAAAATATGGCCTCTATTTGTAAAGCACATGCAGAATAAACATGGATTTCAGTTTGGTAAAAATCCAGGCGAGTTTGACCAATTTACAAGACTTTGAAAATAAATGGTACAAGACTATAAAGTTTAATATTTTATTTCTCTGAATCCATTTTTTTAATGACCATAAAAAAAATCCTGTGGTTAGATAAAGCACTCTTTGAGAACCATGAATATTTTCAGAATTTTAGAGCAAACCGTTGATTATTAACGAATTTATGAAGTTTGTGATCAGTTCACAGCTCTCATCCAGAGCTCTGACTCCACAGCTGTGAACAGGGCGGCCATTTTGCCCATATTTGGGCACATCACAGGAAGTGATGTCACAGCGGCCATCTTAGGTCAGACAAAGCTGCGCTCAGAGAGAATATATGTCAATTCAGGAAAATGTACTTTATGTTTCAGACACTCTGAATCCGGTGAATTCTAACCCGATTTCCAGCTAAATCAACTGACTGAAAATGTCACCCCTTTAGGGGCTACATGGGACCAATTGATTGAATTAAATGATTGTCTAACTTAATAAATAATTTCGGTTTTGTATTGAAAGTAAGCAAACTTCCTGAGCTACGTCCCAAGGAGCCAGACTTTTACTCCGCTTATGGGTGCGCATATAAAAGGACACCAGGAACCAGATCCTGGGGAATTACCTTCAATAAGTAAGATTTTATGATAGATAATCCTCATGCTTTAACACAATATGTGCTAATGGGTACAGGGATGGAAGTAGAGAAAAGTACATTAAACACCAAAAACAAACAAAATGGTCCTAAATTACTGGATAGACATGATTTGTGGGGAGGGGGGGGGGGGGAGCCCGTGCTGAGGGTGATTAGGTTTTTTGTTGATTTCTTTCCCCCAGATCGCGGTTTGTATTATATCATTTTTAAATGCTGTTATGAGCACCTTTGCTCTCACTTGTCTGTATATAGTTTTGCTCATATGTAGATAATTGCTGTTGTCTGTAGATCGGTGTCTGTAGATCGGTGTCTGTGTATATAGCTTATATATATATATATATATATATATATATATATATATATATATATATATATATATATATATATATATATATATTGGAAGAAAGAGAGAGAGATTTATGTTTATAATTTGTGTGTATATTAGATTAATATTTAACTGCAAAATGTGTAAGTGCGTGTACATTTTTCATCCAGTTTGACTTCAGTTTAAATAGTTTTGGTTTTGAATAAATATGTGTAATCTGTCTGAAAGGTCACGATCACTGTGAACATATGATTAAAATGAGATCTGAGCTGCCTCCTATTCATTTTGACAGCAGCTGTCTGATCTGTGGTCTGACCCAAGATGGCCGCCCTGTAGGCACGTCAGCCTAGTGGCCGGCAGCGTCCAATGGGGCGTCTACGTATATAATGTCTATGTTTCTAAGCGGAGCAGAAACTTGAAGAGGGAGGAATTGGAATTTAAAATCAGAAAAGCTCAAATTAATAAAGGAAGTATTGTAGCAGTGTTTTTGGATATTGAAAATGCATATGATATGTTGTGGAAAGAAGGTTTATTAATTAAAATTATAAAGATGGGTATTACAGGTAGGATGTATTGGTGGATCAAAGATTTTCTAACTAAATACAAGTTCAAATAGGTAATTATCATTCTGAGAAATATATTGTTGAAAATGGTACTCCACAGGGAAGTATAATAAGTCCTTTATTATTTTCGATAATGATAGATGATGTGTTTCAAAATATAGATAATGGAATGGGTTTTTCTCTTTTTGCTGATGATGGAGCTATGTGGAAGAGAGGAAGGAATTTGAGAATTTGAGTTTAAAAATAGCTTCTTGCATCTTTTTAGTAATAAAGTTGAAGAATGGTCATTAAAATGGGGATTTAAATTCTCAGTGGATAAGACTAAATCAATGCTCTTTTCAAGGAAGAAAATTAATGATGATAAATTAAAATTATATAATCAAGAAATAGAAAGAGTGAAACAATTCAAATTTTTAGGGGTTTGGTTTGACGAAAGAATAACATAGAATATACACATTCAAAGAGTCTTAATTCAATTCAATTCAATTTTATTTTATTTATATAGCGCCAATTCATGAAACATGTCATCTCAAGGCACCTTACAAAGTCAAAATCAATCATATTATACAGATTGGTCAAAAATTTCATATATAAGGAAACCAGTTGATTGCTTCAAAGTCCCGACAAGCAGCATTCACTCCTGGAGAAGCGTAGAGCTACAGGGAGAGTGGTCCGCATTATCCATGGCTTTGTAGCAATCCCTCATACTGAGCAAGCATGAAGCGACAGTCGAAAGAAAAACCACCCATTAGCTGGAAGGAAAAACCTCCAGCAGAACCGGGCTCAGTATGAACGGTCATCTGCCTCGACCGACTGGGGGTTACAGAAGACAGAGCAGAGACACAAGACAGACAAAAAAGCACAGAAGCACACATTGATCCAGTAATCCAGTGTTTCCCGCAGGAATTTGGTTATGCGAGGCGGACCGACTCGCGGAGCGGGGGGGGGGGGGGGGGGGGGGGTTTGACGACACGTTGTCCACGGACCGATTCGCGGGGGGGGGGGGGGTGTGGACGACACGTTGTCCACGGACCGATTCGCGGAGCGGGGGGGGGTGGGGGGGTGGACGACACGTTGTCCACGGACCGATTCGCGGGGGGGGGGGGGTGGACGACACCTTGTCCGCGGACCGACTCGCGGAGCGTATCCATGTGTTTTTTCCCCGCCACTCACGCACGCGCGAAAGCAACAACAACAAACCGAGTGTTAACGTCACTTTTTTTTTTTTTTTTTTTTTTTTTTGGAATGTTGGCGAGGCGGCAGCGCTATCTTGGCGAGGCGGCCGCCTCGCCAAGATAGCGCTGCGGGAAACCCTGTAATCTGTTCTACATTAGATGGTAATAGCGGGTGATCTGTCTTCACTGGATGATGTCACAGTTAACAGAACATCAGACCAGGTGTACCTACTATGAAGAAAAAAGAGAGAGCAAAAAGTTAAAAGCTGAAATGACAACAGTCAGTTCAATGTAATGCAATGCAAAACTGCATGTACTTTTTTTTAGACAAATGCAAGAAAGTAATAAATATTATGACATGCTTAATTGGTAGGGAGTGGGGAGCAGATAGAATAGCACAAAAGAATATATATACAGGATTAATTAGATCAGTGATAGATTATGGAATTAGTGTTTATAATTCAGCAGCAGAGACAAATCTACAAAAATTAGATCGGATTCAGTATCAAGCATCGAGATAATGTACGGGAGCAATTAAAACTACTCCAACAGCAGCATTATTAGTAGAAATGGGAGAAATGCCACTTGCAGTTATAAGAGAGCAATTAACATTGGTAATGCCAGATAATGATGCAAATGTGCAAATACGGTATAGACTCCAGTTTACAGTTCAACAGTCAGATGGCAACACAAAAAAAGCTGTTGCAAAACCTGGTGGACCTGCAGCAGGTGCTGCAAAACCTTTTCCCAGTGGACAGCAGGGAGAACATTCCATGGTGGGGTTGTGAGGGGTCTCTGGTGATGTTATGGGCTCAGGACAGGCAGCGCTGGGATGAAATGTCTTTAATGGAGGGTAGGGTACCCCGATGATCCCTTCTGCTGTCATCATCACTCTCCTCAGGTTCCTCAAGTAAGAGGCAATGCAGCATCCACACCACACAGACAAACAGCTGGTCACAATGCTCCCTATGGTGCTGCTGTAGAAGGTCGTGAGGATGGGCGGGGGCAGGTGGGCTCTCCTCATCCTGCGCAGTAAGTGCCAGCGCTTCTGTGCCCTCTTCGCCAGTGACATGGTGTTCACAGACCAGCTGAGGTTGTCTGTTATGTGCACCCCGAGGAATTTATTGCTGCTGACCACCTCCACAGCTGAGCTATTAATGAGAAGTGGAGCATGGCGAGGCAATTTCTTCCTGTAGTCCACGATGATCTCCTTCGTTTTCTCCACGTTCAGGATCAGTCCTGGTCGTTGTCGTCTCTAATCAGGCCCACCACTGTCGTGTCGTCTGCAAACTTCAAAATGTGATTGGTGGTGAACCTGGGGACACAGTCGTGTGTACCCAGGGTGAACATCAGGGGGCTCAGGGCACAGCCCTGAGGAAAGCCCGTGCTGAGGGTGATGACATCAGAGGTATTCTGTCCGTCCCGGACCGACTGAGGTCTGTTGGTGATGAAGTCTAATAGGCAGTTGCGAAGAGGTGTGCAGTAGCCCAGATGTTCCAGTTTTGATGGTGTTGAACACTGAACTGAAGTCCAGGAACATGCTCAAGGGGGTGGGGCGTGGGTGGGCTTGGAACCCGTTAATAACTGCTTGCAGTTCTAGTTATTATTATTATTATTATTACGGGTAATTATTATTCTCCGCTAAAACGCGTTGGGCGGCCCATGCGGATTTGTAACGAACCTATTGAATCAGGTATCCAAGTACAGAATGTGCACCGCTACTCAAACCCAGAAATTCAGACCCCTCAACAACTAGGGGGCGCTATAACAAAGGACAATGCGTTTTGGCCTATAACCACCAAACTACTGGTCCCACACTCAAAAACTTCACATCACTTTGTTTATTGGATGATTCTGCAAAATAAAGGGAATTGGCACACCCTTCGTTTCCCAGCTAGTTTTCGCGCTACATGGCTACAAAGGTTAAACCTTTCTTGTTTAACTCCTCCTACATTTTTTATGCAATCCGCGCAAAACTCCACATATAACAGCGTAATGGACAAATAAAAAAAGTGAACGCGCCGGATTTTTGAATTTTGACTTTTTCGAAAAGTAACGCTAAAATAAGTGATTGTTAGCTAGCTAGCTCTAAATGTAATTGCTGATTATTCTAAAACCATAACAGATTTTGACATGTCCTTCATAACCCATAGTCCAAATAAGATTTTGCACATGTGACCCGCGTTTGAGGATCGTCCATCACTAGGGGGCGCTGTGATGTCAAGAAATCTACTACGCAAGAATGGCTGATCGGATTTTTACAAAACCTTCTTCATCCCCTTCCAGTCATACCCCTGAACTCAGGTATTAAATATGGTAATTATTAAAACAAGTGGGCGGGGCCTATTTCCAAAAGTGTTAAAAAACCTGGAGAATAATAAAAACAATAAAGTAAAGAATAAAAAATGCTATAAAATCAATTTTTTGATCCCAGATTTTCAGGATGTATTCTGTGAATAAGGTGTAACAATTCTCTCACTGCATGTATTGTTTTTTTTTGAAGGGCTACACTCTGAATTTTTAAAAGTTTGTAAAATGGAGAAATCAATGTATTTTCCACAAATATTGTTCAACCCCCCAAAATATGGCCTCTATTTGTAAAGCACATGCAGAATAAACATGGATTTCAGTTTGGTAAAAATCCAGGCGAGTTTGACCAATTTACAAGACTTTGAAAATAAATGGTACAAGACTATAAAGTTTAATATTTTATTTCTCTGAATCCATTTTTTTAATGACCATAAAAAAAATCCTGTGGTTAGATAAAGCACTCTTTGAGATCCATGAATATTTTCAGAATTTTAGAGCCAACCGTTGATTATTAACGAATTTATGAAGTTTGTGATCAGTTCACAGCTTTCATCATCCAGAGCTCTGACTGCAGAGCTTTGAACAGGGCGGCCATTTTGCCCATATTTGGGCACATCACAGGAAGTGACGTCAAAGCAGCCATCTTAGGTCAGACCAAGCTGCCATCTTAGGTCAGACCATAGAGAACACAGACATGAATACGTAGACGCCGCGTCCTCGGTTGAGAGGCGTGCCGACAGAGCGGCCATCTTAGGTCAGACCAAGCTGCAGTCAGACAGAATACAAGTCATTACAGGAAAATGTACTTTATGTTTTCAGACACTCTGAATCCGGTGAATTCTCACCCGATTTCCAGATAAATCAACTGACTGAAAACGTCACCCCTTTAGGGGCTACATGGGACCAATTGATTGAATTAAATTATTGTCTAACTTAATAAATAATTTCGATTTTGTATTGAAAGTAAGCAAACTTCCAGAGCTACGTCCCAGGAAGCCCGACTTTTACTCCGCTTATGGGTGCGCAAATAAAAGGACACTAGGAACCAGATCCTGGGGAATTACCTTCCATAAGTAAGATTTTATGATAGATCATCCTCATGCTTTACAGTTACAGTTTTCCGGCATAAACACAATATGTGCTAATGGGTACAGCGATGGAAGTAGAGAAAAGTACATTAAACACCAAAAACAAACAAAATGGTCCTAAATTACTGGATAGACATGATTTGTGGGGAGTGGGGGGGGGAAGCCCGTGCTGAGGGTGATTAGGTTTTTTGTTGATTTCTTTTTGTTGATAATTGCTGTTGTCTGTAGATCGGTGTCTGTGTATATAGCTTAAATATATATATATATATATATATATATATATATATATATATATATATATATATATATATATTTGCTTGTCGGGACTTTGATGCAATCAACTGGTTTCCTTATATAGGACATTTTATCCAATCTGTATAATCTGATTGGTCCAATCAATTACTTCGACTGCAGTCATGTCTTGATGACATCAAAAGCTGGATGACTTTAAATTTCCTGCGTCTAAATTCTGACAAGACCGAAGTTGTAATCTTTGGGCCAGAGTCCTCAAAAAATAAACTTCTTAACCAATCACTTAATCTGGATGACATTAACTTGGCCTCTGGTAATAAAGTAAAAAACCTTGGTGTTATTTTTGACCAAGACATGTCATTTAAATCCCATATTAAACAGGTTTCCAGAGTTTCCTTTTTTCACCTCCGGAATATCGCCAAAATTAGAAACATTCTGTCCAGGAGTGATGCTGAAAAACTAGTCCATGCATTTGTTACTTCAAGGCTGGACTATTGTAATTCTTTACTATCAGGAAGTCCACAAAATGCAATTCAAAGTCTTCAGCTTATCCAAAATGCTGCAGCAAGAGTTCTGATGAAAATCAACAAGAGGGATCATATTTCTCCAATTTTAGCTTCCCTTCATTGGCTTCCTGTTAAATCAAGAATAGAATTTAAAATTCTTCTTCTAACGTATAAAGCCCTTAATAATCAAGCTCCATCATATATCAGAGCTCTGATTACTCCGTATGTTCCTAACAGAGCACTTCGCTCTCAGACTGCAGGTCTGCTGGTGGTTCCTAGAGTCTCTAAAAGTAGAATGGGAGGCAGATCCTTTAGCTATCAGGCTCCTCTCTTGTGGAACCAACTCCCAGTTTTGGTCCGTGAAGCAGACACCCTGTCTACTTTTAAGACTAATCTTAAAACCTTCCTTTTTGACAAAGCTTATAACTAGAGTGGCTCATGTTACTCTGAGCTACCTTTATAGTTTTGCTGCTATAGGCTTAGGCTACTGGAGGACATCAGGGCATACTTTTCTCACTCTACTGATTTTTACTGTTCTCCAGTCTACTGTTCTCCAGATTTGCATTGCGTTACATTGAAATGACTGTTGTCATTTCAGCTTTTAACTTTTTGTTCTCTCTCTTTTTTCTTCATAGTAGATACACCTGGTCTGACGTTCTGTTGACTGTGAAATCATCCAGGGAGGACAGATCACCGACTATTACCATCTAATGTAGAACAGATTACTAGATCAATGTGTGCTTCTGTGCTTTTTTGTCTCTCTTGTTGTGTCTCTGCTCTGTCTTCTGTAACCCCAGTCGGTCGAGGCAGATGACCGTTCATACTGAGCCCGGTTCTGCCGGAGGTTTTTTTTTCCCGTTAATGGGTGTTTTTTCTTCCCACTGTCGCTTCATGCTTGCTCAGTATGAGGGATTGCAGCAAAGCCATGTACAATGCAGACGACTCTCCCTGTGGCTCTACGGTCCCCCAGGAGTGAATGCTGCTTGTCGGGACTTTGATGCAATCAACTGGTTTCCTTATATAGGACATTTTGACCAATCTGTATAATCTGACCCAATCTGTATAATATGATTGAACTTGATTTTGTAAAGTGCCTTGAGATGACATGTTTCATGATTTGGCGCTATATAAATAAATAAATTGAATATATATATAATATTGGAAGAATTTTAGAGCAAACTGTTGATTTTTAAAGAATTTATTTATGCAGGTGTTTACAGACCAGGTGAGGTTGTCCGTGATGTGCAGCAGGAATTTGGTGCTGCTAACCACCTCCACAGCTGAGCTGTTGATGAGTTTGTGTCAACTGCGAACTTCATGATGTGATTGGGGGTGAACTTGGGGGTGCAGTCGTGTGTCATCAGAGTAAACAGCAGGGGGCTGCGGACACAGCCCTGAGGGGAGCCCGTGCTGAGGTTGATGACATCAGAGGTGGTCTGTCAGACCCGGACCGACAGTGGTCAGGAGGTGAGGAAGTGATGAGGGGTGTGCTGAAGCCCAGATGTTCCAGTTTTTCAACCAGATGATGTGGGATGAGGGTGTTGAACGCTGTAGTCCAGGAACATGCTCAAAGGGGGCGGAGCGTAGACGGGCTTGGAACCCGTTAATAACTGCTTGCAGTTCTAGTTAGGGTTCCAAGCCCGCAGCGCAGGCGAACGGCTATGCCGTTCGTCTGCTCTGTGAGCAGAGAACCCTATTGTTTTTCTAGTGTTTTTAAATTATTTATTATTATTATTATTATTATTATTATTATTATTATTAGGGTTCCAAGCCCGCAGCGCAGGCGAACGGCTATGCCGTTCGTCTGCTCTGTGAGCAGAGAACCCTATTGTTTTTCGTCTGTTTTTAAATTATTTATTATTAGGGTTCCAAGCCCGCAGCGCAGGCGAACGGCTATGCCGTTCGTCTGCTCTGTGAGCAGAGAACCCTATTGTTTTTCGTGTGTTTTTAAATTATTAGGGTTCCAAGCCCGCAGCGCAGGCGAACGGCTATGCCGTTCGTCTGCTCTGTGAGCAGAGAACCCTATTGTTTTAGTGTTTTTAAATTATTTATTATTATTATTATTATTATTATTATTACGGGTAATTATTATTCTCCGCTAAAACGCGTTGGGCGGCCCATGCGGATTTGTAACGAACCTATTGAATCAGGTATCCAAGTACAGAATGTGCACCGCTACTCAAACCCAGAAATTCAGACCCCTCAACAACTAGGGGGCGCTATAACAAAGGACAATGCGTTTTGTTCTATATCCACCAAACTACTGGTCCCACACTCAAAAACTTCACATCACTTTGTTTATTGGATGATTCTGCAAAATAAAGGGAATTGGCACACCCTTCGTTTCCCAGCTAGTTTTCCCGCTACATGGCTACAAAGGTTAAACCTTTTTTGTTAAACTCCTCCTACATTTTTTATGCAATCCGCGCAAAACTCCATATATAACCGCGTAATGGACAAATAAAAAAAGTTAACACGGCGGATTTTTGAATTTTGACTTTTTCGAAAAGTAACGCTAAAATAAGTGATTGTTAGCTAGTTAGCTCTAAATGTAATTGCTGATTATTCTAAAACCATAACAGATTTTGACATGTCCTTCATAACCCATAGTCCAAATAAGATTTTGCACATGTGACCCGCGTTTGAGGATCGTCCATCACTAGGGGGCGCTGTGTTGTCAAGAAATCTACTACGCAAGAATGGCTGATCGGATTTTTACAAAACCTTCTTCATCCCCTTCCAGTCATACCCCTGAACTCAGGTATTAAATATGGTAATAATTAAAACAAGTGGGCGGGGCCTATTTCCAAAAGTGTTAAAAAACCTGGAGAATAATAAAAACAATAAAGTAAAGAATAAAAAATGCTTTAAAATCAATTTTTTGATCCCAGATTTTCAGGATGTATTCCGTGAATAAGGTGTAACAATTCTCTCACTGCATGTATTGTTTTTTTTTGAAGTGCTACACTCTGAATTTTTAAAAGTTTGTAAAATGGAGAAATCAATGTATTTTCCACAAATATTGTTCAACCCCCCAAAATATGGCCTCTATTTGTAAAGCACATGCAGAATAAACATGGATTTCAGTTTGGTAAAAATCCAGGCGAGTTTGACCAATTTACAAGACTTTGAAAATAAATGGTACAAGACTATAAAGTTTAATATTTTATTTCTCTGAATCCATTTTTTTAATGACCATAAAAAATATCCTGTGTTTAGATAAAGCACTCTTTGAGATCCATGAATATTTTCAGAATTTTAGAGCAAACCGTTGATTATTAACGAATTTATGAAGTTTGTGATCAGTTCACAGCTCTCCTCATCCAGCGCTCTGACTCCACAGCTGTGAACAGGGCGGCCATTTTGCCCATATTTGGGCACATCACAGGAAGTGATGTCACAGCGGCCATCTTAGGTCAGACAAAGCTGCGCTCAGAGAGAATAAAAGTCAATTCAGGAAAATGTACTTTATGTTTCAGACACTCTGAATCCGGTGAATTCTAACCCGATTTCCAGCTAAATCAACTGACTGAAAACGTCACCCCTTTAGGGGCTACATGGGACCAATTGATTGAATTAAATGATTGTCTAACTTAATAAATAATTTCGGTTTTTGTATTGAAAGTAAGCAAACTTCCAGAGCTACGTCCCAAGGAGCCAGACTTTTACTCCGCTTATTATCCTTTTTATCCTGGGGAATTACCTTCAATAAGTAAGATTTTATGATAGATAATCCTCATGCTTTAACACAATATGTGCTAATGGGTACAGGGATGGAAGTAGAGAAAAGTACATTAAACACCAAAAACAAACAAAATGGTCCTAAATTACTGGATAGACATGATTTGTGGGGAGGGGGGGGGGAGCCCGTGCTGAGGGTGATTAGGTTTTTTGTTGATTTCTTTCCCCCAGATCGCGGTTTGTATTATATCATTTTTAAATGCTGTTATGAGCACCTTTGCTCTCACCTGTCTGTATATAGTTTTGCTCATATGTGTCATGTTTCGGACGTATTTGGCCCACATGCAGAGAGACACCTGGGACAACAATGAGCAGTTCAAAGGTTTTATTTACAGGAGCGGAGTTGGCTGATCTCTGAATCTAAGAATCTGGGTTCAAGGCTGAACGGAGCCGCGGTGAGACGATCTAGGGAGAAAAACAAGAGGTTTAGGTTGGGTTGCGGTGAGGGGAATAATGGACTGAGGGGCGGGGCGCTTACCACAAGGCTCGGGAACCGGACCGGGGGAAGTGGAGCGGAGGAGGAACTTAGCGCTTTCAGCTCAGATGGAGGTTGGTGACTGAGCGACGGTGAGCTGCAGGAGCAAGGAGGGGTCCGAGCAGCGCCCGAGGTGGTCGAAGACAGCCGGTGGAATCTGGTGAGTCTGACTGACTGGTTTTCATCCGAAGTCTGGCAAGTCAAGTCAAGTGCATAGGCGCCACGGCTGGATCAAGGCACGGGGAACCACTGATGCTAACACTCTGGCATCCACCGGCTGTCTGAGCGCTGACTCGCAGAACGAGCCGCAGGTGTGCGTGCCCCGCCCACCAGTCAGCTGCAGTCACCTGTGGAGAGAGCAGCGGGGACAGCGCCAGCAGAGAACTGCATGGTGCTGTCTGCTAAGTTCTGACAATATGTAGATAATTGCTGTTGTCTGTAGATTGGTGTCTGTGTATATAGCTTATATATATATATATATATATATATATATATATATATATATATATATATATATATATATATATTTGTGTGTATATTAGATTAATATTTAACTGCAAAATGTGTAAGTGCGTGTACATTTTTCATCCAGTTTGACTTCAGTTTAAATAGTTTTGGTTCTGAATAAATATGTGTAATCTGTCTGAAAGGTCACGATCACTGGGAACATATGATTAAAATGAGATCTGAGGTGCCTCCTATTCATTTTGACAGCAGCTGTCTGATCTGTGGTCTGACCCAAGATGGTCACCCTGTAGGCACGTCAGCCTAGTGGCTGGCAGCGTCCAATGGGGCGTCTACGTATATAATGTCTATGTTTCTAAGCGGAGCAGAACCTGAAGAGGGAGGAATTGGAATTTGAAATCAGAAAAGCTCAAATTAATAAAGGAAGTATTGTAGCAGTGTTTTTGGATATTGAAAATGCATATGACATGTTGTGGAAAGAAGGTTTATTAATTAAAATTATAAAGATGGGTATTACAGGTAGGATGTATTGGTGGATCAAAGATTTTCTAACTTAAAGACAAATACAAGTTCAAATAGGTAATTATCATTCTGAGAAATATACACACACACGCACACACACCCCCACACACACACATACACACAGGGTCCGAAATTAACTCGCCAGTTGCCAAATGCAAGTAAATTTCCCGTTTGGCGAGTGAATTTCAGAGGGCAAAACAAACAATACATTTATATAAATGTATAATTCCAGCTGTTGCTAAAATTTTAATAAGAGTCCACAGCCCTTAACTCTAAAGTCATTGTTACCAAATGTCTATCAGGGAATACTTGAAAATTGTTGTTAACTTGTATCTAACTGAATGGATGCACACATCGCAATGTCCTGCTTTGGATTCTAAGCATGTGGTGCGTTCAAGAACTTCACTCAACATAGGAATTTGCAAATTCGAGGATTATCTTTTGTACAGTAATATCTGTACAGCCTAAATTGACTCAGAAGTAAATCTATGGTTTAGCACTACAATACAAATATACAGTCAATTTATCAACATCCCACAGTTCTTAATTCTTCTAGTTCAAACATACTTCACTTAAATTTAAATTATGATTTTTCATTAACATTAAACGAAACAGTAGACATTTTAAACCTCATTTCCATTCGAGTCATTTAGCTTTAGGCTCAACATATATTACTGTATTAAAGATAATCCCCGCATGTGCAAATTCCTACGTTGAGCAAGGTACTTGAACTCATCACATACGCAGCAGTCAGACTGATTCAGTCAGACATTTCTCTGGTGTTCTGCGCTGGGTTTCGTCCATACAACTGTAAGTTATCATGTTTATGTGTATTATACTCTGTTTGGGGTCATGTTAACCCCTCGTTTTTATTGAGAACTTAGCAGTAGTTTTTCTCTTTGTAGTGTGGAGTCTAGTTACCTACAAATGAGCAACTTGATGTTAGCAGCTGCTTAGCATTAGGCTTGTAGCTCTGTTGTGGTTAGCAGCTAATTAGCAATCGGCTCAAAACTCTGTGGTGTCGCTCCACTGAGCTATATTATACACTAGAGTGCTAATCATAGACATTATAAACGTAGACGCATCGTTGGGCGGGTTCTGCCTATGCTGGGATGCGTCAGAGCGTCCGCCATGTTAAATGTGGCAAATCTGCAGTTACTCAGTCACTTAAACAGTATCAGGGGGACTTTAATCTCACAATATACTTTGTATTCGTAATATTTTTATTTTTGTAATATTACAAGTTTATTTTCGTATCCCTTTAACTTCATTCTCCCGACTTTATACTCGTAAAGAATAAAAATAATTAAAATAATCTCACCTGGCCCTATTACTCCAGGAGTGAAACAATTCTGCAAACTGTGACTATTCTGGAAATTTTCCCTCTTAATTCTCATAACATTACCACTTTTGTCTTTTTTTTTTTTATTTTTTTTTTAAACTTTGTCCTAGGTTTTTTTTTCCCTGATATTAGTAATTTTACCTCTTTAATACTCCCCCAAAAAGTCTGTTCCTAAAGGTTCACATGTGATACGGTTTTATGAAATAATGAAGACCACAATGTTTAGATTTAACAAATTCATCCTTATATTCATAACACATATACACACACAAATATATATATATATATATATATATATATATATATATATACACACACATATACATATATATTTATATATATATATTTATTTATTTAGAAACATATAGATATAGATATGTATAGACAGCTATAATCTTGACCTATAGTGATATATAATCACACAGCTATTTATTTGGCTTATTTATAATACTTGAAAATCTATATATGCACATCTATGTCTAAATACAATAGTCTGTACTGTATGCAAGCTAAAAACCTTGAAAAAGAATGGTCTTGCACAGCTTTTTCCTAGTGTTGCCACTCTGCAGCTTTAGTGTGTCCAGTTTTGCAGCATGGTGCAGCCTTAGTTTATAGAAGGCAGATACAAGTAGTGAAATCAGCCCGAATACATTTCCATGCAGCACAGGAATGAGGCATCTTCTCTGATCCATGTTCACTACAACAGAACTTAACTTGCCACATACAATATGGCGGTGACGTTGATGTGCGAACCTGCGCCTAATGACGCGTCTACGTATATAATGTCTATGGTGCTAATAGCCCGCTGTTAGAACAAGTCGCTTTGAAGCCACCAGCCGCCATATTGGTACTCCCTATTTTCCCCCAGTAACTAGGGAGAATGTGCGCTACAGCATCGAATAACGAGGATTTTCTCATGTTCAGAGGGGGCTTAAAATTTGAAAATGTCAAATGCCGTATACTTTTATGCTATGTTCTAAAACTATCAAGTACTGAGAAAGTCATGTGCTGAAATATTTTCCATTTTATTTATTTAAATATATATAATAATAATAATAATACATTTAATTTATACTGCACTTTCCATCAAAAGATCTCCAAGTGCTACAGGTAAAAATTAAAAAAAGCATAAAAAAATTAAAAAAGCTTTTTTAGAAGAAAAAAAAGAATAAAACATCTAAAGGGGACCAAAAGCTTTGCTAAAAAGAAATGTTTTAAGGCCTTTTTTAAAACACTCAGTGGATTGAGGTGCCCTCAAGATGTCAGGGAGGGCATTCCACAGATGCGGGGCAGCAGCACTAAATGCCCGATCTCCCATTGTCCTGAGTCTGGTTCTGGGAATGTGGAGGAGGTTTGAGTGAGTGGAGCGAAGGGAGCGGGTTGTCTTCTGTGGGCTGATAAGGCGGGGGCATGTCCATGGATGCATTGATGTGTGAGGAGGGAAACCTTGAACTCAAACCTGGTGGAGATGGGAAGCCAGTGTAGTGAATGGAGGATGGGGGTAATGTGCTCATGTTTCCGCACTCTCATCAGGATCCTAGCTGCAGAGTTTTGAAAATACTGAAGCCTCTGCAGACTTTTTCTAAGGATCCCAATGAGAAGTGCGTTGCAATAGTCCAGTCTGGAGGAGACAAAGGCATGAACCAGCTTTTCTGCGTCTGGGAGGGAGAGAATGGGACGAAGTTTGGAAATATTTCGGAGGTGGTAGAAAGAGGTCTTGCATAGGTGATTTATATGTGCTTCAAAAGTGAGTTGGGAGTCCATTTTTGCACCAAGATTTCTAACTGTTGATGAAAGCGGGATGTTAGTGCCAGAAAAGGTGATGCTGGTTATGGATAATGATTTGGTTTGATGAGGAGTTCCAACCAGGATGGCTTCGGTTTTTGCTCCATCCATACCTTTATCTCCTCCAGACAGGTGGTGAGTTTTGATGGGGATGACTGTGAGGGTGGGGTGTCAGCTGTGACATTTACATAGAGCTGTATGTCATCAGCATAGCAGTGGAATGAAATATTGTGGCAGCTGATGATTTGGCCAAGAGGAGTGAGGTAAAGGATGAAGAGGATGGGGCCAAGGACTGACCCCTGGGGGACACCACATGTAACTGTGTGTGGATGTGATTTGGAGTGTCCCAGGGAGATGTATTCTGTCCGGTTTGTGAGATATGATCTGAACCAACTGAGAGCAGTGTCATTTAGTCCAGTAGTGAGGTGGAGCCGGTTTAAGAGAATGCCGTGGTCGACAGTATCAAATGCAGCAGAAAGGTCAAGAAGGATGAGGAGGGATATATAAAACATTTATAAATATATAAATAACATACAAACACATATATGTATACATATATATACATATACACATACTTATACATATACACATACTTATATATATATATATATATTAGGGCTGTCAAAATAACGCGTTAATTTCGATTAATTAATTTAAAAAAATTAACGGATTAAAAAAAATAACGCAGATTAATCAATGTCGTATAGGGGTTTTCAATAGGTGAGGCGTGCCTCCCCTGGGGGGCGCCAAAGAGTCACAGGGGAGGCACATGAAGACAGAGAAGAAGACAGCGCTGCCGCTCAACTCTGTGAAACAAAAGTAGCGATATCCGTGCCTTCTGTTTGAGCGCGCAGGAACCAATCCAAGCGCACAGTGAAACAACTCAACGCTCAAAACCGGTCTGGCACGGTCTGAAAAACTCTTCTCAACCCGCTGTCCTCGCGGTGAGTTCCATCTCTGCTCGCGCGCTACTTTGCTCGCGCACACCTGCTCGTTTCACACTCAACACCAGCTGTGCACTCGCTCGGCTGTTAAAGCCAATCACGACTGGGGGTTAAAGAAGACAGAGCAGAGACACAACAAGACAGACAAAGAAGCACAGAAGCACACATTGATCCAGTAATCTGTTCTACATTAGATGGTAATAGCGGGTGATCTGTCTTCTCTGGATGATGTCACAGTTAACAGAACGTCAGATCAGGTGTACCTACTATGAAGAAAAAAGAGAGAGCAAAAAGTTAAAAGATGAAATGACAACAGTCATTTCAATGTAATGCAATGCAAAACTGCATTGCATCTACTTTTTTAAGACAAATGCAAGAAAGTAATAAATATTATGACATGCTTAATTGGAAGGGAGTGGGGAGCAGATAGATGGTGCTGCTGTAGAAGGTCGTGAGGATGGGCGGGGACAGGTGCGCTCTCCTCATCCTCCGCAGTAAGTGCAAGCGCTTCTGTGCCCTCTTCTCCAGTGACATGGTGTTCACAAACCAGCTGAGGTTGTGTGTTATGTGCACCCCGAGGAATTTATTGCTGCTGACCACCTCCACAGCTGAGCTGTTAATGAGAAGGGGAGCATGGCGAGGCCATTTCTTCCTGAAGTCCATGATGATCTCCTTCGTTTTCTCCACGTTCAGGATCAGTCCTGGTCCTGGTCCTGGTCGTTGTCGTCTCTAATCAGGCCCACCACCGTTGTGTCGTCTGAAAACTTCACAATGCGATTGGTGGTGAATCTGGGGACGCAGTCATGTGTCATCAGGGTGAACAGCAGGGGGCTCAAGACACAGCCTTGAGGGGAGCCCGTGCTGAGGGTGATGACATCAGAGGTGTTCTGTCTGACCCGGACCAAATGAGGTCAGGAGGTGAGGAAGTCTAGCAGGCAGTTGCGAAGGGGTGTGCTGAAGCCCAGATGTTTCAGTTTTTCCGCCAGATGCTGTAAGATAATGGTGTTGAACGCTGAACTGAAGTCCAGGAACATGCTCAAGGGGGCGGTGCGTGGGTGGGCTTGGAACCCGTTAATAACTGCTTGCAGTTCTAGTTTATTAGGGTTCCAAGCCCGCAGCGCAGGCGAACGGCTATGCCGTTCGTCTGCTCTGTGAGCAGAGAACCCTATTGTTTTTCTAGTGTTTTTAAATTATTTATTATTATTATTATTATTACGGGTAATTATTATTCTCCGCTAAAACGCGTTGGGCGGCCCATGCGGATTTGTAACGAATCAATTGGATCAGGTATCCAAGTACAGAATGTGCACCGCTACTCAAACCCAGAAATTCAGACCCCTCAACAACTAGGGGGCGCTATAACAAAGGACAATGCGTTTTGGCCTATAACCACCAAACTACTGGTCCCACACTCAAAAACTTCACATCACTTTGTTTATTGGATGATTCTGCAAAATAAAGGGAATTGGCACACCCTTCGTTTCCCAGCTAGTTTTCGCGCTACATGGCTACAAAGGTTAAACCTTTCTTGTTAAACTCCTCCTACATTTTTTATGCAATCCGCGCAAAACTCCATATATAACCGCTTAATGGACAAATAAAAAAAGTTAACACGCCGGATTTTTGAATTTTGACTTTTTCGAAAAGTAACGCTAAAATAAGTGATTGTTAGCTAGCTAGCTCTAAATGTAATTGCTGATTATTCTAAAACCATAACAGATTTTGACATGTCCTTTATAACCAATAGTCCAAATAAGATTTTGCACATGTGACCCGCGTTTGAGGATCGTCCATCACTAGGGGGCGCTGTGTTGTCAAGAAATCTACTACGCAAGAATGGCTGATCGGATTTTTACAAAACCTTCTTCATCCCCTTCCAGTCATACCCCTGAACTCAGGTATTAAATATGGTAATGATTAAAACAAGTGGGCGGGGCCTATTTCCAAAAGTGTTAAAAAACCTGGAGAATAATAAAAACAATAAAGTAAAGAATAAAAAATGCTTTAAAATCAATTTTTTGATCCCAGATTTTCAGGATGTATTCTGTGAATAAGGTGTAACAATTCTCTCACTGCATGTATTGTTTTTTTTTGAAGTGCTACACTCTGAATTTTTAAAAGTTTGTAAAATGGAGAAATCAATGTATTTTCCACAAATATTGTTCAACCCCCAAAAATATGGCCTCTATTTGTAAAGCACATGCAGAATAAACATGGATTTCAGTTTGGTAAAAATCCAGGCGAGTTTGACCAATTTACAAGACTTTGAAAATAAATGGTACAAGACTATAAAGTTTAATATTTTATTTCTCTCAATCTATTTTTTTAATGACCATAAAAAAAATCCTGTGGTTAGATAAAGCACTCTTTGAGATCCATAAATATTTTCAGAATTTTAGAGCCAACCGTTGATTATTAACGAATTTATGAAGTTTGTGATCAGTTCACAGCTTTCATCATCCAGAGCTCTGACTGCAGAGCTTTGAACAGGGCGGCCATTTTGCCCATATTTGGGCACATCACAGGAAGTGACGTCAAAGCAGCCATCTTAGGTCAGACCAAGCTGCCATCTTAGGTCAGACCATAGAGAATACAAGTCAATTGAGGAAAATGTACTTTATGTTTCAGACACTCTGAATCCGGTGAATTCTCACCCGATTTCCATTAAATCAACTGACTGAAAACGTCACCCCTTTAGGGGCTACATGGGACCAATTGATTGAATTAAACAATTGTCTAACTTAATAAATAATTTCGGTTTTGTATTGAAAGTAAGCAAACTTCCAGAGCTACGTCCCAGGAAGCCAGACTTTTACTCCGCTTATGGGTGCGCATATAAAAGGACACCAGGAACCAGATCCTGGGGAATTACCTTCCATAAGTAAGATTTTATGATAGATAATCCTCATGCTTTACAGTTACAGTGTTTCCGGCATAAACACAATATGTGCTAATGGGTACAGCGATGGAAGTAAAGAAAAGTACATTAAACACCAAAAACAAACAAAATGGTCCTAAATTACTGGATAGACATGATTTGTGGGGAGGGGGGGGGAAGCCCGTGCTGAGGGTGATTAGGTTTTTTGTTGATTTCTTTTTGTTGATAATTGCTGTTGTCTGTAGATCGGTGTCTGTGTATATAGCTTAAATATATATATATATATATATATATAATATATATAACATTGGAAGAATTTTAGAGCAAACTGTTGATTTTTAAAGAATTTATTTATGAATTTAAAGAGAATAACATTTCCGAAATGTGCCCATGTAGGGATTTAAAATTTCCATTAGATGGCAGTATTTGATTATATATGGATTTTTTACACACACACACTTATATACATAAGCTTTACATTGAATGTAGCTAGTTGCGGAGCCAGAGGGGTGGCAGGGGTGGCATTTGCCACCCCCAACAGAGCCCTTGCCACCCCCTACTGCCACCCCACTGGAAATGGTAATTTTAACATATAATACTTATGAGATCGGCAAAGATTTGCCAGGAAAACTTTAATTTCCGACTGTCCCTGAAGGCAGCCCATGCAGTAGCAGCCTACATGCTGCGCACTGACGCTGTTCATTGGTTAAGCTGACATGTGGTTCCTGCTTGATCCAAAACACACCCGCGGCTTTAGAGTACACCGTTGAGGAGTTTTGCAGGTATTTACAACATTTTACCGCTCAGCGGTAACCGCTGTGTTACCTTCCTAATGAGAGGCGGCACTTGTCATACATTTCTAAAAAGAAAAAAAAAATGGTTGTGCACCGCTCCGTCCGTAGTGCCTCGTTTATTATATTAGCCATGCTAGTGCTGATAGATCGTGTTTTAGACAGATTCTTTTAACATATGTTTCAGTGCACATGCTGCCCTGTAATGTTTTATTAATTTGGCCAGGATATATCTCCCAGCTCTTGCTTGAAATGTGTGTGGTAAGAATATGTGAAAAACCATTGTTAAGTTTATAATGACTGAAATGTAAATAGGCTATGTCATATGAAAGCTTTGAATTATAACCTAACTAGTTATATTAATTAATTTAATTAATCTATTTTTAATTTAGTATTATTTTAGCTAGCTACAGAAAACTAAAAACTATTGTTTAAATAATATTTAAAATAGTGTTGTCTTTGCCATACAGTCATGGAGTCTAAATACCAGGCTGCCTTATTTTGTGTAGAGCCCAAATGAAAAGAAAAGAGAATATCTCACAGTTCTTCTTAAAGAGGCAAAAACCAGGGCCAGACCAGGACCAGACAGAACCCTGCAGCAGTGACCAACCTGTAGAAGCCAGCCTGGAGACACCAGGCCCAAGTGTATCACCAGCAGGTTAGAGGCTGTGACAGAGAGTTATTAAGTAGTAAAATCCAATAAGCCTAATTCTAAAGGTTAGCATGATGCTTTTTGCATTTTTTATTGTGTCTGTTTATGAACACAATTGAAACAAGTGGGCAGGGCCTATTTGCAAAAGTGTGAGAGTAGGGAGTAGCAAGATGGCGGCCAGTCACTAGGGGAGGTCACTGGCCGCCATCTTGCTACTCCGTTCTCACACAGAACCCCATAGCATTTGGTTGCAACAACAAGCAGTTTGGCTGTGTGAAAACGTTTCACAGGTAACTTTAGATGTCAGTGGATGTTATACTTACTATACAAATTACTTTTGTTTAGGTAACACTTTATTTGTGCCTAAGATTTACATGATACTGTCATAAACAGAGGCTGCACAGTGAAGCAGTGAGAAGTGTTGTTGCCTTCTGGGTTCAATCACCTGGGTCTTTCAAATCCTCCCGGGTCTTTCAAATCCTCCCGGGTCTTTCAAATCCTCCCGGGTCTTTCAAATCCTCCCGGGTCTTTCAAATCCTCTGGGTCTTTCTGCATGGAGTTTGAATGTTATACCTGTGCATGCGTAGGTTCACTCCGGGTACGCCGGCTTCCTCCCACAGTTCAAAAACATGACTGTTAGTTTAATTGGCTTCTCTAAATTGTCCTTAGGTGTGAGTGTGTGCAAGAATGGTTGTTTGTCCTGTCTGTCTCTGTGTTGCCCTGTGACAGATTGCCGACCTGTCCAGGGTGTAACCCGCCTCTCGCTCAGTGAACGCTGTGTATATATATATATATATATATATATATATATATATATATATATATATACACAGAAAGCTATATACACGGTAGACTGTGCGTTAATGTAACGCAGAAGGTCTGGAGATGCTACGTTGGTGTAGCTTGTAGGACCTGAACAGGGGAGAGAGGCAGAGTCAAGTGTCACGGGGCCTCTGGGCCGTGTTAATAAGGCTGGTAGCGGATGGGAAAAAACTGTTTTTGTGTCGTGACGTTTTGGTCCTGATGGACCGCTGCCTCCTGCCAGAAGGAAGTGTCTGAAATATTTTGTGACTGGGGTGTCACAAAATCGGCCACAATCTTCCCTGCACGCCTCAGAGTCCTGGAGGCTTACAGGTCCTGGAGAGATGGAAAATTGCAGCCAGTCACCTTCTCATCAGACCGGATGACACGCTGCAGTCTGCTCTTGTCTTTGGCGGTGGCACCAGCGTACCAGATGGTAATGGAGGAGGTGGTTTAGACACACCTTCTCCTTCAAAGAGTTTTCTTAATTTTCATAACTATGACAATTGTAGATTCACACTAAAGGCATCAAAACTATGAATTGCTGTGGAGGATAAATTCATCCTAGTCACCAGCCTCAGAAATCGCAGGTTGACAGCAGCTCAGATTAGAGACCAGGTCAATGCCACACAGAGTTCTAGCAGCAGACACATCTCTAGAACAACTGTTAGGAGACTGTGTGAATCAGGCCTTCATGTTAAAACAGCTGCTAGGAAACCACTGCTAAGGACAGGCAACAAGTAGAAGAGAATTGTTTGGGCTAAAGAACACAAGGAATGGACATTAGACCAGTGGAAATCTGTGCTTTGGTCTGATGAGTCCAAAGTTGAGATCTTTGGTTCCAACCATCGTGTCTTTGTGCGACGCAGAAAAGGTTTAACAGATGGACTCTATTCAATTCAATTCAATTGTATTTATATAGCGCCAATTCATGAAACATGTCATCTCGAGGCACTTTACAAAGTCAAAATCAATCATATTATACAGATTGGTCAAAAATTTCCTATATAAGGGAACCAGTTGATTGCTTCAAAGTCCCGACAAGCAGCATTCACTCCTGGAGAAGCATAGAGCTACAGGGAGAGACGTCTGCATTGTCCATGGCTTTGCAGCAATCCCTCATACTGAGCAAGCATGAAGCGACAGTCGAAAAAAAAACCCACCCATTAGCGGGAAGGAAAAACCTCCAGCAGAACCGGGCTCAGTATGAACGGTCATCTGCCTTGACCGACTGGGGGTTAAAGAATACAGAGCAGAGACACAACAAGAGAGACAAACAAGCACAGAAGCACACATTGATCCAGTAATCTGTTCTATATTAGATAGTAATAGCGGGTGATCTGTCTTCTCTGGATGATGTCACAGTTAACAGAACGTCAGATCAGGTGTACCTACTATGAAGAAAAAAGAGAGAGCAAAAAGTTAAAAGCTGAAATGACAACAGTCATTTCAATGTAATGCAATGCAAAACTGCATTGCATCTACTTTTTTTAGACAAATGCAAGAAAGTAATAAATATTATGACATGCTTAATTGGAAGGGAGTGGGGAGCAGATAGATGGTGCTGCTGTAGAAGGTCGTGAGGATGGGCGGGGACAGGTGGGCTCTCCTCATCCTCCGCAGTAAGTGCAAGCGCTTCTGTTCCCTCTTCTCCAGTGACATGGTGTTCACAAACCAGCTGAGGTTGTGTGTTATGTGCACCCCGAGGAATTTATTGCTGCTGGCCACCTCCACAGCTGAGCTGTTAATGAGAAGTGGAGCATGGCGAGGCCATTTCTTCCTGAAGTCCATGATGATCTCCTTCGTTTTCTCCACGTTCAGGATCAGTCCTGGTCGTTGTTGTCTCTAATCAGGCCCACCACCGTCGTGTCGTCTGCAAACTTCACGATGTGATTGGTGGTGAACCTGGGGACACAGTCGTGTGTCATCAGGGTGAACAGCAGGGGGCTCAGGACGCAGCCCTGAGGAAAGCCCGTGCTGAGGGTGATGACATCAGAGGTTTTCTGTCCGACCAGGACCAACTGAGGTCTGTTGGTGATGAAGTCTAGTAGGCAGTTGCAAACAGGTGTGCTGAAGCCCAGATGTTCCAGTTTTGATGGTGTTGAACGCTGAACTGAAGTACAGGAACATGCTCAAGGGGGCGGTGCGTGGGTGGGCTTGGAACCCGTTAATAACTGCTTGCAGTTCTAGTTATTATTATTATTATTACGGAATTAAAACGCGTTGTGCAGCCCAAGCGGATTTATAACGAACCTATTGAATCAGGTATCTAAGTACAGAATGTGCGCCTCTACTGAAACCCAGAAATTCAGACCCCTCAACAACTAGGGGGCGCTATAACAAAGGACAATGCGTTTCGGCCTATAACCACCAAACTACTGGTCCCACACTCAAAAACTTCACATCACTTTGTTTATTGGATGATTCTGCAAAATAAAGGGAATTGGCACACCCTTCGTTTCCCAGCTAGTTTTCGCGCTACATGGCTACAAAGGTTAAACCTTTCTTGTTAAACTCCTCCTTCATTTTTTGTGCAATCCGCGCAAAACTCCATATATAACCGTGTAATGGACAAATAAAAAAAATTAACGCGGCGGATTTTTGAATTTTGACTTTTTCGAAAAGTAACGCTAAAATAAGTGATTGTTAGCTAGCTAGCTCTAAATGTAATTGCTGATTGTTCTAAAACCATAACAGATTTTGACATGTCCTTCATAACACATAGTCCAAATAAGATTTTGCACATGTGACCCACGTTTGAGGATCGTCCATCACTAGGGGGCGCTGTGATGTCAAGAAATCTACTACGCAAGAATGGCTGATCGGATTTTTACAAAACCTTCTTTATTGCCTTCCAGGCATACCCCTGAACTAAAGTATTAAATATGGTAATGATTGAAACAAGTGGGCGGGGCCTATTTCCAAAAGTGTGGAAAAAAACTTGAAAACTTCAAAAATTCACCTAAAATCACTTGTGTGGTGTAACAAGCTCAGATTTTCAGGATGTATTCCTTGAATAAGGTGCAACAATTCTCTCACTGTGTGTATTCCAGTTTCTGAAAGTGCCACACTCTGTTTTTTTCAAAGTTTGTAAACTGGAGAAATCAATGTATTTTCCACAAATATTGGTCAATGCCAATAAAAATGGCCTCTATCTGTAAAGCACAGCCAGAATAAACATGTGTTTCAGTTTGGTAAAAATCCAGGCGAATTAGACCAATTTACAAGAAATTTAAATTTACATGTATAGGACTATAAAGTTTAATGTTTTTTTTCTCTGAAACCGTTTCATTAATGACCATATTAAAAATCAAGGACTTAGATAAAGCCCTCTTGGACATACGTAAATATTTTCAGAATTTTAGAGCAAACCGTTGATTTATAACAAATATATGAATTTTGTGATCAGTTCGCAGCTCTCATCATCCAGAGCTCTTACTCTCCAGACAACAACATGGCGGCCATTTTGTCCATATTTGGGCACATCACAGGAAATGACGTCACATCCCGTGCTGTTTCTAAGCAGAGCAGAAACTTGAAGAGGGAGAAATTGGAATTTGAAATCAGAAAAGCTCAAATTAATAAAGTATTTTAGAAGTGTTTTTTGATATTGCAAATGCATATGATATATTGTGGAAAGAAGGTTTATTAATTAAAATTATAAAGATGGGTATTACAGGTATTACAGGTAAGGGACCATTATAACTCCCCCCACCCCAACATAAAATGGTTTGACCACTAGGACAACGGCTGGCTGCAGCTCTGAATGTTCGTTTTGAAAAATAAAAAAAAAGTTTTTTTCAGGAAAGGTATGAACACAATGGATCCTATTTTATTATTGGAACATGAAATAAGAAAGGCACAAGTTAATAAAGAGAATGTGATAGCTGTATTCTTTGACATTGAAAAAGCTTACGACATGATGTGGAAAGAAGGATTTTTGATAAAATTAAAGAAGATGGGAATTGGGGGTTCAATGTTTAATTGGATAAATGATTTTCTCAATAATAGATCTATACAAGTAAGAATAGGAAATCAATTATCAGAAAATCTTTATGTTGAAAATGGTATTCCTCAAGGAAGCATAGTTAGTCCATTATTTTTTTCTATTATGATTAATGATATGTTTGAGGATGTGGAAAATAAAATGGGTGTTTCTTTATTTGCTAATGATGGAGCAATTCAACCCCAAGTTTCATCGTTAAAAAAGTTCAAGAAGCCATTAATAAAATAGAAGATTGGTCTTTTAGATGGGGATTCAAGATTTCTGTAGATAAAACAAAGATTTTGTTTTTTACAAGGAAAAAAGTTTCTGAAGAATTAAAGTTACAAATTTATAAATATGATTTGGAAAGGGTAAAACAATTTTAGTTTTTGGGTATATGGTTGGATGAAAGGCTTACTTGGAAAGTTCAAATTGAGAAGATGATTGATAAATGCAAAAGAGTTATAAATATTATGAGATGTTTGGTTGGGAATGAATGGGGAGGTGAGAGGAAGGAATTGAAATCAATTTATACAGGTTTAATTAGGTTTGTTTTTATTATGGATGTATAGCTTTTGGTTCAGCATCAGTTTCATTACTTAAAAAATTGGATATTGTTCAGTATCAAGCTTTGAGATTATGTACAGGGGCCATAAGAACTACACAAACTTCAGCATTACAAGTAGAAATGGGAGAAATGCCACTAAAATTGAGATTACAATTACTTTCCACTTACTGGTTTCAGTTTAAGAATCATTGTGAAAATCATCCATGTCAGGAAATTTTAAAACCAAGTTGGGAAAAGGGGAAGAAGAAATTAAATTCTTTTGGGTGGATAGCAGATTCTAATATAACAGATCTTGAATTATCTCAAATAAATGGCCGTAAAACAGTTATTAGATCAATACTTCATTCATCTATGTTGCCTGAAATTGATGCAGATTTAACCTTGTTGTATAAACGGAAAAATAAACAGGATATTTCAGATTCAAATAAGGTTGAGCAATATATAGATAAAGAATATTGTGGATATGTAAAAATTTATACAGATGCTTCACAAGATTCAAATAATAGGAATAGTGTTTCGTTTGTAGTTCCAGAATTTAATTTTAAATCAGGTAAAAGAATTAGTAATGAAATTTCAGTTTATACAGGAGAAATGTTTGGTATCATGTTAGCATTAGAATGGATTGAAGAAATTAGACCATTAAGAAGTGTAGTTTGTTCAGATTCTAGTTCAACATTATATTCATTTAAAAACAATCATTCAGATAGCAGACCGGATTTATTGGTCGAAATTCAGCAATTATTATTCAGAATTCAAGCAATGGGATTAATTGTTTCTTTTATATGGATTCCTTCTCATATAGGAATAAAAGGGAATGAGATGGCAGATAAATATGCAAAAAGAGCAAGTAAATACAGTTTAATTGATATAATAATTCCATTTAGTAAAGGTGAAATAAAATCAGTAATTAAGAAAAGGATTAGAGCAAGGTGGCAGAAACAGTGGGAAGAAGAAAGAACTGGTATATGGTTTTATAATATTCAAAGAAAAGTAGGATTAATGAGGATTACATGAAGGAATAGAAGGGAAGAAACAGTAATGTCAAGATTACGTTTTGTACATACAGGGTTAAATAGCACATTATTTAAAATGGGTATTCATGATACAGGAAAGTGTGATTTTTGTTTTGTTGAAGAAATAGTGGAACATGTTATATTAGTTTGCAGTAAATATTATATTGAGAGAAATGAATTGATAAATAGATTACAAATCAGTAAATTAAAGTTAAACATAAAATATCTTTTAGACATGAACACCAAATCAGAGGGTTATTCTTTATAATTAAGATATCTTAAAAAGACTAATTTGATAAAACGGATTTAGTTATTAATTTCTGTATTTATTTATTTATTTATTTATTTTTTATTTTATTTTATTTTTTATTATTATTTATAGTAGTAGGATATTAGAGTAGGTCATCCCGATTCACACTCCATTTCAGTTGGTGGCGGTAATGCACCAAAAGTTGTTTTTCCAACCGCCATTAAACAGAAGAAGAAGAAGAAAAAAAAAGTTTGTTTCGCTGCAAACATGTCTGGTTTTCAGAAGTCCGGCGCACAGAAAATAAAAAATAAGAGAAAAAGAGAAGACGAAACCTAAGGCTTGAGGATTTTGATGGCCAAATATCTAAAAAAAACTGAGGATGAGTCCGGAACGGAATTGCAGAGGGATGGTGCACATTCAGAGCCAGGTAAGAAGCAATGCGTTTATCAATGTGATTTTAAAGTAAAGCGTCCGTTAGCTAGTGTAAGGGGGAAAACATCTTTTCTTTTACAGAAATACTTGAGCTTAGCGAAAGGGTTGAAAGCAGACAGAGTGCAGAGGTCCAGATGCAGGCTGAAAGACAGGTAAGAGTAGTATCTGTTGTAGTAGTAGTATTAATATCAGTTGTATCAGAAGAATTAGAAGGAATTTGAAAAATTTGAAGAATTAGAAAAATTTGAAGAATTTGAAGTATTTGAAATATTTGAAAAATTTGAAAAAAATTGAAAAATTTGAAAAAAATTGAAAAATCTGAAAGATTTGAACCATTTGAACCATTTGAACAATTTGAATAATAAGAATGATTACAAGAATTTGAAGGAATTTGAAGGAATATGAAAAATTTGAAGAATTTGAAGGATTTTGCATTGATTTCAATGGGAGCAACCAAAAACGCACAAAAAGTGAAATATTTTAAAAAGTATAAAAGTTAGCATAACCATGAGATATAGCAGGCATGCCGGGAACGAGCCGAACGTTTTGACACCAAAATTGTTGAAATTGGTTGAAGTATGCGGGAGTAGTTAGACGCCGACGGAATGATAATAATAACTAGAAAAGGCTGTTCCTGCGAAACAGCAGTGAGAATGCTAATCTGCAGAATGATTGAGCAAAAGATGCAGAAAACATTGAAATCAGAATTGAAGAATTTGAAAAAAATAAGAATTTGAAGATATTTGAAGAATTTGAAGAAATAGAAGAATTTGAAGGAATTAGAAAAATTTGAAGAATTTGAAAAATTTGAAGAATTTGAAAAATTTGAAGAAATTTGAAGAAATTTGAAATATTTGAAGAAATTTGAAGAATTTAAAAAAAATTGAAGAAATTTGAAGAATTTGAAATATTTGAAGAAATTTGAAGAATTTTAAAAATGTTAAGAAATTTGGAGAATTTGAAATATTTGAAGGAATTTGAAGAATTTTGAAAAATTAGAAAATTTTCAAAAAAGTTGAAGGAATTTGAAAAATTTGAAAAAATTTGAAAAATTTAAAAGATTTCAAGAATTTGAAGATTAAGAACAACTAGAAATTTTGTGAAGAAATTTAGCAAGGCGCCTGCCTCGTGGTATCGTCAAAAATACTAACGGCAAGTAACACTGCGAATTTCAGCTTCCTACGGTCTTCACACCACCCGCAGTGGCCGTCGAAATGTGCCATGTTAAGTCAACGGACCTCCTAGAAGCCTCTGGCTAGCAGCGTTGTCATGGAGACTCCCTCACAGCTGTAGCCCTCTATTTGTCTGTAAAGGCAGAACAACCCCGGCTAAGCAGAAGTTGGTAGGACCTTCCTAAAGCTACTTCTGGTTAGTAACATGCTAACCGTTAGCCGCTAGCATGGTTGTGTTCAGTATCACCGGGTGATTGTACTCTGTCAGTTTGGTCCAAATCCTGTACTGGGATGTGCCTCAAATAGGGAGAAAATATGTTGTTTATAACGTTGCCATGGTAACTCAAAATGGCTGGTGGTACAAAAAATACTTCATGGGATCAGCACACGTTTTGTTATACACACTGTGGGGATTATAATCCAAAACTCTAAATCTCCCACAACAGGATTCGATCCCATGACCTCTTGCATGCAAAGCCTGAACTTTCCATCAAAGCTATACTGTAGGCATATATGGGCATGCATTTCTGGGAACATAAGGGCTTTAGTCCCCCATTGAAAAGCATTGGATGTTTGACACCTCATAGCTTGGAGATGCTTTATGTGACGTAGGCCAGATTTCTTGTGGAGCTTTCTCTTTAAAGGAAGTACAAACTCTGTGAAGCAGAAGTTTGTACGAGCTTCCTAGAGCTACTTCCTGTTAGCAACATGCTAACAGTTAGCCGCTAACAGGGTTGTGTTTAGTATCACCAGGTGAGTGTACTCTGTCAGTTTGGTCTAAATCCTGTACTGGGAAGTGCCTAAAAAAGGGTGCCAATACTTAATGTCACCAAAGGTCATGAGTCAGATTGGCCTCCTTTAGCAACTCAGCCTCACCACATCTTGGCCCGGAACTCAACATTTGACCAAAACGGTCAGTAGCGCCATTTCCCACAGGTGGGTGGTGCTGTATTGGCCAATTGGGTCGTGTCTGGGCATCATGCCAGGTCCTGTTGGAAGCAAAGGCCCAATAGGAAAGCATGTGAAATCCAAAATGGGACAGAAAAGTGACACATGGCTGAAAGTCACTTGAAAATTTTAAAATGTCAAGAGGAAGTGACTGTGCGAATTTCAGATTCCTACATTAATCACAGCAACTGCAGTGAGTGTCGAAAGTTGCCATTCTATCTCAATGGAGCCTCGTCCTCTGGCTCACAGAGTTCAGTCGTCATGGAAACTCACTCACACACCTGCAGCGGGCCAGTCTACTGAAGAGCAGACACTTTGCGTCAGTCTGCCTATTGGGTTATAATGGAGAACTTTGCCTCGAACAACGCTCCATATCTCCTGATCCGTAAATGGTAGAGACGTAATTTTTTCTGCGTTTATTTCGTAACGGATAGGGGAAGAAGATAAGCTATCGGATTTTGCTGGAAAAAGTTTAATAAAGGCGTAAAAAATTATGAAATAAAGGGAATTTTTAGCGAATTTCAGAAATCCTCTAAAAAGGTTCCCGAACAAATCGCTGTAGCTGAAAAAGTATAAGAGATATCAAAATAATTCTTTCACTGTGAGTATCAGCAGGCTTTTGAGGACTATGGAGCTAATTTTTATGTTTGTACAAAAATCGGTGTAGGCACAGCGACGATGTAAAAAAGTGGATGATGTGGAAGAATGAAGCTCCAAAGCGTTTTCGGGATGTTGCACATTCGCTGCTCCCGAACAAATTGTTCCTGCGGCAAAACCGTAACAGCTATCGACAAAATTCTTTTTTTATGAGTGCCAGAAAGGTCTGGACATTAATGTGTGAAAGTCTCATGCCTGTACATCAAACAGTTTAGGAGTAGCGACGATGTAGAAAAGTGCCTCATTTGGCGGGATGGAAGTTTGATCCTGTTTAAGCATTTTTCCAAAACGCTACTCCCGAACAAATTGTTCCTGCGGCAAAACCGTAACATTTATCAACAAAATTCCTTTTATATGAGCGCCAGAAGGGTCTGGACATGAATGTGTGAAAGTCTCATACCTGTACATCAAACGGTTTAAGAGTAGCGACGATGCGAAAACATGTGATGTTTTAGATTTTCAGGTGTCATTTTTGAAAACCGCTCCATAGGAAATGAATGGGGAAGGTTTGGGGTTAGTGTCGCTCTGAGGTGATTTGCGAAAAATCTATAAATCCCACACCAATGATGGTTACATTTCCAGAATCCAGACAAAAATTCCTACGTTTTGATGTATAATTTATGTGGATAGGTTGAAAATTGAGCGAGTGAGAAGAAGTTGTTTGGAGAAGAAGAATTTGTTGAATTTCTAGAGTGCGCACTCTACCAACTGCCACTTGACGACCATAGCAACGCATGTTATTTGCTGAATTTCGTGAAAAGCCAAAAATTATTTTAAGGAGGTACTATATGAAAATGGTAAAAGATATGAAAAAGCTGAAATATACCATAATAGCTGAAAGATATCACTACATTTTAAAAGTTGAATGGCGTTTCTAGCTGAAAGTAGGCTGAAGCAGTAAGCTGTCAAAAAGCTGAAAAATTTGAAGAATTTGAAGGATTCTCCATTCATTTTCAATGAGAGAAAAAACTCACAAAAAGTTGAATATTTTAAATATTATAAATGTTATAATTACCAAAAGTCATAGCAGTAATGTCCTGAAGGAGCTGAACGTTTTGATACCAGAATGGTTGAAATCGGTTGAAAAATGCGGAACGAGAAAGGCGTCGAAAAACGTACGGAATAATAATAATAATAAAAACTAGAAAAAGCTGTTCCTGCGAAACAGCAGTGAGAATGCTAATCTGCAGAATGATTGAGCAAAACATGCAGAAAACATTGAAATCAGAATTTAAGAATTTGAAAAAAATAAGAATTTGAAGATATTTGAAGAATTTGAAGAAATAGAAGAATTTGAAGGAATTTGAAAAATTTGAAGGAATTTGAAAAATTTTAAGTTTGAAGAAATTTGAAGAATTTGAAATATTTGAAGAATTTGAAGATTAAGAACAACTAGAAAATTTCTGAAGAAATTTAGCAAGGCGCCTGCCTCGTGGTATCGTCAAAAATACTAACAGCAAGTAACACTGCGAATTTCAGCTTCCTACGGTCTTCACAGCACCCGCAGTGGCCGTCGAAAGGTGCCATGTTAAGTCAATGGACCTCCTAGAAGCCTCTGGCTAGCAGCGTTGTCATGGAGACTCCCTCACAGCTGTAGCCCTCTATTTGTCTGTAAAGGCAGAACAACCCCGGCTAAGCAGAAGTTGGTAGGACCTTCCTAAAGCTACTTCTGGTTAGCAACATGCTAACCGTTAGCCGCTAGCATGGTTGTGTTCAGTATCACCGGGTGATTGTACTCTGTCAGTTTGGTCCAAATCCTGTACTGGGATGTGCCTCAAATAGGGATAAAATACGTTGTTTATAACGTTGCCATGGTAACTCAAAATGGCTGGTGGTACAAAAAAATACTTCATGGGATCAGCACACATGTTTTGTTATACACACTGTGGGGATCATAAGCTAAAACTCTAAGTTTCCCACACCGGGATTCGATCCCATGACCTCTTGCATTCAAAGCCTGAACTTTCCATCAGAGCTATACTGTAGCTATATATGGGAATGCATTTCTGGGAACATAAGGGCTTTGGTCCCCCATTGAAAAGCATTGGATGTTTGACACCTCATAGCTTGGAGATGCTTTATGCGACGTAGGCCAGATTTCTTTTGGAGCTTTCTCTTTAAAGGACGTACAAACTCTGTGAAGCAGAAGTTGGTAGGACCTTCCTAAAGCTACTTCCGGTTAGCAACATGCTAACCGTTAGCCGCTAACAAGATTGTGTTCAGTATCACCGGGTGATTGTACTCTGTCAGTTTGGTCCAAATCCTGTACTGGGAAGTGCCTCAAAAAGGGGTGCCAATACTTTATGTCACCAAACGTGACCAAAGTTCATGGGTTAGATTGGCCTCCTTTAGCAACTCAGCCTCACCACATCTGGGCCCAGAACTCAACATTTGACCAAAGTGGTGTGTAGCGCCATTTCCCACAGGTGGGTGGTGCTGTATTGGCCAATTGGGTCGTCTCTGGGCCTCATGCCAGGTCCTGTTGGAAGCAAAGGCCCAATAGGAAAGCATGTGAAATCCAAAATGGGACAGAAAAGTGACACATGGCTGAAAGTCACTTGAAAATTTTAAAATGTCAAGAGGAAGTGACTGTGCGAATTTCAGATTCCTACATTAATCACAGCAACTGCAGTGAGTGTCGAAAGTTGCCATTCTATCTCAATGGAGCCTCGTCCTCTGGCTCACAGAGTTCCGTCGTCATGGAAACTCACTCACACACCTGCAGCGGGCCAGTCTACTGAAGAGCAGACACTTTGCGTCAGTCTGCCTATTGGGTTATAATGGAGAACTTTGCCTCGAACAACGCTCCATATCTCCTGATCCGTAAATGGTAGAGACGTAATTTTTTCTGCGTTTATTTCGTAACGGATAGGGGAAGAAGATAAGCTATCGGATTTTGCTGGAAAAAGTTTAATAAAGGCGTTAAAAATTATGAAATAATGGGAATTTTTAGCGAATTTCAGAAATCCTCTAAAAAGGTTCCCGAACAAATCGCTGTAGCTGAAAAAGTATAAGAGATATCAAAATAATTCTTTCACTGTGAGTATCAGCAGGCTTTTGAGGACTATGGAGCTCATTTTTATGTTTGTACAAAAATCGGTGTAGGCACAGCGACGATGTAAAAAAGTGGATGATGTGGAAGAATGAAGCTCCAAAGCGTTTTCGGGATGTTGCACATTCGCTGCTCCCGAACAAATTGTTCCTGCGGCAAAACCGTAACAGCTATCGACAAAATTCTTTTTTTATGAGTGCCAGAAGGGTCTGGACATTAATGTGTGAAAGTCTCATGCCTGTACATCAAACAGTTTAGGAGTAGTGACGATGTAGAAAAGTGCCTCATTTGGCGGGATGGAAGTTTGATCCTGTTTAAGCATTTTTCCAAAACGCTACTCCCGAACAAATTGTTCCTGCGGCAAAACCGTAACATTTATCAACAAAATTCCTTTTATATGAGCGCCAGAAGGGTCTGGACATGAATGTGTGAAAGTCTCATACCTGTACATAAAACGGTTTAAGAGTAGTGACGATGCGAAAACATGTGATGTTTTAGATTTTCAGGTGTCATTTTTGAAAACTGCTCCATAGGAAATGAATGGGGAAGGTTTGGGGTTAGTGTCGCTCTGAGGTGATTTGCGAAAAATCTATAAATCCCACACCAATGATGGTTACATTTCCAGAATCCAGACAAAAATTCCTACGTTTTGATGTATAATTTATGTGGATAGGTTGAAAATTGAGCGAGTGAGAAGAAGTTGTTTGGAGAAGAAGAATTTGTTGAATTTCTAGAGTGCGCACTCTACCAACTGCCACTTGACGACCATAGCAACGCATGTTATTTGCTGAATTTCTTGAAAAGCCAAAATTATTTTAAGGAGGTACTATATGAAAATGGTAAAAGATATGAAAAAGCTGAAATATACCATAATAGCTGAAAGATATCACTACATTTTAAAAGTTGAATGGCGTTTCTAGCTGAAAGTAGGCTGAAGCAGTAAGCTGTCAAAAAGCTGAAAAATTTGAAGAATTTGAAGGATTCTTCATTCATTTTCAATGAGAGAAAAAAACTCACAAAAAGTTGAATATTTTAAATATTATAAATGTTATAATTACCAAAAGTCATAGCAGTAATGTCCTGAAGGAGCTGAACGTTTTGATACCAGAATGGTTGAAATCGTTTGAAAAATGCGGAACGAGAAAGGCGTCGAAAAACGTACGGAATAATAAAAATAAAGAAAAACAGGAAAACAATAAGTGAGAATGCTGTATAGCATTCTCACTTGATAAAGAAAAACAGGAAAACAATAAGTGAGAATGCTGTATAGCATTCTCACTTGATAAAGAAAAACAGGAAAACAATAAGTGAGAATGCTGTATAGCATTCTCACTTGATAATAATAATAATAAAGAAAAACAGGAAAACAATAAGTGAGAATGCTGTATAGAATTTGAAAAATTTGAAGAATTTGAAAAATTTGAAAAATTTGAAAAAAATTGAAAAATTTGAAAAAATTTGAAAAATCTGAAAGATTTGAACCATTTGAACAATTTGAATAATAAGAATGATTACAAGAATTTGAAGGAATATGAAAAATTTGAAGAATTTGAAGGATTTTGCATTGATTTCAATGGGAGCAACCAAAAACGCACAAAAAGTGAAATATTTTAAAAAGTATAAAAGTTAGCATAACCATGAGATATAGCAGGCATGCCGGGAACGAGCCGAACGTTTTGACACCAAAATTGTTGAAATTGGTTGAAGTATGCGGGAGTAGTTAGACGCCGACGGAATAATAATAATAATAATAAAGAAAAACAGGAAAACAATAAGTGAGAATGCTGTATAGCATTCTCACTGATAACTAGAAAAAGCTGTTCCTACGCAACAGCGAGTGAGAATGCTAATCTGCAGAATGATTTGAGGAGAAGATGCAGAAGATCCATGCAGAAGAGAAAAAATAGCTGAAAACATTGAAGAATTTGAAAAATTTGAAGAATTTGAACAATTTGAAGTAATTTGTAGTAGTAGTAGTACTAGTATCAGTAGTAGTAGTAGTATTAGTAGTATCAGTAGTAGTAGTAGTAGTAGTAGTAGTAGTACTAGTAGTAGTAGCAGTAGTAGTAGTAGTATCAGTAGTAGTAGTATCGGTTTTTAAAGAATTTGAAGGAATTTGAAGAATTAGAAGGAATTTGTAGTAGTAGTAGTAGTATCAGTACTAGTAATAGTTGTAGTTGTATTATTAGTAGTAATAGTAGTAGTATCAGTAGTAGTAGTAGTAGTATCAGTAGTAGTAGTAGTATCAGTTTTTAAAGAATTTGTAGGAATTTGTAGTAGTAGTAGTAGTATCAGTAGTACTACTAGTAGTAGTAGTTGTATTAGTAGTAGTAATAGTAGTAGTATCAGTATTAGTAGGAGTAGTATCAGTAGTAGTAGTAGTAGTATCAGTTTTTAAAGAATTTGAAGGAATTTGTAGTAGTAGTAGTATCAGTAGTACTAGTAGTAGTAGTAGTTGTATTAGTAGTAGTAATAGTAGTAGTAGCAGTAGTAGTTGTTGTAGTAGCAGTAGTAGTAGCAGTAGCAGCAGTAGTATCATTAGTAGTAGTAGTAGTGTCAGTAGTAGTAGTAGTATCAGCAGCAGTAGTAGTAGTAGTAGTAGTAGTAGTATCAGTAGTAGCAGTAGTAGTATCAGTAGTAGTAGTAGAAGTATCAGTAGTAGTAGTAGTATCAGTTTTTAAAGAATTTGAAGGAATTTGAAGAATTTGAAGGAATTTGTAGTAGTAGTAGTAGTAGTAGTATCAGTAGTACTAGTAGTAGTAGTAGTTTTATTAGTAGTAGTAATAGTAGTAGTATCAGTAGTAGTAGTAGTAGTATCAGTAGTAGTAGTAGTATCAGTTTTTAAAGAATTTGAAGGAATTTGTAGTAGTAGTAGTAGTAGTCGTAGTAGTAGTAGTATCAGTAGTACTAGTAGTAGTAGTTTTTGTATTAGTAGTAGTAATAGTAGTAGTAGCAGTAGTAGTTGTTGTAGTAGCAGTAGCAGCAGTAGTATCATTAGTAGTAGTAGTAGTAGTAGTATCAGTAGTAGTAGTAGTATCAGCAGCAGTAGTAGTAGTAATAGTAGTAGTAGTAGTAGTAGTAGAAGTATCAGTAGTAGTAGTAGAGACGGAGAGAGCCATCCCTACCGATACAAGAGACAGGGCAGGTGGAGGGGCTTGCTGCCCGATCGGAGAGTCTGAGCACAGTGGCTTAGAGACGGATCATAATTTTAATGATCCCGCGTCATGGCCAACACAGATGACAGATTCTGATGGAGTGAATGTTGTGCGTTTTATGGCAACAAGGAAGCCTTTTTCAGAGATGGCAAGTGAACTGCCAGCAGATTCAGAGGGCAGAGAATTCCCAAAATATCTAGCATATTCTGCCTCCCACAATGGAAGGGAAAAATTGTTAGGGACTGGCTAATATATAGCAGGTCAAAAAAAGCCATATTGTGCCTGCCGTGCTTGCTTTTCTCTTATGAAGTAGAGAAAAGATCAACTAGTGCACTAAATTCAACAGATGGGATGAAAATATCCAACATAAAATACAGAAAGCTTTATGAAAGATTTCCAGGGCATGAAAGAAACCATGCACACAAACATTGTTATTGGAAATGGAAGAACCTACAGCATTCTGTCTTGCAGAGTTCTGGAATCGACAGCAAAGAACAAAAACTGATCGAGACAGAATTTGAAAAAAACAAATTTACTACTGAAGCGAATTTTGGATGTGACGCTGTATTTGGCCTTCAGGAATCTGCCTTTCAGGGGAAGCACAAATACACTCGATGAACCAGACAATGGAAATTTTCTTGGTTTATTTAAATATATATATATACATATATATATATATATATATATATATATATATATATATATATATATATACACACATATACATATACACATACTTATCTCTCTCTCTCACTCTCTCTCTCTCTCTCTCTATATATATATATATATATATATATATATATATTTTTTTTTATTTTTTTTTATTTTTATTTTTTTTTTTATGAATAACATTAAAATATTTCAGCATCTAATTTCCTAGTAGTTGATAGTGTTAGTACATCCACGGACAGTAGAATTACCTATGAAACGTTTTCACACAGCCAGAAAACTGCTTGTTGTTGCAACCAAATCCTATGGAATTCTGTGAGAGTAGGGAGTAGCAAGATGGCGACCAGTGACTTCAGTTTTTCGGCAAAATCAGCACTCCAGTGTATAATGTATCTCATTGTGTCGCTCTTAAGCTGTGGTTTCACCAAAGTATATTTAAGTTTAGGAAGTATTTTAAGTTCTTTTTACATTATTTTTATTTGTTCAATGTGGTGTTTGTTGATGTTAAGTGTACCTTTTCCTGGGTTATCATGGGGAATTTAAAGTAGTTTGTGACTACAGATGAATGCAGTATCTCAGATAGAGTTTACTGATATAAAGGATGATGAAGGAGAGTATTGGATCATGCTGTTTGGTAAGGTGATAATTGTATTTCATGTCATGATATACAAAGCTTTGGAAGATGATTTAAAAGCCTATGCTGTAATTTGTTAAATTACAAATCATAGTTTCATAATTGAAAAGGATTTTATATTTTTTTTACATGGTTTAAAGATGGTTCCAGGGTTTTGAGTAGGGCAAAAAAATGTAAAATGCATGTAAAACCATGTTAATGTAAGGAATGAAGAAAAAACAATAGCTATAGCTGTAAAAATTGATAAGAAAGTGAGTTTATTTAGCTGAATGCAATAATAATATTATTGTGTGCAGGCTAGGTTTTTTGTTGTTGCTGATCAAAAATCTGGATCAGACTACTGGATCAGATTCCATTGATTCTCTCTGAAAGGAGATGGTGAGCCTGTGCCCCGAGCAGAACTGAACCTCCGTTGAAGAACTCCATTCTTCTCACTGACATGAACTTCCCAGTGGTAACAACACGAACAAAGAAAAGAAAAAAGAACTGAACTCGCAAGATAATTTGACTTGACTGACGACTGAAATATATTATATATAGTCACAGAGGGTGGTGGGGGTAGTTGGGGCTGAGTTCTTCCTGAAGTCCACAACCATCTCCACTATTTTTACAGCGTTGAGCTCCAGGTTGTTCTCCCTGCACCAGGTCACCAGATGGTCAGCCTCCCACCTGTAGCCGGACTCGTCACCATCAGAGATAAGTCCGATGAGAGTATTGTCGTCAGCAAACTTCAGAAGCTTGACAACCATTGTTTATATGCAAAAATAATGGTGCAAAAGGCATTTGTGCAAAAATGCATTAATGTTCAGTTGTGTATTTTTAAAAGGATAACACATTGGTAATGCCAGATATGATGCAAATGTGCAAATATAGTGTAGAGTCCAGTTTAGAGTTGAACAGTCTGATGCCAATGGCAAAAAAGCTGTTGCAGAACCTGGTGGACCTGCAGCGGATGCTGAGGAAAATCTTCCGAGAGGACAGCAGGGAGAAGAGTCCATGGTGGGGGTGTGAGGGGTCTATGATGATGTTATGGGGTCGGGACACGCAGCGCTGGGATGAAATATCCTTAATTGAGGGAAGATGAGCCCCAATAATCTCTTTTGCTGTCCTCACCACTCTCCTCACGTTCCTCCGGTCAGAGGCGCTGCAGCCTCTACACCACACAGAGAGACAACTGTTAAGAATGCTCTCTATCGTGCTTCTGTAGAAGGTTGTGAGGATGGGCGGGGGCAGGTGGGCTCTCCTCATCCTGCGCAGGAAGCACTTCTGTGCCCTCTTCACCAGTGACGTAGTGTTGAAAGACCAAGTGAGGTTGTCTGTGATGTGCACCCCCAGGAATTTGGTGCTGCTAACCACCTCCACAGCTGAGCTGTTGATGAGAAGTGGAGCGTGGTGAGGCCGGTTCTTCCTGAAGTCGATGATGATCTCCTTCGTCTTCTCCACATTCAGGATCAGGCTGTTGTCTCTGCACAGGCCCACCAGCTGCTCCACCTCCTCTCTGTAGTCCTGGGGTCCGTTCTTCGTACGTTGCTTAAAACATCCAAGATCAAATGAGACATCCGAGATGACTTCATCCGGCTAATCATGATCCGGCTAATTGGGTTCTTCGAACACACCTGTTGTTTATGATTAGTATCACTGGATTGAGTTATCTGAGACAACTGCGCGTTCATGCATTTGTTTAAAAGGGGAAATGTATCGATAGTAGAAACATTGATCAGCAACGCTGCTATTGGCTGTTCAGCATGGCCAAAGAACGCCCACAGTTTTTCTCCCAAGCAGAAAAAGAGCTTTTAATGGAAGGTTATGCCGAATTTCAGTCATTAATTAAAACACCTCAAAATCTGTTAAAGCCAGGAGAGAGGGCTGGCAAAAAGCAGCAGACAAATTAATGCGTAAATACTGTCCATGGTAGATGTTTCTATCACTTTCTGCAGTATCAATTTTTGCATTTTAATAATCTCATATTTACTTTGTTCTTTTATGTCAGAGCCTCCACGGGACCCACTAGAACATGGGGACAAGTAAAAGTGAAATACAAGAATATTCTACAAAATGGTAGCCTTTAATTATTATACTGTATTTTAAAAAGGCACTTGTTATGTCAAGAGATCCAAATTTCAGTGTCATTCCTTAGACACGGGAAGTAAAGGACATGTGCAAACTGGGAATTTTAACAAAAAAAATCTTTATCCATAAAAAATGAAAATTTTCCTTTTCCAAGTCATCCACAGTTTACACGGTAAAACTGTATTGCTCCGTGGCTAGATAATCCATCCATAGTTTTTTCTAATACAATAAACGGCTCGACAGGAAGCAAGCCTTTCAAAGTAAACTAAACTTCACAATAAAATGGCCCGAACAAATCTTCTTACTGAATAGGATAAAAATAAAAAGCAAACCATCATACAAATAACTTAAATATTTTAGATTTATGGCTCCAACACCACTTTTTCCTCTTTAAAAGCCACTGTTAAATGATGTGTTTGTTTATAACAGCCAGCAAGAAAACCTCTCTACAATTACACTGTCGCACTGCGCTAAAGGATCCTGTCTATTGCGCAATACGCGATTAATTCGAAAAAACTCTGCAAATTATTCTTGCACCTTCCGCAACAGGTTGCAGTCGTAAAAATGGACATGGCTACGGCAGACTTCCCTATCTCCTCCGCTTATACAGCCATGATCTAATCTTGTTTACATGAAATAAGCCTGCTCTCGAGCAGGTTTAAGCTGGCGCACATGTTGCTATGACAACAAGTGCAGGATGTCTTTCGAAGAACCAAACGATCCAAGATCATGCCAAATCGTCAACAATGAAATCCTGCTAACTGAGTTAGCGACGTACGAAGAACGGACCCCTGGTCGTTGTCGTCTCTGATCAGGCCCACCATCGTCTTGTCGTCTGCAAACTTCACGATGTGATTGGTCGTGAACCTGGGGACGCAGTCGTGTGTCATCAGAGTGAACAGCAGGGGGCTCAGGACGCAGCCCTGAGGGGAGCCCGTGCTGAGGGTGATGTCATCAGAGGTGTTCTGTCCCACACGGACCGACTGAGGTCAGGAGGTGAGGAAGTCTAGCAGCCAGTTGAAGAGGTGTGCTGAAGCCCAGATGTTCCAGTTTTTCCACCAGATGCTGTGGGATGATGGTGTTGAACACTGAACTGAAGTCCAGGAGCATGCTAAAAGGGGCGGGGCGTGGGTGGGCTTGGAACCCGTTAATAACTGCTTGCAGTTCTAGTTATTATTATTATTATTATTACGGAATTAAAACGCGTTGTGCAGCCCACGCGGATTTGTAACGAAACAATTGGATCAGGTATCTAAGTTCAGAACGTGCGCCCCTACTCAAACCCAGAAATTCAGACCCCTCAACAACTAGGGGGCGCTATAACAAAGGACAATGCGTTTCGGCCTGTAACCACCAAACTACTAGTCCCACACTCAAAAACTTCACATCACTTTGTTTATTGGATGATTCTGCAAAATAAAGGGAATTTGCACACCCTTCGTTTCCCAGCTAGTTTTCGCGCTACATGGCTACAAAGGTTAAACCTTTCTTGTTAAACTCCTCCTACATTTTTTGTGCGATCTGCACAAAACTTCATATATAAGCGTGTCATGGAAAAATAAAAAAAGTTAACACGGCAGATTTTTGAATTTTGACTTTTTCGAAAAGTAACGCTAAAATAAGTGATTGTTAGCTAGCTAGCTCTAAATGTAATTGCTGATTATTCTAAAACCATAACAGATTTTGACCTGTCCTTCATAACACATAGTCCAAATAAGATTTTGCACATGTGACCTGCGTTTGAGGATCGTCCATCACTAGGGGGCGCTGTGATGTCAAGAAATCTACTACGCAAGAATGGCTGATCGGATTTTTACAAAACCTTCTTCATCCCCTTCCAGTCATAACCCTTAACTCAGGAATTAAATATGGTACTGATTGAAACAAGTGGGCGGGGCCTATTTCCAAAAGTGTGAAAAAAACCTTCAAAATTTCAAAAAATTACCAAAAATCCATTTTGTGGTGTAACGATCTCAGATTTTCAGGATGTATTCCTTGAATAAGGTGTAACAATTCTCTCACTGCATGTATTGAGGTTTCTGAAAGTTGCACACTCTGATTTTTTAAAAGTTTGTAAAATGGAGAAATCAATGTATTTTCCACAAATATTGTTCAATCCCAATAAAAATGGCCACTATTTGTAAAGCACATTCAGACTTAATGTGTACTTCAGTTTGGTAACAATCCAGGCGATTTTGAACTATTTAAAAGACTTTGAAATTCACATGTGCAAGACTATAAAGGTTAATATTTTTTTTCTCTGAAACGCTTTTTTCAATGGGCGTTTAAAAAATCACATAGTTAGATAAAGCACTCTTGGACATATGTGAATATTTTCAGAATTTTAGCGCAAACCATTGATTTTTACCGATTTAATGAATTTTATGATCTGGTCACAGCTTTCACCATCCAGAGCTCTGACCATCCAGAACTGTGAACAGGGCGGCCATTTTGCCCATATATGGGCACATCACAGGATGTGACGTCACATCCCGTGATTTTCTAAGCGGAGCAGAAACTGGATGAGGGAGGATAGCTTTTAGAGTTTTGAAAAGAACACATAATTTAAAAAAAAATATTGAATGTAAAAAAGATCAAGCAGAAGCAAGGAAAGTTATTTAGAAGGCAAAGAAGACAAAATGGAGAGATTTTTGTGATTCAATGGGCAGAACAACTCCTATAGCTAAGGTATGGGGAATGATTAAGAAAATGAAGGGAAATAGACCAGAGAGAATATATCCAGTTCTAAAACACGAAGAAGGAACAGCAGTAACAAATGAGGAAAAAGTAGAAGTAATGGCAAGAACATTTGCAAAGATCCATAGTTCAGATATGGATCAGACTTATTCCAAAAGTAACACTATGATATAATATGGATAGATAGATAGATAGATAGATAGATAGATATGAAAAGGAGTAATAGCATTAATGGTTTAAAGGTCAATCTAAATGAAGAACATTCATTATATATATATATAAACACTTTTATTTGGGTGTGATTAATTATTTCACAGTCCTAATTTATTTATATTTACATACATACTTTTATAATATGAATATTACTGTTATAATAAAATATGAAGTACTGACAAAAAAGGCTTATTGTGTGGCAACCTCTTGGTGTAGAAGCATAATCCAGGTTTCAAATTAAAGGTAACACTTTGAAGTTTCATGTAGACTATTCGGATTATATATCAGGAGTAATTACACAAAGGTTCCTATTTCTAATCCATTATAAAAGTGAAATTTATTTGCTATTAAAATTGGTACAATAGTCCCCTTCACAAGTATATATAGATGTAGCATGTTGAAATCCCCACCTACACTACTGTGATGGTATACACATGGAAGACAGAGATTTAAAAAATGACCCAAAAAACATAGCTTGGCTAATGCCCTTTGAAAAGGATGGTTTTATTGAGCTTCTGTTGCATGTTGTTGCTCTGTAAGCTAAGGTTAGTTATTTTGGCAATTTGGTGCAGCCTTAACTTAAAAAACAAGGACACAACCAACATTAACAGCATATGGTGGTGGCTGTCTATGCCATACTGTGTTTCTCCGATGTGCTCTCTGAGCACAAACACATCCTCTGACCCTATCCTCTTCCTTACAATGTACACGACCTCTAGCACTTTGATGGGCTGTGATCGTCTGGTACATGAGGTCTGACGAATGACCCACTCTGCTGCCCTGACTACCATCACTGTGCCTTCTGATGGAATCACCAGACCTCCATTGTTTTTTAACTTCAGCAGGTGGTAGCTCTGGTCCTTGATGGCAGATGCAGCATCTGTTACCAAGCTAGCACGGCAGACATCACAGGACAGCTTTTTCAGAGCCTGTCGCACAACAAATCCTGAAATAAGAGTTGGTATATTAAAATAATGTATAATAACCATGGGGAAATTAAGGGAACATATATCTTTTTGGACCATTGTGAGATTGATTTCCCTCAAATTTACACCAAAGATTAATTGTCATACAATCGTTATTGGTGTCAGTAAAACCTATATAATTGACCAGTGGTCTCAGCCTTGATAACTTGCGCAAGTAGCCGTGATGCACAACTATGCTGCATGATTAAGTCATTTTTCGACAAGAAAATCTGCAATTTCGACATGTTCAAGCATCAAGAATTATAGCCACGTTCATAACGTTTGTAAGAAACCAAACTGTTTGTAAATCCGTCAAGAATTCAATGAGATAAGAGTATTTGTGTTCGTGCTGATCACTCACCTTACATTAGGTACCACAGAGCATGCCAGAAACCTTGTCTGAGGCAAGATGGCTGCCGGTGATGACGTTTGAGACTCCGCCGTAAGACATCTAGCCTTAATTATGGATATCTATGGTCAGAGTGCTCTCTATGGTACTTGTGTAGAGGGTTGTGAGGATGGACGGGGGCAGTTGGGCTCTCCTCATCCTCCGCAGGAAGTACAAGCGCTTCTGAGCCCTCCTCACCAGATGTGGTGTTTACAGACCAGGTGAGGTTGTCCGTGATGTGCACCCCGAGGAATTTGGTGCTGCTAACCACCTCCACAGCTGAGCTGTTGATGAGTTTGTGTCAACTGCGAACTTCATGATGTGATTGGGGGTGAACCTGGGGGTGCAGTCGTGTGTCATCAGAGTAAACAGCAGGGGGCTGCGGACACAGCCCTGAGGGGAGCCCGTGCTGAGGGTGATGACATCAGAGGTGGTCTGTCAGACCCGGACCGACAGTGGTCAGGAGTTGAGGAAGTGATGAGGGGTGTGCTGAAGCCCAGATGTTCCAGTTTTTCAACCAGATGCTGTGGGATGAGGGTGTTGAACGCTGTAGTCCAGGAACATGCTCAAAGGGGGCGGAGCGTAGACGGGCTTGGAACCCGTTAATAACTGCTTGCAGTTCTAGTTATTATTATTATTACGGGTAATTATTATTCTCCGCTAAAACGCGTTGTGCAGCCCATGCGGATTTGTAACGAACCTATTGAATCAGGTATCCAAGTACAGAATGTGCACCGCTACTCAAACCCAGAAATTCAGACCCCTCAACAACTAGGGGGCGCTATAACAAAGGACAATGCGTTTACGCCTGTAACCACCAAACTACTGGTCCTACACTCAAAAACTTGATGGCACGTTGTTTATTGGATGATTCTGCAAAATAAAGTGAATTGGCACACCCTTCGTTTCCCAGCTAGTTTTCGCGCTACATGGCTACAAAGGTTAAACCTTTCTTGTTAAACTCCTCCTACATTTTTTGTGCAATCCGCGCAAAAATTTACATATAAGCGTGTCATGGACAAATAAAAAAAGTTATCGCGGCGGATTTTTGAATTTTGACTTTTTCGAAAAGTAACGCTAAAATAAGTGATTGTTAGCTAGCTAGCTCTAAATGTAATTGCTGATTATTGTAAAACCATAACAGATTTTGACATGTCCTTCATAACCCATAGTACAAATAAGATTTTGCACATGTGACCCGCATTTGAGGATCGTCCATCACTAGAGGGCGCTGTGATGTCAAGAAATCTACTACGCAAGAATGGCTGATCGGAATTTTACAAAACCTTCTTCATTCCCTTCCAGACATTGCCCTTAACTAAAGTATTAAATATGGTATTTATTGAAACAAGTGGGCGGGGCCTATTTCCAAAAGTGTGGAAAAAAACTTGAAAACTTCAAAAATTCACCTAAAATCACTTGTGTGGTGTAACAAGCTCAGATTTTCAGGATGTATTCCTTGAATAAGGTGCAACAATTCTCTCACTGCATGTATTCCAGTGTTTGAAAGTGCCACACTGTTTTTTTCAAAGTTTGTAAAATGGAGAAATCAATGTATTTTCCACAAATATTGGTCAATCCCAATAAAAATGGCCTCTATCTGTAAAGCACAGCCAGAATAAACATGTCTTTCAGTTTGGTAAAAATCCAGGCGATTTTGACCAATTTACAAGATTTAAAAAATTAATGATACAAGATTATAAAGTTTAATTTTTTTTTCTCTGAATCCATTTTTTTAATGACCATCAAAAAAATCGTGTGGTTAGATAAAACACTCTTGGACATTCATGAATATTTTCAGAATTTTAGAGCAAACCGTTGATTTTTAACGATTTAATGAATTTTATGATCTGGTCACAGCTCTCACCATCCAGAGCTCTGACCATCCAGAACTGTGAACAGGGCGGCCATTTTGCCCATATATGGGCACATCACAGGATGTGACGTCACATCCCGTGATTTTCTAAGCGGAGCAGAAACTTGAAAAGGGGGGATAGCTTTTAGAGTTTTGAAAAGAACACATAATTTTAAAAAAAAATATTGAATGTAAAAAAGATCAAGCAGAAGCAAGGAAAGTTATTTAGAAGGCAAAGAAGACAAAATGGAGAGATTTTTGTGATTCAATGGGCAGAACAACCCCTATAGCTTAGGTATGGGGAATGATTAAGAAAATGAAGGGAAATAGACCAGAGAGAACATATCCAGTTCTAAAACATGAAGAAGGAACAGCAGTAACAAATGAGGAAAAAGTAGAAGTAATGGCAAGAACATTTGCAAAGATCCATAGTTCAGATATGGATCAGACTTATTCCAAAAGTAACACTATGATAAAATATGGATAGATAGATAGATAGATAGATAGATAGATAGATAGATAGATAGATAGATATGAAATAGCATTAATGGTTTAAAGGTCAATCTAAATGAAGAACATTCATCATTATATATATATATATATATATATATATATATATATATATATATATATAAACACTTTTATTTGGGTGTGATTAATTATTTCACAGTCCTAATTTATTTATATTTACATACATACTTTTATAATATGAATATTACTGTTAGAATAAAATATGAAATACTGACAAAAAAGGCTTATTGTGTGGCAACCTCTTGGTGTAGAAGCATAATCCAGGTTTCAAATTAAAGGTAACACTTTGAAGTTTCATGTAGACTATTCGGATTATATATCAGGAGTAATAACACAAAGGTTCCTATTTTTAATCCATTATAAAAGTGAAATTTATTTGCTATTAAAATTGGTACAATAGTCCCCTTCACAAGTATATATAGATGTAGCATGTTGAAATCCCCACCTACACTACTGTGATGGTATACACATGGAAGACAGAGATTTAAAAAATGACCCAAAAAACATATCTTGGCTAATGCCCTTTGAAAAGGACGGTTTTATTGAGCTTCTGTTGCATGTTGTTGCTCTGTAAGCTAAGGTTAGTTATTTTGGCAATTTGGTGCAGCCTTAACTTAAAAAACAAGGACACAACCAACGTTAACAGCGTATGGTGGTGGCTGTCTATGCCATACTGTGTTTCTCCGATGTGCTCTCTGAGCACAAACACATCCTCTGACCCTATCCTCTTCCTTACAATGTACACGACCTCTAGCACTTTGATGGGCTGTGATCGTCTGGTACATGAGGTCTGACGAATGACCCACTCTGCTGCCCTGACTACCATCACTGTGCCTTCTGATGGAATCACCAGACCTCCATTGTTTTTTAACTTCAGCAGGTGGTAGCTCTGGTCCTTGATGGCAGATGCAGCATCTGTTACCAAGCTGGCACGGCAGACATCACAGGACAGCTTTTTCAGAGCCCGTCGCACAACAAATCCTGAAATAAGAGTCGGTATATTAAAATAATTTATAATAACCATGGGGAAATTAAGGGAACATTTATCTTTTTGGACCATTGTGAGATTGATTTCCCTCAAATTTACACCAAAGATTAAATGTCATACAATCGTTATTGGTGTCAGTAAAACCTATATAATTGACCAGTGGTCTAAGGTTTGATAACTTGCGCAAGTAGCCGTGATGCACAACTATGCTGCATGATTAAGTCATTTTTGACATGTTCAAGCATCAAGAATTATAGCCACGTTCATAACGTTTGTAAGAAACCAAACTGTTTGTAAATCCGTCAAGAATTCAATGAGATAAGAGTATTTGTGTTCGTGCTGATCACTCACCTTACATTAGGTACCACAGAGCACGCCAGAAAGCTTGTCTGAGGCAAGATGGCCACCGGTGATGACGTTTGAGACTCCGCCGTAAGACATCTAGCCTTTATTATGGATATCTATGGTCAGAATGCTCTCTATGGTACTTGTGTAGAGGGTTGTGAGGATGGGCGGGGGCAGTTGGGCTCTCCTCATCCTCCGCAGGAAGTACAAGCGCTTCTGAGCCCTCCTCACCAGATGTGGTGTTTACAGACCAGGTGAGGTTGTCCGTGATGTGCACCCCGAGGAATTTGGTGCTGCTAACCACCTCCACAGCTGAGCTGTTGATGAGTTTGTGTCAACTGCGAACTTCATGATGTGATTGGGGGTGAACCTGGGGGTGCAGTCGTGTGTCATCAGAGTAAACAGCAGGGGGCTGCGGACACAGCCCGGAGGGGAGCCCGTGCTGAGGGTGATGACATCAGAGGTGGTCTGTCAGACCCGGACCGACAGTGGTCAGGAGGTGAGGAAGTGATGACGGGTGTGCTGAAGCCCAGATGTTCCAGTTTTTCAACCAGATGCTGTGGGATGAGGGTGTTGAACGCTGTAGTCCAGGAACATGCTCAAAGGGGGCGGAGCGTAGACGGGCTTGGAACCCGTTAATAACTGCTTGCAGTTCTAGTTTATTATTATTATTACGGGTAATTATTATTCTCTGCTAAAACGCGTTTGGCGGCCCATGTGGATTTGTAACGAACCTATTGAATCAGGTATCCAAGTACAGAATGTGCACCGCTACTCAAACCCAGAAATTCAGACCCCTCAACAACTAGGGGGCGCTATAACAAAGGACAATGCGTTTTGGCCTATAACCACCAAACTACTGGTCCCACACTCAAAAACTTCACATCACTTTGTTTATTGGATGATTCTGCAAAATAAAGGGAATTGGCACACCCTTCGTTTCCCAGCTAGTTTTCGCGCTACATGGCTACAAAGGTTAAACCTTTCTTGTTAAACTCCTCCTACATTTTTTATGCAATCCGCGCAAAACTCCATATATAACCGCGTAATGAAGAAATAAAAAAAGTTAACACGCCGGATTTTTGAATTTTGACTTTTTCGAAAAGTAACGCTAAAATAAGTGATTGTTAGCTAGCTAGCTCTAAATGTAATTGCTGATTATTCTAAAACCATAACAGATTTTGACATGTCCTTCATAACACATAGTCCAAATAAGATTTTGCACATGTGACCCGCGTTTGAGGATCGTCCATCACTAGGGGGCGCTGTGATGTCAAGAAATCTACTACGCAAGAATGGCTGATCGGATTTTTACAAAACCTTCTTTATTGCCTTCCAGGCATACCCCTGAACTAAAGTATTAAATATGGTAATGATTGAAACAAGTGGGAAGGGCATATTTGTAAAAGTGTGAGAGTAGGGAGTAGCAAGATGGCGGCCAGTCACTAGGAGAGGTCACTGGCGGCCATCTTGCTACTCCCTTCTCACACAGAACCCCATAGCATTTGGTTGCAACAACAAGCAGTTTGGCTGTGTGAAAACGTTTCACAGGTAATTTTACAGTCAGTGGATATTATACTTACTATACAAATTACTTTTGTTTAGGTAACACTTTATTTGTGCCTAAGATTTACATGATACTGTCATAAACAGAGGCTGCACAGTGAAGCAGTGAGTAGTGTTGTTGCCTTCTGGGTTCAAATCCTCCTGGGTCTTTCAAATCCTCCTGGGTTTTTCAAATTCTCCTGGGTCTTTCAAATCCTCTGGGTCTTTCTGCATGGAGTTGAATAGAATGTTCTACCTGTACATGCGTGGGTTCACTCCGGGTACTCCGGCTTACTCCCACAGTTCAAAAACATGACTGTTAGTTTAATTGTCCTTAGGTGTGAGTGTGTGCAACAATGATTGTTTGCCCTGTCTGTCTCTGTGTTGCCCTGTGACAGATTGCCGACCTGTCCAGGGTGTAACCCGCCTCTCGCTCAGTGAACGCTGTATATATATATCCTCCTGAGAACCAAAGAAAAAAAGTGTGTTACAATTTCTTTTTTTGTGTGATTTCCCATTTATTTGGACCTAAAATAACACATTACAATTTTAATTTTTTTAAATATATTTTTAATTTTAATTTTATAGCATGTCCACTGTGGAGGACAACAGGACGATTTGCATGGGGAAATAGAACAGGCTTTAGAAAATAAAAAAATGAAAAAAGATTGTCTTGAAAGTGATATTTACCTAAGAACTTTGACATTTGATAAAAACAAATAAAATTATGTAACTTTGTTCTGTTGTTTGATACTTGCAACAGAAAAAATACATGTATTTAGTTCAACAATAAACTATAAGACATAGAACTAAGCAGTTCTGCATTTCATCTTCCTCTGGATATTTTAGCTGTGATAATCCTGTCTGACTGGGCAATGACCTGTGAATGGGATGATTTGCTTATCAATGCACACTTTGTCACACCTTGGAAAGCTGAGACAACCTTGCCTCACACGGTCAAGCAATGGTCTGACTCTCCAAAGAATGTCTGACTACTTTGTCTCTTCAGTCACATCCAGGTCATTCACAATCTTAAGTGAGCTTCTTAGCTTGTAGAACCTGTCCCTTGTCATCTTCTTGCTAATGACTGGTAGCCTACTTTGTTTTTTTTTTAGCCCAAAACATTTTGTTTTGGGCTAAAAAACAAAATGCATTTGAAGGATGCAAGTACCCGGTTCGATCCCCAGTGCCTACATTCAGGGTCCCTGAGCAAGACCCTTAACCCCTGATTGCTCCCCGGGCGCCGCACATGGCAGCCCACTGCTCCCCAAGGGTGATGGGTTAAAAGCAGAGAACAAATTTTGTTGTAATGTAGGTTTCAATGTATGTTTCAATGACAATAAAGATGATATTACTATTATTACTATTACTAGTAGTATTCAGAGACACTCCTGTAGTTTGCAGCTGTCTTTGATTTGTAAAAGCTGCCAGATCTTCAGAGATTTTGTCATCGATGTACTGTGAAAAGTACTGGATTGGACTCCAGTATTCACAGATTTTAGGATCATTGTGATAGGCAGGAAGCTCAGGTAGCACAGGTGTGAATCTATTATAATGGGATGGGATGAGGGAAAAAATAAAGTTAACAAGTTAATAAAAAAACTACATTTTTTACACATCAATTTTGATTAATGCCATAATTTCAATGTCATAGGTATAATATTGACCAATCTCACGAGCATTTCTTTAGGCAACGTGCATACATTTAACATCTGTTATAAAGACTACAAACTCTACAGTAACATGATAATAAAATTTAAAACATTAGCTTGAAACTAAGTAAAACATACAAGTTTGTCCTGGCCCACAGAGGACGACGACTTTCCTGCTCCCTCTCTGGCTCTTACTCTGTCTCATCAGATTCTCCTGCATTTTCTTCCTCTCCTTCGTCACTATCTTCCCCTATCACAGGCTGATACTAATTCTCATCCTTTTCCTCATCTGACAGCTCCAAATCTGAATCTCCCTCTATTATCTGGTACTGTATCCTCTCTGCTTCGCTTCTGTCTCCTACAACAATGTGCAGTCATTAAATAAATTAAAATGGTCCCGGTGTCCACTACAGTTGACATTCATTAAATGACTTTTATTTCTAAACATAAATAATTAAAGTGTTTTCAGATGTAATAATATTGTTGATGACACATTAATAAACAAGAATATATATAATTATCATGGTAAAAATAGCAATAGATAAAGAATATTTGACTTACCTTTCCTCTTTCCATAAAATGTGGTTTTTATTATGGCGACCATCTTGTGAGGGGAAAAAAGTAAAGTTCCTAGCTTGCAAACCTATCACATGACACATCACTGGAAAGCCCAGGATGTCCTCTACAGAACACTATAGGGCTTGATAGGGAATCTCCAGATACTTAAGGGAAATACAGGTGGACAAAATGTCCACTACAATGAACATAAATGAATGGGCCGGTCTCAGTGTGTATATACGTATATACACAGAAAGCTATATACACGGTAGACTGTGTGTTAATGTAACGCAGAAGGTCTGGAGATGCTACGTTGGTGTAGCTTGTAGGACCTGAACAGGGGAGAGAGGCAGAGTCAAGTGTCACGGGGCCTCTGGGCCGTGTTAATAAGGCTGGTAGCGGATGGGAAAAAAATGTTTTTGTGTCGTGAGGTTTTGGTCCTGATGGACCGCTGCCTCCTGCCAGAGGGAAGTGTCTGAAATATTTTGTGACTGGGGTGTCAAAAAATCGGCCACAATCTTCCCTGCACGCCTCAGAGTCCTGGAGGCTTACAGGTCCTGGAGAGATGGAAAATTGCAGCCAATCACCTTCTCTGCAGACCGGATGACACGCTGCACTCTGCTCTTGTCTTTGGCGGTGGCACCAGCATACCAGATGGTAATGGAGGAGGTGGTTTAGACACACCTTCTCCTTCAAAGAGTTTTCTTAATTTTCATAACTATGACAATTGTAGATTCACACTAAAGGCATCAAAACTATGAATTAACACATGTGGAATTATATACTTAACAAAAAAGTGTGAAACAACTGAAAATATGTCTTATATTCTAGGTTCTTCAAAGTAGCCACCTTTTGCTTTGATTACTGCTTCGTACACTCTTGGCATTCTCTTAATGAGCTTCAAAAGATAGTCACCTGAAATGGTTTTCCCTTCACAGGTGTCCCCTGTCAGGTTTAATAAGTGGGATGTCTTGCCTCTTAAATGGGGTTGGGACCATCAGTTGTGTTGTGCAGAAGTCAAGTGGATACACAGCTGATAGTCCTACTGAATAAACTGTTAGAATTTGTATTATGGCAAGAAAAAAGCCGCTAAGTAAAGAAAAACGAGTGGCCATAATTACTTTAAGAACTGAAGGCCATTCAGTCCGAAAAATTGGGAAAACTTTGAAAGTGTCCCCAAGTGCAGTCGCAAAAACCATAAAGCGCTACAAAGAAACTGGCTCACACGAGGACCGCTCCAGGAAAGGAAGACCAAGAGTCACCTCTGCTGCGGAGGATAAATTCATCCTAGTCACCAGCCTCAGAAATCGCAGGTTGACAGCAGCTCAGATTAGAGACCAGGTCAATGCCACACAGAGTTCTAGCAGCAGACACATCTCTAGAACAACTGCTAGGAGACTGTGTGAATCAGGCCTTCATGATAAAACAGCTGCTAGGAAACCACTGCTAAGGACAGGCAACAAGTAGAAGAGAATTGCTTGGGCTAAAGAACACAAGGAATGGACATTAGACCAGTGGAAATCTGTGCTTTGGTCTGATGAGTCCAAAGTTGAGATCTTTGGTTCCAACCATCATGTCTTTGTGCGACGCAGAAAAGGTTTAACGGATGGACTCTATTCAATTCCATTCAATTTTATTTATATAGCGCCAATTCATGAAACATGTCATCTCGAGGCACTTTACAAAGTCAAAATCAATCATATTATACAGATTGGTCAAAGATTTCCTATATAAGGGAACCAGTTGATTGCTTCAAAGTCCCGACAAGCAGCATTCACTCCTGGAGAAGCATAGAGCTACAGGGAGAGACGTCTGCATTGTCCATGGCTTTGCAGCAATCCCTCATACTGAGCAAGCATGAAGCGACAGTGGAAAGAAAAACCACCCATTAGCGGGAAGGAAAAACCTCCAGCAGAACCGGGCTCAGTATGAACGGTCATCTGCCTCGACCGACTGGGGGTTAAAGAAGACAGAGCAGAGACACAACAAGACAGACAAAAAAGCACAGAAGCACACATTGATCCAGTAATCTGTTCTACATTAGATGGTAATAGCGAGTGATCTGTCTTCTCTGGATGATGTCACAGTTAACAGAACGTCAGATCAGGTGTACCTACTATGAAGAAAAAAGAGAGAGCAAAAAGTTAAAAGATGAAATGACAACAGTCATTTCAATGTAATGCAATGCAAAACTGCATTGCATCTACTTTTTTTAGACAAATGCAAGAAAGTAATAAATATTATGACATGCTTAATTGGAATGGTGTGGGGAGCAGATAGATGGTGCTGCTGTAGAAGGTCGTGAGGATGGGCGGGGACAGGTGGGCTCTCCTCATCCTCCGCAGTAAGTGCAAGCGCTTCTGTGCCCTCTTCTCCAGTGACATGGTGTTCACAAACCAGCTGAGGTTGTGTGTTATGTGCACCCCGAGGAATTTATTGCTGCTGGCCACCTCCACAGCTGAGCTGTTAATGAGAAGTGGAGCATGGCGAGGCCATTTCTTCCTGAAGTCCATGATGATCTCCTTCGTTTTTTCCACGTTCAGGATCAGTCCTGGTCCTGGTCCTGGTCGTTGTCGTCTCTAATCAGGCCCACCACCGTCGTGTCGTCTGCAAACTTCACAATGTGATTGGTGGTGAACTTGGGGACACAGTCGTGTGTCATCAGGGTGAACAGCAGGGGGCTCAGGACGCAGCCCTGAGGTAAGCCCGTGCTGAGGGTGATGACATCAGAGGTTTTCTGTCCGACCCGGACCAACTGAGGTCTGTTGGTGATGAAGTCTAGTAGGCAGTTGCGAAGAGGTGTGCTGAAGCCCAGATGTTCCAGTTTTGATGGTGTTGAACGCTGAACTGAAGTCCAGGAACATGCTCAAGGGGGCGGTGCATGGGTGGGCTTGGAACCCGTTAATAACTGCTTGCAGTTCTAGTATTTACTTTGTTCTTTTATATCAGAGCCTCCACAGGACCCACTAGAACATGGGGACAAGTAAAAGTGAAATACAAGAATATTCTACAAAATGGTAGCCTTTAATTATTATACTGTATTTTAAAAAGGCACTTGTTATGTCAAGAGATCCAAATTTCAGTGTCATTCCTTAGACACGGGAAGTAAATGCAAACTGGGATTTTTAACAAAAAATTATTTATCTATAAAAAAATGAAGTTCTTCCTTTTCCAAGTCATCCACAGTTTACACGGTAAAACTGTATTGCTCCGTGGCTAGATAATCCATCCATAGTTTTTTCTAATACAATATACGGCTAGACAGGAAGCAAGCCTTTCAAAGTAAACTAAACTTCACAATAAAATGGCCCGAACAAATATTCTTACTTAATAGGATAAAAATAAAAAGCAAACCATCATACAAATAACTTAAATATTTTAGATTTATGGCTCCAACACCACTTTTTCCTCTTTAAAAGCCACTGTTAAATGATGTGTTTGTCTGTTTATAACAGCCACCAAGCAAATCTCTCTACAATTACACTGTCGCGCTGCGCTCAAGGATCCTGTCTATTGCGCAATTGAATACGCGATTAATTCGAAAAACTCTGCAAATTATTCTTGCACCTTCCGCAACAGGTTGCAGTCGTAAAAATGGACATGGCTACGGCAGACTTCCCTATCTCCTCCGCTTATACAGCCGTGATCTAATCTTGTTTACATGAAATAAGCCTGCTTTCGAGCAGGCTTAAGCTGACGCACATGTTGCTATGACAACAAGTGCAGGATGTCTTTCAAAGAACCAAACGATCCAAGATCATGCCAAATCGTCAACAATGAAATCCTGCTAACTGAGTTAGCGACGTACGAAGAACGGACCCCAAGACAGCAAGTCTTTGTGATGTATCAAGAGCCACGGTATCCAGGGTAATGTCAGCATACCACCAAGAAGGACGAACAACATCCAACAGGATTAACTGTGGACGCAAGAGGAAGCTGTCTGAAAGGGATGTTCAGGTGCTAACCCGGATTGTATCCAAAAAACATAAAACCACGGCTTCCCAAATCACGGCAAAATTAAATGTGCACCTCTACTCTCCTGTTTCTACCAAAACTGTCCGTCGGGAGCTCCACAGGGTCAATAGCCACGGCCGGGCTGCTATAGCCAAACCTTTGGTCACTCGTGCCAATGCCAAACGTCGGTTTCAATGGTGCAAGGAGCGCAAATCTTGGGCTGTGGACAATTTGAAACATGTATTGTTCTCTGATGAGTCCACCTTTACTGTTTTCCCCACATCCGGGAGAGTTACGGTGTGGAGAAGCCCCAAAGAAGCGTACCACCCAGACTGTCGCATGCCCAGAGTGAAGCATGGGGTGGATCAGTGATGGTTTGGGCTGCCATATCATGGCATTCCCTTGGACCCATACTTGTGCTAGATGGGCGCGTCACTGCCATGGACTACCGAACCATTCTGGAGGACCATGTGCATCCAATGGTTCAAATATTGTATCCTGAAGGAGGTGCCGTGTATCAAGATGACAATGCACCAATACACACAGCAAGACTGGTGAAAGATTGGTTTGATGAACATGAAAGTGAAGTTGAACATCTCCCATGGCCTGCACAGTCACCAGATCTAAATATTATTGAGCCACTTTGGGGTGTTTTGGAGGAGCGAGTCAGGAAACATTTTCCTCCACCAGCATCACGTTGTGACCTGGCCACTATCTTGCAAGAAGAATGGCTTAAAATCCCTCTGACCACTGTGCAGGACTTGTATATGTCATTCCCAAGACGGATTGACGCTGTATTGGCCGCAAAAGGAGGCCCTACACCATACTAATAAATTATTGTGGTCTAAAACCAAGTGTTTCAGTTTCATTGTCCAACCCCTGTAAGTAGTGGCCATTCTGATCCACACTCCATACCAGTTGGTGGCGGTAATGCACCATTTCGTTGCGTGCCAACCACCAAAATATTTCATAAAGAAGAAGAAGAAGAAGACGACGACGATGGTTTTCGGAAGTACACGTGGCAGTTAGCTACAGAGCGTCGTGTGGAGAGTGGAAGCGTTTAGGCGTTATTTTGGCGAGTATTAAGGTGGTTTTTGGCATAATCTGGGCTGTGAGTGGATCTAGATAGCTAGTTGTAGTGGAGGGTGTTCAGAAGATGAAAATATGGATACAGGATGGTCTATGATAGAAAATAGAAGAGGGGGAGGGGGAAAGGATAAAGGTAAAAAGGGAATAAATGCCGGTAAAAGGTCTCTTGAAGGTGAGGAAGAAAGAGTTGAAATAAGAAAGAAAATAATGATGGAAGACTTTAGTTATTTTAAAGTTTAAGGCTGGACAAGATATGATTGGGATAAGTCCTATCAATCTATCAAATGGATTAAAGAAAGTTATTGGAGATGTAGAACTAGCTAAAGTTTTAAGAGATGGGAGCCTGCTTATTATTTGTAAGAATGCTGAGCAAAAGAATAAGGCAGTAAAACTACAAATGGTATGCAAAAAAGAAGTGTTAGAAAGAAAGGTAGTGGGGGAAGAAAGAGGGGTGAAAGGGGTAATATCAGGGATCTCTGTTGGAGAAAATTTGGAAGAGCTTAAGAAAGTAATGAAAGGAGGAGAGATTATAGGCATCAAACGATTGCAAGCTTTTAGGAATGGGGAGAAAATGGACAGTACATCTATTCTATTAGATTTCAAAGATAAAATTCTGCCTGATAAGGTGATGGTTGGTTACATGAGTTTTAATGTAAGAGCTTATATTCCACCGCCTCTCAGATGCTATAAGTGTCAAAGATATGGTCATACTGCGAATGTTTGTAAAGGGAAACAGAGATGTGGTAGATGTGGAGGTGAACACTCTTATGGTGAGTGTGGAAATAACCCAGTTAAATGTTGTAATTGTGGAGGAGATCATACTGCAGCATATGCAGGATGTGTGGTTAGAAAAGAAGCAGCTGAAATTCAAAAAGTTAAAATTGATAGGAGAATTACATATGCTGAAGCAGTGAAAGAGGTGAAAAATATTGGAAATGATCCAAAAACTAATTATGGAAAAGAAGAAGGGATAAATAAAAATCAGTGTAATGTCACGTTAGAAAAACTAATTCCTTTTCTTGCACATATCATTAATTGCTCAGAACAAGCAAGAACTAAGACTGAAAAAATAAAAATTATAGTAAAGGCAGCTACAAAGTTTTTTAATGTCAAAGATTTGTCATGGGAAAAAATTCATGATGAACTTAGACATGGGGAAGGATCATCTGAAAATGAGGCTTCTTTAATTGTTGCGTAATTCAAATTCTACAATGGAACGCTCGAAGTTTAATAGCTAATGGACAGGAATTTAAAGGTTTCATAAACAATTTAAATACAAAACCAGACATAATATGTATTCAAGAAACATGGCTTAAATCATCACTGCAATTTAATATTCATGGTTACTCAGTTTTACGTAAAGATAGAATAAATGGCAATGGAGGAGGATGTGCCATATTTATAAAAGAAAATATTAAATTCATTCAGCTTCAAATAATAACAGACCTAGAAATTATTGCTGTAGAAATTTGGACAAATAATGGAAGTATCAAAATAATAAATTATTATAATCCTTGTAAAAAATTGGAAAAATTAAAATTTGAAACAATCCTAAGGGAGAGGGAAAGGGAAAATAATTTGGTGTGGGGATTTTAATGCACACAGTACTTTATGGGGAGAGCAAGATGATTATAATGGAGGAGTTTTAGAAGAAGTGATTGAAGAAAAAGAATTGGTAGTGATAAATAATGGTGTAGGCACTCGGGTGGATTTGATAAGAGGGAAAGAATCAGTTATTGATCTGACTTTGGTGTCGCAATCTTTTGCGGATAGTTGCAGCTAGAGAGTATGCAAAAAAAGTACAATAGGAAGTGATCATTATCCAATTTTTATTGAGGTAGAAATTGATATAGAGGAAAACCAGATTAAAAGTGAGGGAAAATGGAGATTTGGGGATGCAAATTGGGGAAAATTTAGAATAATAAATGAGAGTAATATGGTAAATATAGATACAAGTAAACCAATAAATGAATTGAATTTAGAAATTAGTAAAAGCATTATTAGCGCAGCAAAAATAGCCATTCCTAGAAGTAATGGTACTAAAAAAAAGAGAATAGTTCCTTGGTGGACATCAGAATGTTCAGTAGCAATTAAAATGCGAAATAAGGCTTTTAAAACTCTTTAAAAAATTATTTGTTTCCAAAATTTAATAAATTACAAAAGGAGATAGGCAGAAGTCAGGAAAATTATAAGAAATGCTAAAAGGGATTATTGGAGGAAATATTGTGAGTCCTTAGGGAAAAATACTGCATTAGATAAGGTTTGGAATACTATAAAAAAAAATGTCCGGTAAATCAAGAGAATATTTCTTTCCAGTATTAAAAGACGATGATAAAATTATAGTAGATAGTAAAAGTAAGGCAGAATTATTAGCAAGAGTATTTACAAAGATACATAGCACGGAGAATCTAAATAGTAAAGAAAAAAAAGGACGTGAAATTACATTACAGAATCAAAATGAATTATTGTGTAATGATGAAGATAATGAGGACCTTATTAATATAAATTTCTCTTTAATAGAATTGAATAAAGCGTTGGAAAATTCCAGTAAATCAACTCCTGGGAATGATCAAATTAGTTACAGTATGCTAAGTAATCTTAGTGAATTGAGTAAAAAAATATTATTAGAATTGTATAATAAGGTATGGAAGGAAGGAATATTACCTGACAAGTGGAAAGAAGCAATTGTTATACCTATTTGTAAACCTGGTAAAGATCCTCACTCAGCTGAGAGTTACAGGCCAATAGCTTTAACATCATGTATTGGTAAGATTATGGAAAAAATGGTAAATAATAGATTCATTTATTATTTAGAGTTGAAAGAGAAGATTAAATCCTATCAATTTGGTTTTAGAAAAGGTAGAAGTACAATAGATTCTGCATTATGTCTGGAACATGAAATTAGACGGGCTCAGATTAATAAGGAGAGTTTAATAGCAATTTTTTTAGATATAGAAAAAGCTTATGATATGTTATGGAAAGAAGGATTGTTAATTAAAATAAAACAAATGGGGATAAGGGGCAGAATATATAGATGGATTAAAAAAATTTTAACGGAAAGAAATATAAAAGTAAAGGTAGGTGGTGAATTAAGTTCAAGGCATCAAATAGAAAATGGCACTCCCCAAGGTAGTATAATAAGTCCTATGCTATTTATGATAATGATTAATGATATTTTTAATAATATAGATAAATCTTTTGGCGTTTCATTATTTGCAGATGATGGCCTTATTTGGAAGAGGGGAAGAAATATTGAATTTGTAAATAGGAAACTACAAGAGGCGTTATATAGTGTAGAAGCTTGGGCTTTAGAATGGGGATTTAGAATCTCAATATCTAAATCTAAAGTTGTTGTTTTTACTAATAGAAAGTTAAATATTATTACAAATCTCAAATTATATGAGAATGTTATTGAAAGGATAGATCAAATAAAATATTTAGGATTCTGGTTTGATAAAAAACTTACATGGAAGACTCATGTTAATAAAATAGTTGGAAAAAGTAAAAAAATCTTAAATATAATGAGGTGTTTAAGAGGAAAAGAATGGGGAGCTGATAGGAAAGCTTTAAAAACAATTTACACTGGTCTAATAATATCAGTTTTTGATTATGGATGTATTTCATATAATTCAGCTTCAAATAGTTTACTAAAAACCATACATAGAATACAATATAAAGCATTAAGACTTTGTTGTGGAGCGATGAAAAGTACCCCAATTTTAGCTCTACAAATTGAGATGGGTGAGATGCCGTTGGAGCTTAGAAGGAAACAATTAGCCATAACTTACTGGGCAAATATTAAAGGACATAAAGAAAGTTATCCTCCATATATTATGTTACAACCTTGTCAAGAAAAAGAAAAAAAGCAAATAAATAGTTTTGGATGGATTATAAAAAATGAAATAAGAGAGATAGGATTAAATCATAGTTTAATTAGTCCTGTGATTGTTATTCCTGTTATTCCACCATGGATAATTGAGATAGCGGAAGTTGATTTAAGTTTACTGGAAAAAGGAAAACAATTAGAAAAGAAAGAGGTGGAAAATTATATTGGAAATGAGTATGCGGAATATATACAAATATATACAGATGCCTCTAAAATGTCAAATGATAATAAAGGAATAGCTTTTATAATTCCGGAATTAGATATTATGAGAAATAAAAGAATAACAGACAAATTGACAGTATATACAGGTGAACTAATGGCTATTTTAATGGCTCTAGAATGGGTTGAGGAAACGAGAGAGAGCGGTTGTAATCTGTTCAGATTCAAGTAGTGCATTAGTAAGTATTGTAGAACAAAATTCAGAATCAAGGCAAGATATTATAGTTGATATTAATCAGTTAATGTTTAGGATTAAAAGTTATGGATCTCTGGTCAAATTAGTTTGGGTTCCTGCTCACATTGGAGTAATAGGGAATGAGCTGGCAGATAGTTTTGCTAAGAATGCAGCAAAAAAGTGTATTGTTGATTTAAATATTAAAATGAGTAAAAATGAGGTTAAAAATATTAGTAAAGTGTATATTAAGAATAAATGGCAGGAACAGTGGGATAAAGGAAGCAATGCCAGATTTTATTATAGCATCCAAAGAAATGTTGGAGAATTTAGGAAATGTAGCAGGAATAAAAAAGAAGAAGATATTATATCTAGATTAAGGTTTGGACATACAGGTTTAAACAGTACTCTTAAAATAATTAATAAACATGATACAGGTTTCTGTAGTTATTGTGGGAAATTAGAAACAATACAACATTTTTTTAGAATGTAGTAAGTATGTTCGAGAAAGGGAGGAGTTAATTAGAAATTTAAATAGGAATAAAAATAAGTTAGATATTAGAAGTTTGCTTCAAAGATCATCGGGGGATGTAGTTTTTAATAGTATTTTTAATTTTCTAAGGAGAACAGGTATTATGGGAAGATTATAGTGGTTTTACATCTGATCCATACTCCAGTCTAGAAGGTGGCGGTAATGCACCTGAAAGTTGTTTGCCAACCGCCATAAAAAAAAAACAAGAAGAAGAAGACGACGACGACGACAGTCGTTGATCCCAATCGACGTTATTCGTATTACGACAATTTTGCTGTTGGACCCTGGCGTTTGAGTTTTTGTGCCTGAGAAAGCTTAAGGCCTCTGGGAGTCTGAGGCCACCAACACCCTGGAGAGACGAGAAGAGGATATTATCTTGTATGGATTATATTCACCTGACTGTCGCAGTGGTTCAGCTTTCATCTCGGAAACATCGTTATGAAAGCAGGGAGTTGCTTGCGTCTGCTAACCCCGTTTATGCTAGCTGCCTTCAGTAACAAACGTCAGTGTCATCGGTGGTTTGCAAACCCACTAATGCTCAATTAGTTTGGCGTCTTGACATCGACCAGGACGGGCTGTTCTGAATGATGCTCACTGGATTATCCAACCAGAACCCAGACCGGCACGCCCTCAACCGGGTTCGTATTCCTGGCCGCTGTAGCCCTCTCAGGTGAGGCGACTGATTAGCCGGTAGCTAACCAGGGCTAACACCTGGGTAGCTAGCGGCAGCGCAGAGTGCACTTTCACTTTTCTCTCTGTCTGTGTGTTTGTAGTCCAAAGCATGAAGCTGTGTGTTGTCGGGTTTTTATGTTTGATTCCAAGCAACATCGAAACATGTCCATATTATTTCGTTTCTGGTATGACTGCAATCACGAGTGTCTCCACCCTGCCTTTATATGCCAAAGATCGACTCCTTAATGATTAGAGCAACATGGTTTTGAAACAAAAAGCCCTGATTCATTAGATCAGTTTTCTTCTCATCCCAGAGTAACGTCCACGGCCCACTGGAGGGTCCGCGTGATCTAAAATCTCCCCGGTTGCTAGTTAAGGCAAGCTCCGTGGGCGTCAATAGTATATTTGCTGATCGTCTATGCAGGTCCCGTCACCAAATGAAGCCGCCAGATTCTTGAGAGCTTTGTACCGAGGATCTTATGGATCTATGAAGGAGTTGTTTTTCTGAATTGAACCAAACTGCTATCTGTTCAGCTATCGATCAGCCTCCATCTAACACTGCAGAAGGCAGCAAACGCCTCTCCAGCAGAACTGAACTCATATGTTGGTCCAGGGTCATCGCTGGGGAGTGCTTGGTGTCCCTGATGCAAGTTGAAGCTTTTGTCCTGCATGCTGCCTCACTGCAGCGGCCACACACGCCCAGTGTGAACGTGGAGCCATGCTGATGGTGGTGTGGGCTTCTCGGCATGTAAAGAAGCCACCATAGTGTCGGAGAATTAACAGCATTGTGAATCAATGCTGGCAGGCGGTTTGGTGATGGTGTGGGGATAGTGCAGTGTCAAATATGCTGGAAGTAGATGACTAGATTAAGATTTTTTCTAACCATTTTTGGTTAAACCCACGTTGTAAACATGCATAATCCAAAAAAGGCTAGAAAAAATAAAACAACTGGACTTCTATTCTGAAGCTGAAGACGTTTCGCTTACCATCCCGGAAGCTTTCTCAATTCAAAATGTCTGGAGTAGTGTGAAGTTCCAAGCTTTATAGACCTGCAGGCAAGGACTCATTAGAGCTCCAATGAGTAAAAACCGACACCAAGCACATCCTAGCGATGACCCTGGACTAACACATGAGTTCAAAACCTGCAGGCGAGGACTCATTGGAGCTCAGATGAGTCCTCGCCTGCAGGTCTATAAAACTTGGAACTCCACACTACTCCAGACATTTTAAATTGAGAAATCTTCCTGTAAGGGAAGCAAAACATTTTCAGCATCTTTGGATTGATCATGACCTGGATGACTGAGAATCTTCACCAACGTAAATATGTGTAGATCTAAAATGGATATAAAGTCTGAACGGTGCAACTTTCATCTGCAACAGAGCCACACATTAAGTTTGAGGACCATGGGGGTTTTAAAACAGCCATGTTTTATTTATACAGGAGTAGCATATTCACTGGCACTGTATTGGGTTGTGACGTTTGAAAGATGTTTATATTTAAAATCTTTCAGATTAAAGATAGAATACGGCCCTTTTTTATTGCTATCACATTACGGAGTGGAAAGTAAAACTATTCAAATAAATAGTTTCTGTTGTCAGTGAAGTTACAGAATCAACATGGCCCCACTAAAGGTGGCTTTGGTAATGAGCAATCTGTCATCTTGTAGGGTCGTCAAAGTAATTAATATTTTTACTAATGGATACTAAAAAGGGAAATGCGTTTGTTAAACTACAGTCTCAGAGCATTTTACCAAGCGCCTAAGTGCATCTGAAGTCATAGTAGTAACGCATATATACGTGAGTGAGGTATGAATTGCTACAGGTTTGCTCTTTCCTTGTCTTACTTCTGCGTCCATTTACAATAAGAGTGTTTGGATCCGTGCTGGACATCATCGAGTGTCTGATTTTGCACATATAAAATAATGAGTCGCTGAGTCTGTTTTTACATGCCTCATTTAGGTGCATTTCCAACTCAGATCCCATTAAGTTCCTCTTCCCATGAGAAGACATGACTTTTGAACGTATAGCCAGGTGGATTACAGGTGCAAAGCTTATTTCCATCTGTTCTAACATCTGTCTTTTGATTGTAATGGCCAACAACAACACTCCCTGAGGAGCTTAAGAATGTATACAGTCCTTAGAAGGATATAGTCCTTAGTAGGGCTGTCATAAACAATTATTTTAGTAATTGATTATTCTATCAATTATTCTGCCGGTTAATTGAGTAACCGGTAAAAAGAAATTGACACGTTCTGCAAAATTTTCACATTACTTAAGCTTTATTTTATGAGTAATTATAATACATAAAAAAATCAACTTTTTCTTTTTAAATGATGATAAATCTTAAACAAAAAATGTTCTTGGATCATAAATGTTAAAAGCTCAGCCCTTTCTGGTTGACTTAACATAGATGCAGTGCCAGCTGCCTCTGGAGTGAACATGGTCACAAACTAAAAATGCACAAAGTTTCTTAAGTGTTTAAGTTTAAAAATTCAAGAAAAAAAACCTCAGTTGATTTACAGAATGATGTAATATTTTGGCAAATTAACAACCACAAAGACATCCACTGAAGCAAACTCCTTTAAATTGACAGCTCTGATATATCTCTTCAGGTTCGTATCGGAGCCTGCTCTTAAAGTTATTTTCATTCTGCAGTGGAGGAACTCTGCTGTGTTGTCCCCAACATCTTTAAACTGCAGTCAGATGCTTTGTTTTCTCATGTTCCTCAAAGTTAATTTCACAGGACAAAGTTGCACTAGCTGCACCCCTTTGTTCTCACATAATGGCATGACCCACACGTGATAGGCCATTTGGTCGCCATGTTGACCAATCAAAACGAGCTCAGGCGAGAGAGGAAAGGTGGGGGCCTAGCTCAGAGAGAAGGGCTAATAGGGTATTTCTCAAATGAGTCCGATTACCCAGAAATCAACTCCAGTTCCCCAGACGGTTGGACACGCAAATTACAGAGAAATGGCAACGTTTTGCAACACCAATAATTTAAAAAGATGAGGATGTCCCTGGAGCTTCATTTTAACATACTTCAATCGAGAAGCACAGCGTCAAACTGAGACGCTGGTTGAAATGCAGAAGCCTGGAAGAAAGCTGTATTACTGGAAAGGTAAGGTTTTCTTTTGGTTGGGCTCTGTGGTAGCTAACACGTTCTAGCATTATGTGAGCTAGGCCTAGCCAAGCCATTTGCAGTGTTCTCCCAATCAAAAATATAAGCCTAAACATTCCACCTATCATTAATCAGCTCCCTGGATTCACCGCACAGGTTCTCCAGTTTGTGTCTCCATGATACCTGTTGTGCCAAACGAGTTATCCCTGCCAGAATCTGCGTCCCCCGTGTCGGGAGTAACGCGGCAATCTAATAACACAGCAAAATTTTCGTGAGGCATCTGCAAATGACCACAGAGTCGTTCACTTTCTGAGAACGGGTTATTGAGGGGTCAATCGAGTTTAAACGGACGTGATTATCCATTAGCCAAACATCCTCGATCTGTTCAAACAACCCCGTGCCAATGTGTTAAATCTTCAGTTTTAACCCTCTAATGTAACGATCCTCTTCTTTTTCTCTAACAAAAATAAAACGTCTCTATTTTCACGCATAAATGGTTGGAAATGAGACGGAGCACACTGGATTTGCTCTCCCTGCTGCATGCACGCTCCTGACACGGGGGACACAGATTCTGTCCTGATCACATCCTGTCTTAAGAAACAACAGCAAATGAGATGCAGTTAGGCCCAGAAATATTAGGACAGTGACATAATCTTCATGATTTGAGCTCTGCATACCACCACATTGGATTTGAAATGAAACAACTACAAAGTAACTGAAGTGCAGACTTTAAGGTTTAATTCAAGGGGTTGAACAAAAATATGATTAAATGTGTAGGAATTATAGCTATTTTTATACAATCACTCCTAATTTCAGGGGCTCAAAAGTAAATGGACAAATAAACATAACCCTGAGTAAAATGTTACTTTTCAATATTTTGTAGAGAATTCTTTGAAGGCAATGACTGGCTGAAGTCTGGAACCCATGGACATCACCAAACGGTGGGTTTCCTCCTTTGTGATGCTTTGCCAGGCCTTTACTGCAGCTGTCTTCAGTTGCTTGTTTGTGGGTCTTTCTGCCTTTTATGTTTTGTCTTGAGCAAATGAAATGCATGCTCGATTTGGTTGAGATCTGGTGATTGACTCGGCCATAGCAGAATATTCCACTTCTTTGCTTTAAAAATACTCTTGGGTTGGTTTTGCAGTATGTTTTGGATCATTGTCCATCTGTACTGTGAAGCAGTACAGATGCAATCAACTTTGCTGCATTTGGCTGAATCTGAGCAGAAAGTATATCCCTATACATTTCAGAATTCATCCGACTGCTTCTGTCTTTTGTTACATCATCAATAAACACCCAATGCCACTGGAAGCCAATGCATGCACATGCCATCACACTGCCTCCCAATGTTTTACAGAAGAATGTGGTGTGCTTCGGATCATGAGCTGTTCCCGTTCTTCCCATCATTCTGGTACAGGTTGATCTTAGTCTCATCTGTCCAAAGAATGCTGTTCCAGAACTGGGCTGGCTTCTTCAGGTGTTCTTTGGTCAATTCTGGCCTTTCTATTTTTTGAAGCTGATTAATGGTTTGCACCTTGTGGTGAATCCTTTGTATTTACTCATGACATATTCTTTTTATGGTAGGCTTAGATACTGATACAAATACTTCCTGTAGAGCATTTTTCACTTGAGTGAATGTTGTGAAGGGGTTTTTCTTCACCATGGAAAGGGTTCTGCGATCATCCACTGCTGTTGCCTTGCGTGGACGTCCAGGACTTTTTGAGTTCCCAAGCTCACAGTGCACTGTTTTTTTTTTTTTTTTTTTCTCAGAATGTACCAAACTCGATTTGGCCACTCCTAACATTTCTTCTTCTTTATTTTCAGCGGAGGTCTGTTTCACCTTCATTGAGAGCTCCTTTGACTGCATGTTGTGTTCACAGCAACAGCTTCCAAATGCAAACGCCGCACCTGGAATCAACTCCAGACCTCTTAACTGCTTAATTTATGACAAGTTAACGAGGGAAGGGCCCAGTTTTGCAGTCTTCTGAGTCAGTTGTCCAAATACTTTTGGTCCCTTGAAAAAGAGGTGGCTACGCATTAAAGAGATGTAATTCCTAAACCCTTGCACCAATTTTGGTGTGAATACTCTCAAATTACATCTTAGAGTCTGCACTTTAAGCCCATATTGATTATATAATTGTATACTGAATATATTTTCATAAACGGCTAAAATAAGAAAACTTGTCACCGTCCAAATATTTCTGGGCCTAACTGTATACCCCTGATACTTTCATAAAAAACATGTACACACATCTGTTGTGCAATTACACACTGTTTAAAAGTTATTTAATGTTTAATAAATAACTCTCTGTCTGTTAGGTATTGTCTGGTGAATATCAGCTCTAGAGCTGATATCAGGACAATAGTTGAAAGGGATGATTCGAGCACTGGCGTTCTTTTAACAGAAAACTCTGCACACTTCTCTTCATGTTCAACAAGTTATTAACCGAAATAAAATTAACATCCAGAGAACATCACTATAGAATGCTGTTTATCTGAATTAACGCTATATTTGAATCAACAAATCCTCTCTACGAGGCTAGTGAAACTTGACTAAAACTACTAAGCAAAATTAAGATAAAAAGAAGTTAAGGAACTATGTACACACAAAATAAATAAGACAACATAAAGTGGTTGATCATCGTCATCATCATCAGAATGATTCAGTGAATCCTGGTCCACTGCAGATGAGTTAAAGAACCAAAGTTTATCTTAAAGAACATAGAATGAGGTTAAATTAGCTTAACTAATTCAGAACATTTGGTATGTGTTTCAGCCCATTCACAATGCAAATCCAGAGTTAAACAAAACATTATTTGATAAAATAACATTTTAAAGAATGATTTTCTCAGTAAAATCATTAACTTTTGGGACGCTTGATTTTAAAAATGCGATTATACCTCCGGGAGGCTAGGGGTCGCTGTAGCGATCGGTCGCTGAAATCGCCTAATCATAAATTTAAACAAGCCACCTTTAAATCGACATTAATATTCAATATAAATGCGGTGATAATACTCGTAGCATTATCGAACGATGGTGGAGCGTAACGAAACAAACCTTATGTTTGAAATGAATTGTAGTCGCATATCCGGGAAGAGCGAATTGGTTAGCTTGGTTACCGGAAGCTAATAGCATTAGGTTATCAGACATTAAGCGCTAATTTTAAAAAGCTTTGGCTTTATTCTGGTCGTAATGAGTGGACTGGATAACATAAACATTAATATCCCATCAATGTATGAAACCCTTGTGGTGATAACGTTTGTTATAACCATGAAAACACACTCGAATTACATCAGCAATGTCCTGATTCGAAGAAGCTAGCGGGAGCTACGTCGGTTAGCTCCATGTGTTTACACCATTTAACACATTACGTAAACCTTCTAAATAAACCATTTAAACCGGTTATGAAGCATTAATCGTTGAAGTGGCAGATCAGAGAGATTTTTCTCACAGATGATGTCCACATAGCTATTTATTAATTCTGATAATTTTTTTCCTGTCTCCTACCTGCATCTGTCGTTTTTTGCGTTCGCAAAATCCATGGAATCAAAACGATCTCGCTAGGCGGACTTTCCCACTGATGTCATAGCGGGAGTCACAAACCTGGAAGCCGGCACCCGCTGTACTGTCTGAGTACTAAATGGATAACGTTGTTTTGCTTTCACGGCTTTTTTTTACAAGATGCCTCGTCGTTGTGTCACTATGTACTGTTCCCATGAAGATTGAAGATTGCATGAGTGGCCAAAAGACACACTTAGAGCCCGTTTGTGGCTCGTCATTTTAAAGACGACTGCCTCGGTGCTCCGGGGGAGGGCGACTTTGGCTCTTCACAACCGCTGCTCTTCCTCTGTAGATTTTAACGGCAGCTTGCATCCATTATTGTTGCATTACTGCCATCTATTGGATCCTAATATCTATTCCTCAAATTCTCTGATCCCAGTATTTTTTTTAAACCTAAAAATCTTCTTTTTCCCCTAAATACTATTTAGCTTATAAACCACATTCTCAATTTTAAATTCCTATTAAAGCCTAATTCCGTTTTTAATAATCTTTGATTTACATATCTTCTACAATTAATAAAAACATGTTCTATTGTTTCTACATCATGACACCAACTACAAAAACCAGTAAGATGTTTCCTGTGACCGGTTCTTATTCTATTTATAATTATTTCCTCCCTCCTGTTTATTCCTCTAATCTTTACTACATCAACTGTATTTTGTATCCTATATAAGTGCCTTCCATTTATTTAATTATCCCACCTACCTTTCCATATCTTATTGCTTTCTCTCCAAACTATACTTTTGCCTTCAGATTTGGATAACTTTACTGGCAAATCAATATATTCTTTTTTAATAGCCTCCTTAGCCAACCTATCTGCTCTTTCATTACCCAAAAAACCTACATGAGCAGGAGTCCAAAATAATATTACATTTTTATTTTGTTCACATATTCTATGATGAACAGCCATAACCTCATAATATATTTTGATGATTGTGTACATCCATTTTGAATACTCAATGCAGATAATCACTACAAATTATTTTATTTATATTAATATCCTCCACCCATTCTCAAGCTAATAATATAGCACATAATTCTACTGCATATATACTGAGATAATTAGATGTTCTTTTTGAAATAATCTTTGTCAGGAATCACCACTGCTATACTAGTTGCTTCACTCTTTGTCTTTTTATTTTCATGTATCTATATCTACATATGTGTTGTCTCTTACTTTCCTGTATCTGTTTGTGTGTAAATGCACCCCAGCAATCAAAAAAAAAATTTATGAGAAATTTTACTCACTGCTGCTTTTTGTTTCAGACTATGTAGACGACTGTTTGGAGTCGCTGCTAGCAGAGCTGGAGAAAATAAAAACTAAGCAGGTTGATGCAGCATAAGAGCCCCCATCACTGACAAGTTCATTTGTGAAACCAACAAAAGATGATGCCATCAATCTCTCATTCAGTCGATTTTCAAAAAGACCATGAAATCATTTCATTAGTAATTGCTTATATTACATAATAACCACAACGATTTTGTTTACATGCATGTTTTAGATTTTATTCTTTCAGCTTGGGTATTTTTTTAACTGCCAACAGGTGACCTCTAAAGGTAAAATCATCTTCATGTCCTGGGGGTGGGAAGTGGGCCCATATACAGCTGACTGCACACGAGGGTATCACAGCCCTGGTATCTTTGCCTAAATAGTCCCAACACCATCTCACAAATTGTCTACAGGCTATATGCCTATGCTGTTGCTTGTATTGGGACCAAGCAACCTGCAATGTCCAAGCATTTAGACACACCGCTTCCATGTCAGGATGGTCTGTGATACAGCCAGGGATTTCTCCATCCATATCATCTCTGGCTTCTTCCATCTTAGCAACAATCAAGCCGATTTCCTGGCAACAGATGCACTCTCTCACAGAATCCATATTTGGCAGTGAGAACAGGAACACCTAAAAAATAAGATTCATTAATTGTATATTTGTATATGAATTACACACCATAACTGGTTGCTAAATTCACTATTAATGCATTTATGGTAAGTTGGAAATGGATTTACATTAAGGAAATCTTTAGGCCTCAATATTACTCAGTGTATATTTTTGATATATTATTATTTTTGACTTTTGTTATGCTAGTATGTAGGTAGGCTAAATATAATTATATGTACCGATACTGTTTATAAATTGTTGTCAAGTGATTCTTTATAAGTAGCACCTCATCATTGGGCCTAACTAGGCCATGGCATAAATTCATTTTTAGCTGTGAATACATGCTCATTCATTGTAGTGATACATTTTGTCCTCATCTCTTCATTTAAGATAAGATAAGATAGACTTTATTGATCTCACAGTGGAGAAATTCGCTTGTCACGTCGGCTCAGTAAAAGTGACAAAAGTTGGAAAAAGACCGATTATCTTGGCGTTTAAAATAACACAAAACAGCGCAAGAAGACCTCGTTTATTTATTTTTATTTTATAATTTTGTAAACAACTGCCGATTAAACAGATTTTCACAGGGGAACTGAATTTCGCACAACACCGGCATTTTAGCCATTAAATATCTATGGTGCCTAAAAGAAAATGATGTCAACAAACGAATAAATATTTGAACTGCATAGTTAAAAGAAAAAACGTGTCCTACCATTCATCTAATCTCCCGACGTCCAATCTCCACTCCTTGTCCGACTCGGAAGGCTGTAGTTCGTCCGCTGCCTTCTCTTCATCTGAAACGTCTGGGTCGAACATGTGAGGCTCGAGAAACAAACATTCTTCCTCCGACACATCAGAATCGTCACCTGGTAGGAATCGCTCGGTTGAAGTCGAAATTTCACTTTCAGACTTCTTGACGTCGAGTCGTCGTAGTGCAGTAATCCGCCATGTTGAGATGACGTCACCACTTCCGGTTTGGAGGGCGCATGAAAAGTTATCAGAATCTTAAACGATTTTCTCTTAAATGTGAATTTTTTTTTTAAAAAAATTTGGTGGTATATTTATTTTTTCATATTTTGCTATATATATACGGAAGGTTAAGTCAAACTGACGGACGCTTCATAACCGGTTTAACTTTCCCTGTTTGTTTCTCTGCCAAACCGCCAGTACCTCTGTGTGGGTTCGGTTCACTTTGGACATCCAAGGGAGAGCAGTGGTCTAGGAAAATGTTGGCTATATCAGCAGCGGGCTAGCGGCTATGAGCTAGCCGAAACATGGTCAGGGTAGGCGGTCCGAGGTCCTACATGCAGTCGAGTCCCCGGCATGCGAAACTCAGCCCTGCAGCGGCGACTCCAGATCGGCTTTTGCTCTCAGCTTGGGATACTGAGTCCTGTGTCGGCTTTTGGCCGCTCCATGTTGTCTGGAATCAGCTTCCTGCAACAGCTGAGAACAATAATCAAAGCTGGTTTTGGCATAGGAATTATTTGCTCCAGTGTCTGATGTAGAAGTTAAGACTTAACTCTGATTCGGCCGGCAGTTTCTCCGATGGCAGTCAGGTCCTCCGCTCTGCAGACGAGAATTTCCCCCTTTGTCGCTCCATTGAAGCGAGGGAAGATGAGTTTCACAGAAGGCACCTTTTACCCAGCTTGCAAGTCTTTTTAGCCCCATGAGGGCGCATGGCTGGCCCCCAGGGAAGACCTTCTCCTTCAGAGTCCCAGGAAGAAGAATGAAAATCATTAAGATGGAGGCTCCATAGCAGGCACCCTGCTGAGAGAGGATGTCTCTGTGTGGATGTGTGAAATTCCTTTGCTTACAACTCCCTTTTGATTTGTCCTCAGGTTACATGTTGTTCCCAATTCAACCTGAATTCTTGCCATGGCTCGATGGCTAGAAACTCAGTCTATACCAGGCAGCTTGCTGCACAGTTTTCTTTTCTGGTAAATTTAAAGTGTCCCTACACCTTTAAAACCGTATGTCTTTTTCTCTGCGCAGCTCTTTGCCCATTGCTTTCTGTCTCCATAGCGGATATCCACACTTGGCATCCATGTGTTAGCAGGCTAGGCTATAATAAGCGTTAGCCGCCTGGCCAGAACACAGTGCGCTGAATAAATAAACAATGTAAAGATGCTTCGAGGCAGATAATTTTGCCTCAATGAATTTTGTGAATCGAGGTCCTTGAATCATTAGAGGAATAATGACACCCTTAGTCCTTAGCCAGCTTATGGTCTTATTTACAAGTCAAAAAGATGGCCGTCTGCAATACTGTGCAATACATTTAGTTGCAGAATTGTGCAGTTTGCATGGATGTCTTATCAGACAGACCCTGAGATTTAGGTGTGCGAATCCTCACTGGCTAGTGAGAGACAGTATAAATGATTTTCATCAGATCAGAAACCTGTGTAATTAGTAGTGTGTTTTTAACTTATAACAGACTATGAACTGGGCTGATGGTTTGTTGATTTTCAGCAGCAGGCGATTAGGCCTTACAGCTTTGGGAAACAAGCTGTTTTTAAGTCTGTTAGTTTTTGATCTAATGTTCCTGAATCATTTCCATGATGGAAGGGGGTCAAACAGTGCATTGCCTGGGTGAGTGAGATCTGTGGCAATACGTCTGGCCTTTTTCTGGACTCTTGCAACATAAACTGTGTTTAGATCTGGTAGACGGCATCCTACAATCCCCTGTGCTGTCCTCACCGCGCATGCAAAATCCATCCTCTCCTGCACTGTGAAGCTCCCATCCAGGAGCAGAGCAGTTTGGATAATCCCAGGTTGTGGAGCTTCAGGGCCAGCATCCCTGGGGGCATGGCGTTAAAGGCTGAGCTAAAGTCCATGAATAGCATCCTAACATATGTGTTGGGATGCTACATGTAAATGGACTGAACTTGTACAACGCTTTTTCAGTCATATTGACCACTCAAAGCACTGGACACTAGAGCCAAATTCACCAGGCAGACGGCTCTCACCGCGACCCATCTTGGTGTTGTGGAGGCACACACATGTATCTGCTGCTACTATTACAAGCACGGCTGCAAGAAGGCCAGACCAGCCATTGTTTGTTAAAAGAGAAAAAGGCAAAAGCCTTATATGGAAAGGTTTTGCATATGGGGTAAGTGAAGAAGGGAAACCCAAAGATCTTGACAAGCATGTGTGCAAACAGTGCTGGTGTAAACGAAGTCAAGCAGCTCACCAAACTTGGCCAGACATCTCAAGGACCGACACCCTGGCCTTCATGAGGAATTCAATTCAATTCAATTTTATTTATATAGCGCCAATTAATGAAACATGTCATCTCAAGGCACTTTACAAAGTTAAGTTTAATCATATTATACAGATTGGGTCAGATTATACAGATTGGTCAAAAATGTTCCTATATAAGGAAACCAGTTGATTGCATCAAAGTCCCGACAAGCAGCATTCACTCCTGGAGAAGCGTAGAGCCACAGGGAGAGTCGTCTGCGTTGTACATGGCTTTGCTGCAATCCCTCATACTGAGCAAGCATTAAGCGACAGTGGAAAAAACACCCGTTAGCGGGAAGGAAAAACCTCTAGCAGAACCGGGCTCAGTATGAACGGTCATCTGCCTCGACCGACTGGGGGTTACAGAAGACAGAGCAGAGACACAACAAGACAGACAAAAAGCACAGAAGCACACATTGATCTAGTAATCTGTTCTACATTAGACTGGAGAACAGTAGACTGGAGAACAGTAGAAATCAGTAGAGTGAGAAAAATAGGCCCTGATTTCCTCCAGTAGCCTAAGCCTATAGCAGCATAACTATAGAGGTAGCTCAGGGTAACATGAGCCACTCTAACTATAAGCTTTGTCAAAAAGGAAAGTTTTAAGATTAGTCTTAAAAGTAGACAGGGTGTCTGCCTCACGGACCAAAACTGGGAGTTGGTTCCACAGGAGAGGAGCCTGATAGCTAAAGGATCTGCCTCCCATTCTACTTTTAGAGACTCTAGGAACCACCAGCAGACCTGCAGTCTGAGAGCGAAGTGCTCTGTTAGGAACATACGGGGTAATCAGAGCTCTGATATATGATGGAGCTTGATTATTAAGGGCTTTATACGTTAGAAGAAGAATTTTAAATTCTATTCTTGATTTAACAGGAAGCCAGTGAAGGGAAGCTAAAATTGGAGAAATATGATCCCTCTTGTTGATTTTCATCAGAACTCTCGCTGCAGCATTTTGGATCAGCTGAAGACTTTGAACTGCATTTTGTGGACTTCCTGATAGTAAAGAATTACAATAGTCCAGCCTTGAAGTAACAAATGCATGGACTAGTTTTTCAGCATCACCCCTGGACAGAATGTTTCTAATTTTGGCGATATTCCTGAGGTGAAAAAAGGACACTCTGGAAACCTGTTTAATATGGGATTTAAATGACGTCTCGGTCTAAAATAACACCAAGATTTTTTACTTTACTACCAGAGGCCAAGTTAATGCCATCCAGAATTCTGACAGGTTAGTAAATTAAAGTTTTAGTTCATAATTGAATTAATGTGTTAAACATATTTCTGATGTTAGAGCGACCAGTAGTCCGCATTAACGTTGTGTGATTAGCTGTGGATAGCATGCTAATGCCCCACTTGCCGTGTTTAACTTGCTGTTAATATTAGTTGTTTTGTTATTCGCCATTAGCCTCAGCTAGCATACTTTAGCTAACTGACATTACTCAGAAATGTTGTTTTCCCTTACAGTTCCAGAGTGAAGCAGAGAAAACTCGACCTTCTGCTGCAACAATTAAGAAGCACACACAGTCAACTCTACCACTTCTATTTGATAAGCCAAGAAAATACAGTCCTCAGAAGCTGTACAATTAAACAGGGCTGTGAGTATAAGCATCCTGTTTACATGGTGGAAAAACCTGGGTTCCAACAATTTGTTATGTAGCTAAATCTATGGTATGTTCCTCCTTCACAAAACCACTTCATGTACACTGAAATCCCTGAGTTGTACAAAAAAACAAAATAAACACTCGTGCAGCAGCAGCTTCAAAGGAATCTCAATTTAATAATAAATCTTCTTCAAGCTCTAGGGCAGAGGTCACGGATTAGCGGACCACGGTCCGGATCCGGACCCAGCTGCTACCTAATCCGGACCCAACCTCATTTAAAACATTTATATATTACTGCATGTTGTCCAACGACAGTGTCTAACTCAGGGGTTAAAGTTCTCCGTCGCTGCGACGGATTTCCGTCATTTGGAAATTGAGCGCAAAAGGTTCCGTCGAGACTTTTTATTCAAGGTTTTAAACACAAGCTGCTCTCAACCAATCAAACCTGGCAGAGCCGGGACATTAGCCAATCAGAAAGAGAGCAGGGCGGGTCTTTCCAAAGCGGACATGGCCAGTCTGAGGTTTATCGGTGTTCATCATTTTAACCTTTGGGAGAACATTTTAAACTGGCCACAGATGGTATGAATGAAAGTAGCGGTGGTCAAAGGTTTCTATGGATTTATGCGAACCAGCAGGTCAGAAAGTTCAGCAGCTGACAACAACTTCCCTCGGTAAGCGTCAATCTGCTCCGGCAGTTAATTAATGAATTATTTCCACCTGTCACTGCATGAAAAGTGAGATTTTCGTCCCCGTAAACTACCGCAGATCTCCCTCATTTTCGGCAGTTAACGACAATTTGCAACCCGCGCTTGTCACCGTTTGTCAGTGCCACAAATTGTCGGAACCGGACAATGACGTATGTGGAGAGCGATCAGCTGTACTAATGGCCCTAATTAGCATATGAATGCAGCGAACCCGCACGGCTGGCCAGGTCTGGCTTGAATAACCTACTCAGTATTGGCAGCAAAACCACACGTGGCCAGGCCAGGCTTGAATGTTCTTACTCGTGATTGGTTGGCATATATATATATTTATTTATATTTTTATATATATATTTATTTATTTATATATTTTTTATATATTTTTTTTATTTATTCATATTATGCTGTATATGCATGTTATCCTACACTACTACACTATTATTAGGCTACCATCAAGGACATGAATTAATTTATACAGGAAATGAACATTTGCCAGGAACATGTTTATGCAGAGAAAGAGCTTTATTAAAACAAACAACTATATACAACGCGAGGATCTGCCCACACATGCATATCCAAAAATTACAACTCCGTGAACTGTCCGTTTGCCTCCTCGGGGTTGGAGGTAACTGGCAGCATTCTCTCCGAGGCAGGTCCGTTGTGCAGACGCCTGCTGTGCGTGGCTCTGTACTTCGGCGTCGCCTCTAACCGGGACTGCAGCTTCACGCAGAGTTCAGAGAGATCCAGCCTACGAAATGACGGCGGCCGTACAATCCATCCAGAGACCCCGCCTACGACGCCATCTTCTTCGCCAGACATGAGGTCGACCGTTCGGACAGAGTTCCACTTCCTCATCCGCCTGCACACTCTGCCTCGATTCCAGCAGCTGTAAAAAAAAAACAATGAATCAGTACTGTGCGATCATGGGATGCACTGCGTATGGACACAACACATCTACAGGGTTTCCCGCAGCGCTATCTTGGCGAGGCGGCCAACACGTGACGTTAACACGCGGTTTTTTTGTTGTTTCTTTCGCGCGTGCGTGAATGGCAGGGAAAAAACAAATGGATACCCCCCGCTCCGCGAGTCGGTCCGCGCAAAACGTGTCGTCCCCCCCCAACTCACCGCCTCGCCTAAGCAAACTCCTGCGGTAAACACTGATCTATCAATGCACCTGAAAAATAGTCACCAAATAAAGTCTTACCCTCTTTCTTCTAGCTCGACTCCGAGCTGAATTCTTGGCAGCTTCAGCTCCTGCGTACCGTCTCATAATAGGTCTTACAGGCGGCTGGAAAACGAGTGAATGAGAGTGGTATGAATAAAAATCAAACGCAAGTCACAGTAAAAAGGAAGGAGAAAACAGTAAAACAAGTCACTTACACACGTCGTCTTTATCAACATCGTGTAAATCTGGACTTGCAGTTATTGCTCCGAGCAAATAGGTCACCGCCTCATTATGAGGCGTGCTTAGTCTGTGAAAACAAAATGTACAGTTATGATCAGTATCTATGTCCTTTTACCGCAGAATGAAAGCATATTCTTTAAATCTTACCCTTGCTCCGGTTCATAGCGCCTGAGGACATGAACACACAGGAGCGGAGCGCTCAGCACATTTTTTTTTTTTTTCTTCTTCTTCTTCTTCTTCTCTATCATGGCGGATCGCAAGCAACTTTAAGGTGCATACTGCCAACTACTGTTCATGAGTGTGTAGCAACACTGTTTTACATCTATTAAATTCTATGTTAATTTTGTATTCTGAAGATAATAAATAATAAATAATGCTTTCCTTAATCTATAAATATCCTTTATATTTCCTTTATTTCCCAATAATCCTTTAAGACTCCATTCTTGGCCTGTCCTTTTATTTCCAACAAATTTGTAAAATTGTTGAAGTTACATTTTCATCCATACTACTTTTAATTTTCATCCAGTATACTAAACCTAATTTCATTCTTCTGAATTCCAGTGGAGTTTCTCCAGTCTCTACTAAAAGAGACGGTGACGTCTCTGCTCTTGAGACGGTGACGTCACGTGCGCGGTACGCTATTCCCTCACTGCCTTTGCAAGCAATATTCCAAAGACTTTATTCTCCTTGAAGAAATGGACTGGTGTCCTCCGTGACAACTTCTTACAGTATGTGGTTTGTCCAAAATGTATGACAGTATACATGCTTACTAAAACCTACGAGCTCAGACGCGATGGCACAAAGGTTTGTAAGACTCGTGGTCACATACCATTCTACAATCACCCACAGCTAAAGTCTGCATTAAGGAAGAAATGTGGCTCTGTCTTGCTAAGAAAGGCGAAACCTCCCCCTGCAACACTGATTTGCGTTTGTATAGCTCACAGCATTTTCATTTACATGTTAAAGCCTCCCCTAGAATTAGGAAGAGGGGGGGCAACTGCCACGTCAATTTCTGACAATTCATGGCAGTTTTCGGTGTTGCCTGCAAATTACCGCGAACAGCCGTTAACCTGAAATGCGGTACCGCGCACGTGACGTCACGGCCTTAAGAGTAACGCCCCTTTTGCCGCACCGGTAGGGCAAACAGTCGTAGAACGCACATACAAACCAGCCATTACAAGCGCAACAGAACCAGCGATATGACCGACTTTGCAGCCATTAAACTTACCCAAGACGATGTCCCAGGCGCACGGTTTACTGGTCGCACTGTGGAAGAACACACCAACCTTCAGCTGAAACGGTGGCTTGAGTGTCGAGGGCTCAAAAAAACCGGAAGACGGGCCGAGTTGATTCAACGGTAAGCTTTGTTTTTTCCCCTGCTCGGCGTTCATGCCTTTGTTATGATTTCCACCGTGCTCCGTTCACGTCGGCCTTTTTTGTTTGTTTGCAATCAACGTCCAGGAATCTGTATATCTTGCCAATAGGTAGCTACAAAACGATTGTTCACATCTCAGAATCTTTCGCTTAAGAGATTTAGGGCGTTTGTTTTTGAGTAAGCTATCCCGGTAGCAAGGTACCATGTTAGCGCCTGCTAACATGCTAGCCTATATGCTATCATCACCCTTTCCACCGACAAAATGCTTGCTACATATGTAGGTGAATTTGGTAACTTTTTCCGGGTTGAAATGTTGTGTAGGCCGCCCGCACAAGTGTACCCAACGCACACATTTCTCCTTGGCACTCTTGAGTTTCGGGAAATTAATGAAGAAAACATCCTTCATATGCGGCCGATCAGCGTACCTCGAGTCGCTGTTGCACGTCCCATAGCAACAATGTTTATAAACCATGGTCTTAGATGTTGGAAAAAGCAGTCGTTTACCGAGTAAAACCTAGGCTAACGCACGTCTCTTCCACACCAAAACAGCGGCGCGTTTGGGAGTTTGCCCTACTGCGTACCACGTGATGTGACGTCATCGTGACGTTGTGTTTCTAAAAATAGCTCGCGCGCGGTACCGCATTCCACGACAATCTACAGTGCCGCATAGTGACGGAAATCACACTTTTCATGCAGTGTGTGGCCATGTCAGCGTTTATTCTCTCGCTGATAAACGCGGCGACCAACCAGGGATCTCCTCGTGATTCGCTATTATGTTTTATTTAAACACAAAGAAGAGTAACGCGCTAGCTCAGGCTAATTTAGCATGACCCTTGAAGAACAAGAGTCGGACTGTGAAACAATGTGCCGCATTTGACTGGGTTCGATTCGGAAAAAGTAAAAAAAAAAAAACCTGCGCTGTTCTGAAACAAAGAAGGCAGAGCTGTATCTGCTGTCGGTATGCAGCAGTGATCACCCGATGAGCAGCTGCGCTCCAGGACACTAAATAAAATGACAAGGATTTTGATGCTTACAGATTGTTAAGAAAACTATATCAAAAAGATAAAATAAATAAACTGCAGCTACAACATGGACTGGAGAACGGGTTCTAACTGGGTGAGGCCAGAGAAAGGCGATTCTCACAGAGTTTTTTTATGAAGTTAAAGTGGAGCGCGGACACAGGGTTCATCCTGGACAGGTCTCCAGTGACTGGGCTAAAATATAACCATTTTATTAAACTTCAAAAAAGTTAAATCATGCCTTTTTATAAACTCTAATGATTAATTGGTGAACAATAACGGGCAAAGCAGAGACTGATTATTGTCATGTGCAATCTGTGTCAAATTAAAATGTATTATGTCATGATAGTGTTGGTGATGTCCTGCATTGTCCAAGGCTGTGGTTGGCCTTGTATGATCATAAAATTGGTTTATATTGAATGTGACAGGGAGCCAGTGGAGTTGATGTACAGGTGTGAAGTAGATGATGTAATGATGAAGCTGCTGTCTTTGTACTAGCTGGAGTTTATGGAGGGTTTCTGGAGGACAGGGAGGAAAGGGAGCTGGGATTATAAAGTGGACTGTGGACCAGTTTGTCAACAGTGTGAAGGAAGAACTTGATGCTGCAGAGATGAAAGTAACCCAGATGATGATGTGGATGTGGAAAGTGATGGAGAGGCTGTCCAGGATGACGCAAAGGCTTTAAAGCTGAAAGGTGGCAGAGATACTTTTAAAATATCCATTGAAAATTTCTGTATCAGATTTAGTTGATTTTGCACACTAAGCAAGTGAGCCAACTAATGCGGCATGATGTCCACGGCCCGGGAATATATGGGCTTGCGAGAAAATGTTTTCAGTCAAACATTATTTTTGCTTCAACCCCTGTGCTAACTTCTCTTGCGCCGCTTCTCTTGTTAATATGGCAAAGCCCTCCGGAGCGTTCCCAGACATATCCGCTTGCTCATACATACGGAGAAAATAGCTGATTTAAAGGCGCAGAACGAATGAGCACCTCGATATGTGCTTGAGGTTGGCTTTGTTGCCAATCAAACCCAGGTTTAAAATCCTTGCAGGGCAGCCTAAAGCTCACTTCTATCATTAAGCCATAAAAAAGAAATTACAAAAAGTTCAGTTGTTTTATAAAAGATGTGAAACTCAAGAAATTGTCTATATACCAAACTGTGAAAGATTGTGGTTCTCTATTTCAAAAAGCACTTTGGATTTTAAAATAGAAAAACGTTCTATTTTTATGTTATTTTTTTGTTTAAAAAGTCAATGTATAAGGTGGATGCATAAACATTTTATTTCAGTGTTAAATACTGTTTAAAGTAACGGATTGTAATAAAAAATGTGTCCGGACCTTTACTGGTTGTTGATTTTCTTTATTCGGACCCCGCTGATTTTTAATTAGTGACCCCTGCTCTAGGGTCACTTGTGGAGTACCACAGGGTTCAGTCCTTGGACCAATTCTCTTTACTATATATATGCTTCCGATTGGCAAAATTATCAGACAGCATGGGATTAATTTCCACTGTTATGCTGATGACACTCAGCTATATTTAAGGTAAGCGTACCCATTAAGCCCACCAAAATCTAAGTTAACATATTTTTCATAGACACTAAGATGGTTTATAAAGATGATCATTTGTTAAAATGATGGATTAATCGCTCATTTGAAAGTGTATTCATTTACTTTTCCATATTTTAAAGAACAAATTAAAGAAATGTTATGAATAAAGTCAAGTCTGACATGAGCTTAAAGGGTACCGCAGTACCCTTTAAGCCCATATGTGTTCCAAATAAGCCCACACCCTAACCCTAAACCACATTTGTTTACACAAATATAAACTTTTTTTTTTTTTTCAGGTAGTAAACACATATTTATTCAATAACATGTTATACATCTTATACACAATTAAATTTTTTAACTTGCATTTAATGTTTGGCTTGTAACAATGGACCACCACAAACATGACTAAGTAGGCCTAAAACTAAATTTCATCGGTTTCAGTATTTAACATTTCACTTAACATTTCATTTAATATTGACAAAATAAAAAAATTATTTATTTTAAAGTAGAAAATGACACAACACCGACAATATCTTTGAAATAATGGGTGGTTTTTCTTCCCACTGTCGCTTCATGCTTGCTCAGTATGAGGGATTGCTGCAAAGCCATGTACAATGCAGACGACTCTCCCTGTGGCTCTACGGTTCCCCAGGAGTGAATGCTGCTTGTCGGGACTTTGATGCAATCAACTGGTTTCCTTATATAGGACATTTTGACCAATCTGTATAATCTGACCCAATCTGTATAATATGATTGAACTTGATTTTGTAAAGTGCCTTGAGATGAGATGTTTCATGATTTGGCGCTATATAAATAAAATTGAATTGAATTGAATTGAAATACACATGAAATAGGCCAACATTGTAAACAGGTTACTGATCGGCCACTTTCATTTCTTTTAGCTTTCTTTTGTAAAGATTTTCAATTGCTTCGTGATTTTCGAGACGAAAAGGGCCAGCACCCTGCAGCTTTGCTTGGCAAAGAATGAGTTTTCCTTTTTTCTCACTGTAAACAAATTATTATGCAAAATTAACGTACATAACAATTCTTCTGGGCAGTGTGTGATCTGTGATGTACTTGTGTTAATGAAGTTATTAGGTATGAGAAAATCAAACACAGGATTACAGTAAAAAGCTATCAAACCTCAACATGTCATTATTTTCTATTGAAACACATGAGATGGGCTTAAATGGAACACACTGGGTTTAAATGGTTCTACACTGACTACCAGGGAAATAAAGCTAATATGCTCCTACAAAAATGCAAGAAATGTATACAGAAATGTCTGTAGCCTAAATATGCTTTAAAACTTGCCATCATAGTTATCCCTCTTTTGCCAAACTTTCTGAATTAACAAGGAATTCTTATTCAAAGTTAGTTTACGCTAGCTGTTTTTTGGGTCACTGTACCATTTAAGCCCACCTTGGAAAGAAGGCATTTTTTGAAAATATTTCACCCATCCAAACCCTTATTTGTGTTTTAATTTGAAGATTTATGTAAAATGAATCAGAAAACATTTAGTGTGTATACTCAAAATGTTTAATCCTTAAGCAGTGTATCTATCAGTAGATCTACATGTATTGACTAATGATTAGCTCGCTACGCTAACTAGCATAACTCATCTTTCCACATAAAACCAAATAGTACAAAGAATTACCTGTTTACACACAAAAAACAAATCAATAATCTCCCAATTTACATAATATGAATGAACTTACCAAGTCAGTGGCTGAAAATAGCTGAAAAGAGGCTCTTTCTGAGGGGTCCGAAAACACCAATGTTTTGAAGCGACTTTATCTGAGCCTCCTTGAGACTGCACGGATGTAGGCGGGCCTTATTTAATATTGACAAATGTGATTGGTGCCAAATAAAAACTGACATATAATTAAGAAATTGGGTGATTGGACAAAATAATGAATAGCATTAGACAGGGCCCCTCTTTTTTTTAAAATTGACTTCAAAGTGGCAAATGGGCTTAAATGGTGCCTGGACTTAATGGGTACGCTTACCTTATCCATAAATCCTGATGAATCCAATCAATTACTTCGACTGCAGTCATGTCTTGATGACTTCAAAAGCTGGATGACTTTAAATTTCCTGCACTTAAATTCTGACAAGACAGAAGTTATAATCTTTGGACCAGAGTCCTCAAAAAATAAACTTCTTAATCAATCACTGAATCTGGATGGCATTAACTTGGCCTCTGGTAGTAAAGTAAAAAATCTTGGTGTTATTTTAGACCAGGGGTCACGAATTAAAAATCAGCGGGGTCTGAATAAAGAAAATCAACAACCAGTAAAGGTCCGGACACATTTGTAATTACAATCCGTTACTTCAAACAGTATTTAACACTGAAATAAAATGTTTATGCATCCACAAAAAATAACATAAAAATAGAACGTTTTTCTATTTTAAAATCCAAAGTGCTTTTTGAAATAGAGAACCACAATCTTTCACAGTTTGGTATATAGACAATTTCCTGACTTTCACATCTTTTATAAAACAACTGAACTTTTTTTAATTTCTTTTTTATGGCTTAATGAGACAAGTGAGCTTTAGGCTGCCCTGCAAGGGTTTTAAACCTTAGTTTGATTGGCAACAAAGCCAACCTCAAGCACATATCATGGTGCTCCCTGTCACATTCAATATAAACCAATTTTATGATCATACAAGGCCAAACACAACCTTGGAAATGCAGGACACATCACCAACACTATCATGACATAATACATTTTAATTTGACAAAGATTGCTTTGCTCGTTATTGTTCACCAATTAATAATTACAGTTTATAAAAAGGCATGATTTAACTTTTTTGAAGTTTAATAAAATGGTTATATTTTAGCCCACTCACTGGAGACCTGTCCAGGATGAACCCTGTGTCCGCGCTCCACTTTAACTTCATAAAAAAAACTCTCTGAGAATCGCCTTTCTCTGGCCTCACCCAGGTAGAACCCGTTCTCCAGTCAATGTTGTAGCTGCAGTTTATTTGTTTTATCTTTTTGATGTAGTTTTCTTAACAATCTGTAAGCATCAAAATCCTTGTCATTTTATTTAGTGTCCTGGAGTGCAGCTGCTCATCAGGTGAACACTGCTGCATACCGACAGTAGATACAGCTCTGCCTTCTTTGCTTCAGAACAGCGCAGCTTTTTCCGAATCGAACCCAGTCAAATGCGGCACATTGTTTCACAGTCCGACTCTTGTTCCTCAAGGGTCATGCTAAATTAGCCTGAGCTAGCGCGTTACTCTTCTTTGTGTTTAGATAAAACATAACAGCGAATCACGAGGAGATCCCTGGTTGGTCGCCGCGTTTATCAGCGAGGGAATAAACGCTGACAGACGACATGGCCACAGGTGGAAATAACTCATTGATTAACTGCAGGAGGAGATTGACGCTTACCGAGGGAAGTTGTTGTCAGCTGCTGAACTTTCTGACCGGCTGGTTCGCATTAATCCAAAAAAACCTTTGACCACCGCTACTTTCATTCATACCATCTGTGGCCAGTTTAAAATGCTCTCCCAAAAGTTAAAATGATGAACACCGATAAACCTCAGACTGGCCATGTCCGCCTTGGAAAGACCCGCCCTGCTCTCATTCTGATTGGCTAATGTCTCGCCTCTGCCAGGTTTGATTGGTTGAGAGCAGCTTCAGTGCAAAACCTTGAATAAAAAGTCTAGACGGGACTTTTTAAGCTCAATTTCCAAATGACGGAAATCCGTCGCAGCAACGGAGAACTTTAACCCCCGAGTTAGACACTGTCGTTGGACAACATGCAGTAATATATAAATGTTTTAAATGAGGTTGGGTCCGGATTAGGTAGCAGCTGGGTCCGGATCCGGACCGTGGTCCGCTAATCCGTGACCTCTGTTTTAGACCAAGACATGTCATTTAAATCCCATATTAAACAAGTTTCCAGAGTTTCCTTTTTTCACCTCAGGAATATCGCCAAAATTAGAAACATTCTGTCCAGGAGTGATGCTCAAAAACTAGTCCATGCATTTGTTACTTCAAGGCTGGACTATTGTAAGGAAGTCAACAAAATGCAGTTCAAAGTCTTCAGCTGATCCAAAATGCTGCAGCGAGAGTTCTGATGAAAATCAACAAGAGGGATCATATTTCTCCAATTTTAGCTTCCCTTCACTGGCTTCCTGTTAAATCAAGAATAGAATTTAAAATTCTTCTTCTAACGTATAAAGCCCTTAATAATCAAGCTCCATCATATATCAGAGCTCTGATTACCCCGTATGTTCCTAACAGAGCACTTCGCTCTCAGACTGCAGGTCTGCTGGTGGTTCCTAGTGTCTCTAAAAGTAGAATGGGAGGCAGATCCTTTAGCTATCAGGCTCCTCTCCTGTGGAACCAACTCCCAGTTTTGGTCCGTGAGGCAGACACCCTGTCTACTTTTAAGACTAATCTTAAAACTTTCCTTTTTGACAAAGCTTATAGTTAGAGTGGCTCGTGTTACCCTGAGCTACCTCTATAGTTATGCTGCTATAGGCTTAGGCTACTGGAGGACATCAGAGTCTATTTTTCTCACTCTACTGATTTCTACTGTTCTCCAGTCTACTGTTCTCCAGATTTGCATTGCATTACATTGAAATGACTGTTGTCATTTCAGCTTTTAACTTTTTGTTCTCTCTCTTTTTTCTTCATAGTAGGTACACCTGGTCTGACGTTCTGTTGACTGTGAAATCATCCAGGGAGGACAGATCACCGACTATTACCATCTAATGTAGAACAGATTACTAGATCAATGTGTGCTTCTGTGCTTTTTTGTCTCTCTTGTTGTGTCTTTGCTCTGTCTTCTGTAACCCCAGTCGGTCGAGGCAGATGACCGTTCATACTGAGCCCGGTTCTGCCGGAGGTTTTTTTTCCCGTTAATGGGTGGTTTTTCTTCCCACTGTCGCTTCATGCTTGCTCAGTATGAGGGATTGCAGCAAAGCCATGTACAATGTAGACGACTCTCCCTGTGGCTCTACGGTTCCCCAGGAGTGAATGCTGCTTGTCGGGACTTTGATGCAATCAACTGGTTTCCTTATATAGGACATTTTGACCAATCTGTATAATCTGACCCAATCTGTATAATATGATTGAACTTGATTTTGTAAAGTGCCTTGAGATGACATGTTTCATGATTTGGCGCTATATAAATAAAATTGAATTGAATTGAATTAATGTAGAACAGATTACTAGATCAATGTGTGCTTCTGTGCTTTTTTGTCTCTCTTGTTGTGTCTTTGCTCTGTCTTCTGTAACCCCCAGTCGGTCGAGGCAGATGACCGTTCATACTGAGCCCGGTTCTGCTAGAGGTTTTTCCTTCCCGCTAACAGGTGTTTTTTCTTTCCACTGTCGCTTCATGCTTGCTCAGTATGAGGGATTGCAGCAAAGCCATGTACAATGCAGACGACTCTCCCTGTGGCTCTACGCTTCTCCAGGAGTGAATGCTGCTTGTCGGGACTTTGATGCAATCAACTGGTTTCCTTATATAGACCAGTTCACGCGTGACGTCAGCGCTACATCCGGGTCACGGTGGTTGGCAAAAACAGTACTGTTCTCGTCTACTACATGACAAAACGGGTGATTTAGAGCGTATTTTTAGTTAGTTTACTTTTGGAATCTAAACAATGTCTACCACTTGTTGTGCTCCCGGTTGCACACAGAGGCATTCCAAATCGTTGGATGTACGTTTCTGTCGTTTCCCGAAGGACGAAGAAAGAAGAAATAAATGGATAATTTCAATGAAAAGAGCGCAGGCAGACACTCCCAATGGACTGGGGGATCCATCATACTACGACAGAATATGCTGTCTACATTTCATCTCCGGTAAATACAACTTAATTCTGCTCTAGTCATTGTTCTACTTGAATAGCGGCGGAGGGGAGGTGGCGATCGCTAGACGGAGCCGGGAGAAGCCGAGTCGATGCGCTGCAGCAGCAGCAGCTGCATTACGCCCCCGTTCACGGGCGCTAGTACTTCTGTGTTTACGCTGCAATGTCGCCGACACCCCCACCCATTTTAACAAGACAAAAACACCAAAATAATCGGTAGTGAACTATGTTTTTTTTTTTAACCTACCGGGCCGGTCTTCCTGTCCGACTCCGCGTTCGTATGTTACACAAACATGTCTGAACATCCATCCATCCATGTTCTGACCCGCTTAATCCCTCATGGCGTCGCGGGCGTTGCTGGAGCCTATGTCCAGATATAATATAATTGTAGCCGTCCAGTGGTTTCATGCTTTCATGCTCTCTCGTGTGTACTGGCCTGCGTGTTTATAAGGTAGCTGTATATGTCGCGGTACTGAACGCTTGGCCAGCATTTCACAGACTCGCTCCGTCCCTTCAGGCTTTTGCTGTGTGGATCTGGTCAACTTAGTCTTAAAACAATCTTGTGATACGTTATCTAAATAAGAAAAATACGTGGAGAACTCGTCAGTTTCTCTGTTTGCGTCCACCATTGTGTTCGTCTTTTGCCAACCAGTCCAGCGCGCATGCGCGAAAAAGCCGAATCAACACAATAACAATGAACTGGTCTATAGGAACATTTTTGACCAATCTGTATAATCTGACCCAATCTGTATAATATGATTGAATTTGACTTTGTAAAGTGCCTTGAGATGACATGTTTCATGAATTGGCGCTATATAAATAAAATTGAATTGAATTGAATTTTAAATGTAAAACTGACCTATGGACCAGCAGAGCTGCATCCTCTTTCATGGCTGTAACCCTGCAGTTATAACAGTCCTGGGACATGCAGAGCTGGTGTTTGAGTTGTGTTCAAAAGGTGCACTTTTTGAACTCTTGCGTGCCTTAACACTTATGTGCACTTTTCAAATCCAGCATTTTTTAAGTGTAGCTTGACAAAACAGCATTTCAATTGTGCAATGTTCGCTTTAATTGGTTGTTGTCTACCTGTATAGTTAAATACTTAAAAATATTGCTCTGATTGTGGTTTCATTTGTGTGTTGTTACCTGAGACAACCAAAAATGTTGTAGTTGATGCTGATCTTATTCTTTCAGTTTGCATAACCCCAGAAAAGTAGCTTATTTTTGCGCTACGTCAGACAAGGGTTGTTTGCTATTGCTGGTTTTATATTTCTGAATTATTTGCACATTAAAAGAATAATACCATAGACAACGTTAAAATATTTTCAAATGGTGTTATATTTGAGTAATTTATTTTGCATTTATTTGCACGCTTATTTAACTAGCATCTGTGATTTTGTTGAAAAATCATGTTCCATGTTGAGATTGAAAAAGGAGAATTTTTTTCATGACAATAAAAAACTTTTTATTTCTTTAATGATTTGTAATTTTTATCCCCGTGGTATCGAAAATGGTAATGAGTATTGTATATTTTCCTGGGTATCGATATTGGCTTAGAAATTTTAGTATTGTGACAACCGTAGTTGATACTGAACTTTTTCAGAAGGTCACTTGATGCAGCTGGTAGACAAGGGACTGATGCTGCATCTCTTGCTGAGGAAGAAGTTCAGACCTTCTGCTTCTTGGAGAGTTGAAGTGTGCAAAGAAGCTGTTTAAGGTCTTGGGGAGGGCTGGGTCGTTGATGAGCTACTTGTCGCTGTGCTTATAATCTCTGATGGTCCTGATGCCTCTCCACATGTTGTGTGGGTTGTTGCTGCTGAAGTGGTCTTCAATGCATTGCTTGTACCTGTATTTTCCCTTCTGGGTACCTTTTTCAGTTCACTTCAAGCCCTGCTGTAGGCCAGTCTGTTTCCTGATCTGAATGCTGCACCCTGGGCCTTCATCATGGACAACACTGTGCTGTCCACCCATGGTTTCTGGTTAGGAAACACTCTCTTTGTGGGTAATACAGCATCAGTGCAGAAGTGAATTTAGGACAGCACATATGATGTGTATGTAAATGTAGTTTTTAAAGTAGTCTTTTTTTGTCTCTGAAACTGTTGCACTAAAATAATTCCCTTAAAGCCATGCTTAGTGGTTTTTAAGTGGTGCTCCCCCTACAGAGCCTTTTTAAAATAGCACTGTTGTAAACACTCTCCCCTCAGCGTGCATGGTCAAGTCATTAAGAAACTACTAAGTTGTTTCAATGCCCAAACATGCATCTTTATTGCAGGTAATATCGTGATGACAACATTCACAAATATTGTTGAATGTTTTCCTAAAATCGTGCAGCCCTAATTCACAATAATTCACAATAATACCTTTAACTTTAAAAGTTGTGCTACAGTGTACTGAACAAACACATACCCTCATGTTACCCTATTGTGTTTTTTTGTCATTATTTCTGTAGGTGCAGCATCCTGACAAGCCTTCAGGGTGGATTTTCTCTTTTTGTTACACAGGACTGCCCATAGAAATTTGAAGCATCAGCGTTCCAACCACATGGAGAAATTGATCATCATCTCATTCATGAAGACAAGGGATTGAAGGTTGGAAGAAGGGGACCCTTGTCCTGTTTTTTATGTTTGATGAGGAAACGCTAAACTTGAAACTACCAAGATAAAGCTTCTGTCAGGAATCTCAGTTTTTTGTTTTTTACAGCTTCAGAAGCTTCATCGCTTGAAGCCCATTCAAGCACAGTGGAACAAGGACCTTAATCAGTGACACCAATTGTTGTACAATGCTGCCTTAAATGAAATAATAATGAGATATACCCTGGTAATTCTCTAGTTCATCATTGAGTGTAACAGCTCAGCTACTGCACATGCATGGATACTAACGGATTGTCTGCTGGATTTAGCCTTGAGTGTTTTGGAGAAAAATCACTCTGTTTCCTCCTATTTGCCTTTCAATCACCTTGGGGATGTAGCTGGCAGGTGAGGTGGTTTCAGGCGGCCACCACTGGGGTTTAGGGATGCCCCGCCACAGGAAAACCAGACTCCTCCACTGGCCTGCATACAGACTGCTCTTTCTAATACACATCCTGGACTGAAGAGTGGGTTCCCCTTCAACACAGTAAAGGGGGTCAACATATTTTTATTTGCTACAGTTTTGTTACATTGCCTGACATCTGTGTTGCAGACGGCTGCATTTTTTTCTAAGCATTTCAGTATTTTAAACAAACTGGATGCTAATGTATAGTGCTGCCTTTCCATTCTGAAGATGCTACAGGGAAAGAATAACTGTGCTCCATTGTAGCATTCCTTTTTGGTTTTAGCCTGATTAGATTTTTTTCCCTAGTTTTTACCACCCCTTTCTTATCCTCAATTTTCACTAGAATAGGTCAACTTCTGCCTACATACCTCATACTATTCCCATTTAAGACCAAGCTGCATCAGTTAATATTAGGGTGATGCTCTTTTGGATTGTTACAGCGCCAAATAACTATAGAGCCTTTGAATGGAAGGGTCCAAATACTTTTTAAACTACTCTAAATGACAGGCATTTTATTGCACTATAGGTGTTTTTGCCAAGCCTGTGAACAGTTACTTGCAGACCAAATCTTTTGACTTGCTTGTGCTGTTTTGGAAAACAACCTGTTAAAAGAATAGTTTTTAATGGGCTTGTTCTTGTCAACAAGCACAGTTTGGGCAAATACACAGATTCCACTCTGTTAATGTGGAGCATTTTCAACTACAGTGGCGTATGCCTTCCCAACAGTTATTTTCAGACTACTTTGGAAACAAGGCTTCTATAGCAGGCGGACTAATAAGCTTCACCTTAACACCAACCTGTGACATAAAAGAAGGATTCACCCTGCTCTTCATGACGGTTGCGGCGCTAGTGTCCGCTCATCCCTTTGGCCCCAGCATCGGAACTTTAATGACACATTCCTTAACATATTAGTTGGTGAGGAAAAGCACCAATCATAGCACACCGGAAGTGATGCCAGGTAGCAGTGGTAAGAGCGGAGGGAGGGGTCCATCCTCATCGCCTCTCCCACATGCTGTGGTCCCACCTAGGAGACCCCTGAGACCTTCCCGCTACGTTCCAGTTTCAGCAGCAACATTCTTCCTTGTTGGATCCACCACGCTTTTCTTCTGCTTCACGTAAGTTACAGCAGGTCATTGCTGCTCACACCCAGTTAGTAACACACACGCACACGCCGAACTCTAAGCTATGGGTTAAAGTTCTCCGTTGCTGCAACGGATTTCTGTCAATTGGTAAATGAGAGCAAAAAATAGATCCACTTGGTTCTGTTTAGACTTTTTATTGAAGGTTTTAAACTGACGTTGCAATCAACCAATGAAAACTGGCAGAGTCGGAACATTAGCCAATCAGAAAGAGAGTAGGGCAGGTCCTTGCAAAGCGGACATTTGCCAGTCTGAGGTTCGTCTGTGATCCATTTTAACTTTTGGAAGAGCATCTCAAACTGGCCACAGATGGCATGAATGAAAGTAGTGGTGGTAAAAGATTTTCTTTGGATATACATGCAATATTGTATTCAAGGTGTGACTCGTCCATGTAATGTCCAGACTGTGGGAGGTACTGCCATTAGTTTGACAGCATTTGGAACCAGTAGACTTTTAAGTAGCCGCTGAAGACATTGTTGTCAGAATCTGCTGTAGATCTTTAAAATCAGGGGAATTTTTGTGCGCCATGTAGTTTTTTATGAAGTACGTAGATTTGAAAATCATGCATAAGTTTTGGAACATCCTTTCCCCTCGGGAAATCCATTACCAACCACCCCACACCCCACTCCCGTGTGTTGCTTGGGTGAATGCTGCGAGTTGTAAGCCAAACTCCTTTGTTTCCTCAATCTTGGTTCATGTATAATGTTAGCAGTGATTCCCGCAGGAATTTGGTTATGCGAGGCGGACCGACTCGCGAAGCGGGGGGGGAACGACATGTTGTCCGCGGACCGACTCGCGAAGCGGGGGGGGGTGGACGACACGTTGTCCACGGACCGACTCGCGGAGTGTATCCATGTGTTTTTTCCCCGCCATTCACGCACGCGCGAAAGCAACAACAACAAACCGCGTGTTAACGTCACTTTTTTTTTTTTTTTTTTGGAATGTTGGCGAGGCGGTAGCGTGAGTTTGGCGAGGCGGCCGCCTCGCCAAGATAGCGCTGCGGGAAACCTGATGTTAGTTTAGAAAGTAAACCTTAATAGGAGCCTATTTTATCACGCTTTAAAAGTAGGGTCAGAAACGGTGAATTTTATTTTTCTTTATACTCCTTCACATACCTCTTTAATGTTTATAAAACAAGTCCCTATTTTTTTCAACAAATTCTTTTGGTTTTACAGCATTTTAAACACCCACTGTTTAACTGTCTATCAAACATTGCGGATTCTCTCAGAAAAATGCTTCACTGCACAGACATGCTAAACTCCACCCCCAAGGTTGACGTCATTGGAAACTAGAGCGTCTTACCATTTAAACAAATTACAGCAATTACAACTCTGTCCCATCTGTGTTGGTGAAATAATCCCACTGTGTAATGGAGCTTCCAAATAGCCAATCCCTCCTGCTGAGCTCGCAGGCACTTTCCCACGAGCTGCAGCTGTGACGATTAACAATGTAACTTTCTGCAGCGCTGTTTTTTTCCCTCCTTCCTCGTCTATCACCATAACAGTGCAGGAGTAGACAAGTAACTCTAGAAAGGTTGTAAAAAGATGAGTGCATCTGTGACCAAGACAGCAAGTCTTTGTGATGTATCAAGAGCCACGGTATCCAGGGTAATGTCAGCATACCACCAAGAAGGACGAACAACATCCAACAGGATTAACTGTGGACGCAAGAGGAAGCTGTCTGAAAGGGATGTTCGGGTGCTAACCCGGATTGTATCCAAAAAACATAAAATCACGGCAGAATTAAATGTGCGCCTCAACTCTCCTGTTTCCACCAAAACTGTCCGTCGGGAGCTCCACAGGGTCAATAGCCACGGCCGGGCTGCTATAGCCAAACCTTTGGTCACTCGTGCCAATGCCAAACGTCGGTTTCAATGGTGCAAGGAGCGCAAATCTTGGGCTGTGGACAATTTGAAACATGTATTGTTCTCTGATGAGTCCACCTTTACTGTTTTCCCCACATCCGGGAGAGTTACGGTGTGGAGAAGCCCCAAAGAAGCGTACCACCCAGACTGTTGCATGCCCAGAGTGAAGCATGGGGTGGATCAGTGATGGTTTGGGCTGCCATATCATGGCATTCCCTTGGACCCATACTTGTGCTAGATGGGCGCGTCACTGCCATGGACTACCGAACCATTCTGGAGGACCATGTGCATCCAATGGTTCAAACATTGTATCCTGAAGGAGGTGCCCAATGACAGTGCACCAATACACACAGCAAGACTGGTGAAAGATTGGTTTGATGAACATGAAAGTGTAGTTGAACATCTCCCATGGCCTGCACAGTCACCAGATCTAAATATTATTGAGCCACTTTGGGGTGTTTTGGAGGAGCGAGTCAGGAAACATTTTCCTCCACCAGCACGTTGTGACCTGGCCACTATCCTGCAAGAAGAATGGCTTAAAATCCCTCTGACCACTGTGCAGGACTTGTATATGTCATTCCCAAGATGAATTGACGCTGTATTGGCCGCAAAAGGAGGCCCTACACCATACTAATAAATTATTGTGGTCTAAAACCAGGTGTTTCAGTTTCATTGTCCAACCCATTGTCCATATATATATATATATAACCGTTGTTGGAGCTTTGTCTTTAGAGTGAGTATGATCTTCTAGAGCTCACAGACAGTCCCATCCTCCCTCTCTAAAAACAGCACGACATCATGGAAAATCTTTAGGACATTACTGAGAGAGACAGATAGACCTTCAGCTCAAGTGGTTGCCCTTCACTGTCCTAATATTTTTTAAATAACTTCAGTGATTCGGGGCATTCAGGGTTTCCGCGGGGCATTAAATGAAATTTTTTAAAATTAAGGCCTTAATTGGCATTAAAAGTCATTAAATGTGATTATCTGTGGCATTAAAAATGCCTTATTTCTTTCTAAAAAAAATACGGTCATAAAAACAGTTTCGTCAGATATATTATATCAGATATAACTGATTCCGCGTTGTGCACGGAACTGCTACCGGTTGATCGTAAAGCCGTATGTTTTTAATGTTCGGAAAAGGGACTCGAGGCGGAGAAAGAGTTAGAGAATGGGGGGAAAATGCTAATTTCAACAAAAGCGGATGGAAAACGAGGAATTCGGGACATGGCTGCAGCCTGTCGACGGTAAAGATGACGAAGAATTTTGCAGTGTTTGTAAAAAGAAATTAAGCTTTGCACAATGGGTGTCAATGCTTTACGGTCTCACATGAAGTCAGACAGTGTAGTCCAGGGTGTACGCGGGTATACGGCGTATACCCACTTATTTTTCAGTCAGCATTACGTATACCAACTTCTGGAGAGATATTTGTGTCTTTTGTTTGAGCGCACAGTGAGACAGGTATTCAGCGTTTAAACATCACGTGCGCGCGCTCAAGACCTGCTTGCCGCGCGCTCAAAACCAGCTGTGCGCAGCTGCGTGAAGCTGACACCCCACCCACGTAAAAAACTCGGTTAAATAGACAGAATGGTTAGTGCTTCGTTTGTGCCGTTAAAATTAGCGTTTGTGCTGTTTTGGTTTTGAAGATATTAAAGAATATTTGTTAAATTAATCTATAGTTCACCATCCCCCCATTTTGCTTTGAATCCAACCAAACTGCTCAACTTTTTTAGTGCTTCGTTTGTGCTGCTTTGGTTTCGCAGATAATATGATTTTTATTTCGGCCGATGACATCATAGCCGGCGCTGCAAAATAAACTGGAGCGCTTCGTTTTTAAAAAAAAATTATTTATAATTACCAAGTCTTATATAGAACAACCATATTTGATATTTCATTTATCAACAACAACCTTGGAATAAAATAAAATAAAGTTTTCATTAAGATTTGGAGCCCAATAGTTTTTGCGGAGCGTTACGTTTTTAATATTTTGTGCTGAGCTTAATACAAAACAAACCAAATTGGTCTATATTTTTAGGCATTTCTAATTCAATCTATATTCTTTATACTTTCAGCTGAAAACACGGTCAATATATTCATAGTTGAACGATATTTCCCACTTCATGCATAAAGCTAGTAAAAAGTGGAGTGGTCCTTTAGCCTAATTAAAGGTTTAGCTTAGGTGGACAAAGGAACGTTTTAGGAGATCGTTCCTTACAGTGTTGTTATACTTTATAGGCTAACCAGTGGGATTTCTTTTTTTTTTTTGCAGTTTTTTTGTTATTGTTTTTAGTTTTGGTATGTTTTCTGCTTTATTCAATTCAATTCAATTCAATTTTATTTATATAGCGCCAATTCATGAAATATGTCATCTCAAGGCACTTTACAAAGTTAAATTCAATCATATTATACAGATTGGGTCAGATTATACAGATTGGTCAAAAATGTTCCCATATAAGAAAACCAGTTGATTGCATCAAAGTCCCGACAAGCAGCATTCACTCCTGGAGAAGCGTAGAGCCACAGGGAGAGTCGTCTGCATTGTACATGGCTTTGCTGCAATCCCTCATACTGAGCAAGCATGAAGCGACAGTGGAAAGAAAAAACACCCGTTAGCGGGAAGGAAAAACCTCTAGCAGAACCGGGCTCAGTATGAACGGTCATCTGCCTCGACCGACTGGGGGTTACAGAAGACAGAGCAGAGACACAACAAGATAGACAAAAAGCACAGAAGCACACATTGATCTAGTAATCTGTTCTACATTAGATGGTAATAGTCGGTGATCTGTCCTCCCTGGATGATTTCACAGTCAACAGAACGTCAGACCAGGTGTACCTACTATGAAGAAAAAAGAGAGAGAACAAAAAGTTAAAAGCTGAAATGACAACAGTCATTTCAATGTAATGCAATGCAAATCTGGAGAACAGTAGACTGGAGAACAGTAGAAATCAGTAGAGTGAGAAAAATAGGCCCTGATGTCCTCCAGTAGCCTAAGCCTATAGCAGCAAAACTATAAAGGTAGCTCAGAGTAACATGAGCCACTCTAGTTATAAGCTTTGTCAAAAAGGAAGGTTTTAAGATTAGTCTTAAAAGTAGACAGGGTGTCTGCCTCACGGCCCAAAACTGGGAGTTGGTTCCACAGGAGAGGAGCCTGATAGCTAAAGGATCTGCCTCCCATTCTACTTTTAGAGACTCTAGGAACCACCAGCAGACCTGCAGTTTGAGAGCGAAGTGCTCTGTTAGGAACATACGGAGTAATCAGAGCTCTGATAAATGATGGAGCTTGATTATTAAGGGCTTTATACGTTAGAAGAAGAATTTTAAATTCTATTCTTGATTTAACAGGAAGCCAATGAAGGGAAGCTAAAATTGGAGAAATATGATCCCTCTTGTTGACTTTCATCAGAACTCTTGCTGCAGCATTTTGGATCAGCTGAAGGCTTTGAACTGCATTTTGTGGACTTCCTGATAGTAAAGAATTACAATAGTCCAGCCTTGAAGTAACAAATGCATGGACTAGTTTTTCAGCATCACTCCTGGACAGAATGTTTCTAATTTTGGCGATAATCCGGAGGTGAAAAAAGGAAACTCTGGAAACCTGTTTAATATGGGATTTAAATGACATGTCTTGGTCAAAAATAACACCAAGGTTTTTTACTTTATTACCAGAGGCCAAATTAATGTCATCCAGATTAAGTGATTGGTTAAGAAGTTTATTTCTTGAGGACTCTGGCCCAAAGATTACAACTTCGGTCTTGTCAGAATTTAGATGCAGGAAATTTAAAGTCATCCAGCTTTTGATGTCATCAAGACATGACTGCAGTCGAAGTAATTGATTGGATTCATCAGGATTTATGGATAAATATAGCTGAGTGTCATCAGCATAACAGTGGAAATTAATCCCATGCTGTCTGATAATTTTGCAGATCGGAAGCATATATATAGTAAAGAGAATTGGTCCAAGGACTGAACCCTGTGGTACTCCACAGGTGACCCTAGAGTTTGAGGAAGATTTATTATTAACATGAACAAACTGGAATCTGTCCGACAGATAAGATTTAAACCAGCCTAATGCTTTCCCCTTAATCCCTACAGTATGTTCAAGTCTTTGTAGGAGAATATTGTGATCAACTGTATCAAATGCAGCACTAAGATCTAACAGGACAAGTACAGACACAAGTCCATTATCTGAGGCCATGAGAATATCATTAGTGACCTTCACCAGAGCCGTTTCAGTGCTATGATGAGCTCTGAAGCCTGACTGAAACTCCTCAAGTAGGTCATTGCTTTGTAAATGTTCACAAAGTTGATTAGCAACTACTTTCTCAAGAATTTTAGATAAGAAAAGAAGATTAGATATAGGTCTGTAGTTTACTAGCTCATCTTGATCAAGAGAAGGTTTCTTAAGTAAAGGTTTAATAACAGCTACTTTAAAAACCTGTGGTACATATCCATTTACTAAGGATAGATTAATCATGTCTAAAATAGGACCACTGATCAAAGGGAATACCTCCTTAAACAACTTGGTTGGGATTGGGTCTAACATACAGGTAGAAGGTTTAGATGAAGCTAAGATTTTAGATAGCTCAGAAAGCTCTACTGCTTCTAAACAGTTCAGACACAGCGCAGGTTCTAAAGATTCCTCCAATGCTGCCTTACTGACTGGGGATGAGGTAATCATGTTTGGGAGGATGCCAATTATTTTATTTTTAATGGCATCAATTTTATTTATGAAGAATCCCATAAAATCATTACTACTAAGAGCTAAGGGAATGGATGGATCAACAGAGCTGCAGCTCTGAGTAATTTTGGCAACTGTACTATAGCGTACACTTTATATAAGCCTGTATACTTTAATTGCCTTATTGTTTGGTGCAGACACCCCCAAATCTCGCTATTGTAGAGCAATAAAGGCTTTATATTCTAATTAATTCAGAGGAGTAATTAACTATGACTTCTAAGATCAACTATAACCAAGTTACTGTTTGAAAATGTTATAAACATTATACTCATTATATTTCTGATTAGGAAAAATGAACTTTATGAAAACAGTTGCACATTCTAATAAATTAAATGCCTTTTTTGGTGGCTCACTTGACATTGCTATCTAATGTAAACTTCTTTAATGGAGACAAAAGAAATCATAATATTTATTAAGGAATAAAGTACAAAACAATATAACACACACATTTTACAATAGAGGCTAAAACAACTTGCATGATAAAAGAAAAATACGAAATTAATAACTGCTTTCTTGAGAAAAGTGTGGAGACCAAACAGTAGATCTGGCCACATCTTCTTACACAAATGAAGAACATCATTAAGGACGCCAACCATCCTGCACAGAGACTGTTCCAGGCTCTCCCCTCAGTCAGGAAGCTGAGATACATGAGAGGGGGCTCGTGGTGAAACTGCCTTCATGTGTCTTCTTCATGGCTTGCTGTTATTGAATAATCACTTTTCTTTCCATGTGGCAACCAAGCCACTGTATAAAATAAGCATACTTATAACAGTGGAAACTAAAAAAACAATAAAAAAATTCCCAAGAGAGCTTTGCCAATAAGCAGGAATATATAAATAATTTAATAAAAATGCTGTAGGGGGAAAACAGGCTCTGTAAATGACACAACTTCATAGTAATGTTACTGATTTATCAGTAGAAATATATTAAAAAGACTTATGTTTTTTCCAGTGTTGGCAATAACATATGATTTACCTCTGTCCCAGACTAAATTGCTGACAAGAATTTACAGGAACAAATATTCTGTAATATCTGCAAAACCAAAGCAGCACAAACGCTAATTTTAACGGTACAAACCTGCGCAAACAAAGCACTGAAAAAGTAGCCCACTGTGGTTTGTTTTGGATCCAGCTCAGCACCAGCAAAGAAAGAAAAATGTAGCGCTTTATTTTGAAGCGGCAGGCTATGATGACGTCATCGGCTGAAATTAAAATTCATAATATCTCCGAAACCAAAGTAGCACAAACGCTAATTTTAACGGCACAAACGCAGCACTAAAGAAGTAGACCAGTTTGGTTTGCTTTGGCTCCAGCTCAGCACCAGCAAAGAAATAAGGTAGCGCTTTATTTTGGAGCGGCGGCCTAAGGTGACGTCACTGGCCGAAATTAAAACGTATATTATCTGCGAAACAAAAGCAGCACAAACGCTAATTTTAACGGCACAAACCTGCACAAACGAAGCACTAAAAAAGTTGAGCAGTTTGGTTGGATTCAAAGCAAAATGGGGGGGATGGTGAACTCTAGACTAATTTAACAAATATTCTTTAATATCTTCAAAACCAAAACAGCACAAACGCTAATTTTAACGGCACAAACCTGCACAAACGAAGCACTAAAAAAGTTGAGCAGTTTGGTTGGATTCAAAGCAAAATGGGGGGGATGGTGAACTCTAGATTAATTTAACAAATATTCTTTAATATCTTCAAAACCAAAACAGCACAAACGCTAATTTTAACGGCACAAACCTGCACAAACGAAGCACTAACCATTCTTTCTATTTAACCGAGTTTTTTACGTGGGTGGGGTGTCAGCTTCACGCAGCTGCTGTGCGCGGCTCACGGGATTCTGTCTGTGCGTGGCTCGCGGGATTCTGTCTGTGCGCGGCTCGCGGGATTCTGTCTGTGCGCGGCTCGCGGGATTCTGTCTGTGCGCGGCTCGCGGGATTCTGTCTGTGCGCGGCTCGCGGGATTCTGTCTGTGCACGGCTCGCGGGATTCTGTCTGTGCGCTCTTGACTTCAAAAACTGTCCACCTCACCAGCTAGTCACAGACAGGTTTCTTTCCATCCAATCAGAATAGGGCTTGCAAATACTGCATTCAGATGGATTAAATCAAAAGGCTGCAGCTTTTGGCAGAAATGACTAAACATAACGGTGGGATTGAAGAAAAAACAACAACCAATAAACAGTTTAATATTTTAGGGTTAGACAAACAAAATAACATCTAATAAAATGACTTGGGTAAAGACTCAACAATTTAAATAAAACAACAACAATAATAATAAGCTGTTGAAATCCTTAAAAACAAACAGAAGTTCTTTAAACTGAACTCTAAGATAAACAGGCAACCAGTGAAGGGAGGCCAGGATGGGCTAATGTGCTTTCTTTTATGTTTTTCCATTAAAAGGTGTGCAGCAGCGTTTGAACCAGCTGCAGACATCTGAGTGAGGACTGACCGCTTCAGAAATAAAGAGAATTACACAAATCCAGCCATGATGAAATGAAGGCTTAGAGTAGTGTTTCCATATTTCTGCCTTATAAGAATAGGTTTTACCTTTGCTTTGTTCTTTAAATGATAAAAAAGACTTAACTGAGGTCCCTTTTTGACTGTCAAGTTTAAAATCACTGTCCATTTTAAAATCGAGGGGCTAAACATACATTGTCAGGGTGTCTAAATCAACAGGATCAACAGTTGTTTGGGTGTTTCAACTGCTATATTTGACAGTTCCTCATTTGCAAAGACAAAGAGATTTGAGTTTTGATGTTCTCGTTATTAACTTTATCTCTTTCTATAGATTCTCTTTCTCATTCAATTTAGGACATTCCATATGCCTTATCATCTACGTCTATATTGAAAAACCTACAGTAAAGTAATGAAATGTTGATTCTGGATGTAGTGTAGGGTTTCCTTCAATATAAACCAAAGAAAATTTTACATTACCTCCCAGAAGCTGGATAAAATCACGTAGTAGCTCAAGGAAATATTGTAATCTAAATGTTTTAGGCTAAATATTTTAGGCTAAAATGAGTAAACCCTAGTGATGGATTTTTTGGTAAACTAAATAGAGCAGTGTTACATGTCATCGTTTCTAAAACAGCATTTTTCTGAGCTGCATCTAAAAGGACAAACATTGAGAGTATACCCACTTCTCCAGGGACCACTACACCACAGCCACAGATCAGCTGCAAGGGGCAGACAACAGCTAACAATGTCAAGTTACTTCTCTGTAACCAACGCAGTCACGTCCACATTAGCTACCGCAAACAGCACAGCAGCAGCTGGAGCAATCTTTACTGCCACTAACGTCGGGAAATCAGACGGTCTTCGAACAACATTTGGATCCAATGCAACACTGCATGCGGAGGTGCTCTGGTGTCTGAAAACAGCCATCAACGAGTTCTCTCTCTCTCTCTCTCTCTCTCTCTCTCTCTCTCTCTCTCTCTCTCTCTCTCTCTCTCTCTCTCTCTCTCTCTCTCTCTCTCTCTATCTCTCTATCTATCTATCTATCTATCTATCTATCTATATATATATATATATATATATATATATATATATATATATATATGTAATTGTTTATGGCATTAAATTTATTTCTACGAGCATTAAAAGAGCATTAAAAAGCATTAAATTAGGGCTACTCATTCCTGTATAAACCCTGGCATTGATCTTCCCCTAATGACAAAAAGTAGCACCTTAGCTTTCCAGCTCTCATATTCTCTCTCTTATTCTGGGTACACACTTAACCATCTTGTGGGTGCATGTCTCAGAATACCATGATACTCTTCTTTGTTAAATGCAAACGCTGCTTTCAGTTCTTCAGTGCATTTTGAGGATAGTGAAAAATGGCTGAATATTTTGTTGACTCAATGTCAATCTCCAACCTGTCTACAGCATGTTCTGCACAGTTGTGCACAATGTGGGCCATGGAGTTTCCCTTTATGATGCAAGGATTTTCAGAATTTAACTTCTGGAACACAGAATTGTTTTTTCCAAAATTCACATTATAAGCAGTGAATGCTGAAACCATGTCCGGTTGGAAGCCATTTACTTTGGAATTTGGTTGTGAATACTACCAGATGACTCATTACTGTCTCATTACTGACTCATTACTGTCCTCATAAAAGTCCAGAATCTTATTTTGCAAGCCTAACATTGGTGTCCAATATATGGGGGGGGGGGGGGCTAAGGGATTAGGTTTTGCATTAAGGTGTCAATTAGGTAGTTCAGTTTAGGTTAGGGGTAGGGTATTTGGTTGTAATGGTTAGGGTCATGGTAAAGCCATAGAAAGGATTGAAAATCAATGGAAGTCAATGGATGTAAAGACCTCAGTAAGTATTTTAAACACGTGTGTGTGTGTGTGTGTGTGTGTGTGTGTGTGTGTGCGCGCGGTTTGTGTGGTATGCATGTGTTTGGAAGCTCTAATCTGTATGGTGGCCAGTCAGCTCTGTGTTTTGGATTAGTGAAGAGAAAATAGGCCAACATCTGTCATCCTGACAGAAGCCCATCACCCAGTCTGTCCCTCCCCCACCCCTCCTCCTGTCACTGTTTCTATTCCTTTATCCTATCACAATGACAGGTGAAGACTGGACATTGTGGAGTGTCAGAATTGAAAATAAAACCTGTTCGACCATCCATTTTCATAAAAAGAATGTTTTTACTCACACTGCCTCTAAGATGGTTTTTCAAAATGATTTCCATCACAACATGTTAAGGGATATTATATTCAGGTTTATTTCTATGATGAACTAAAACTTTTTCACAAATCTCTAGTCAAAAGATACACTTTGGTATGTGTAGCTCCTTTCAGGGTTCCAAAATAAAGATGCAACCATCTACCCCTGCACAGATCATTTTGTCATTCACATAATAAAAGTCAATGTATTGAGATCACAAGCCTTGTGTGTGCTTTTAAAGCCGACAGCTGGGATATGGGAACCAAAGAGACAGCCTATATCTGGCTGCATTCACCTAAGCAATGTGATTGCCTTTGCCAATGGGATTGCCTTTTATCGTGATCCTCCTGAAAGCTGTCCCAATTGAACGAGTGCTTTGAAAACAGAGAAAACCTGCTGTGGTCTGTTCACAACTTCTTCTGATAAGAGATGCGCCTGATTTTGCTGATCAATGTATCTCTCAGATTAGTTGAGCCCTGGAGAATCATCTGTTCTCCAGGGCTCAACTAATCTAGTGTGCTTTTTAAAAGAAATTGATCAGGTAGCCGGTGGCGCAGGACTCCCGAATTTAAAATACCCTGTCATTTACAACTACCTAATCAACTTTCCCTCCCGCTAAACCGGAGAATCGCTGAAGGCCTACAAAAGTCTCGTGGGATATAAATGGACTCAGTCGGGATTTGTGGCCGAGATTCTGCTATGGAGTTTACCACAACAGGATTTTTTTCATTGTTACTAAAAGGGTAAGTAGCCTACAATTATACTAGCATAGGCTATGATAATGTTAGACAGCAACTAGTAGCTGAATTCGTGAGTTTAACGTTGATTTTTGTTACAGGTCAATCATTCACAAAGATTAAATGACCCCTCCCTGAAACCATGGGCATTGGTTAGAAGAGAAGGCATCGTGTTAGGTGCTCATTGTAATTGCACAGCTGAACAGGGCAAGAGCTGCTCTCATGTGTCTGCCATGTTCTTCAGATTATGGCAGCATAACCAAGAAAGAGAGGAAGAGACAACAGCGACATCTAAAAAGTGCAAATGGGACTGACTGAGTGACACTGCAATGAGAAAGGTGGAGTACCTGCAGGGAAATGATATTGTGTTTAACAACACTCAAAAAAGCAGAGCAAGATCCAAGCGCCCTCTTCTTCAACCCCCAAAGCCTTCCCACCACTGACTCCTTGTGAGCAGTCTGTTTTATAAAAACCTGTCCCAGTCCTGTACAAAGGATGGACAACAAATAAAACCAGTTGTCCTGTCTCTTGTGAGAGGACCATTCAGAATCATATGTCCCTAAATCACTGAACTTATACCTGCCAGATCCCGTCACAAACTTTTATCATAAAAAAATTGAGATGTGGGTAGAGATGACCTGCAGGAAAAAGCAGAAGCTTTGTTTGAGCAGATGTCAGTGAGTAAATAGCAGCTGAGGTAGTATCTGTTGTGTTTACATATGTTAATCATGTTTTGTTTTGGTTAGTAATTATTGCTGTACAGACACCAGGAAGCCTTCAGTATCTCCTATTAAAAATGTTTTATCCACAGTCTTATAGTTTTTCAAATGAGGCAACAAGGTATATTCTGTATTACACAATGATGTGATTTGAATGAGTGTTTTTTACTGTAAAAAATTATCTTTTATTCCCATTTGCAGATGGAGCAGTAAACATGAAGCAGCAGCAAGGCAACACTGAAAACCAACAGCATCTCACTCATTTTCATTTTCTGTTCAAAAAGGCTGGGTTCACCATCTCGACATCACATCCATATATTGGAGCATCACGGGACGACTTTGTGTCTTGCAGCTGCTGTGTTACTGGTGTATTAGAAATTAAATGTCCCTTTTGTACTAAACATCTGTTGATGATGCTGTAAATAGTACAACAGTGTTCTGTCTTGAAACGGATCGAAATGGCAACTTGAGACTGAAACGTGACCATGTTTATTTGCAGATGCAGATATTCATCACTGGCAAATTATATTGTGATTTTATCCTTTGGACTAAACAGGACTCTTCACCTTTTGCTGAGAGGATACTGTCAGATGAAGCATTTCTTTCAAAGAGAACTACTGCCTGCTGAGGAATTTTATAAGAAATGTGTCCTTGCTGAGTTTATTGCCAAGGTTTTCTCTGCACCTACAGCTATGCAGGATAATGACAAGCAGTGGTGTTATTGTTGTGAAGCGGAATCTGACAGTATGTTGGTTTGTGCCTCTGGATTTTGTTATGTAAGGAAGTTTCATCAGAACTGTCTAGGAATCAAAAAGGTATCTAAACAGTGGATTTGTCCCACCTGTTGAAAAATAAATTCACAAAAGAAAGATTATGCCAACAGTGTTTATTACATGCACAACAAATATTGAGCAGTTATTAAAAATCAAAAAGACTGCAATTATTTACGCAGCACAATATACTTTACAAACAAAACACAGTCCGATCTTTTGTTGTCTTACTGAGGTCTAAAACATATTAATGCATATCGTGTTTGCATTGCTTTAACAGTTCATATATGTCTTCTATCAAATGTTGTATTTATAATACTTGTACCCTACTGTGTAGTTACAATCGATTGACATACATTTGTGAGCACAACACACTTTCACTATTTTGTCAAGATACATGACACCATTTTCTTTGTCAATGTCAGTAAATGTAATGGGCACAGTGATTTGCAATAAAGGGTATTGCTCATGAACAACTCCTATGACCCTTTCAATGTGCATTCTGAGCAATGCCAAGCTTCGAGTGCTTTCAAGGTCAACATGATCTAATTGCTTTTTCACACGAATAAATACGAGAAACTTTTTCAACTTGGAAAGACTGAATGCCTTTCTCACAGCTGTTTGCTTTGCAGCTCCTACTGGCTTTCCGATATGAAAAATAATTCAGACATCTAATGTCAGTGGTTAGTTCATTATTATTATTCTCTACAAAAAATTTGCTCAGAAAGTTATAGGGTTAGTGTTTAAGTTGGAAAATGTTTACAAAAATCCCATAAATGGTATTTGTCCAAAATGAATTTTGTTTAGTGTTATATTTCAACATAAAGTTAAACATGTGGCAATAGTCCAGCCTTGAAGTAAAAATACATGGTCTACTTTTTTCAACGTCACTCTTGGACAGAGTATTCCTAATTTTGGCAATATTCTGGAGATAAAAAAAAGGAAACCTTGGAAATCTGTTTAATATGGGATTTAAATGACGCCAAGAAATAACAGCAAGGTTTTTTACTTTATTACCAGAGGCCAATTTAACAGCTACTTTAAAAGCCTGTGGTACATACCCATTTACTAAGGACAGATTAATCATGTCTAAAATGGGGGCATTATTCAAAGGGAATTACTCCTTAAATAACTTGGTTGGGATTGGGTCTAACATACAAGTTGAAGGTTTAGATGAAGCTAAACTTTTAGATGGCTCAGAAAGCTATACTTCGTCTAAACAGTTCAAACATGATCAGGTTCTAAAGATTCCTCCAACGCTGGCTTACTGAGGACAAGGTAATCGTGTTTGGGAAGATGCCAATAATTTTATTTTTAATGGAATCAATTTTATTTATGAAGAATCCCATAAAGTCATTTCTGCTGAGAGCTAAGGGAATGGATGGATCAACAGAGCTATGACTCTGGGCAAGTTTGGCAAATGTACTAAAGAGAAACCTAGGATTATTTTTATTCTCCTATTAACAGTAGACTGTTTTTCCAGATTAGGTAGGATTCCTCTAGATGTGGAGAGCGTCATTTTCTCTCCAATTTCCTAACGTTGTGCTTCAAAGAACGCAGCTCTAAATTAAACCAGGGAGCCAGCTTCCTGTGAATAATCACTTTCTTTTTCAAGTGGGCTATGTTGTCTAATGCAGAATGCAATGAGGAAGTGACACCGTCAACAGAGGTGTCAATTTGTGAATGGGAAGAAACCACATTGCTACCATTTGCTGGGCATTTCTGTGATACTGAGGAAATGAAAAAGGGGACAGTCTTTAAAGATTGATACAGCATTATCTGATAAAGTTCTACTATAATGAAACCTTCTTTTGGGGGTGGAGAACTCAGTTAAATTGAACTCAAAGGTTATTAAAAATGGTCCGATAGGACAGGGTTGTGAAGAAATACTGTTAATTCTTCGTAATCAATGCCATATATCAGCACAAGGTCCAAAGTATGAAGGCAAGAGTGTGTCAGTTTATGCACATTTTGAGCAAAACCAATTGAATCTAGGATAGTTTTAAAGGCTACATTAAGCTTAATGTAGCCTTAATGTACATAGGTTAGCACATTCAGTGTGAACATGAATGTTAAAACCCCCACTATAATAACCTTGTCAGTGTTTAACAATAAATCAGATTAGAAGTCTGAGAACTGATCTAAAAACTGAGAGTAAGGGCCTGGTGGATGATACAAAACAGCAAACATAAGAGGTTTTATGGCTTTGCAGTTTGAATGAGGGAAACTGAGGGTTAAATGTTCAAAAGAGTTGTTCCTAATTGGCCTGGGACTAATTAATAAATCAGACTTAAAGATGGTTGCTACTGCTCCTCTTCCTGTAGTTCTGGGAATGTAGAAATTTAAATAATTAGAGGGAGTTGACTCATTTATACTAACGTCCTCTTGCAGCCAGGTTTCTGTGAGACAAAATAAATCAATCTGATTAGCAGAACTAACAAAGTCTTTGGAGGGAGAGACCTTATATTTAATAAACCACATTTAATTGTTTTAATTTTTGGTTCAAGTTGTTTTTAAACTGTTTTATTTTGGTCATGGGAAAGATACTGTCTCAATGGGGTAATGAGTGGGTAACAGTACAGAAGCTGCAGAGAGGTGTGTTAAACTACGTCTATGTGTCCTGGTCTGCGTCTACAAAACTTGTGTAATTGACTGCACAGAGACAGTTTTACAAGAAGTGAGTCATACAGTCACTATTATGCAAATAAAGTATTTAGTGGCTGTTTCTCCCTCTGGAGTTATGTTTATTTCTAACACTTATAGTGGAAAATGCAGTGATGGGTACATAACACTAAACTCAGGTTTTCTTGACTACCTGCGTGCTAAAGATGAGGTGATGGGTGACTGTGGGTTCACCGTGAGGGACCTGTTAGAGGAGCATAGGGTAAACCTCATCATCCAGCATTCACTTGCAAAGGGTTCCAGCTGACCAACGAGGGGGTCACACGTACACGCAAGCATTGCTCATGCCCACATTCATGTTGAACGAGCACTAAAGCATTTGAAGGTCTACAGAATTCTCTCACAATCAACTTGGTTCCCAAACTTGACAAGATTATTAAAAACTGTGCAGGTTTAGTACATTTAAGAGCTGAGCTTATTTTAAGGGAACACTGAAAAGCTGAAAAACTGTTTCACTTACACAGATTAATTTATTTTTTCATATATACAAATAAATGCATATGTTCTTCCCTGAACGTTCTCATGAAACAGCTGTACAACAACTTCACTTTATTTTTAACATAAATACACAACTGGTCTTTTTTCAGAGCTGCATTTGTTGTTTGACTACTTACCTAGTAACAGAAAAATGATTAGTACTATTAATGTGGCTCTTACAAATGGATTTTTTTTTTATTTCCTGTATGCTTTAATAATATGAATGAATAGGATTGTTTTGGTTCAAGATTTTGTTTGGAACTTACGGAAGATATAACTATATTATTGTACTTTTAACAGTACAAAATAAAAAACTGAAATATGTTATTTACCTTCCATTTGTTTTTTCGTACAGTGCTCTTGATTTATGTTAACACATTACTCCTAGTGCTTACTGCGTTTTCAAGAGATCCACTAATGTTGGAAGCATATGTACAAAAGAAAATACAAATTCTGGAGGTGTTTCATGTGTATGTCTGTAAAGGCTTCATCAAATGAAATGTCCAACTCCAAGTGCTCAGATGGGGTCCAAATGACTAGGTAGGTTTGCAGCCTCAGGCACATCATCGTCAGCTGGACCTAGAGGAACGTGTACGATATGTCTGTTTTAGTTATGACTCCTTTCTCTTAGTTCATAGGTTACAATCAGCAATGATTGCCCACCTGGAGGTAGTATCAGCCTGGCCCATTGGGAAGAATTACATACTTCCCATCTGCCATCTTCTGATGTCACAAGTTGGCTGACTTAGAAACTCAGCAAGTGATGCACTGCCCGTTAGTGGACACTGCAATGATGAGTCAAAAATTCCAACTGGGCATTTTGATCCAAACCAGGGATGGTCAGGACACACCACCGGGCCTCTCCGCTCCACTGTGTAGCCTTGAGCCTCCATGAGATCAATGGCTTTGTCCTCATTTTCTTTTCCATATTTGGTGGCAGTAATGTCAGGGAAGGTAGGGTGTAAGCGTACATTAAGGAATTTCTGTGGGTTAGTTGTGCGCTGTTATGCACTTTGTATTTGGATCTCTGCTTAACTTTTCCAATTGGGCTGGGCTTAGTTGAACATATTCAATTTATTTTTCAATTCAATTTTATTTATATAGCGCCAATTCATGAAACTTGTCATCTCAAGGCACTTTACAAAGTCAAGTTCAATCATATTATACAGATTTGGGTCAGATTATACAGATTGGTCAAAAATGTTCCTATATAAGGAAACCAGTTGATTGCATCAAAGTCCTGACAAGCAGCATTCACTCCTGGGCAAGCGTAGAGCTACAGGGAGAGTCGTCTGCATTGTCCATGGCTTTGCTTCAATCCCTCATACTGAGCAAGCATGAAGCGACAGTGGGAAGAAAAACTCCCCATTAACGGGAAGGAAAACCTCCGGCAGAACCGGGCTCAGTATGAACGGTCATCTGCCTCGACCGACTGGGGGTTACAGAAGACAGCAGAGACACAACAAGAGAGACAAAGAAGCACACATTGATCCAGTAATCTGTTCTACATTAGATGGTAATAGCGGGTGAGCCGTCTTCTCTGGATGATGTCACAGGTAACAGAACGCCAGACCAGGTGTACCTACTATGAAGATAAAAGAGAGAACAGAAAGTTAAAGCAGAAATGACAACACGTAATGCATAATTGAAGAACAGTAGAACTCTATAGAGTGAGAAAATTAGATCCTGATGTCCTCCAGTAGCCTAAGCCTATATAGGTAGCTCAGAGTAACATGAGCCACTCTAGTTATAAGCTTTGTCAAAAAGGAAGGTTTTAAGATTAGTCTTAAAAGTAGACAGGGTGTCTGCCTCACGGACCAAAACTGGGAGTTGGTTCCACAGGAGAGGAGCCTGATAACTAAAGGATCTGCCTCCCATTCTACTTTTAGAGACTCTAGGAACCACCAGCAGACCTGCAGTCTGAGAGCGAAGTGCTCTGTTAGGAACATACGGGGTAATCAGAGCTCTGATATATGATGGAGCTTGATTATTAAGGGCTTTGTACGTTAGAAACATATGTTTGATAAAAAAATGAGATGCTTCCTGCAGGTTAGCATTGTGCTGTGCTTTGTATGAGGCATCTGCAGATCACACTGGCTGTGAGAAAACTGAGAAGACTCATTACCTACATCTAATCTGTAGCTTTCTGAAGGGGACCATTGGTCTGCAGCTGATATAGAGGGGTCATCACAGAAGAACTGATATAGGTTTGAAGATCTTTTGGATCCTTAAAAAGTTTGTGCACACTCTGTTGATGATACACTAGTGGGATCTGATGTTGATGAGCCTTCATAGGTGTGTTCTGCTTTATTTATATATATATATATATATGTATGTGTATATATATATATATATATATATATATATATATGTATGTATGTGTGTGTGTGTGTGTGGGTGGGTGGGTGGGTGTATATATGTATATGTAGTGTGTGTGTTTGTGTAAATGGTGCAACAACATTATTGCATAAGGTTAAAACTCATAAATTCTGCTAAAAAGAAATGTTTTAGTCCTTTTTTTAAAAGTCTCAATATTCTGTGGTTCTCTCAGATGATCAGGGAGGGCATTCCAAGTCCAGGGACCGGCCGAGCAAAAGGGACGATCACCTATGGTGCTCAACTTAGTTCTGGGGAGTGAGAGGCGATTTGAGTTTTTTGAGCAGAGGGATTGTGTTGTAGTTAGAGGGGCGAGTAGTTCTTTTAGGTATGGTGGAATATTTCCATAGATGCATTGGTGGGTGAAAATGCAGACCTTGTAATTAACCCTAGCAGAAACGGGAAGCCTTTGAAGTGAGTGGAGAATGGGTGTGATATGGTCGTACTTTCAGATTCTCATCAGGATCCTTACTGCACTGTTCTGAACATATTGTAGTTTCTGCAGACTCTTGTTAGGGATCCTGATGAGAAGTGCCATGCAGTAATCCATCCTGGAGGAGACAAAGGTGTGAGCCAGTTTTTCAGCATCAGCTAAAGTGAGTGTAGAACGGAGTTTTGCAATATTTCTGAGATGTTAGATCTTGCAGAAGTTTTTGATGTGGGCTTCAAATGCGAGTTGTGGATCAAATCTTACACCAAGATGGGTGACTGCTGTAGAGAGGGGAAAGTCTTGATCAGAGATAGTTATACCAGATATGGAGGATGACTGGACTTGATGTGGGGTGCCAACAAGAATTGCCTCAGTTTTGGAGCTGCTCAACTGGAGAAAGTTGTATTTCATCTACATCTTTAAGGTGGATATGGAAGCGTCAGTCCCTGATGGGGCTGTCCCATTTTCGACCCTTTGGAACTTTGCCACATGTCTTCCCCCCCTCTCTCAGCCCCTTCCTGTCAGCCTACTTTCATGAAGGCCACCAGTGCAACTAAAATGACAATACCTAGTACCTACCCTGACTGCAAGTGACTGGCAGATGTATACTTACGGTACATACGGATATGGTCTGGTCTATTACCAGTCATAGGGCCATGCTTGGTTAGGATCTAGTCTTATAGTTCTCCAATATTAGTAAGCAACGGTGCTTAAAATGCCAAATATAGTGTTATGGAGTTTAAATGACATGAATATTTTTGGTAGCAGTATTATTAACACAGACTTTAAAGATTTGAGCCTTGAGAGATTTTTACAGTTGAAAAACAAATGGCTCTAAGTCAGCCTCATACAAGATTACTTCTTAAATACTGAAAAACATTTGCAGCAGCTTGTTTTCTTTCAGACTGTCTCCACCTGTGTGTTGGTACTGTGACATGACTCCTGTTGGTATTTCAGGTGTCCGTGGCTTTCTGAGAGTTTCTCTGTTGCTGTACCCATCTACAATGGAGTTATCTTCTTGTTTGTGTTGGCTAACTTCTGTATGGCCACATTCATGGACCCAGGCATCTTCCCAAGGGGTGAGTTTATAAAAGGAGAAATGCTATGGATTTGTCAGTTAGAAGCCAATCAAAATGCCAACTTCGCCTATTGGTTTCATTTTAAATTTAAATGGACTGCATTAGGGCTGGGCGATATGGCCTAAAAATAAAATCACCGATTTCTTTTTTTTTTCACAATGCATCCGATTTACAATTTAAATCCATTTTTTTCTTAAAAAAACAAACACTATAAACCACAAGGAACTTTGTTTTTATTTTTATTTTTATTTGTTTTATTTATTTAATTCTTTTTATTTGACACAAAAAGAATTGACAAACCAAGATGGATTTCTCTAATGGGCTTGAAGTGCAAACTTTAAAATGAGGCAAAATAAATAAAAGGTTACTCTTGAACAAAGATGAGTGTCCCTATTGTGATTAATAGTGCAATAACTTGCCTTTTCACATATCTCACACAGCAGTTGCTTATGCCTGTGAGACAGCACTGAGGGAATAGGAAGACCATACACAGCACTAGCAGTTCTGAGACTGTAAGGGTAGACAGATTGCTGCTTTCAAGTGAAGCTGCTAAATCGCCAAAAACACTGAAAAAAGTCACAAAATTTGTGGCTTTTTTTAAATAAGAGTTGCTAGAGGGGTCTGAAAAAGTCCCCAAATATGAGTTGCTAGGTAGGAAACACTGGACTGTCGTCTCTAGTTTTCCTTCACTACCGAGCCGCAGCACAGTAGCCACCAGTAGCTTCGCAGTGATAGGAGGGGTTGGTTTTTTAAAATGAAGTAAATTTTAACATTTCATGATATTTAAATACATTTTAAACTGATTATGATTGGAATAAGTACGCAAATATACAGTAGCTATGCTATATCATATGCTTTACATTGTTTTAACATATTTTTTAATTGATTCTGAAGGTGTGGCAGCTTTTATTTGGTGTGGTGGTGCGCCACAATCAAATACATGTAGCGAAAACCCTTGTCTTAGGGTAAAAAGTTTCCTCTTTGGAGTATTTCCACAATATATTTTCCTAAACATATATTCAACATTGCAAGCTTTTACCAAAACAATTTCCCCATTCAGGACTGATATATGGAGGCCCATGGGGTGCATTGGCAAATAAAAACAAATAAAAAGAAATCTCGATTTTCCAAAAACTAAAGCTTTATTAATTGCAAATTTGGATTAATTGATAAAATCGGTTTATCGCCCAGCCCTAGACTTTATTCAGAATGTATTCAGGGGATTTGCAGTAGAAGCCACAGCAGCCTTGCATTATGTATGACCAAATGTATTGTCCATGCAGCGGAGGAAGACGAGGACAAAGAAGATGATTTTCGTGCTCCACTCTACAAGACGGTGGAAATCAGGGGGATCCAGGTCAGGATGAAATGGTGCTCAACCTGCCGTTTCTACAGACCACCACGTTGCTCTCACTGCTCAGTCTGTGACAACTGTGTGGAGGTGCGTCAAAGACATACACACCCAAAAAAGCTCTTCATTTTTTGGCATCATACCCTTTTGTCTACAACAAATAATTTGGTATTATCCTCAACAAGAGAGACAGTCTCCTCTGTCTTAGAGCTTAACAGAACTCAGGGCCTTTTCTCAATATGTGTACTTATCTGTACTCTTGTATTTGAAAAACGTCATCAAGTGAAGCAAAGTACTTGTTCCAATCCTAAGTACACATCAAAGCAAGTACGCTCAAACTTCCCGAATGTGTTTTTGCTCCACCCATTTTTATCAAGGATGCCTTGTTGTATCCTTCTGCTGACTTTGGCCAGCAAGGTATCGCATTATGCATTGCGCCACCAGCAGTGGTGGAGAAGGTGAGTGTCTAAATTCAATGTTTTTATACCAAGAACAGTGGCAACTCTGGCACGATAAGTTAAGTGGGGCACAAAAACTCAACACCTATTAGCAGCAACTAATGTTTTTTGTGATGCATACAAGCTGACTTTGATCAATGTTAAATTAAACAGATAAATTAGCATAACCACCAGACACAAGAAAATCCGTTTTATATAAGCTAAATGCGCCCTGCGACAGACTGGCAAACTGTTCAGGGTGTACCCCGCCTCTCGCCCGGTGAACGCTGGAGATAGGCACCAGCAACCCCCGCGACCCCATGAGGGATTAAGCGGGTCAGAAAATGGATGGATGGATGGATAAGCTAAATGCAATTAAATCTTTATACATAAAATTATAAATAAAGGCTCACTCATAATCTTAATTTATTAAACAGAAAAGATTCACATCAATCCTTCAATGAGCTAGCAAGCACAACCAACACTAGATTATTTGGTTTTAGTTTACATTTTCCTGTTTTATTTTGTTTAAAATTCTACAAAATTATTTAACATCTAGATCACAATGTGTGTTTTTTAATGGAAGCTTTTCATCACCTCAACAAATTTTATTCCAACTGTTTAACTTGCTTTTATTCCGTTTTTATTTTCCAAAGTTTTAATAATGTAAAGCTCTTTACATTGTCCTTGTACTGAAATGTGCTTTACAAATAAATTAGATGGTTGCACACTTTGTGACAGAACGTAAACGTAACATGTGCAATTCCAGTATTTTGATTGGACGATCCAAGCTTGGGGCCACATGATTTGTGCCCCAAGGTTGTCTACTAAGAGACAATTTCAGAGCAATTTCAGATTTCCATTATTTAAACAAATGTTGGTGCGCCGGCCTCAATATTAAGGCGCCTCAATAGGATTTAGCTTACTGAGCTTGTCAGTTTTCTGGCAGACTTAGATATATAGACACAAATGTTTATAACAGAATATTACTGGTAAGACAATCGCTCTTTTTACAATATTACTCTATAAACAACGATCCTTTCCCACTGATTATTGTGACACAGAGCTCCATAGCGACATCTGGTGAGGCCCCACTGGCCCCAAGTGCAGAGACTCTACAGACCAAGAATAATTTGTCACAGAGTGTAGTTTTAACTTGTTTTCAAGCTAGAAAGTAGACCTCAAAACTTTGTCTATCCAGTCAGTTTATCCAGACTGAAACGACTTTTAAATGGGCTCCGACGTTTTTGGAGCAGCACGTTGGCAGCCAGTGGTGGCTGCAGGCTCAGCAAGGGGTTGGAGTTTGTTTTCCCGACTAACCGTAGCCTCATTTTCCGCTACCTGTCATGTATTTATAGTGACTGAATTCAGATATAAAGCGTTTCAGTAATGTGGTGGATAGCTGCAAGTACTAGAACACAAAATGTTTTATTTTTCTGTGTACATATGACATTTTTCATTAATGAAGGTATTTAATAAACTGTCGCCAGTTTTTCCTCACAATCACAATTTTATTTGTCTTCTTAGCAACTTTTCGGCATGTTAATTCATAGTAAGAAACATTTTTTTTAATACCGTTTTTTTATGTAAACCTAATTTAGTAAAGTGTGAACCCACAGCTTCTGTTAGACTTTATAACCTTCACTTCTCCCAACAACTTGGTAAAAATACATACACCTTTTGCACATTTCTTAAAATCACCCTACTCTGTTACACGGTCTTCATTTTTTTTATTCTAGCTGCAGGTCCCTACTCAGTTTAGCTCTGCTCCGCTCTTCTCTACTTGGTTTATCTTCGCGTGGTTTGTGTTTCAACCAGCCTAGCCATGACAGAGGGAAACGTCTACTGTGCCCCCCCATGCCCTGTTTACGACATTGACGCTTTCAAGAAATCTGCAAGAAATGCTAAATGATAAATAATAATAAAATAATTGTCAATAAAAAACACAAAAATAATATTTGTATTATTGTATATGCAAAATTGTCTTGGATATTTTTTAAGGATAAGGTAATTCACCAGGGTAAATATCTCGATCACACATCAGCCTGAACTAATACTAAATAAGGCACAGCTTCTCTGCACTGCTTCTGTGTGTGTGTGTGTGTGTGTGTGTGTGTGTGTGTGTGTGTGTGTGTGTGTGTGTGTGTGTGTGTGTGTGTGTGTGTGTGTGTGTGTGTGTGTGTGTGTGTGTGTGCGTGTGTGTGACCAAAATCGTGGTCCCAATAAGGAGGAAGCCAGAAACAGATAGAGGATGGCTTATTAGTAGCCCTAGTGGTAAAATCTTCCTGGACCTAATGAGGAGGTATTTTAGATGAATGAGGGTTTTGCTCACGTGCCGCCACTGGCCAACTCGTGTAATTGCAAGTGTGTTTGGCAACTAACATTTTTTGCTCACTGTCCCACCTATGGCCAACATGTGTAATTACAAGTGCATATTGCATCTTAAAGTTTTTGCCCACTGTATGAAATCTGGCCAACTTGTGTAATTGCTCAGTATCATGTTTTACATTATTTTGCTTCTTATACCACATTTGTTTAAATGGTGTAATTGTAAGTGCACCACAATTTTTTTTACCTCTTTCAAAAATGAAGTAATTTATAAACTTAAACATTATATGGCATCTTTATTAACTTTATATACTCATGTGCTAACTAAAATCTTATTTATGCTCATAAACATTGTGGATTTTGTTTTCTGCTATAACATAAACCTCATAAGACCTTAAGACTCTCCACCCTCTTTCAGAGAAGGGGATCTATAGGTTAGTTAATCTGACTGGCCCGCATCTGTGGATGCTGGATAGCATTTCCAATAGCTATCCTATGTTGCTGCTAGAAAAAAAATTGGGGAGCATTAATTGGGGCTGGGCCATATTATATTGTTTATGAATACACCGGTAAAACAAATTGCACGGGAAAAAATGATGTCATGATATGCTAATTTCTGTCATAAATATGCCATTCCACCACGCAGAGGATTACGCTCTTGTGAGTCATACAGTGATACTCAGGTTGTACAGATGAAGGCAAACGTCGCTTTACAGCTTAAGAATCAATTTCCAAGTGGTGTGGAATTATTTTTTGATTAAAAATGAGCAGATACGTAACGAAAAGTGGTTCAAAAGGTGGAAATCTGTCTAAACTATTTCACCATCTCAAGTATCATCACCCAAATATTTACCAGGGGTTCAGGAGGGACTTGCAGCAGCTAACACTACTCAACCAGTGAAACGTAAGATAGCACAGCATGGCATCGTGTAGTCCCTCACCAGCTGTTCCCCATAGGATAAATCAACCACGTGCTGGAAACGTACATGCCAGTCCAAACCTTATAAGTTATGATAACCAGATAGACGGCTACACTCTGCTCATGATTAGCAATCCTTTCAGACAGAATTTTATTTATTTTTAGCATTTGCCAAAAGTGTAGCAAATTATACTTTGTTTAAAGACAGCATATTTTTGATTTATGCTATATTTATTCTTAAACAATCCCAAGCTTTCACTTTATTACGCTGATGGCTGGAAACTAGCAGTTAGCTAGAAGCCACGAGCTGATGGCTAGAAACTAGCAGTTAGCTAGAAGCCAATAGATGAAGCCGGTGGCTGGAAGCTAGCAGTTAGCTAGAAGCCACTACCTGATGGCTGGAAACTAGCAGTTAGCTGTCAGCCAATATATCAAGCCGGTTGCTGGAAACTAGCAGTTAGCTAGAAGCCAATAGGTGAAGCTGATGGCTGGAAACTAGCAGTTAGCTGTCAACCAATAGATGAAGCCGGTGGCTGGATGCAAGCAGTTAGCTAGAAGCCACTACCTGATGGCTGGAAACTAGCAGTTAGCTGTCAGCCAATATATCAAGCCGGTTGCTGGAAACTAGCAGTTAGCTAGAAGCCAATAGGTGAAGCTGATGGCTGGAAACTAGCAGTTAGCTAGAAGCCACTACCTGATGGCTGGAAACTAGCAGTTAGCTGTCAGCCAATAGATGAAACGGGTGGCTGGAAGCTAGCAGTTAGCTAGAAGCCACTAACTGATGGCTAGAAACTAGCAGTTAGCTAGAAGCCAATAGATGAAGCCGGTGCCTGGAAGATAGCAGTTAGCTAGAAGCCACTACCTGATGGCTGGAAACTAGCAGTTAGCTGTCAGCCAATAGATGAAACGGGTGGCTGGAAGCTAGCAGTTAGCTAGAAGCCACTACCTGATGGCTGGAAACTAGCAGTTAGCTAGAAGCCAATAGATGAAGCCGGTGGCTGGAAGCTAGCAGTTAGCTAGAAGCCACTACCTGATGGCTGGAAACTAGCAGTTAGCTAGAAGCCAATAGATGAAGCCGGTGGCTGGAAACTAGCAGTTAGCTAGAACCCAATAGATGAAGCTGATGGCTGGAAGCTAGCAGTTAGGTAGAAGCCACTACCTGATGGCTGGAAACTAGCAGTTAGCTGTCAGCCAATATATGAACCCGGTGGCTGGAAGCTAGCAGTTAGCTAGAAGCCACTACCTGATGGCTGGAAACTAGCAGTTAGCTAGAAGCCAATAGGTGAAGCTGATGGCTGGAAACTAGCAGTTAGCTGTCAGCCAATAGATGAAGTGGGTGGCTGGCAGCTAGCAGTTAGCTAGAAGCCAATAGGTGAAGCTGATGGCTGGAAGCTAGCAGTTAGGTAGAAGCCACTACCTGATGGCTGGAAACTAGCAGTTAGCTAGAAGCCAATAGATGAAGCGGGTGGCTGGAAGCTAGCAGTTAGCTAGAAGCCACTACCTGATGGCTGGAAACTAGCAGTTAGCTGTCAGCCAATAGATGAAGCCGGTGGCTGGAAGCTAGCAGTTAGCTGTCAGCCAATAGATGAAGCCGGTGGCTGGAAGCTAGCAGTTAGCTAGAAGCCACTACCTGATGGTTGGAAACTAGCAGTTAGCTGTCAGCCAATAGATGAAGCCGGTGGCTGGATGCTAGCAGTTAGCTAGAAGCCACTACCTGATGGCTGGAAACTAGCAGTTAGCTGTCAGCCAATATATGAAGCCGGTGGCTGGAAACTAGCAGTTAGCTAGAAGCCAATAGGTGAAGCTGATGGCTGGAAGCTAGCAGTTAGCTAGAAGCCACTACCTGATGTCTGGAAACTAGCAGTTAGCTAGAAGCCAATAGATGAAGCCGGTGGCTGGAAGCTAGCAGTTAGCTAGAAGCCACTACCTGATGGCTGGAAACTAGCAGTTAGCTAGAAGCCAATAGATGAAGCCGGTGGTTGGAAGCTAGCAGTTAGCTAGTTGCCACTACCTGATGGCTAGAAACTAGCAGTTAGCTAGAAGCCAATAGATGAAGCCGGTGGCTGGAAGCTAGCAGTTAGCTAGAAGCCAATAGGTGAAGCTGATGGCTGGAAGCTAGCAGTTACCTAGAAGCCACTACCTGATGGCTGGAAACTAGCAGTTAGCTAGCAGTTTGGATAGCTTTCTAGCTTTAGTAATAGGACACAAAAGTAATAGGATACAAAAATTCTTGAATTGCTGTGAAGAATTTGTAAAATATGTAGAATTTGACTATACCTATTCTCCATATGGCTCCATATGGCTCTATCAGGTCCAATCTCAACCAAACCCCCTAAGCATATACCTCCCGCAGTTTCCCCATAAGATGTAAATAAATTAAAAGGTCCTAATTAGGACCAAGGATGGTTCTTATTGAGACCATAAGATATCACACACATCCAATGTTCTATCAACATCAGGAAAATGGTGTGTGTATGTGTATGATATACAAATAGTCCCTATAACAACTATCACCCAGGTCCTGAAAACAGATTTTTTTTTTACTTTCCATCACCATACCTTTGTTACCTTTTAAATATGTTTCTGAAGTCTACGAGCAATGGTTTGGTCCAGGAAGATAGGAAAAAACAGAATCATCTCAAATTTGTGACACAGTTTTGACTGAAGTAGATTAAAGTATAGTCTGTTTGTTCCAGTAAGGTCAAAAAACAGCTGCTGCAAGACAAAGATTAACACTAACCCTAACCCTGCAAGACACAGGAGGGGGCTACGTTTTCTCAAGTGGGCTTGTTTCGATCGTCTCGATCCACCCTTTCATTTGATACCAAGTTTGTCAGCCTATATTGCTCCTATGCCAAACGGTGGCACAAAACACTGTTTCACTAGTAGGCCTCATTTTCACCCATACCGGCACTCAGTAAGGTCAAAAAACAGCTACTGCAAGACACAGGAGGGGGCTACGTTTTCTCAAGTGGGCTTGTTTCGATCGTCTCGATCCACCCTTTCGTTTGGTACCAAGTTTGTCAGCCTACATTGCTCCTATGCCAAACGGTGGCACAAAACACAGTTTTCTAGTCTTATTGGACCTAACAAGTGCAGTAATAATATAAAGAAAATTCTTATTTATTTTTTCAATATTTGAAGTGATGATAATTTTTTTAAATTTTTTTCTGATTTATGTATGTCATTTTAATGTTCCTAGAGTGTCTAGAAAGCATGGTCCTAAGAAGGTAAGATTTTTTTGGAGGAGCTAAATAGGCGACAAATGTGAGAATGTGTGTGTGTGTGTAATCCTCTGTAAATCCATAGATCTGACACAGCGTGTCTGTGTATAGATAGCTGAAATGTCCTTTTTTTCCCCCTTCAGGCATGGTTCATTGTAATTAATATTGTATTTTGGTTTTAGGCCCGTCATTGATAGTGGTCCTTAATATTAATTCAGTCAAACATCAGCTCGAGTCCACTTGGTTTGACCCTCTTGCAGGGTCTGAGATGACCCAGCAACAGTTTTTTAGACTGGCCCGGACAAAATGCTGGCAAGCAGGCGGAGCCGAGTGGTCTGGGGCCAAACCAAACCGATGAAACTGGGGCTTTTGCTTTTTTAACAACTAACAACCATACAGTATATTTTTCTTATATTGCAAATTTGCCCTAACTGTAAGTCTGTTATTCTTGTTTTTTGTTTATTATTTGGTTTTACCGTTGCTTCCATTTGCATTTCCCTACTGAGGGACAATAAAGGTTGTTTGTAATCTATTATATTTTCCATTTTTTCATTGTTTTCTGCCAGCAGATCTCGAGGTTTGGATTCAGTTTTCCAACATCTCCCAGTGATCTGTTCTGCCATCATCTCTACTGTCTTCTCATTTTCTTTTACATTTTCAAATTATTTTAATATTTGCTTATGATTCAAGTCAAGTAATCAATTCCTGGTACTTGTCAGCTAACTGATTTTTTTTTATGTTTTGATCTTTTTTTTTTGTACTAAAACATTTTGTTGCTGTCTGTTTACTGTAGATATATGACGAGTTAACATGATAATACATGAAAAAAATGTTTGTTAATCAGTGTTTAGTAGTTATTGTGCAGATTTAAAGTAGCACCTCCGGCTAGATGCAGATAGGTAAAAAAATTAATAAATGTAAAATAATTTTTAAGCAGTTCCTGCATATTGATCCAGTGAAAACTTAAGGAATAATGGAATATATTAATAAACACTATAACTCTAATGTTGGTCATCATCTGCAAGTATTACTCAACTGAGACAAAATGTAATTATTATATAATTAAATATAAATATAATCATTTATAAGCAAGAGTTATCATTTTTTGTGGACAACCATGCTTCACTATTAACAGAAGTCTGAAAAAGTAATATCAGATGGTAAACCAATATTGTTAGTGAAGCTTTTTTATAAAAAACAACAAAGTTTAGCTCATAAAAGATTTTTTCTTTAGTACTGACACTTCCTCCAGATTATCCTGCCCATATTTCAGAAATTAAGATTCTGTTTTATCAGCCATTATAAATGTGGTATTCACAAAGTGAATTAAGGCGTTGGGTAACGTACAAGTCAACAAACAGCCATTTCCTGTCAGATGTTGCCATGACGTGACGAAGTACAGACCATTCCAATTGCCGTCCTTGTACTCCAGTACTAGGCAATACGTACTTTCTGCTGTACTTCCCAAGAACATAGTTGTGTACTCCAGTATTGAGAAACGGCCCAGGTCAGGAAGATGTCCTGTAAATCTGACCTTTCCTTTCAGGCTCTTCCGATCTGTTGAGCAAAGTCTCAGACCGCCTCACGAGGACATACCAGGAACAATTTAATCCTGCAGTTTAAAAATGTCTTCTTTCTCTTTGTGCTTCTCACTTTCAGGGCTTGCCACAGTGTCTCCATTTGTCTCCATCTAACCTTGTCTTCTTCATCCTCTTCTCTCACACAAGCTGCTTTCATGTCTTCTTTCTCTCCATCCACCCTCCTCTCTGGTCTTTTTCTAGCTCTCTTGTCTAGCAGTTCCAGCCTCAGCATCTTTCTGCTGATGTGCTCACTATCCCTCCTCTGAACATGTCCAAACCATCTCATTCTAGTTTCTCTGGCGTTATCTCCAAAAGATCTAACATGAGTGTTCTTGCTGAACTACTCATTCCTGATTCTATCCATCCTTGACACTCCCAAAGAGAACCTCAGTATCTGCATGTCTGCTACCTTCAGCTCTGCATCTGTCTCATAAGTGTAAAAAGTGTACAAATTATTATTCACTAATGTTTTTACTACCTCTCCGGTGAAGTTAAGGATCCTCCAGTGTCTCCAATCTGTGTTCCATGAACACAACACATTTTATCCCAGTGAGGTTTTCTGGAGTTTAACCACAGGACAGAAGCTTGTTTGCTGAACCCTGTTTCAGTGCAGCAGGCAAAGCACATCACATGACACCCTGAGGCCTCTTTCATTGTAAAGGGTGGGGGAAAAAGCTTATAGGCAGGAAACCCAGATTCCATCAATCATGTGCACACATTATAATACAGTTTGACAAGCCAAAATGAAATGTGTTCACAGCACAGCACTTTTCCAACAAAATTGTTCTCTGAGCAAATAGATTCCATCCTTTGGTTTTGATAATGTTGCTTAGCTGAGATGAATCCTGAATGATTTACGTTTTTCCTCCCTTCTAGGACATTTTTAAAGGTTATTTTACCACAAAGTATAGTTTCTTCCCTGAATCTAGTTTGTTGGAGATAAAACCTTGTGTACAAACTTTTTACCTAATAAGACAGTCTTCCTGTTTGTAGTCTCACAATTTTTAGAGTAAAAGCAAGAAATGAACACTGCAATCTACTCTGCCCATTTCACACCAGCCGAACCAAGTCATTTAAATTAATCAACTCCACTAAACTCTTCACTTCTTGTGATTTTGACTTTGTAGGAATTTGACCATCATTGTCCATGGGTGAACAACTGCATAGGCAGGAGAAACTACCGCTACTTCTTCCTGTTCCTGCTGTCTCTGACGGCTCACATCATGGCCGTGTTTGGGTTTGGCCTGCTCTTTATTTTATACCACCGGCAGAACATCGACCACCTGCACGCCATTGTTACGTATCCTTTCAAGTTTGCTAACCCCTAGCCACCCATGCTGGCCCCACCCCTGTTTGAGACTGCCAGTACAATTGGTTAAATGAAGGATGTGTGGGAAAAGTTTAATTCAGTACGCTGTGGGGAGATTCTGCTAAATGTTCCTACACGATTATTGAAAGTAAAGCCCTTTCCTTCATGGAATCCAGTCTGTGATCCACTGTAGGCCTGCAAAGTTCAGACATGCTCCCTTAACTCCCTGCTCTTCCAGGCTGGTTGTAATGTGTGTTGCAGGCTTATTCTTCATCCCTGTTGCTGGGCTCACTGGCTTCCATGTAGTGCTTGTGGCAAGAGGAAGGACAACCAATGAGCAGGTAGACAACAGAGGCTTGTTCCACAGATGGCTTCAAAGTTTCTTGAGAAGAACATTCACAAAGTTTTCAGTTTTGATTATGCTGTTCAGAGAACCTGTCCAGGACAGAGTCTGTGCTTTATCCAGGAACTCTGTTTTCTCTCTGACTTCAGGTAACAGGAAAGTTTCGAGGGGGAGTGAATCCTTTCACTAATGGCTGTTGGAGGAATGTATCTCATGTTCTCTGCAGTTCCCAGGCACCCAGGTGGGTTTGTTTAAACTCTTTGGGTTGGCACAGAATACAATTAGAGAAGTTCTTTGTTTGGTTGACGGTAAGAGGCTCCATATCTCCTAGTTTTGTCCTGTCAGATTCACTTTATTTCTGAGGTTTCAGACTCCGGGTAATATTAATTATTCTTAACTTAACTTCCATTCCAGCTCAGTGATTTCTTTTTCCAGTTTGGAGTTTAATTCTTACTAATTACCAGTAATGACATAATCATAAAAATGTACATGTCTGTCCATCAACACTGCGCCATCTGATGTCTGAAATCTGCCGTTCAGAAGCTCACAGAACTCTTTTTGTAAAACGGTCTTGATTTATGGATGAAGTGTGAAAGCAGTGCTTTAAATGGTGGCAGCTTCTCGTTTTGTTATAGATTGAATGAAAAGGTTCTGATGTGAGCATATTCTACAACTCTCTGTGAACCACCAGCATTTCAAATCATTAGATGAGTATCTGAGGAGCAGTACACCCAAATAAAGTTTTGCAGTATCTTCCTTTATTTGCGTCTGGTGGTTGTACATAAATACACGTTGACATTGTATATGATCCAGCTATCTATCCTTAACTATCATTTCAAATGAATCTAAACCTTTTTCTATAAATGTTAATATTGTAAGCCATTAACTTCTAGTCAGTCAGGACTACGTTTCAGGTCAAATTCAAAAGCATTCAGGATGTAAAAACATGAAGGAATGAAATTTGTCCTCTCAGGTTCAACATATTTCTAAAAGTAAAGTAATAGGACAAAACTATTTTTATAGAACTAAATTGAAGTGTAATAACATTAAAACAAAAAAATATACCGTGCAAAAATAAAAGGCGGGAATTTAAAGCTGCATGTCAATGAATTAGAACAAATCGATTTATTTCTGTTATTTGATTCAAAAAGTGAAACTCTTATAGAGTGATTAATTCCAACTGTTTATTTTTGTTCATTTTGATGATTATGGTTTACAGCTAATCTGTTTCTTTGGTTACATAAGAGCTATGAAAAGATTTGTATTGCAGATAAGTCAGCCTGCTATAAAGTCTACCCACATACAGAATATGCACTCTCTTCTTGGTTGGGGCCCCTTTTGCATGAATTCCTGCATCAGTGCGGTGTGACATAGAGAACTCTGACTTTGTAAAGAGCCTTCAGATGACCTGTGTTGTGAATTGGCGCTATATAAATGAAATATGAATTCAGTTGGTCCACATAAGATTTACACCATTGTTTTCTCTGTGTCCAGATGCTTAAACACTCAGCTGGACTATTACAGCATGGGGAGAAGACTCTTTCATCGCGTTATCTAGAATTTTGATGTGCAGAAGGGTTTCAAGATGCAGAATACAGGAAAAAATATATGCAACTTCTTTCCTGACTGCCCACCTGATAAAGTGGTTACTTTTATCCAGGCTCAGGGGATGGAAGAGAATTTAATTCAAAATCATCTTTACACCTGATAAACAGCAACACTGACCTTTGAAATGTCCCGAAACTACAATAATGACAGTCTCTAAGTTATTTCTTGAAATAGCTGAGACTGTACTCAATGTGCCTCTGCATTGTGACATTAGTGTGCTTTGTGTGCGCTGGTTAGTATTGCCACCATGCTGTCTCTGCAGGTATCTGGGCAGGAAGAGGTGTGTGCAGAATGTGAAAATGCAGCCTCCATTTCTGCGGCTGCAGCTCACCGAGGCTCAGCTGGCAGCGAAGATTCTGGACAACGGCATCCAGGGAGACTTGCATAGGGTAAGAGCGACAGCATGAGCATGTTCACCTGCTTTACTAACACCCTGTAACTGAATGCTGTAGTTTTAGCATTTTGAGTTAATCACCAATCACAGTTGGAAGAAGGAAACTCTTATGCCTACATCTAAACATGCATTCCGTGCTTTCATTTCTAATTGGCAGTAGATAGCTTTGCATGCAGGATGGCAGCAGGAGGTTTAACTCCACTAACCGAGTTCTAGAGCTCCACCCAGATGATGACGGTGATTATTATTGAATAACCAGGTGACTGGTAGTTAGTGTGCTTGGATTTACATCCGACAAAGCATGTTTGCTCAATTTACTGAGTATTTAGTTCATAAATCTCTCTCTTCTACCAAGTTTCACTGGCTGCTATGGAAAAGAATCAGCTGCCAGTATAAAATTTAACTTGCTAATCTCTTATTGTGTTATCGAATCAAAAAGTTAGAAAAACATAAGTTCAGAGGATATATTTCTAGCTGCTTATAAAAAGGTGTGCATCACTTACTGTTGCTGTTACTAAAAAGACAGTCAGGACTATCATGCCTCCTTCTGTTCTGTAGTCCAAGTCCAGTCTTGAGATGATGGAGAGTCAGTCATGTGATGCTGAGCCTCCTCCTCCTCCTAAGCCAGAGCTGCGCTACCCTGGACTCAGCCAACAGAACATGGAAGGTAAAGTGATGTCATGTGACCCTCCTCCTCCTGCAGCTCACTTTGTCTTCCTTTCCACTTCCATAAAAGAAGAAGACTTGCTGCGGATTGTTCTCTGGAGTGTGTTTCTGGTAAACTGTGTGGATGCCTTCCTGCAGAGTGCAGCCTGCTGGGCAAAGCCCCTCCCACCCCCACCATGTACAAGTACAGACCCAGCTACAGCCCGGGAAAGAACCACACAACACTCACTCATGCTTACGCCAACCAGGTAAGGCACATCCAACCAGTTGCTCTACAGATTGCAGACATAAGCTGCTGTGTGTGTTTCACTTATTTGTGTCCCTGCTTCTGCTTCTTTTCTCACATCAATCTAATACATCTCCATTTTTTCCTTTTGGTTTCCTGTTGGCCATCTTGCTTTGGTTACTCAGTGGCTTACTTTTGATCAGTGTCAGTAAGTGATTACTTTAAAAGCATTCCCCCGTTTTGATTGTGGTGTTCTGTCCCTTTGTTAGATCTGGACATGGGTCAAATACTGAACAGAAACCCTTCCCAGATAAGAATGATTGCATCTAGTGGTCAAGTAAACGGCATCTAAATGATTTAGGATTCATGCACACCGATAGAAGTTAGTATTTGTGCCCATGTCTTGTCTTGTCCAGATCCCTCTGACTGTCCAGCAGTAACCAGGGCTGCTCCCCTGTTTCTCCAGAATACATTTTCTGATACCCTTTGTAGTTAGAATGGCAAATCCAAAGTCATTTCTAGCACCATCCCGTTACATTCATCAACAGTTTAATTTAACTGTCAGTAATGTCCTCCTAACGGCCTCTGTCCTGTCTGTCCACATGTGCTTCTCTCTGGCTCTGCTTCACATGCAGAGAGGTTTGCTGATGCTGGAGGGATGCTTGTCGCTTCTCAGACAAGCTCACTATTTGATTTGGTGTTCAGAATTAATATTCTAATGCATCTCTGGAAACAATCAGTACAGAAAGACGTGACATGGTGACACTGAACACATGTCAACACTGTTGAGGTCTTTATGCCTCCAAACCTTAAAGTCTAACTCTTGGACTGAATGTATTTTTTGCCAGATGCATTCAAATAGTCACCAGAGTAAAGAAATGTATATTATATGTGAATTATGTGCGCCGTTTGGAAGTAATTTCGATAAAACTTGCTGTATAAGCGAAAGTGCCCGAACATTCTGCATTCGGGCAGTTCCGGAATGTGACGTCACAAACAGAACTAGTACCGTGCATCAGGCTGCTAATACTACGTCTTTCGCTACCGATTTGTTAAATTTTATTAATAACTCGTGCTCTACGTACAAAAAAATTATTAAAAAAAATGTCTGATACATCTTCAAACTCCCCCTCAAGCATCGGCGACTCCGATACCGAATATATATACGAAGAAACGGAGTTTGAACAAGGTGAACCTGAGGAGACTATATCTAACCTGCCCAAGACATAGAGCCCATGCTCCATTGTAGGTACCCCTCACAATTCACAAGTGTGAATTGCATAAAACACTTTTGTCACTGCCGGCAATCCAGTCCTTTCTTTTACGAATTTATCCCATTTCTTTCGGACCTTTTGATCCACCAGTCAAGTATGTAGCGCTACTTTCTGGCCCGCACTAGACCGCGGTGAAGTTGGCTTGACATTGAACATTCAAGCTCCGCGGCGTCAGCGGAGCACTCTTGAGAAACAAAAATCAAATCAGATTTGTTGACGGTCCCACCACGTATGGGAGAAGGGAGCAGCTGAGAGACGCTGGCCGAAATCGGAGTCCTTCAACCGGATCAACCGTGAGCTTGATCCTGCTGACTCCGCGGAACTTGAATGTCCAATGTCAAGCCAACTTCACCGCGGTCTGCACTACAGCCACTAACTACGGCGATTTTTTTTTAATATACGTACATGTACAATGTATGCAAACCCTCTGGCATGAGTCTGTGAAAAGGATTAATAGGACAAAAACACCAAAATAATCCTTAGTTTGTTTTAACCTACCGGGCAGGTCGTCCTCTCTGCTGAAGCGCTGTGTCCGCTGTGTCTCCGCTTTGTGCTGTTACACAAACATGTCTGAACGTCCATCCATCCATTTTCTGACCCGCTTAATCCCTCATGGGGTCGCGGGGGTTGCTGGTGTCTGTCCCGATATGAAATAATTGTAGCCGTCCAGTGGTTTCAGGGGCTTTCGTGCTCTCTCGTGTGTGCTGCCTGCCGTGTTTATAAGGTAGCTGTATATGTCGCCGTACGGAACCCTTGGCCAGCATTTCACAGACTCGCTCCGTCCCTTCAGGCTTTTGCTGTATAAATCTGGCAATATGATACCATCAACCATCACCTTACTCTTAAAACGATCTTGTGATACGTTATCTAAAGAAGAAAAATACGCCCAGAACTCGTCAGTTTCCTTCCAGTCCGGCGCGCATGCGCGAAAAACCCGGATGAAAAAAATAGCAGTGAACTGGTCTATAAGCGACACTAGAAGGCATTTTATTGTGGACTTAGTTCGGCGTTTTTTTTAAAAAGCGCTTGCTCAAAGTAGACGTGGATCAGCAGATTTGGTGTGTGAAAGAAGATACTGGAAAACATCCATATATCCTTGTTCGCCGTACCGGTTGTACAACGTAAACGCCTGTGTGTTTCTATGCAAGTTCACTGCGCGCATTCTCGGTGTTCTTGAACTGACGTCACACGTCTGAAATGGCCGATCGTAAACGAAGACAGCACCAAATTCGGAATACCAAAATCGGTGTATAAAATGCGCAATATTTCATATTTAAACTTAATTTGAACACTTTTGACACATGAATATTCAAAGTTTACCTTGTTCTGGAAGTTATTCAACGGTTTTCAGGATTTTTTTTCAGTCCAAGAGTTAGACTTTAATCAATGGGACTCAACTGAATTTAGTGAGATTCATTTAACTCAGTGATGATGTCATGACAGCACCTCCTTTCAGATGAAAGATTTATTCTCTTCTTTTCTTCAGATAAACCCTTTTGTTAACGGGACAATAATACTGGGAGGAATAAGTCTCCCACACTTTTTACATTATAATTTATATAAACATGCAAAGTGTTGCTATTATTAAAACAGTCAGATTAATAGATGAAATCCATGTATTAGGACTCGTGTATTGGTCCTGGTCACAGATTTCCTCCTCTGATAAATGGAGCTTCATCATGTTGGCGCTATATAAATAAAAATTGAATTGAATTGAATTTTATTTATATAGCGCCAATTCATGAAACATGTCATCTCAAGTTAGGTTCAATCATATTATACAGATTGGGTCAGATTATACAGATTGGTCAAAAAATTTTCCTATATAAGGAAACCAGTTGATTGCATCAAAGTCCCGACAAGCAGCATTCAGTCCTGGAGAAGCGTAGAGCCAAAGGGAGAGTCGTCTGCATTGTACATGGCTTTGCTGCAATCCCTCATACTGAGCAAGCATGAAGCGACAGTAGAAAGAAAAAACACCCGTTAGCGGGAAGGAAAAACCTCCAGCAGAACCGGGCTCAGTATGAACGGTCATCTGCCTCGACCGACTGGGGGTTACAGAAGACAGAGCAGAGACACAACAAGACAGACAAAAAGCACAGAAGCACACATTGATCTAGTAATCTGTTCTACATTAGATGGTAATAGTCGGTGATCTGTCCTCCCTGGATGATTTCACAGTCAACAGAACGTCAGACCAGGTGTACCTACTATGAAGAAAAAAGAGAGAGAACAAAACGTTAAAAGCTGAAATGACAACAGTAATTTCAATGTAATGCAATGCAAATCTGGAGAACAGTAGAAATCAGTAGAGTGAGAAAAATAGGCCCTGATGTCCTCCAGTAGCCTAAGCCTATAGCAGCATAACTATAGAGGTAGCTCATGGTAACATGAGCCACTCTAACTATAAGCTTTGTCAAAAAGGAAAGTTTTAAGATTAGTCTTAAAAGTAGACAGGGTGTCTGCCTCACGGACCAAAACTGGGAGTTGGTTCCACAGGAGAGGAGCCTGATAGCTAAAGGATCTGCCTCCCATTCTACTTTTAGAGACTCTAGGAACCACCAGCAGACCTGCAGTCTGAGAGCGAAGAGCTCTGTTAGGAACATACGGGGTAATCAGAGCTCTGATATATGATGGAGCTTGATTATTAAGGGCTTTATACGTTAGAAGAAGAATTTTAAATTCTATTCTTGATTTAACAGGAAGCCAATGAAGGGAAGCTAAAATTGGAGAAATATGATCCCGCTTGTTGATTTTCATCAGAACTCTTGCTGCAGCATTTTGGATCAGCTGAAGACTTTGAACTGCATTTTGTGGACTTCCTGATAGTAAAGAATTACAATAGTCCAGCCTTGAAGTAACAAATGCATGGACTAGTTTTTCAGCTTCACCCCTGGACAGAATGTTTCTAATTTTGGCGATATTTCGGAGGTGAAAAAAGGAAACTCTGGAAACCTGTTTAATATGGGATTTAAATGACATGTCTTGGTCGAAAATAACACCAAGATTTTTTACTTTACTACCAGAGACCAAGTTAATGCCATCCAGATTCAGTGAATGATTAAGAAGTTTATTTTTTGAGGACTCTGGTCCAAAGATTATAACTTCTGTCTTGTCAGAATTTAAGTGCAGGAAATTTAAAGTCATCCAGCTTTTGATGTCATCAAGACATGACTGCAGTCGAAGTAATTGATTGGATTCATCAGGATTTATGGATAAATATAGCTGAGTGTCATCAGCATAACAGTGGAAATTAATCCCATGCTGTCTGATAATTTTGCCAATCGGAAGCATATATATAGTAAAGAGAATTGGTCCAAGGACTGAACCCTGTGGTACTCCACAAGTGACCCTAGAGCTTGAAGAAGATTTATTATTAACATGAACAAACTGGAAACACAGCATTCCAGGAACACAAAAGTAAGATGCATTTACTGATGCATTTACTGCAGGGACTTGTGTGGGGTAGGTTTGTTGGGGGGGGGGGGGGGGGCGTGGTTATCTTTACCTATTCCTAGGAGGCTCATCTTCAACGAATTTGAAAACCCCTGGTGTAGGCTAATGACCGTTTTATCACTGCATCGTCTTCTAAAAGCTTCAGGTGAGTACAGACTTGAAGTGTGAGGATGTAAAACCTGGGCCCTGCACACAGTTGGGTTCCTTTGTGTAAGCGCTGGAATCAAGATGTTCTTCTCTAAGAAACGTGGAACACCACCTGTAGCAGAACATGTTTGTGTGTCTCACAGTCACTGCAGACCGTTTGTGGTACCTCAGCAGGCTTTCTGTTTAGTGATGCTCTAACTGCCTTTAGGCTCTGTGTTCTTACTTGCTCAGCATGGTTTTTCTTTTTTACTTCCCTTCCCTCCTCTCCCCCTCTTCTACCTCTTCTAGTTAAGCCGAGGGGAGAGTGTTGGGAATGCAAAGGAGTCCTCCTCCTCCACCTCCTCCCTCCTCCAGGCCAGTCAGCAGCCTGGCTTCCGTTCGCAGCCCAGCTTGGACCGAAGGGAAACTTCTTCAGACAGAGTGGTAGGAGGACTTGGTGGGGAAAGGAGGGATGCTGGGAGGGAGTCTGGAGGAGGGGGCATTCCTGGCTACTCCCTTGGCGGGCGCTCCTACCCCTCCTTCTCAGACCCCACTGTACTTTCAGGAGGGGCATCCCGATCTTCCAGCTCAACACACACCTCAGCAGGCACTGCCCATGTCTCCGAGGCAACCACCACCTCAACCAGCTTCAAAAGCTTGGCCAATCAGACACCCCCGCCACACCACCCCTCTCGTAATGGCAGCCTGTCCTATGACAGTTTACTGGCAGGTGGAGAGGACTTAGACAAGGGGGGGGGGGGCGGTCCAGTAGCCCCTGGGCCACCTTCTGGGAGACCCTGCACACCAGCAACACACTTCCTGTCCCAACAGAGAGAGGCTGACATCCCCTCCCAGTCTCTCCATCACCATCACCGCTCCTCTCATCACCACCACCACCCCTTCCTTCATCGATCTTCCTCCTCCACCTCTTCTTCCCCTCCACCTCCTCCAGAGAGAGACTGTCTGCTGGGAGAGCCCCACACCGCCCCTCACCTCCCAGCTGCCAATCAAACCTCTGCCTCTGCTTTACCTTCCTCAGCCCCCCCTCCCCCACACCATCTCCATCATCACCACCACCACTCCCATCATCACCACCACCACCACTCTTCATCGTCACGCCCCCCCCGCTTCGCTGCCCCTCATGCGCCACCCCACCATGCCTACCCTTATCGCACCCGGTCCACAGACACCCCCCTGGGCTCCTCCTCCAGCAGCACGGTCCGCTCACCTCTCTCCCCGCACCCCCCGCCTCTGGGCAAGTCGCTTTCCTACTCAAGTGCCGCAGCGGCTGAAATGCAGTACCGACTGGTCCGCAAGGCCTCGGCGTCGGCTGGAGCAAATGCAGCGGGTGTTGGAGGAGGAGAAAGTGGAGTGATGGGAGGAGGGGGAGCGATACTAGCAGCAAAGTAAGTATGAGTTTCACCTTTGACCGGCAATTGCTTTGCTGGTAACAGTGAAAAAGCCCCGTGTCTGCAAGAAACCTGACTGACTGCTCCTCCTCCTCCTTTTCTACCCTCTCTCCTCCTGCTTCTGCCAGATTTCCTGTGAGTTTCTCCTACTTCTCCTTTGCTTCTCCACCTTTCATTAGTGGCCGTTCTCACCGTTACATGTGTGATGCTGTTGCTCATTTTTCCCATAGACATCATAAACGTAGACGGCTCGTTGGGCGCGGGTTCGTACGTCAACGTCACCGCCATATTGTATGTGGCAGAAAGAAGTTAAGTTCTGTTGTAGTGAACGTCATACATACATACATGTATGTATGTATGTGTGTGTGTGTGTGTGTTATGAATATAAAAGTCAATTGGTTAAATCTAAACATTGTGGTCTTCGTTATTTCATAAAACCGTGTCACGTGTGAACCTTTTAAGTTCTGGTATAGTCACAGATTAGGAACAGACGTTTTGGGGGAGTATTAAAGAGAAAGTTACTTATATGAGAAAAAAGTCATAGGAGGATAAAGTAAAAAAAGACAAAAGTGGTAATATTATTAGAAAAACGTCATATTATGAGAATTAAGGGGGAACATTTGCAGAATAGTCACAGTTTGCAGGACTATTTCAGTCCTGGAGTAATAGGGCCAGGATAGATTATTTTAATTATTTTAATTCTTTACAAGTATAAAGTCAGGAGAATGAAGCCAAAGGGATACGAAAATAAACTTGTAATATTACAAAAACAAAAATATTATGAATATAAAGTATGTTCTGAGATTAAACTCCCTCCGATACTGTTTAAGTGACTCAGATTTGCCACATTCAACATGGCGGACGCTCTGATGCATCCGCAGCATAGGCAGAACCCGCCCAACGAAGCATCTACGTTTATGATATCTATGATTTTTCCCACATTGTCACCACTTTCCCACTATGCTAACTTCAGTTAGTTGTCACAGAATCAATGAAATCCAGTGTAAAAAAACATTTTGCTAGCGATAGTCGCTAATAAGCTAGAAGTTCTTCCTTTGAAGAACCCCTGCTCTGACCATCTCATCCATCGTGTCCTTGGGCAAGACACTTAACCTGCTGTGTCTGTGGGTGGTGGTCAGAGGACCCGGAGGCGCAGATTGTCTGGCAGCCCTGCCTCTGCCAGTGTGGCCCGGGGCAGCCGTGGCTACGGCGTAGCTCACCTCCATCAGCAGGTGGATGAATGTGGTGTGAAGCGCTTTGGAGTCCTGGATGAACCGTTGTACAAGTTCAGGTCATTTACCTTTTAGCGCTATCCTCCCAGTGTTGTTTTAAAATCGTTTTATTAAATACACACGCAGCTACCGAAACATTATGATGACCCTGAGGTGGAGAAAATAACACTGCTGAATGAAAATGACTCTTGACCAAGAGTGGGAGTTTTCAGAAAAGTTAAGGATGAATGTGTTGGTAGCAGATATGATTAGGACGTTTTTAGCCAAGGATTAAAGTTTAATCGGGTGAGTGCAGGGCGGTTTATGTTGGCCCAAAGCAAGAGTTGTTCCACAAGTAAGTTTCAATCTTGAGTCTGTGTAATATGATTGAATCTGACTTTGTAAAGTGCCTTGAGATTAAATGTTTCATGAATTGGCGCTATATAAATAAAATTGAATTGAATTGAATTCTGTGTTTGGGAAGTTGCTGACACTCACTTTGGTGAAAAGGTTCCCACAGGGTTTGATAAAGTGTTAGGCATAGAGCATCACTGTTTGATGTGGTAAGCTGCAGGAGGCGGATGTGCAGCTCCTCTCATGGTCTTTGTCCGTCAGCTCTGGACCACAGGAACATCGGAGGGCGGCCTGGTCGGTCAAATCATGTGGATGGTTGCTGCTAAGATCTTTTTCATGACATGCACCATTCAGGAAAAATGATGGCAGTGGCTTCTTTCAACATGGGTGTTGTCAGTGTTTCATTGCAAAAGCACAGGGACCAGAGAGAGGTGTTAACCTTACCTTCACATTCTCCAGATTAAGCGTCCAAAGAATGTTGTGGACATGCAGACCTTGAGAAGTTTAGAGGGGTTGATAAGGATGTGGACTGGCTCATAAGGGTGTAACTGTATCTAACATAGTGGAAAGCAGAATCATTTCCCCATAGATGTGATTGGGAAACATTTGTACTGATGTGAAATAATAGCATGAAATCCATCATCTGCCTCATGCATTGGTGTTGCTGCATGACTGTTCCATGTCAATGCGTGTTTTCAGTCCTGTCCTGTGATCTTACAGTTCCATCCTCCACACCCTATCAGTGTAATTGTATCAGGAGCATGGTTTAGAACAGCTTTTCACCATTTCTTGGAAATATGATAGAAATCTACACTCCAGTGTACAAAAATGCACAAATCTTTCACACTAAGGTTGATTATTAGACGAAGATGAAGCCAAAATGGAAAATAAAACAACTCATGATTTAGAAGCTTGTTAGAACCCTCACCTGTTATTTTCTCAAGAACTTTCTTTAGCTCCCACCACAACATTTCAACCAGGTTGAGATCTGGACTTTGACTGGTTTCTTTGTATTTTTTTCTCTTTGTTTAGCCATTACCAAACATCTCTAAGGACACTGTTCCAGAAGTCTTCTGGTTTACTCAGGCGCAAATCTGGAAACCTAAGTAGGGATGGGTACCTTTCACATTTCAACTGCTATGGTACCTGGGAATTGGTACCAGCAGATAATATTGGAACTTTTGACCGCTTTCTATCAGCCATGCTTGCTTTGCTTACTGGACCAGCAGCTACTGACGTTAATTCAATTCAATTCAATTTTATTTATATAGCGCCAAATCATGAAACATGTCATCTCAAGGCACTTTACAAAATCAAGTTCAATCATATTATACAGATTGGGTCAGATTATACAGATTGGTCAAAATGTCCTATATAAGGAAACCAGTTGATTGCATCAAAGTCCCGACAAGCAGCATTCACTCCTGGGGAACCGTAGAGCCACAGGGAGAGTCGTCTGCATTGTACATGGCTTTGCTGCAATCCCTCATACTGAGCAAGCATGAAGCGACAGTGGGAAGGAAAACCTCCCATTAACGGGAAAAAAAAAAACCTCCTGCAGAACCGGGCTCAGTATGAACGGTCATCTGCCTCGACCCACTGGGGTTACAGAAGACAGAGCAGAGACACAACAAGAGAGACAAAAAAGCACAGAAGCACACATTGATCTAGTAATCTGTTCTACATTAGATGGTAATAGTCGGTGATCTGTCCTCCCTGGATGATTTCACAGTCAACAGAACGTCAGACCAGGTGTACCTACTATGAAGAAAAAAGAGAGAGAACAAAAAAAAAATCACGCTCTTGTGCGTGCAGTGCTGTGTTCATGTTCAGCATGGAAAATCGCCCACTCTACCTCTCCCTCAGTGTCACAGTGATGCGTTCAGGTACCAAAACATGCTACCGTTTTATTTTACGTGAGTCGGTAGTAGGTAGTACCGACGGGAATCTGTAGGTGCCTCTAAATGTACAGAATTCTGTACCCAGCCCTAAACCTAAGATGGGCTGCCATCTTTTTTAGAGAGAAGAGGTTTCCTCCCTCAGTCCTTCTTAACAAGCCATCCTGTCACAAACTTCATTATTTACCAGGCTAATGGAGGCCTGTAGAAACTGGGATGGCACAATTGGATTTCTTTCAGCTTCTCTGAGAAGTGTGTCATTAGGGGGAATTTGCTGGGTTACTCCTGAGAAGATTGACAGCTTTCTTAGTTGTTTTCCACCGTTGTTTATCAACCTTTAAGATCGATGAGCAGTAAACTATCTGTCTGTAGTCAATGCTGAGATTTCTCCTTGGCATGGGGTTAAAACACGTATCCTTCTGGTCGTCCAGCTGCCTAACCCCTGCTCTTATAGAGGAGCTCACTGACAATGGTTACCCAGGAGTCACCTGGCTCCTGCTTACCCACTTTTAATAATGACCTGGTGGGATCTGTGTATGTTTTGCACTCTTGAGTCTAGAATAGGATAATATTGGAACCTGCTAAAGACCATGTTTTATATCCTGACATATAAAAAATTTACAGTTAACAGGGTGTTTCCCTGTTTCTATTAATCTTCCTGTATGTTTTAGGGGGTCATCCTAAAAAACTTGATCATTCTAAACTGTTGGCCTCCAACATATGAATGACTAAGTACTTGGTTATAGGCCTTGGTTCATTGTGCCAGTAATGCCCCAGTGCTGCACATGTCTAAGAAGTGTCCTTACTGCTGGGATGTCCTTACCTGCCAGAACAGGAAGATAGTGGTGTCCATTACCCAGCAGGGTTCTCCTGGTCCTCCTCTGAACCACTTGAATGTGTTTGATTTCAGCTAAACCAAACAACAGTTTGCCTGTCTACTGTGACAAAAGCATGTGTTTCCATTATATCCTGTTTAGCAGAGAACATGTAGTCATGGTGTCTGACTGCTGGTGTTTATTGTTTCTCTGTTTTCATGAACCCAGAGGTGAGCTGATCAAGATGAAACCTCGGAGTTGGACCGATGGTGGCCAGCCCTTCTCCTCCTCCTCTGCCCCATCCTCCCCTTCACATCTGCTCTCTGCGCCCAGCAGACCTGGAACAGACCACATGAGGTCGCCAATGACACCAAGTCCAATCCACAAGCCTCAGGGTGATGGAGTAAAGAAAGTGACGGGTGTCGGGGGCACCACCTATGAGATTTCTGTATGATGTCCAGCTGGCTTCCTTTGTAGTCTTTGTTGGCAAGCTGGAAGATTTTGCCTAAAGAACCTAGCTGGTTTGCCCTGCCTCTACCTGTCCTCAGTAACACTGCAGATGAACTGACCAGATGATCTGTGACGTCATGAATCTGATTAAAAAGAAAGTGTTTATCTTATTTCTGGGGTTTTCATCCTCAGCCTCACTGAAGTAGGAGGCTTCTTTTTCTGGAGCTGACCACAGCGGTGCAGGATCATGCTGCTGGGGTTTGGAGCTAGGTCCTCTCTGGGCCTCCAGCAACCTCTAGAGGAAGTTTCAAAGTGTAGCTTTTCCTAACGTTCAGGTGAGCACTTTGGATGGAATGAGTTTTTTAAAAAATATTTTAATCAAATGTCTGGTTACTGTAGAGGTTTTTGATGAGTGGTGGAAATCCTGCACAGACAGTGGAACCTCATCAAAGAGGAATCTGTGGTCGGTCCATCTTATTGGCTAAATCTCCCTTGATAACAGCAGTGGTGTAAACAGAGCAGGGGTACTTGTGTCACCACTTGTTGCCTGATGCATAGATAATGAGTCCCTATAACCTGTGTCTCCAACCCAGAGGTCATCACTCCTACAATCAAATGGAAAAAAGTGAAAACCAACATTGAACAATCTGCCGGATACACAGATTCTGGGGAGCTTTTCTCTCCGTGTTGCTGCACAATGCAACATATTGGCGGGAGGAAGATTTAGCATTGGAAAAAAAAACAAACGTGCTGATTGCCAGTCTTTTGCTGTGTTACTGATTTACTCGATGTGAATTTAATTCCCTGTCTGTACAGAATTCTGTTTTTTTATGTGGATTTGTTTTTGTAAAACGCAGTATTCTTAGCAGACTGAAACGTACTGTTTGCATAAGTTACCGCTAGCTCCCGCGTCAGGCCGAGGAACACGCCATCTAGTTGAACAAACTAAAGTGAACATGGAAACCGTCTTGGCTCTTGATGATGGAGCCAAATTTTCTAGAAAATTCTTTCTTTGAACAATTGCATATGAAAAGGAACATTTCAAGAGTTGTTTGTTTATTTCTTGTATTTAATTTGAACATGTTTTTTAATCGGTTTATATGAAAACATAGCTGTTGATGATTAGTTTTTAATATTGAGTCTTAAAGGGGGCTTTTGCAGCTTTGGGATAAGAAAAAGAAAGCATGCCTTCTGATTGGCTGATACATTCCAGCTTCTCTGTTCCCTCTGTCAGGATCTGAATCTGTTTTCCAAGATCCCGGCTGGAGCCGCATTTCTGAAAAGGATCTTGCTTCCTGTGACAGGTTCAACATGGGACTGTTTTTACACTTCCAGCCACCGCTGGGAGGCAGCCTAACTTGCCTGCAAACTGAATTCTCCCAGTATTTGTGCGTTCACAAAACACAAGAATGATAATGTGTAGAAGTAAAGCGAAAGTACTACACATTATCAATCTGGCTATCCAGGTTAAAGGCAGCCGTATTTGGTTGAAATCTGCATATTTAAATGAAACGGTTCTTAGAAAAGTTTATCGTTTTTGTGGGGAAAATTAAAATTTCAGATAGAAAGTAATGTCAACCTGAGTCTGAAAATAAATGGTTATATGTGGACAACTTGAGCGGATGGTATTAATTGTATATCATCACAGCATGTTTGTCATGTCTTCCTGGTATTTTTGCTACTTTACAAGAACAGTATTGTTCCTTGTGACCTTGAGAGGGAAACCCAGTTGTACTCCATTTCAGGCTAAAATACTTTTCCTACCACAACCACGTGATGTTAGTCATTAGTTTTCCACCTGGTTACCCTGTGAGCTACACATATGGACAACATGGGTTGGCATAATGCCTGGCTAAAGTATAAAATCATTTTCTTTTGTAGGGTGCAGGTGAAATGAATGGCACATCCCTTTTCAGATGAAGAGAAAATGACTGAATCACCCTGTAGTTCCCAATTCTTCAATAAATGCTCAGCTAATTCTGCAAATGAATGAGAAGTGTTAGAACTCAATGAGCTGTTTCACCAAGCTGATGAACATTCATCTCAACCTGAATGTAAATAAAATAAAGGAGATGATTGTAGCTTTCAAGAGAAACCAGAATACATAGGCCAACGCTATTTGCATGATGGGAGAAGTGGGGGTTGAGGAATATAACTACATCAATGTTTATCTTTTCAACAGACTGGACTGAAGGAAGCAGCTGTGAACCCGTTAACAAGAAGGATTAGAACAGACTTGACTTCTTGAGGAAGTTTTTGCAGCCAGATGCTGCAGATTTATATGTCGGCTGTGGAGCAGCATCAGAGCCAGTTACTTCAGAAGCTCAACAAGCTGATGAAGGCTGGTTCTGATCTGGGCACTCATCTAGAACCTCTGGAAATGATTGTGCACAGTAGGATTGTTTGTAAAATGAGCATAAAGGAAAACCCAGAGCATCCTCTTCTTTAGACTGTTTTACAAAAGCTGTATTCACAGCCAGAGGCTGCAGGAGATTATTTCTGCCCACTGCCATCAATATCTGTAATAATTACTCTTTATTTTTTATTTTTTTTTGTCCTGTCTAGCAATGTGGCAATAAGAATTGTTGTCTTAATGCCAAAAAGAGCGTAACAGGTTTACTTTCACAAGCAGAGCCTTAACGCTTTCATCATAGAGCTCCGCTTGATTTATACATGCAAGAAGCTTTATTATAATTAATGCAGTAAATACTTCATATTATATGGACACTGAAACAAGAAGATAGAATAGAGAAAAAAGGAGAAAAGGGAGAGAACGATACATCCTCAGTCTGCTTCTTCACCTGCAAAGAGAGATGTAAAAAGAACAGCACAACCAGCCGATAAAATATTACAGATACAATCAACCAAAGCCTTGATACCATCACTGAAGAATACACTATTAATTAATACAACATGTATAAAGTGACAGCTGAAGATAATAATAGAGGTTTTCTGTATAGATGTGAGTCTAAGTACCTGGATCCAAGCACCTGCAGGTGCTTGGATCCAGGTACAGTGGCTCAATCCAAATATCCTTATTGCTTAAGGACTCTTTAGAGCGTCAGCAGTCGCCATGATAAGTGTTGTCCAAATAGTGTGGTCAGTAAGGGAGGAGATAGGAAAAGAAGCCTGTATGCTCCCTCCTGTGGCTAGTTTAGCCTAGGAATCCTGTGACATCCCATACCTGCGCTAAGAAGCCTTAAGGTATCCCACAATCCTTTGTGTGACATGATGTATCAGCACAGCCCCCTCACGGAAATCAACGAAAATATCTTGAGAAGAATTCTGGGAAGGCCTTGGGACATGTGTGCATTTCTGTCACATAACGTAGCAGTTAAAAGCTGTCTGAAATCGGCACAGCAGTCCGAAGCTTCTTTCCTCCTCACCATATAATAGACTTCTTACTGTTGACCCCGTGAAAGGTCACAGAACAGGAGCCAGAAGCTGTTAAGGGTATTTGGGTGGAGCCAGAGCTTCAAGAACCACCACACACAAGACATATGCAAGACATGGGTTTCAGCTGTCGCATTCCTTGAGTCAAGCCACTGGAAAAAGAGACAGCATCAGAAGCGTCTCGCCTGGGTTGATGACAAACAGGGGTGAACTGCTGAGTGGTCCAAAGTTATGTTCTCTGAAAGTCACTTTGAACCCTAACCCTAATAAAGTATGATCTGGAGTAACTGTAAAGGTTGCCTGAGAGAGAGGAAAGCTAATACAATTCCAAAAATAAAAAAGGGGGAAATCAGCTTGGGGTGTGACCAAAGTGTCAGCCATTTTGTTTCTATTCCATCCATCTTCTTCTGCTTACCTGAGATCAGGTCACGGGTGTAGCAGCCTTAGTAGGGAGGCCCAGATTTCCCCAGCCACTTGGGCCAGCTCCTCTGGGGGAACTCCAAGACTTTCCCAGGCCAGCAGAGAAACACAGTCCCTCCAGCGTGTCCTGGGACTTCCTCTGGGTCTCCTCCCGGTGGGATGTGTCCAGGAGGCATCCTAACCAGATGCCCAAGCCATCTCAACGGGCTCCTCTCAACGTGGAGTGGAGCCAGTTGAGTCCCCTCCAGACGACCGAGCTCCTCTCCCTATCTCTAAGGGAGAGCCCAGACACACTACGGAGAAAACTCATTTCGGCTGCTTGTATCCAGGATCTCGTTCTTTCGGTCACAATCCAAATCTCATGACCATAGATAAGGGTGGAAACGTAGATCGACCAGTAAATCAAGAGTTTCGCCTTTTGACTCAGCTCTCTCTTCACCACAACAGACCGGTACAGCGCCCGCTTCACAGCGGACGCAGCACCAATCCGCCTGTTGATCTCCCGCTCCATCTTTTCCCTCATTTGTGAACAAGACCCCAAGATACTTAAACTCCTCCACTTGGGGCAACACACCAGAGAAGGCACTCTACCCCTTATTTTTGTACTGCCCCAAGTGGAGGAGTTTGTTTCTATTCGCTGCGGATATTTTAAGGAAGTACCAAACATCCATGTGAACCAAGGAGGACATCATTGTAGACACATAAGGCAGTCTGCCCTGAAAACGATGAAAGACAAAAGGATAGAAACAGAATTTATGAACCAAAATTAAGAAGTCTGCTAAAGGAAACAGGATTTTTTTACAGAAAAACCCAACTAGAAGCATAATCAACACCTAAACAGAAGAGGCCCAGTGGGCTGATGAGAGGCGGTCAAAGTAGGATTCAGGGATCAATCCTGATTGTGATTGCCAAGGAGAGGATTAACGATTTGGTGTCTTTTCAAGTAAACTTAAAGATGGGTGCTTGAATACGATGAGCATATTTCCAAAGTCAGTGAGGATCAGGGGAAGGAACACTGCAGATGGCAGCACAGCTGAAAGTTTTAAATATGTCTTAGTCAAAAAGTAAGTATGCTGGCAATAAACTTACTTTCCCAGATGGTAAAACTGTTCTACAGATGAAGGATCTGTAGAACAAAGACCCTTCAAACCCTTCCCACAGGAAAAAAAGATCAACTCCGTGGCATCGCCCAATTCATTCTGTTACAGAGCTCATTAAATTAATTGCGGTCTCCTTAATGTGAATAGCCCTGTGACTTTAACTAATAGTCTTTAATTAAAGGAGGGGGAAAAATGGCTTACTTGCCAAGCAGTAACCATCGCATTACAAACCTCAGGGCTTTGAGTTAGTCGCATTTGAGTTTTGTGTTGTTAGCCTTAAATTCTGCCTCCCAATCACCTAGTTTAAATGGGGCTCACCAAAATCCAGTTCTGATCCACTTAAGAGTGAATAATTCCACTAGATCTCAAACAACCTAAGGCAGTAGAGCCAGATGCAGTTCAAGTCTATCCAAACACTAATGCTCAGAAGTAGGGGAAAAAAATCATTAGACAGCTTCGGATCTCAGCTTTGCTACGATCCCTCCTGCTCAGCAAGCGTGTCGCAACAGTGAAGAGGAATAACTAAATTTGTAAGACTTCAGGTGGGACAAGAAATCGATTACCTAAGAAAACATGGTTACAGTGACGTACTGAGGCACATAGAAATTCACTCAGTTACAATATGAAGCAAGCTACTATTCCAACCATTAGTTGTCCTATAGACTCACAGCTGCAGAACACGAGAAGTATTGGACCTCTGACTTGAACGCTACACAACTGTGTAGGGCAGCTGTGGCTTGATGGGTTGAGTAGTCGTCTGGCAATCAGAAGGTTATGGGTTCGATTTCAGCTTCCCCTTGCCACATGTCAATGTGCCCCTGGGCAAGGCATTTAACCCCAAATTGCCTACCGAGCTGCATCTCGGTGTATAAATGTGTGCACATTAGTGAGAGCGACTGGGTGATTGTGGCTATAGTGTACAGCGCTTTGGGTGGTCAGCATGACTGGAAAAGCACTATATAAGTTTAGTCCATTTACACAGAATGAGTCCAACTATTCCGGTTGTTAAATGGACTGAACTTCTTTAGTGCTTTTCCAGTCACCCTGACCACTTTAAGCACTTTACACTATACCATGGGTTGAAGCAGAAATAATCAGTTTGACTGAAAAAGTTTTCTAGTCAGCCCATATATTCCCGGAACCGTGGAAATAATGCCACATTAGTTACCTCACTTGCTTATTGTGCAAAGTCAACTTTAACCAAATCTGGTAGTTTTACAATAGATTAGATCATTAGACATTAGATTGTCATTAGACAACTTTATTTGTCATTTTGTATGCACAGAGTGCATACAGAACGAAATTCCGTTGTAAATTGCAGTAAATTAAATTACAGTATAAGGTGCAGCAGTGATTTAAAAGTAAACAATTGAAATGTAAACAATGCAGGAGAAAATCCCAGTGTACAGGTGAGTATTTTTAAAACCACTGACCATTCCTGTCTCTGTCCCACCTTTCAGCTTCAGAGCCTTGGTGTCTTCCTGGACAGCCTCCCAACCCATCCTCTCCTCCACTGTCCACATCCATAACATCACCTGGTTAACTTTCATATCGGCAGCATCAAGTTCTTCCTTCACACTTTAGCCAAACTGGTCCACAGTCCACTTTATAGTTTCAGCTCCCTTCCCTCCCTGTCCTCCAGAAAAACCTCCATAAACTACAACTAGTACAAAAGACAGCAGTTTACATCATTACATCATCTACTTCACATCTGAACATTACCTCCACTGGCTCCCTGTCACATTCGGGATAAATTAACCATATGAACAAACAAAGCCAACCACAACCTGGACAATGCAGGTCACATAACCAACACTATGATGTCATACATTTTAGTTTAACACAGATTGCACATTACAATAATCCGTCTCTGCTTTGCCCGGTATTGCACAGCAATTAATTATCATGACTCATGAGTTTATAAAAAGGCATTAACTTTTTTGAATTTTAATAAAACAGATATATTTTAGCCCTGTGACTGGAAACCTGTCCAGGATGGACGAGCCCCCACCCCCCACGACCCCGTGTGACGCCGAGCTGCGTTTCCCCATCAGATACGGCTTGACGTCACACCTGTAGGGAAAAGCCGGTATAGAAAATCGAAGGATGGGATGTTAATTTTTTAAAACGTTTAATAAACTTGCTCAAAGTTTATCAGAAAAAACATAACTTGCTTTTAAATATGGACATTTTTAATAAGCAAAATGTTATTAATGTATTTCGTAAAGTTATATTGTTGAAGGTAATCTTGGCTGCAGTACCGTCTGTCTGGTAGGTGTTTTGGGGTTGGAGTAAAATGAGTCCATAGATCCACAGACAGGAGGCTTGTTCAGTGGTTTCTAGTACGACTTGCCTCTACAGTGTCGCTCCACTGCGTGTAAAAATAAAAAAATAACTTCATAAAAGCTCTCTGAGAATCACCTCTGGCCTCACCCAGTTAGAACCCGTTCTCCAGTCCATGTTGTAGCTGCAGTTTATTTTTTTGATGTAGTTGTGGTGCGCAGCGGCTCATTGGGTGGAGCTGCTGAATATTGACTGATAGCCGCTCTGACTGCAGCTCTGCCTTCTTTGTTTCAGAAAAGCGCAGGTGAAATTATTTATTTTATTTTTTTACTTTTTCCAAATCGGACCCAGTCAAATGCGGGACAAAAGCGCATCATGGTAAATTAGCCTGAGCTAGCGCTTTACTCTTCGAATTTTAAATAAAGCGTAACAGCGAATAATGAGGAGGTCCCTGATTGGTTTATCAGCTAAGTTGCTGGAAGCGAGAGAATAAACGCTGAAAGGTAGTGATGGCGAGATGAAGCCTCATGAGGCATTGAACCACTTGAGCCAACTGGTTCGAGAAAGGGTTCATTTCTTGGAGCTTCATGTGCACATGAAACCACCTACTGGCCAGGTGTATAATCACAGCCAGCTGTATATTAACACGTGTGATGCATTGATTTTTTGTCTATTATGGCTCTTAGGAATGACTTCACAAAAGGTGTAGGACGAAATCATTTGTCTACATAAATTATGTATACACATATGTGTATAATAAAATATTGTATGAATGTATTCTCTGTGTGTAATTATTCCCAAAATAGTAGTGTCATGTGATATGGCATGGTGTTTAATAATCAGACCTCTCAACTTTGATCAAAAGTTAAGAGTGAGATTATGCTAATTTTGGGGGCGGGGGAGGGGATTAATGTCAACAATTTCCCCTCAGCAGCAACACTGAAGCACACAGAGGTTCACGCTGCGTCTTTACGCACGATCCAGCTGCTGATGTCTCCCTCGAGGGAGGGGGATCCTTTCAGCAATGCACTTCTAGACTGTTACAGTTTATAACATTCTCATCACCTTTCACAGCGACAGGTTTCTCAGTCAGTCGCCGCGCTGACCAGACAAATTTCTATTGCTCTAGTCAGTGCGGCGGTGCGGTGGGCGGATTTTACCCCCGTTGGTGCGCTGCGGGGAAAATGCATAACTAAATACTGTAAAGGGCTTCTATAAAGGGAACAGGGGTACTGACAGATCTGAGATGAAGCCCCTGATGTTACAAGTTCATTAAAATGACCCTTAAAAGTGCGCACCTGAATTAAAGCGCGAGGCAGCAGCTCACCGAAGCGCCACTGATTCTATGAGAATCAGAGCATGAAACACAACTAACCCTCCTATTGACTTTAACTGGCACACGTTGCAACCGATGTGAGGACATTAAACGTAGTGATTCACGTTTTGAATGGTGAACGGTAAAAGCACCTGCTCCGAGGTAAAGGGGTGGGGGTGGGGGAGAGGAGCAAGCGCTGAGGCACAGAAATACGGTGCATGTAGTTAAAAAATGCAGAATTAATAAAAACGAAACTTATAAACAGACTAAGTTGCGTTTTAAACTGCATCTGGTTAGCAGATCTGTTTTATGATCCAGCGTGCAGCCATAACTGGTTCTGAATGGTCATCTGGCAAACTCTGAACCGCTTCCCGAAGCAGTCACGTGGTACAGCCGGGCAGCGAGGCTTCGGACGTCATCGTTTTCGGCTCCTCCCCTAAATGAAGCAAGCCTCGATACGCGCTTTACGGAAACGCCCCCTCCATTACTCGACACACGCCTCGAAGCCTCGGCACATCACGTAACATCACCACTGAAAGGTGACATGGCCACAGGTGGAAATAATTCATTAATTAACTGCAGGAGCAGCGAGTGTATCTGTCGACAGACACACTACCGAGGGAAGTTGTTGTCAGATGTTCATTCCGCCCCACTTCCTGACTTGCTGGTTCGCATAAACCCAAAGAAAACCTTTGACCACCACTACTTTCATTCATGCATCTGTGGCCAGTTTGAGATGTTCTTCCAAGTTATGATTGAACGCAGATGAAGCTGAGTGTGGCAGATTTCCGCTTCACAAAGACCCACCCTACTCTCTTTGGCTAATATCCTGGCTCTGCCAGGTTTCATTGGTTGAAAGCAGCTTCAGTTTAAAACCTTGAATATAAAGTGTAGACGGAACAATTTGCGCTCATTTTCCAAATGACGGAAACCCGTCGCAGCGACGGAGAACTTTAACCCCTGCACTATAGCCACATTCACCCAAGCGCACTGACTGATGCCAACATTTATACATCAATACACAGATCGGTAGGCAACTTGGGGTTAAGTGCCTTGCCCAGGGGCACACTGACATTTGACAGGGAAGCTGGAGTTGAACCCACAACCTTCTGATGCAAGACAACTACAGTCGTGTTGTTGGAAGAAGGACAGCAGCTTTGGAACTTGGGTGCATTTGGGTTTTATTTGTTGTGTAACAAAGGAGGCCAAACGTTTCTAAGGCAGACACTCCCGTACACTCTTTACACAAGTATAAATAAGTACAGGTCTGAGGGAAGCTCTAGAGAAATGCAACGTGACACAAACGTAAAAACTACCTTCAAAAAAGATGTTTAGGAACAACATAGAACAGGAACAAAGTCAGTGCATTCAAAAACAAAACCCAAACTGTTTAACAGTTCAGGACTGGAATGTTAACAGAAGCTCAACGTTCACATGTTTAATATTAAGAGCAGATCCTTAAAAGGTCAACATGTTTAATATGAAAGGCAGATGATTAAAACCAAAGATCAACGGCTGCATGGATGTCTCAAGCCCTGCTGTCTGGACTTATGGTCCTCCTGTAGTTTCTAAAGCCACGCTTTAGAAACTGCCAACATGTGGGACACTGGCTTCTACAGAAACAGAGTAAATCTAAATCCAGCCAATTGTTTTCAGCCCAGGCTCCATGTTGGAACATCTGACATGAATTCTGGATTCTGAACTAGATGCAGGATCAGGCTTGCTGGTCTGGAGTGTTTTAGCTTGCTGACCTTCCCTTTGACGCAAGTCTGCTTTATGTCAGATTAATGTAGCGGCTAAAGCCACTCATACATTTAGCTCATTAATCTTTAGCATTTTGAATCAATATGAGCAGTGATATCCACTCAGCAGTGTTAGGATCAGTTCACAGGAATAGACTAAGTACATTATGAAATAAGCTAAATTAGTAACAATAAACAACACAGCATGACATTTGTGGCCCATGTATGGAATGAACCTTCACATGAAGATGGACAACCCCCACCCCAAACAATATAAAAGTGTCTTAGTCACTTCCTCATCTAAGGACAAAAACGTTTGTTGTTTTAATTAACAGAATAAAAACACTGATTAAGGAGATATTAAGTTTGGATGTTTTTACCACAGCCGTAACTAATCTGCAGACTGGATTGGGGGCAAACTGAACAACTTGATAAGAAGAATGTAGATGAGGCAGATGATTAGTCTGGTACTACAAGTTCAAGCTTGGTGATGCTAGCATCCTATTTGTCTTTCTTGGACTCCTCCACCTGGGCTCCGGCTCCTGGCTGCTCAGGCTCCTCCTCCTCAGGGACTGGTGGGAACTGGGATGGGCTCGTCTTCTCAGCTTTGTTCCGGCTGAACTTTTTGGACTTCTGGTAGAGCTCATTCAGATTGAACTCTCGGATGATGTTTTCCTAGTGAAACCCCAACGTGTGAACAGTTACTGATATAAGCTTCTCAAATGTTGTTGCAAAGCAGAGTTTGAGTGGCTTTGTAACGCTCGGATTTTAAATCAACATTAAACATCTAACAGAGATGAGACGGAACACTTTCATTCAAAAACCAAGAAAAATCAAATGTAAACCTAAAAATGAGTTTGTGAAAATAGGAGCATACGTTCTGTCAACCAGTCACAGATCTCAGTCTGACCTCAGTGAAGCTCCAGGATACAGCTCTGCCTTTCTTGTCCACCTGGGGGCGCCGCATTACCTCCTTCCCCCCCTGAAACAGTACCACAGATGGAAGCTGCTTGGACAAAGGAGATGCTGACACTCTGAACCTGCACAGATGGAGCAACAATCATTAGCAGCCCCCTTGCTAAATCAATCTATCTGGAGAAATATATCTAAAAAATTTAAATCCAGAGATATGTCCTACTTTCTGGAAACTTCTCCATAGCGCCCGATGTCAACCTTGCCAAACTTGAGGCCAGCGCAGTTATACCTACAGAAAAGCGACAGCAGCTGGGATCAGTGATGACTGCAGCTTCTATCCATCCTGGCTGCTCAGTCAGCTCATTTATTTCTAAATGGCACAGAAATCTAACTGGCTGTGAAACATCCTTGAAGGATCAAAACTGCTGTAGGAATACGCCTTTTATCCAAACACCCACAGCCTATGATTGCTTCATTACAGCTGCTTTCTTGTGTTTAGCATTTAACATGGTTAATGTTTGGCTGTTTCTCCCATTACCTGTCAGCTCATTACTTCATGGTTTCTAAACACCAACTACTACTCCTACCCAATGCACATTCCTTTTCATGTGAATTTCCTAATTTTAAACCGTAGATCCATTTCATCTTTAAGCTGGTGCAGTATTTGCTTTTAGAAATGCTGAAGAAACAGCCTCCAAAGAACTGACTGTGCGGTTTTAGCCAGAGATTGCACATCTTCCAATGTGAACAGTGAGAGATCCTGGATGGAGTCTTACTTTAGCGAGAGATCGGCATACACTGAAGCGAAGGACTGACACTCTGGAGACCAGTTGGCAAAAAATTCAACAATCCAAGTCACACGACTGTCCTTGTTCAGCTCATCCTGAACACACACACACACACACACACACACACACACACACACACACACACACACACACACACACACACACTTAGGGTTAGAAAGTCTTTGTAGAAGTTTGCTGGTGACACGTGTTTGTTTACTCACATCAATGGTTTTGTCACTGAAGTATTTGATGTACTCTGGTCCCATGTAGAGAGGAGGCTTACAGGTCATCAGAAACACTGCAACATACAAGTAGCACCAGAGATCAGCTTGTTTTAGCTGAACTGAAAACAGCCCATCAGTGCAATGTTGTTGGTGTGATTATGAAGCACTTTAGTCACGTTTTGAAATGTGCAGTATAAATATATTTGACACTGGCATCAAAACAAAGCTGCTGCTCCTCTTTGCATTTGCTCTACTTTCTGATATTTCTTACAGAGTTAACTACAGAAAGGAGTAAAAATACTAAGGGAATGTGTGTTAACATTAGGCTCCCATCCATCACTACAGTCTGTCATAAACGACGAGTTGTCGTGACAACGACTCAGTGTCTGAAGTGAAGGGCCAAAAAGCAGCTCATATATGTGCTTTCAGATGGCAGCAATACACTGGAAGGCTGGAAGAGTGAGGAAGCTTTTCAGAGGAATCTCTGCTGTGGTGTGAAAGCTTGGACTGACCTAAGCAGAGCGTCATGTAGAGCAGGCCCATCCTGATGTCCAGGCGGAAGAACAGGATCACATTAGCCACCTTGCTAAAGAGGAAGATGTTCCCCACATGTTGCTCCACAGTTACTGAGAGGAACAGAAACACATTCAGCTTCGGCCCAAACGTCATCCTGCAAGGCTGGGAGTTCTGAACTCAGCGTTGGATTTGGAGCATCGTGTCAGTTTGGTGCTTTTCTGAGTGCTTGTTGCTGCAGACACAGGTTGTGTCTTTTCTGGGTTGCTCATTGAATTGAATGGTTTTATTTGCCCCCCGGGTGGGAACTTGCATTTCAGTACAGCACATCAAGAAAGAAACATGGGTAGACAGCTAACTGAGGCTGCTGCCACAAGGCCATGCCTTTTTGCAGAGTAGAGAAAAAACACAGTAGGATAGTTAAGGGGAAAAAATGCATATCTCACACTCTCTGTCAACAGGAGTGTGAGATATCCATAAAAACACCTCATCACAAACAAAGCAACATACAGACACCATCACAACACACAACATGTCATATCCAGATCATGTGAATGAACAATGAACGTGTAGGAAGTGAGAGATCATAATCATGATGCTGGCCAAAAGCACTGCAGGAGCAGCTTAGAGGAACGACTTTAGGGAATCTACTCACTGGCTCTGCGGTTCTTCATCATGACGATGGCGCTCAGGAACATGAGGATTTCCACTTCTCTCTGAAAACACATACTCATCACTAACTGAAGCCTGAATCCAACCACACAACCTCCATTCTTGCACACAGCAGTGAGATTAAACAAAAGAGCTTCTCGCCGTCCGCAATTGTTCCTACAGCCCTCGAAAAGTCTGGATTTCATTTGATCATTTTAAAAGTCTGGCTAAATATGGAAGAAAGTCTGAAGGGGCAAACTTTTCTAATTGGAATATATAAAAGTTCAAAATCGGAATTCCAGAAAATGACCTTCGCCTTTTGATCCTCCATATGGAAACTTGAGTTTTAGTCCAGCTTATTGACCACTATGGTTTAGGAGTTACTAACAGGTAAATACATAAAAAAAAATCTAAAAAGGGCAATTTCATTGCTTTTATGTTCTTGTCCTTTTACTTCTAGATCCCAGGGTTCTGGAACTGAATTTGGTTTAGATGCCAAAGCACTGATGTTCCTATTTTTTTATTTAATTCTGTGAAATAAAGGCACTACTATTGACCATAGAGTGAATTAAATGATCTATATTCCAGTCACATCTAGATTTTCTAACTATTAAAAGATACCCAACATGCCAAACAGAGAGAAATAGCTCTTAAACACTGCAGAACTGGAAGGCAGCTCCAGCACAGTTTTGTTTCTTGGTTATAATAACCGTCTTTATTTATTCTCTACATTTAACCTGTCGATCACTCCATTCTGTTAGAACGCCTGGAAATCTGGGTCGGCGTTTCTCGTACAGCTCTCAACTGGTTTAAATGCAACTTAAAGTACAGGGACTTTTTTTTGTGTGTGTGTGTATCAGTAGGTAACTTTACATCAGAGATGACAAAAATCACACGTGGGGCTCCCCAAGGGTCCATGCTGGGTCCCCTCCTATTCAATATCTACATGCTCCCTCTGCTCAGATCATAAAAAACAACATCAGCTACCATAACTATGCAGACGACACACAGCTCTACATCACCATGTCACCAGGTGACTATGGACCAGTTCAAGCACTGAGTAAATGCCTAGAAGAAATCAATGCATGGATGTGCCAAAATTTTCTTCAATTGAATAAAAACAAAACTGAAGTAATAATCTTTGGACCAATAGAGGAGAGATCAAAAGTTAGCGCACAGCTTCAGTCGCTTCAGCTAGAAACCACTAATCAGGCCCGAAATCTGGGTGTAGTGATGGACTCAGACCTGAACCTCCAAAAGCATCTAAAGACAATTACAAGATCGGCTTTCTATCACCTGAAGAACATTTCCAGGATTAAAGTACTGATGTCTCAGCAGGATCTGGAAAAACTAATCCATGCGTTTATCTTTAGTCGAATTGATTACTGCAACAGGGTTTTCACAGGTCTGCCTAAAAAGTGGATCAGACAGCTGCAGCTGATCCAGAACGCTGCCGCCCGCGTCCTCACTAAGACTAAGAAAGTAGAGCACATCACCCCAGTTCTAAAGTCCTTACACTGGCTCCCTGTATCTCAGAGAATAGACTTTAAAATACTTCTGTTAGTCTATAAATCCCTAAATGGCTTAGCACCTAAATACATCACAGACTTGTTATCAGTGTATCAACCATCCAGAGCAAGGTCTTCTGGCTCCAGCCTACTCTGCATACCTAGAACCAGAACTAAACACGGAGAAGCAGCATTTAGTTCCTATGCTCCACTTGTCTGGAACAAACTTCCAGAAAACTGTAAAAGTGCGGCAAGCCTGAGTTCTTTTAAATCAATATTTGACTGTTCTAGTTAAACTATTTTACTAAAATATCATTAGTTTAAGTTTGTAGTCCAACTGTTTTTAATATTTGCTTTTAGCTTCTATTCTCCCATGTTTTATTTTGTTTCTACATTTTATTCCAACTTGCTTTTATTCTGTTTTTATTTTCCTATGTTTTAATCATATAAAGCACTTAGCATTGTCTTTGTAATGAAATGTGCTATATAAATAAATTAGCCTTGCCTTTGTGGGGCTAAGTCTGGCTCAGGGACCCATCGTGGCAGACTGTGGGATTTGAAATAGGGAACTTGCACCGTTGCCAGCATGCAAGCACCCTGATTTGTAGAAAAGACAATAAAACCAAACCAGATACATATATTAACTCTGTAACTGGATAAAACCTAAAAAAGTGAGTTGGGGAAAATGTAGAGTTCTGAAATAAAACGTGTAGGAACCATGGAGATTTGTCCCTTTAATGTCAGCCTAACCGCTCCTGTGATGCAGCGGTGATCAGTGCGGGGGAAAACAATTTAAAGCCCTATTAGCACTATGAATAATGCTCTGGATCATAAACTGATTACGTTCCGAATGAAGGAAGGAAGCTCAAGCAAAAGCTCTAAATACTTTAGTTGATAGTTGGCCTGGATTATCCCATATCCAAGTCTATAGATCATTGGATCGCAGCTGCTGGTTGAACTGCAGGTGACGACCCCAACCCCCTCCCCCCGCTCTGCTGTCTAACACCTCCGGGTTAGTTTATTGAATTAAAGAAGCTCAATTTCTGCTCCAACTGCAGTCCTTCATAACGGCTTTAAGCTCCGCAGAGACCTGACCAGCTGACTGACGTCGCTGCACAACCAGCACCAGATCAGACCAGGATCAGAGTCAGACAGCAACATGTCAGCGTTCTCACTCGGCGTTTGGCCTGTCAGAACCACGCAGGTCCCACCCACCAGCAGGGTGGTCGATCGGTCGGTTCTGACAGGTCCTGTTTGCCCCCTGCAGGTATACACACCCAGTCAAAGTCGCAGGAGTTCCCGTCCTCCCGCTGAGAGGCTAGATGGTCGCAGATTCCAGGCGTCTTACGGATCGCCAGGAAGGCTACAGACATGAAGAGGGAAGCAACATAGTAAGGCTTCAGCAGCCACTTGTAGACTTGCGGGAGGTGGTAGAGAAAAGCAAACAATGGCGTTAGTAAAGCCATGTCAGCAGGACGCGATGAACGCCACTACAAGCTCCCAAAACCTGAGCTCAACTCGGAATACCGTTAGCTTGCTACGAACAGCTCTTCTTCTTCTTCTTCTACTATTTCTTCTTCTTCTTCTTCTTTTCTATTATGGCGGATCACAAGCAACTTTAAGGTGCATACCGCCACCTACTGTACATGAGTGTGTAGTAGCGTTACTTCACATCTATCCACATAGATATCCATAATAAAGGCTAGATGTCTCGTCCGCGCTGCTGGCCAATGGGGAGCGACGTCCGCACGTGGCGGCCATCTTGCCACAGGCAGCTCGCTCATGCGTAACATTGCGTTTCAACGGCGCATGTACTTAAATAACCATAACGTCCTCAATTGTCTAACGATTCTGAAACTGTTCGGTTTGTTAAACAAAAGTCAGACATGTAGTTATGACACTGCACACTTATGAATAATTATAACCATGGAATTTCATATGAAAAGAACATTGAATAGAACATACAGGTGCAATAAATATACACACGCACAAGGTATTCATGTTAAATCAATATATGCTATTAAAACTCAGTGTACAGAATGGCAACATGATATATATATATATATACATACATATATATAAATACTTTTATTTGGGTGTGATTCATTATTTCACAGTCCTAATTTATATTTACATACATACTTTTAGAATATGAATATTACTGTTATAATAAAATATGAAATACTGACAAAAAAGGCTTATTGTGTGGCAACCTCTTGGTGTAGAAGCATAATCCAGGTTTCAAATTAAAGGTAACACTTTGAAGTTTCATGTAGACTATTCTGATTATATATCAGGAGTAATTACACAAAAGTTCCTATTTTTAATCCATTATAAAAGTGACATTTATTTGTTATTAAAATTGGTACAATAGTCCCCTTCACAAGTATATATAGATGTAGCATGTTGAAATCCCCACCTACACTACTGTGATGGTATACACATGGAAGACAGAGATTTAAAAAATGACCCAAAAAACATAGCTTGGCTAATGCCCTTTGAAAAGGACGGTTTTATTGAGCTTCTGTTGCATGTTGTTGCTCTGTAAGCTAAGGTTAGTTATTTTGGCAATGTGGTGCAGCCTTAACTTAAAAAACAAGGACACAACCAACGTTAACAGCGTATGGTGGTGGCTGTCTATGCCATACTGTGTTTCTCCGATGTGATCTCTGAGCACAAACACATCCTCTGACCCTATCCTCTTCCTTACAATGTACACGACCTCTAGCACTTTGATGGGCTGTGATCGTCTGGTACATGAGGTCTGACGAATGACCCACTCTGCTGCCCTGACTACCATCACTGTGCCTTCTGATGGAATCACCAGACCTCTATTGTTTTTTAACTTCAGCAGGTGGTAGCTCTGGTCCTTGATGGCAGATGCAGCATCTGTTACCAAGCTGGCACGGCAGACATCACAGGACAGCTTTTTCAGAGCCCGTCGCACAACAAATCCTGAAATAAGAGTTGGTATATTAAAATAATTTAATAATTAATAATTTAATAATAACTACAACCACATCCACAAAGATTGTAATTTACACCAAAGATTAATTGTCATTCAATCGTTATTGGTGTAAGTAAAACCTATATAATTGACCAATGGTCTCAGCCTTGATAACTTGCGCATGTAGCCGTGATGCACAACTATGCTGCACGATTAAGTCATTTTTCGACAAGAAAATCTGCAATTTCGACATGTTCAAGCATCAAGAATTATAGCCACGTTCATAACGTTTGTAAGAAACCAAACTGTTTGTAAATCCGTCAAGAATTAAGAGATAAGAGTATTTGTGTTCGTGCTGATCACTCACCTTACATTAGGTACCACAGAGCACGCCAGAAAGCTTGCCTGAGGCAAGATGGCCGCCGGTGATGACGTTTGAGATTCCGCCGTAAGACATCTAGCCTTTATTATGGATATCTATGTCTATCCACCTTATTTTCGAACGCGGAATTAACTATGAGTCCAACTTCCGTTTGTGTGTGCCGCACTTCCGTTTCAGCGCTTTCCTATGCAAACTATCGGTAGCTTAACAGATTTAGTAATCAATGTCATGGCAACTACAGACATGAATACGTAGACGCCGCGTTCTCGGTTGAGAGGCGTGCCGACAGAGCGGCCATCTTAGGTCAGACCAAGCTGCAGTCAGACAGAATACAAGTCAGTTCAGGAAAATGTACTTTATGTTTTCAGACACTCTGAATCCGGTGAATTCTCAACCGATTTCCAGATAAATTAGCTGGCTGAAGACGTCACCACTTTAGGGGCTACATGAGACCAATTGATTGAATTAAATTATTTTCTAACTTAATAAATAATTTCGATTTTGTATTGAAAGTAAGCAAACTTCCAGAGCTACGTCCCAGGAAGTCCGACTTTTACTCCGCTTATGGGTGCGCAAATAAAAGGACACTAGGAACCAGATCCTGGGGAATTACCTTCCATATGTAAGATTTTATGATAGATAATCCTCATGCTTTACTGTTACAGTTTTTCCGGCATAAACACAATATGTGCTAATGGGTAGCAGGGATGGAAGTAGAGAAGAGAACATTAAACACCAAAAACAAACAAAATGGTCCTAAATTACTGGATAGACATGATTTGTGTGTGTGTGTGTGTGGGGGGGGGGTGGTGGTAAAATATTATACAGTTTTTGCTATGATTTTGTAATGTATTTGATTCTAAGATGCGTTATTAGGTTATTTAGATTTTTTTTTCCAGATTGCGGTTTGTATTATATAATTTTTAAATGCTGTTATGGGCACCTCTGCTCTTATTTGTCTGTATATAGTTTTGCTCCTATGTAGATCAGTGCTGTTGTCTGTAGATCAGTGTCTGTGTATATAGCCTATATATACACAGTATATATATATATATATATATATATATATATATATATATATATATATATATATATATAAATATATATATTGGAAGAAAGAGAGAGAGATTTATGTGTGTATAATTTGCGTGTATATTAGATTAATATGTAACTGCAAAATATGTAAGTGCGTGTACATTTTTCATCCAGTTTGACTTCAGTTTAAATAGTTTTGGTTCTGAATAAATATGTGTAATCTGTCTGAAAGGTCACGAGCATTGTGAACATATGATTAAAATGAGATCTGAGCTGCCTCCTATTCATTTTGACAGCAGCTGTCTGATCTGTGGTCTGACCCAAGATGGCCGCCCTGTAGGCACGTCGGCCTAGCGGCCGGCAGCGTACAATGGGGCGTCTACGTATATGATGTCTATGATGGCAACATTTTCCTAATTTGCTAAGCGATCAGAGTGGCAGGTCAGTGACACACCCTCGAACTATTCGTGAGTGGGAGGATGATATGAAAAAGTGGCCTCATATTACATATGAGGACATTTTTAACTAATGTAGTATTGTCACTCGGTGCGGATGGATCTACGATGCGCAACTACAAGAGTACAGAGGCGTATCAGTACCTCCACAGCGGAAAAGTTGGCAAGGTGTTAATCAGTAACAACATCAACGATCCGATATTCCTGAAAGCTGATGTCAACCCAAGCCAAAGCAAATCCGATGCTCATTCGGCATGGATTCTGACCACATCAACCGGCACGTTGAGACGGCCGGTGTCGTGCCAAAGTAGTTATCCCCGCCAGGATTTGTATCCCCTGCGTCGGGAGCGCGCATTCAGCTTGCTTAACGTATACAGTCAACTCCGCCTCATTTCTAGACAATTCGGCGTGAAAATCAAGATGTTTTATTTCTCTCAACAAAATATAGGAATAGTCCAGTTAAAATTGAAAATGTAACACTTGTTAGTGCGATCGTAAGGGATTGATATGTCGCTTAAAACTAGACTGATCACTTAGTGATCTGAGAAAGTAAACGGCTCTGTGGTCATCTCCAGATGTGTCACGAAAGTGTTAGCTTTATGTCATTAGATTGTCGCATTGTCTGTCTGCTGAAACTAAAAACCCACCTTCCTGAGTCCATCACAGCTGTCTACTTGTTCGTTTATTTGTATTTTTGAGATAGACCCGCATGAATGGATCATAAAGCTGATTCCAAGTGTGATCAAATGAACACAGAATAAAGTTACTACCAAAATTATCAGATCTAATGATATTTTAATTCAACCAAGAGCCATATTAAGAAAAAAAGATGTGTCGCTTTTTAAAAAAATACAACAATATATGAGGAGTTTAACTTTTTTTATTTCATTTCAATTTTATTAGAATAGGGTGTTTAAGAATTTTTGGACTTCACATTAAACGTTTTATTGATTTCAAGCACTGCAGCCCATTGTTATAAGTGCTGACCACACAGTTTGGTCTGAAAGTTTTCATCTCTAAGGAAACCCAGCAGGTTGCATCAACTCTCTCCAAGCAGCATTCACTCCTCCTGAAAGAGCGTAGAGCCACAGTGGACAGTCGTCTGCATTGTTGATGGCTTTGCAGCAATCCCTCATACTGAGCATGCATGAAGCGACAGTGGTTTCATATTTAAATTTACACTGCTATCTTTAGGATGTGAGTATTTATCCTTGCATTTTTTACTGTTTTTTTGAGGCACTAGTGGCTATTTTTTAAAAGCAGGCTGACAGGAAAGGGGGTATGTGAGAGAGGAAGACATGCAACCTCAGGTTGCGTTGAGGAATAGGGTCTTCTGTATGTACATATAAAAATATATATATATATATATATATATATATATATATATATATATATATATATATATATATATATTAGCTCTTTAAATGAAGAATTTACAGAGGGATACAAAAAATATTGGGGTCCAGCCTGCCAGAATATGTATCCCCTTCCAAAATGGACTAAAGAGCTAACAGCTTCAAATTTTCTGCAGGTGCTTGTTGTTATAAGAGGTGTTTACATGCCAAAACTCAAGAATGTGGGAAACTTTTAGTCCATTTTGGAAGGGGATACATATTCTGGCAGGCTGGACCCCGATATTTTTTGTATCCCCTTCTAACTTCTTCATTTAAGGAGCTAACAGCTTCAAATTTTCTGCAGGTGCTTGTTATAAAAGGTGTTTTTATGCTAAAAATTAAGAAAATGGGCTACTCTTAGTTTTTTTTGCTCTATTTTCTTTTATTGGTGCCTAGTTAAGTTCTTTTATTTTCTGGTTAGTGTTGTTTTGTTTGTTATGTTGGTCTGGGCTCACCATGAAGTTTTCACAATCTGAAATGTACATTCAATTCAATTCAATTTTATTTATATAGCGCCAATTCATGAAACATGTCATCTCAAGGCACTTTACAAAGTCAAGTTCAATCATATTATACAGATTGGGTCAGATTATACAGATTGGTCAAAAAATGTCCTATATAAGGGAACCAGTTGATTGCATCAAAGTTCCGACAAGCAGCATTCACTCCTGGAGAAGCGTAGAGCCACAGGGAGAGTCATCTGCATTGTCCATAGCTTTGCTGCAATCCCTCATACTGAGCAAGCATGAAGCAACAGTGGGAAGAAAAACTCCCCATTATCGGGAAGGAAAACCTCCAGCAGAACCAGAACTGGGCTCAGTATGAACGGTCATCTGCCTCGACCGACTGGGGGTTACAGAAGACAGAGCAGAGACACAACAGGAGAGACAAAAAAAAGCACAAAAGCACACATTGATCCAGTAATCTGTTCTACATTAGATGGTAGTAGCGGGTGAGCCGTCTTCTCTGGATAATGTCACAGTTAACAGAATGCCAGACCAGGTGTACCTACTATGAAGATAAAAGAGAGAGAACAGAAAGTTAAAGCAGAAATGACAAAATGTAATGCATAATTGAAGAGCAGTAGAACTCTATAGAGTGAGAAAATTAGATCCTGATGTCCTCCAGTAGCCTAAGCCTATAGCAGTAAAACTATAAAGGTAGCTCAGAGTAACATGAGCCACTCTAGTTATAAGCTTTGTCAAAAAGGAAAGTTTTAAGATTAGTCTTAAAAGTAGACGGGGTGTCTGCCTCACAGACCAAAACTGGGAGTTGGTTCCACAGGAGAGGAGCCTGATAGCTAAAGGATCTGCCTCCCATTCTACTTTTAGAGACTCTAGGAACCACCAGCAGACCTGCAGTCTGAGAGTGAAGTGCTCCGTTAGGAACATACGGGGTAATCAGAGCTCTGATATATGATGGAGCTTGATTATTAAGGGCTTTATACGTTAGAAGAAGAATTTTAAATTCTATTCTTGATTTAACAGGAAGCCAATGAAGGGAAGCTAAAATTGGAGAAATATGATCCCGCTTGTTGATTTTCATCAGAACTCTTGCTGCAGCATTTTGGATCAGCTGAAGACTTTGAACTGCATTTTGTGGACTTCCTGATAGTAAAGAATTACAATAGTCCAGCCTTGAAGTAACAAATGCATGGACTAGTTTTACATAACCTCAAAATGGTAGAAACTATCTAATTACTCAACTCATTTCCTCCTTTTATGTTAGTCACGTAAGATTATATATATATATATATATATATATATATATATATATATATATATATATATATATATATAAAAGTTTCTTTCTGACCAATATGTCTGGTCAGCACTTATAACAATGGGCTGCATTGCTTGATATCAATAAAACTTTTAACTCCATGACTCCAGCATGTGTCAAGCCTAAATATTTTTAAACATCCTATTGTGATAAAATGAAAATGAAATGAATTTTTTTAACTCGTATAATGTTCAATTTTTTTAAAAGTTACCTACCTTGTTTTCTTAAATTGGTTCTTGGTTTTATTAAAATATTATTAGATCTGATAATGTAAGTTGTAACTTTAGTGTTGCTTTGATCACACTTGAAATCCACTTTATACGATCCATTCGTGCGGGTCTATCTGACAAAGAAGGAAAAATGAAGAGAAATAAGTAGGCAGGCAGGGGCGTGCATACATAGACACTAGGTGGTGCTAAAGCACTAGGAAGTTTGCCCTTTATCAACGAAAATGCCCTTTTTTTTTTTTTTTTTTATATTCAGGGCAGTCAAAAGTAGCCGGTCAACGGCGGCAAATCGCCGTCTATAGCAGCTCTTGCCGCCGCCTACATTTTCCCGATTATATAATGGAGCGATATTTGTGCCTTCTGGTTGAGCGCTAGGGTGACCACCTGCTAATAAGCCCATGGGGGGACAAGGGGTATGTTTCTGAGGGACAAAGTGGGACACTGCTTGGCGCGGGCAGACTCACTGATAGTGATTTACACATTTCTAGCACATACCACCTTACATGGTATATTAATAATGCCCTATTCCCATAAACATGTGTAATTGCTGATGTATGCTCATGAATAGGCCAACCAATGTGTATTTCTTTCTAAATAAAGATTCATAATACGTTGAACATTCAATGAACAGATGCACTTCCAATTCCGATTTACTTTAGCTATTTAATTTTATTTATTTTTCATTACAATTTATTCACTTTAAATAAATTATAATTTAAAATTAAAGGATTAACAGGAATTGTAGTTGCTCTACACCACAGGAACTGTAAAAAAGTCTTAACTCACGACTCCAGAGGTTCACAGAACGAGAAGGGGGAGGAAGGATGGTGAACTTGGATGTTGGTAAAGGCAGGTGCAGGAAAAAAAAACTGTTCAGTGTTCTGGGGACACTTTTAGAACTTTGGGGTCACCTTTAGGACTCAAATCTTTTCAAGCCAAAACATGAAGTGGGCAGAATGTTTAGATGTCCACTTATAACATCGGTTTAATCCAAAACATTACTAAATTAACTGACCAGCAATCTAATCACAACGAGCCAACAGCCAGGATGTTTCTGAATCAGACCATTCATTAGCCTACCTTCCATAAGATCGCAGCTGCATGACTGAAGGCTTCCCCTGGAGCCGCAGCACCAGAGCGCTTCGGCCGTCTCGGTAGAGCCGGTTGATGCAGTCAGGATCCAGCAGAGTGAACGTCGGACTAGTTTTGACTTGAACGGCCATCAGCCTCCATGAATACCAGGTTATCCTTGTTGATATTTATTAACACCGATTCAACTTTTTCACTGCAGAGCCGTCCGCACCAAGTGACGACACAAAACAGGTTAAAATGTCCTCGTACGTTATATGAGGAACTTCTTCATGTCATCCTCTCAGTCATGAATAGTTTGAAGCTGTGGCCATAGTTCCGCGTTCGAAAATAAGGTGGATAGAGCGACCAACTTTTTTTTGAGAAAGCATTGATTATGCGTGACACGGTCTCAATTTGCGGGACGCATGAATTGGGCTTCAAACGCTGTGCGCGCACGCGCTATGCGGGACGGGTGGTCACCCTATTGAGCGCGGAGCAGACCCTGGACTGGAAGCCGTCTTCTTTTTTTTTTTCTTTTTTTTTTACTTCGGAGTGGCCATCGACCTTTTAGTACTATCTTGGATGTGTCAATCATACAATTTAACCAATCAAATCAACGACTGAAGGCAACATGCTAGCCAATCACAGCTGGAGAGGGGCGGGACACCGAGTCATAGCCTTCAGTCGCCGCCGCAGTTCGGCTGTGGTGTGGTCACCGTTGGTGTCGGTAGAGCGGGATGGAAATTTGGTCTGATTACCAAACAATTACAAGAAGTGACAACAAAGCAGAGAGCGAGCTGGAAGGAGCGCTATTAATTTCTGTTTAAAATGTCAGCACTGAAGTCTAAACTGGAGTAAACATTCACGCTAGGAGGGTTAGCTAGGACAGCTAGCAGGGTGAGCTAGGACAGCTAGGAGCCCAAGGAACAGAACCAAGCACTAAAGCTGCCAAACTGAAGAGACTTGAGTTACTTGCAGGTAGAAGGGAACTCTGCTTTGTTCTGCTCCTTGTTCTCATAGCTGCTGTAATTACAGAACCTGTTCTAGTCAGAATTGTTACTTCAGTCAGTGTTCAGCCTGACACCAGCGCTCATGTTTATTAGCGTGTAGCTTATGCTGGACTTTTGAGTTAAGACACAGCTTTACAGGTTACCCTATGTCACTGTTAGTCCAAAGGCCAAATCTCAAACTCTCTCATGTTAAAAGCACAGAACTATTAAACACATAAGAACATGCCATTAGCACACAACTGAGCTGAAGCAAAGAAAAAAAAACTGCGCATATGGGCTCCAAACAAAATGTACAATCAGACAACCAAATAACACACAAGATCTTTTTAATAATCAGGATATTTCACCCAGAAAAAATAAATTATAAATAGCTTCCCAACATGAGTTGTAAATTTACCTTAATATAAACTTAATTTCTCTCAGTATAGCTCAATTAAACATTTCTCTTACACGCAGTCATGAAATATTTTTAAGTAGAACTCAACCCCTCTTGGGCGTTTACATTGACCAAACACTTGATTAACCATTAGTCTTTTCTTGTTTTATTATAACAATCAATATTATTCATTATAACTATTATTCATTGATGATGTCAGATCGACAGATTCAACTTATTTAAAAAATAAATAATGACTTTTGATATATTTTGTTAGTAATTCTTTCTAAAAGCCCAACAAATGTTATGAAAAGCTTCGGAAATTTTTTACAATCTGCCCATAAGCTATTTTTTTCCAGCTCAATGTGTTCAAAAGCCTAATTGGTTGGAAACCTGCCTAATTTGGCAACACCGACTACACTATTGCTATTTGTTTGTTCGTTACAGTAGTCACAGAGCCACTGTTTAGTCTGAAGTATATATATAGATATATAGATATATATCTATATATAAGTGCACCCTCCTACCTGATAGTGTGTAGCCTGCTACTGTAAAAAAGTTTGACTACCCTGAATATTATTAAGATTTTACTGAGGTCGGTTTTGAAATGATCTTTTGAAAACCTGAGCCATTAAAAACCACTGAAACAATGCCCCGAAATGAGCCACCTCCTTGCGCACGCTAAAAAGTGCCCTCCCACCCCCTCCTGAGCACCTGCCCCCTAAAATGTCTGTGCACGCCACAGTAGGCAGGTATGCAGGACTCAGGAAGGTGGGTTTTTGGTTTCAGCAGATAGACAGTCTAATGACGACATAAAGCTAATATTTTCGTGACACAAGAAGAAATGACCACAGAGCGTTTACTTTCTCAGAACGTGTAATACTGAGCGATCAGTTGAATTTTAACCGAATCCCCTACGATCGCACTAACAAGTGTTACATTATCAGTTTTAACCCACTAACTGAACGATAATGTAACTACACCGTTCACATATTTCGTTAAGAAAAGTAAAACATCTTGATTTGCACGCATAATTTGTTGGAAATGAGGCGGAGTTGACTGGATTCGTTCTTCAGGCTGAATGCGCGCTCCCGACGCAGGGGATACAAATCCTGGCGGGGATACCTAGTTTGGCACGACACCTGTCGCTCCTGTGTTGCGGGTTTGGGGAAATCCTGCAGTCATGCTGCAGCGATTTTGTGGAAGGTAGGCTAATGAATTGTCTGTTCAATACAATAATTTACCAGCCGTTGCGTTGCTGTGACTAGATTACCGAGAAGAGTTAACAACAGCAATCAAAAATGCTAAAGCTTACCTGTGTCTGCGCTCCTCTTGAGGCGCCTCCTCTGAGTTTTTAATGGAAGTTCATAACCCAGCCACTTTTCTGGTATCGGGTGGTCTGCTGTAGGTCTCTTGTCGACGAAGTGAAAAGAACACACGAACGGTCGCTTCGGTGGTTTCTTCAAATTCAACGCTTTCAACCAAAGACGATAAGATTCTTCATTTTTCGGCGGGGGGTGAAAGTCGTAAGGCGCCTCACATCCACACTCAGCTCTCATACGCGGCCGATGAATACAACACTCCTCCGCCATGTAAACCTTTCTTTTATACCAATTATTGTGACATCCTCTAACTGCACAACTGATCCCGGTACTCCTCGAAGTCATAATTACGATTAATTCAATAATGCGAGACGAGGTGGGCGCGGCGCATGTGTCGCTTTTCAGCAAGCTATCCACTGACAGGAAGTGAGCGGGCGGAAGTCTCGCACAAACTTGCTGCCTTCTTCTTCTTCTTCTTTCCTTTTGTTGGCGGATTGAAACTTGCTGCCTCCATGTTTCCGTCAAAAATAAGGTGGATAAGATTCTATTTTTTAATTTTGTATTCTTAAGATAAATAAACAATGCTTTCCTTAATTTATGAATATCTGTTATGTTTCCTTCATTTCCTAATATACCTTTTAAGATTCAATTCATGCCCTATACTTCTAACTATTCTCTTTAATTCTTCCCTTTCAAATGTATATGACTTACAGTTCATCAGTGTGTGTTCTACATTTTCTTTTTCCCCACATCTCTCACATTTATTACTATTTTTCCTTCCTATTAAATAAGGCATGTCATTTAAATAGGTATGACCTATTCTTAATCTACTAATTATTATTTCTTCTCTTCTGTTTCTTTCATTAATGCTTCGAATTCGAACTGACTTTTGCACTTCATATAATCTTCTTCCTTTCTTATCTTCATTCCATATTTTTTTGCCATTCCTCCATTTCTTTACTTTTAATAAGTGATTTCCCTTCCCCTTTCCCAAAAGGAATTGAAATTGTTATTTCCCCCTCCAAAGCCCTTTTAGCTAATTTATCTGCCTTTTCATTGCCTTTTACTCCTTCATGTGCTGGTACCCAACAAAACCAAACATCTATGCCACCCCTATATAATCTAAATAAAATATTATGAATTTCTAATACCAAATCTTTTCTATTATTTCCTTCTCCCTTAATACTTTCCACTACTGCTTTAGAATCTGTGCACACCACCACCCTGATTGGTCGAATCTCCTCCACCCATTGCAAGCTTAATATAACTGCCACCATTTCTGCTGTAAAAACCGACAATTGATCTGATATTCTTTTATAAATACATTTTTAAACTCTGGAACATATATTCCTATTCCCACATATCCTTTTAAATTCTTAGAACCATCTGTATAAATTTTAAGGTAATTATTATATGTAGTTCTTAAATAAATATCAGTTTTTATCCCTATTTCATTTAAATTCCAATAATTTTTCATTGTATTAATTTGCAAATCTACATTAACCTCTGGTATTAGCCATGGAGGAATAACGCTAATTGGGTTAAATTGAGCTATTTCCTTGTCTTCTAATCCATACTTTTTAATCCATTTCCTAACCATCCATCCAAATCCATTACTTTGGAACTTCACATATTCCCAACAATTTTGTATAATAGCTGAATTCACATCATCTATATTACTTTTATTTTTCATCCAATATGCTAAAGCTAATTTAATTCTCCTCATTTCCAGTGGAGTTTCCCCATTTTCAATTAAGAGAGCATTAATAAGTGTTGTTTTTATTGCTCCTGTACATATACGTAAAGCTCTCCACTGTATTCTTTCTATTTTTTGTAATGATGTTTTAGCTGCTGCTACATATATAATACTGCCATAATCTATTATTGCTCTCATGAGAGCCCTGTATATGCTTAATAATGACTGCTTATCTGCCCCCCAATTATTTCCAGCCACAGCTTTTAACAGATTAATAACTTTTTTACACTTGGTTTCTAAGTTATCTATATGTGTTTTAACTGAAAAATGTTGCATAGTATGCCTTTAATTAAGGTGGCACATCCTCCACCACTACCATTACTTCTATCCTGTCTTTCTATGTTATACCCAGGAATTTTAAAATCTAAGTTTGAGTTTAACCACGTTTCTTGTATACATATTACATCTGGTATTACTTCTAATTCATAAATATACTTTTTAAATTCTTGTCCATTAGCTATTAAACTTCTGGCATTCCATTGAAGAATATGAATAACCATCTGCAAAGCTTATATCCTAATCCTGACCATTTTCTGTTATTTCAGTGGCACTCAATATGGTATGTATCTGATCTGCTTGAATTTCTTTCATATCTAGAAACCTCCCTGCTGCTGTTACTATTGCTTTTATTTGATCACTTTTCTTCTTCATTTGGACTGTAACATTAATAATATGACATATAAATGCTACAAAGTTTTCTTTTTTCACCATCATTGTATTTTCCTCTATTTTACATTTATGCACACATCTATTATTCGTATTTGTTGTTGGCATTAATATTTGTCTCTGATCATTCAGTCCTTGATTTGTGTTCCTATAAGCGTAACTTTGATCTGCTTCTCCCAGCCTCATTCCTCTTGTACTATCTTTCTTTACTCTTTTTAATGCTTCTGCATAAGAAACTCTTTCTGTTATCTCGATTTTCTGGGCTTCTCTAGCTTCCCTTTGAACTATACATCCACCATAGGCTGCACTGTGATCACCACCACAGTTACAGCATTTGATTTTAGCGTCTTTGTCACACTTTCGAAATTCATGTGGACCTCCACATCTTGCACATCTAATTTTTCCCTTACATTCTTTTGCAATGTGTCCCATTCTTTGACAGGTAAAACATCTGAGCGGTTTCGGGATGTACTCTCTAACTTTATAGTTCATGAATCCTAGCTGTATATTTTCTGGCATGTTATTTTCAAACTGCAATATCACAGCCATAGTGTCTTTGAGTTCCCCTTCTCTTCTACTTTTAATCCTGGTGGCATTTGTTATTTTCCCTCCTATTTCATTCTTCACCTCCTCCATTGTCATTTCAAGTGGAACTCCTGAAATTACTCCTCTCAACCTTGCCATATAACCTGGTATATATGATTTAATTATTTCTCCCATCAGAGTTTTCATTTTAATTATCTTCTGTTGTTGTGCCTCACTGATAGCTTGAATTATCACTTTTCTGTTGTTCATGATTCTAGCCGTTTTGATTTTCCCTATCTCAACCTCTATTGCTTTGGTTATCTTTATCGGATGAATATAACCCCTTTCTTGCTGAAATTCCACCACAACTTTGTATTCCACTTCTGTATTACTGTTATCTTGTTCCCGTGAACCCACTCTTTGATTTATTTTTGTCCTTTTAAAGCCTTCCGCTCCTGGCTCACTTTCCTCCGACCAACTTCTTGCCCTTTCATCTCTCTTTCTAATTGCTCTTTTCATTTTTGCTGACCTCGATATCATCCACTCCATTTCATTTCCACTATTTCCTCCTGATGTAGAAGCCATGCTACTACAGTCAATGTACAGCTTATGTGATCCACCAACTCAGCTCCTACCGCCTTCTTTGTTTGTTGTGTTCAATAGACCCCTTGCAACCACGTGACTCCGTTACCCAGAACCCCTTGCGTGGCGGCCATATTGGTTGGCATGCCATTTGACGAAATGACGAGTTCTCCGGGTATTTTTCTTCTTTAGATAACGTATCACAAGATCGTTTTATAAGTAAGTTGATGGTTGATGGTATCAGATTGCCAGATCCACACAGCAAAAGCCTGAAGGGACGGAGTGAGTCTGTGAAATGCTGGCCAAGGGTTTCGTACCGCGACACAGCTGCTTTATAAACACGCAGGCCAGTACGGACAAGAGAGCACGAAAGCCCCTGAAACCACTGGACGGCTGCAATTATTTTATATCAGGAAAAAGGCTCCAGCAAACGCCCGCGACGCCATGAGGGATTAAGCGGGTCAGAAAATGGATGGATGGATGTTCAGACATGTTTGTGCAACAGCACAAAGCAGAGAGGAAGACCCGCCCGGTAGGTTAAAAAAACATTATTCACTACGGATTATTTTGGTGTTTTTGTCTTATTAAAATGGGTGGGGGTGTCGGCGAATTGCAGCGTAAACACAGAAGTACTAGCGCCCGTGAACGGGCGGAGGGGAGGTGGCAATCGTTACACTGGCCGGAGAGCCGCCGCTGTACCGCCACTTACTGGTATGGAGTGTGGTTCGTCATGATCTATCTATCTATCTATCTATCTATCTATCTATCTATCTATCTATCTATCTATCTATCTATCTATCTATCTATCTATCTATCTATCTATCTATCTATCTATCTATCTATCTATCTATCTATCTATCTATCTATCTATCTATCTATCTATCTATCTATCTATTTTTTTTGGACAAAAGACCTGTGAGCCTATAGGCCTAATTAAAATACAATAAATAAATAGATTGAGATTCACTGCTTTATTGTCATATACACTTCAGTGCACACAACCAGGGTCTAATGGGGACGTCATCCAAAGCAGCCAACTTCTGCCTTGACTCACTGTGCAACTCTGATCTCTCATGCTCGTTAAATTTTCCAGTGGCTTTACGGCAATTTGAAAAGCCGGCATTTGAAACTGGGGCCGTTTCTCAATTCACGAGAACGCGAGTACGGACTCGCGTTCTCGTCAAGTCCGGTCTTGGCGAGAACACAGGAAGATCGGACTTGACAAGAACGTGAGCACGCAGCACGTATGGTGTATTGGAACAGAAGCGTACTTGTGACGTCATGAGACGCACAGTTCTTTAGCATTTCTTTAACATTCAAAACTATTTATATACTACACCACAATAAATCTTATTGAAAAAATGTTTAAAACAACATTTTTAATTTCTAAAAAGCCTAAAAATTATCTTGCCGCGGTGCATTCTGGGAAAGCGGTCAGTCTGAAGAACGCACAAGTCTGCTCTGATGCATGCTCGATAAAGAGGGCAGGGCGAGAACAACATCCGGGAATGTGGTGCGTTCTCGCTCTGGCGTTCTCGGCAATCTGAACAGTGTTTGGGCTGAGGCTGATGACGTGTCACGAGCACACGAGACCGCTCAAGAACGCATATTGAGAAACGGCCATTGAGAAACGGCCTGGATGTTGGCTGGAAGGGCGTGTCTAATCCAATCACGCTGGATTGGGTTGCGGGTGCAGGGGCTGGGCCTGCCGGTGCAGCCAGAGCCATAGAGAGAAAGAGTTGCGACACTCTTTGATGTCACGGCCAGGGCAGTCACGTGGTTCGTGTAAACCGCTATAGTTCCAAAACATACGCTGGCTTTCATGTTGTTCTATGGGACAGACAGCAGCGATTGCGTTATTTAACGGTAAATATATATATAAACATACACCCTACTACTTTTTCAGCTGTTATTGCATGATTACATATTTGTTAATGTCAGTTTTCCATTTTGAGAGGCAGGGTGACAACGAAAAGCTGTATATTACTTAGATACGTTTTACATTTTCGGGGGGAAAAGCTTATGTTCATGTTCGTATGGACAGGAGTACAGGCTAGAACGGCTCTAACTTAAGTTTTCTTTTCCATATCATTCATGTGATGACAGATGTCTCATGATTTTCATTTTATCGCGACTGGGCTGTATTATTGATTACCGTGATTTTGCTTATAAATTCCGATTCAGCCATTAGCTTACCTTCGTGGTAGCGTTAGGTCTGCCGTGGTCCATTCAGCATTCGCCTAGCAGCTAGCTCACTTCTGATAAGTGGTCACCCCCAGACCACAATGTGAAACATGATCATGTTAAGACTAAGAATATAATTTTAAGATTAAGCCATTCACATATTATCAAAAGCATTATGCTTATATGTTTGGGTCTATAGGTAAGTGCAGAGCTATTAAGATTTTTCTCTACGTCTCTGGGTTAATGCACAGAGTAAAAAAAAAACTATAAAAAACGTCCTAGTCAACCTTAATGATCCTAGTAATCTAACATCAATAACTTACTTAATAAAAGATGTCAGAGATTCACTAATGAACTTCGTAATTTCTGGTGTAGCGATACCTTCTTCACAGCTGGCAAAATCAAGATAACTAAGTAGCAGGCAATGACTGAAAATCGGTTGTCTACCAAGTTAAGAATATATATATATAAATTGCACTGTGCACATACAAATAAATATAACCATATGCACCATAAAGGGCCTATTTATATAATATACAGAGTTGACAGTTCAAAAGAGGTAGCTATTTAATCAATTTACGCCTGGATATAACGTTAGTTATAAGTTATAAGTTAGTCATTACGTTGAAATGACTGTTGTCATTTCAGCTTTTAACTTTTTGTTCTCTCTCTTTTTTTCTTCATAGTAGGCACACCTGGTCTGACGTTCTGTTGACTGTGAAATCATCCAGGGAGGACAGATCACCGACTATTACCATCTAATGTAGAACAGATTACTAGATCAATGTGTGCTTCTGTGCTTTTTTGTCTCTCTTGTTGTGTCTCTGCTCTGTCTTCTGTAACCCCAGTCGGTCGAGGCAGATGACCGTTCATACTGAGCCCGGTTCTGCCGGAGGTTTTTTTTTCCCGTTAATGGGTGGTTTTTCTTCCCACTGTCGCTTCATGCTTGCTCAGTATGAGGGATTGCTGCAAAGCCATGTACAATGCAGACGACTCTCCCTGTGGCTCTACGGTCCCCCAGGAGTGAATGCTGCTTGTCGGGACTTTGATGCAATCAACTGGTTTCCTTATATAGGACATTTTGACCAATCTGTATAATCTGACCCAATCTGTATAATATGATTGAACTTGATTTTGTAAAGTGCCTTGAGATGACATGTTTCATGATTTGGCGCTATATAAATAAAATTGAATTGAATTGAATTGAAGTTAGTGCTACCTTTACAGAGGGCGAAGTCAAGCTAACAAACTAGCAGGCAATCGGTGGTCTACCAAGATAAAACATATATATAATTACGCTGTGTACATACAAATAAAGATCAGTATATGCATCATAAATGGCCTATGATACAATATAGACAGTTGACAATTCAAAACAGGTAGCTATTTAATCAACTTACCTCAGAAGTTACTCGAGTTATCTCCTCTGCTCTTCACCTGAGCCTGGCACACCTGGAGGAGAAGAACACGCACGTGCGGATGCTGTTCCTGGACTTCAGTTCAGCGTTCAACACCATCATCCCACAACATCTGGTGGGAAAACTGGAGCATCTGGGCTTCAACACACCCCTACGAAACTGGCTGCTAGATTTCCTCACCAACAGACCTCAGTCAGTCCGGGTCGGACAGAACACCTCTGATTTGATTTGGTGTTAAATACTGACAAGGTTATTATAGTGGGTGATTTTAACATCCATGTTGACACTGAATGTGATAACCTTAGTGTAGCCTTTAAAACTATCCTAGATTCAATTGGTTTTGCTCAAAATGTGCATAAGCCAACGCACTCTCGGCTCCATACTTTGGACCTTGTGCTGACATATGGCATTGATTGTGAAGAACTAACAGTATTCTCTCACAACCCTGTCCTATTTGATCATTTTTTAATAACATTTGAGTTTAATCTAACCGATTTCTCCACCCCCAAAAGAGGGTTCCATTATAGTAGATCTTTATCGGATAATGCTGTATCAAAACTTAAAGAGTCTGTCCCCCTCTTAATATCCTCAGTATTGCAGAAATACCCTGTAGATGGCAGCAATGCTGTTTCTTCCCATTCACAAATAGATACATTTGCTAACAGTGTGACTTCCTCATTGCGTTCTGCATTAGATAATGTAGCTCCCTTGAAAAAGAAGGTGATAATTCACAGGAAGCTGGCTCCCTGGTTTAATTCAGAGCTGCGTTCCTTGAAGCACAATGTTAGGAAATTGGAGAGAAAATGGCGCTCTACACACCAAGAGGAATCCTACTTAATCTGGAGGGACAGTCTATTGTTGTATAACAAGACCCTTCGCAGAGTTAGAGCAGCATATTTTTCATCATTAATTGAAGAGAATAAAAATAATCCTAGATTTCTCTTTAGTACAGTTGCCAAACTTACTCAGAGCTGCAGCTCTGTTGATCCATCCATTCCCTTAGCTCTTAGTAGTAATGATTTTATGGGATTCTTCATAAATAAAATTGATGCCATTAAAAATAAAATAATTGGCATCCTCCCAAACATGATTACCTCATCCCCAGTAAGTAAGGCAGCATTGGAGGAATCTTTAGAACCTGCGCTGTGTTTGAACTGTTTAGAAGCAGTAGAGCTTTCTGAGCTATCTAAAATCTTAGCTTCATCTAAACCTTCTACCTGTTTGTTAAACCCAATCCCAACCAAGTTGTTTAAGGAGGTATTCCCTTTGATCAGTGGTCCTATTTTAGACATGATTAATCTATCCTTAGTAAATGGATATGTACCACAGGTTTTTAAAGTAGCTGTTATTAAACCTTTACTTAAGAAACCTTCTCTTGATCAAGATGAGCTAGTAAACTACAGACCTATATCTAATCTTCTTTTCTTATCTAAAATTCTTGAGAAAGTAGTTGCTAATCAACTTTGTGAACATTTACAAAGCAATGACCTGCTTGAGGAGTTTCAGTCAGGCTTCAGAGCTCATCATAGCACTGAAACGGCTCTGGTGAAGGTCACTAATGATATTCTCATGGCCTCAGATAATGGACTTGTGTCTGTACTTGTCCTGTTAGATCTTAGTGCTGCATTTGATACAGTTGATCACAATATTCTCCTACAAAGACTTGAACATACTGTAGGGATTAAGGGGAAAGCATTAGGCTGGTTTAAATCTTATCTGTCGGACAGATTCCAGTTTGTTCATGTTAATAATAAATCTTCCTCAAACTCTAGGGTCACCTGTGGAGTACCACAGGGTTCAGTCCTTGGACCAATTCTCTTTACTATATATATGCTTCCGATCGGCAAAATTATCAGACAGCATGGGATTAATTTCCACTGTTATGCTGATGACACTCAGCTATATCTATCCATAAATCCTGATGAATCCAATCAATTACTTCGACTGCAGTCATGTCTTGATGACATCAAAAGCTGGATGACTTTAAATTTCCTGCATCTAAATTCTGACAAGACCGAAGTTGTAATCTTTGGGCCAGAGTCCTCAAAAAATAAACTTCTTAACCAATCACTTAATCTGGATGACATTAACTTGGCCTCTGGTAATAAAGTAAAAAACCTTGGTGTTATTTTTGACCAAGACATGTCATTTAAATCCCATATTAAACAGGTTTCCAGAGTTTCCTTTTTTCACCTCAGGAATATCGCCAAAATTAGAAACATTCTGGCCAGGAGTGATGCTGAAAAACTAGTCCATGCATTTGTTACTTCAAGGCTGGACTATTGTAATTCTTTACTATCAGGAAGTCCACAGAATGCAATTAAAAGTCTTCAGCTGATCCAAAATGCTGCAGCAAGAATTCTGATGAAAATCAACAAGAGGGATCATATTTCTCCAATTTTAGCTTCCCTTCATTGGCTTCCTGTTAAATCAAGAATAGAATTTAAAATTCTTCTTCTAACGTATAAAGCCCTTAATAATCAAGCTCCATCATATATCAGAGCTCTGATTACTCCGTATGTTCCTAACAGAGCACTTCGCTCTCAGACTGCAGGTCTGCTGGTGGTTCCTAGAGTCTCTAAAAGTAGAATGGGAGGCAGATCCTTTAGCTATCAGGCTCCTCTCCTGTGGAACCAACTCCCAGTTTTGGTCCGTGAAGCAGACACCCTGTCTACTTTTAAGACTAATCTTAAAACCTTCCTTTTTGACAAAGCTTATAGTTAGAGTGGCTCATGTTACCCTGAGCTACCTCTATAGTTATGCTGCTATAGGCTTAGGCTACTGGAGGACATCAGGGCCTATTTTTCTCACTCTACTGATTTCTACTGTTCTCCAGTCTACTGTTCTCCAGATTTGCATTGCATTACATTGAAATGACTGTTGTCATTTCAGCTTTTAACTTTTTGTTCTCTCTCTTTTTTCTTCATAGTAGGTACACCTGGTCTGACGTTCTGTTGACTGTAAAATCATCCAGGGAGGACAGATCACCGACTATTACCATCTAATGTAGAACAGATTACTAGATCAATGTGTGCTTCTGTGCTTTTTTGTCTCTCTTGTTGTGTCTCTGCTCTGTCTTCTGTAACCCCAGTCGGTCGAGGCAGATGACCGTTCATACTGAGCCCGGTTCTGCTGGAGGTTTTTTTTTTTCCCGTTAATGGGTGGTTTTTCTTCCCACTGTCGCTTCATGCTTGCTCAGTATGAGGGATTGCAGCAAAGCCATGTACAATGCAGACGACTCTCCCTGTGGCTCTACGGTTCCCCAGGAGTGAATGCTGCTTGTCGGGACTTTGATGCAATCAACTGGTTTCCTTATATAGGACATTTTGACCAATCTGTATAATCTGACCCAATCTGTATAATATGATTGAACTTGATTTTGTAAAGTGCCTTGAGATGACATGTTTCATGATTTGGCGCTATATAAATAAAATTGAATTGAATTGAATTATAGTTACACCTGATTTATGTGAAAGTGAACTGAAAATTCTGAACAATCGTAAAGAAGAGCTTGATAAAAATGTATGTGAATTTAGCTAAAGGAGTGTTCATAAGGTCCAGAGCTAAATGGTTGGAAGAAGGAGACAAAAACTCCAGTTACTTTTTTGCGCTGGAAACAAGGAATGGAAAAAGAAATGGCTCTTTACATGAATCGAATAATTAGCACAGATCCTTTTCCAATTTCTTATTACATTACTTTTTTTTACAACAATTTATACTCCTCAAACTTTGTTAACCCTAAAGTGTAACTCATTTATGGATCTAATTAAAATGTTACACCATTGATATCAGAAACCTGTAACGGTACCTGTGATGCTGAATCCTCATGTTCAGAAATCACTGAAGCTGTGTGTTCAATGAGCTTGGGAAAGTCACCTGGAAGTGACGGACCTACAGTTGAATTTTGTCATTGCTTTTTGAAATTTATTAGAGATCACCTAATGTTATTGTTCAAGGATTGTATAAATAAGCAAGAAATGACAACTGTGAAACATGGCCTAATAAAATTAATACCTAAAGCAGAAAAGGACCTTTTAAAAAATAAAATTGTAACCCAGTCTCACTTTTAAATATAGATTATAAACCTTTGCCACAAGTTTATGCTAGGCAATTGAAAAATAATTTAGGGGAGATAATAAGCAAAAACCAAAGTGGATTTATGTCCAAATGCCATTAGCTCTAATATAAGATTGGTGTTAGACTTTATTAATTATTAAAATTTTATAAATTCCAAAGCACTGATGATCTATCTGTAATGGTTAATGCTGGTGAACCCGATATTCAGCCGTACAGAGTTTTTTTTAAAAGGTTTATTGTGAGTGGTGGATTAGGCAGGCAAGCAGAACCAGACTTGACAGATGAGTTTTGACCGATGGTGCAGGCAGGCAGGGATGAGCAGGGGACCAGAAGATGCAGGTATTGACAGAGCAGAACAGGCGATGTGGACTGGGGAGCCACCAGAACAGGCAGAGGAAGTCGCTGGAACTCATGGGGGAAACAAGCAGACCTCTGCCACACGCAGACACAGGCAACTTTTATATGAAGAGTCCAGCAGGCTGAGCACACAGGATCTGGTAGAGGAAGGGCACATCGAGACGAGATTAAATCAGATAAGACAGGATGAGAAGAGACATTCTGGCAGGGTTAAGTTGGCTGAGGCAGGTATATGTAGGCCGGTGAACATGTGGCAGCAGGTGGAGTTGATGTGGGCTGATTGACTGGTAGCTGAGCTGATTGGATATTGGCTGGTGGCTGAGGGGTGACAGGCATATAGGAAAGGTCCAGAAAAGTCCAAAGCAAAACAAACAAAAACCTAAATCATGACGCCCTGCGTTTACTCTCCAGTTGGAGTTGTTTGCTTTGTCGTAACTGTGACTTCTCTTGAATGTAAACTGGGAACTGGGAACTGTAAAAGATCTATTTTACAACGTTTTTATTTGCAGAATAAAATTCTGAACACCATTTCATTCTACAAACATTACAAATTTTATTTTTTGGAAAGTCATTCATTAATACTGTTAAAATAAATACTTTACAATGGTAAATAGCTTGTTCTTGTACTGTGCTTTCTCAAATCCGACGACATAAGCAAGGCTTCAATACATCGGCACCACCGGGCACTCTGACCACTGCCAGGAGGCAATTTTGGTGAAGTGTCTTGCACAAGGACAGAGACAGTCAGAGCGGGGGATCGAACCGGCAACTCAATAATTGCAGGACAAACTCCTCTGCCGCTGTTGCTCAGACTATGTCTGTTTATATCATTGTAACAATGATTTAAATAGCTCAATGAATGTGGGAAAGGTTTCTGATATTGAGAGGTGTGACAGGGCTGTCCTATCACTTGCTTTCTATTTTTGGTTAGTGCTGAGCTTTTATTTTTAAATATGTCACACAATCCAAATACCCACAGTTTAACAATTTTTGATAAAGGCGTTAAGATGTCTCAACTGGTAGATGAGACCCTGTCTTGTTTCTTAAAGATAAATCACAAATACTCAATGTACTGGTTGCAACTCATACATATTCAGAAGCCTCAGGTCTTCAGCTAAATGTTGACAAAAGTGACATTTTATCCTTATATGAAACTGATGAGTGCCTTATGTATAATATTCTGGTCAAGTATAGTGTAAAATATTTAGGGATTCATGTAACAAAAGATATATATCTTAGGCAACAACTAAACTTTATTTCAGACTAAAAGAAACTCAGTTAATTCTGAATATGTGGTTGCAAGGGGTCTTTCTATATTTTGCAGGGTGTTGTTGTCAAAAGCTGAAGGAGTATCAAGACTTGTTTATCCTGCTCTCTCCCATTTTGTTAATGATGCTATATGTAAAGAAATTAAGTCTATTTGGGAACTTTGTTTGGAAGAATAAACACAACCACCTAAAAAAGGACGTACTTCTAAGGGAGGCTTGGAATTTTTTGATTTTTTTCCATCTTAATTACACCTTTAAAGTTAAATGGATCAAAATGTGTCAGAGCTGCCAGAATCTTTATGGAATTTCATTCCACACAATATGTTTAAGACATTAGGCAGGTTACAATTTTTAATTGGTTGCAACTTCATTGTTTCTAAGTTACCTGTAAAACTACTTTCATAAAAAATATGTCCCATTCACAATTGTCTCCCGCATAAGGAAATAATTACTAATTAAAGTTAATAGCAAACACTTATTTAAAAATAATTGGATTGATAGAGGTATAGTCATTGTTGCAGAGCTTTTTCTTAATAGGCATCTTCATAACTATGCAGATTTTGTTTAAATCAAAGAGTTTGCTTCTGTGGTAAAAGCCATCCCCCTTGGAATGGTGGAGTTCATGAAAGTACATATTAAATATCAAAAATTTGGTTTGCAGGAGCCCTTTCTAGAGATTAGAAGAATGGACATAATAGACAACAAATGTTGAAATCAGCACACAAGAAAGACGCTACACAGCTCAAATGTTATATCACCAAAAGGAAAGTTTTTCTGGAATGCGTTGTTTATCAATATAAATTGGAAAAGGGCCTTACACACACACACACACACACACACACACACACACACACACACACGCACAATTAAATTTTTTAGTAGACTTATGTTAATACTCTAAACCACAAACAAGAACGCAGAATTCACCCTGCTGCACCTCGAAGGTCTACTCTTAATCAACCCTGCATAACAAGACCAATAATGTGCCATATTTATTGTATTCCTTTGTCCTGCATGTCCTACTGTTTGTGTTTGTGCTGATGTCAGTTTGGTTTCTGTATTTGTATTGGACGTCAAATCAAGTTGGGGGAAAAAAATCTGTATCAGTGGGCGGAGGCAGGGGATGACATCCGATGAAGATGCTCAATGTTTTTTTCTTTTTATCCTTAAATGTTTAAAAAATCGAAATGAAATTTCTTTGATTCTTCATGTTTTACGCTATAATAAGGTTTAGACCATTTTTTATTTCGAATTCCCAACTCCTTGGTTTACTATTAATTAAATTAATAAATGCTTTCCTTCCGGTTCCAGGCTGGAGCTGTTAAGCATCCAAGAAGGGCTGATCTGGATTCGGCTACAACAGTTGGACTCTGGTCCAATCAGAGCCGCTCTGCGGGCTGCAACGCATGTGCGTGTAGCAAGATTAGAGGAAAACACAGAGGAAGAGCAAAGTGTCTCTTTTCAAAACAAAAGTCTTTCACAGCGTCGGATTTACCGTGGATAAACATTTTGGTTTTGTCCTGGACAGACTTTACCATATGTTGTCAAATTACTATTCAATTTTTTTTTACATGCCATATGTTTATAATGGAAAGATGGAGATACGCAGTTCAGTATTTGTGGATTGGATTAAGTCATGTTTAATGTTTATGGCTGAAACCCAGAAAGGATGTTAGGAAATCTACGGTTTTACGACATATTACACTCTTCATTTAAAACGTCTTTTTGTTTGAGGTAAAATTGTGTCTGCAGGGACCCCTTCAAAACTTTAACATTTTCTATCTGTGGAGAAAAACTATTCAAGACTCCCAGTGCTAAAACGTAGGAATGTCCAAACATCATCTTGAAACCTCTTGAAAAGCTATTGAAGGAAATATGTTGAGGCATTGGCAGATGAAGATTTAGAATAAATTATAGGTTGTGTGTTAGAAAAAATATGGTCCTTTTGTGTGTGTGATATGTATGTGTGCTTATAGCTCATGTCGGGATATATGAGATTATCAGTATATAATAATAATAATAATAATAATAAATAATTAATAATAATACATTTTCATAGAAAAACTCTTGCAAGAGACTCAGAGTATAATTTCTTCTTACTCTATTTCATACATGATTTGAAGTTGTCTAATCAGGCTAACATAGGGTTTATATTAGGATATAGTTCGTTATTAATATTGTTTTCTGTTTTTCCGTTATATGTTAATATATTTTCTTTGAAATGTTTGAACTAAACAGCCATTGGTCTGGCGCGTCAAGATTGAGTCCTTGCAGGAAGTTCCTGACATCCGTGTGGCAGCTTGACTCTAGAAGGGAGGTGAATGTAGACATCCCAAGAAGCGGCCGGACTGAGACACAACCCCAAACGGGATTATCAAACTGACGCGGCCGAAGAGCCGGATGAAGGGAGGAACATGTCCGCTTTAACGTCCCCTGCTGCAGCGGTGGAACCGCGGACATTGTTCCTGCTCGCACCGACGTTTGGAGCGAGCTGAGCGGCCGGTGTGACCGTCGCTGCCTGCTTGTCATTGACTGCTGCCGTGTGAAGAGAAACTGGGATTATGTTGGTAAATCGCTCATTAAACATTTAAAGCGCCACATGGTGATGTTTGTTTAGCCGTGTTAGTCGGTGTGCTCTCCCCCATGTTGTGGTGAAATGACAAATGAAATGAAAAATAAGCCGATGGTCGAGTGTGGCCCGTAGATGAGGCGACCCAGCAGGTAGGTGTCTTGCAGCTGATCTGTGAGATGAAGCAGCAGAGGGACGGGCCTACATGGCACCTGATGAGGGAAAATGTTGATGTTTGTCCTCTCACAAACATCCTTGTGCTCTTTCCTGCTCCGGCTTTAGTGGCAGAAACTCTGACCGCTGATGGTGCTGTGTGGGACTCATTCACGGCCTTCTGCCCGCAAATCCTCCAAAACTAACGGCATGCTGGACGGAAGTGATCTTCCACACGCACAGCAACGGCGAGGCATTCAACGGCCGCAGGACTACCGAACACCAATGCACAGTTTGAGTTATTTCTTGGATGGAGCATTTGGAGAGCTGTGAAGATGGACAATCTCTGCAGGAATATTGCAGTTTTTCCCTCACATTAGAGAAGATGGATTTCTCTCTAATTATTTAGCTGCCGTCTGATGCATCCTGCCTTAGAGTGGAAGCTGTGAAACGGGATTACATCATAGTGTGAGTGACTGTGGAACTGTCAATAAAAGCGTCTATGCTCCCCCTGAGATCCACTTTGATTCTCCAGATACAATGTTTGTGAGAGGCACCATGTCTGAGTGCCACAGGACTACTAAGGAGTAACTGCTGTGGGAAAGAACCAATCCTCTGGAGTGCCCTGGTCCACCAGCACCATGGACTACCACACTGAGTGCTGCCTGTGCAATCCTGACGATGGTCCAGGAGGTCTGGATGAGCCGCCTCTTCATAGCATCCATGCTCCCAACCGGATCCGGCCGTCCTCATACAGAGCTCTGCGGAGTGCAGTGTCCAGCCTAGCCCGCATTGATGACTTCTACTGTGAAAAGATTGGCTCGGGCTTTTTCTCAGAAGTTTTCAAGGTATGTGCTGTGCACTGCTCTTTTCTAGATGGAGGTGAGAACAAACAGTCCTGCAGTGATGATGAAATAGCCTCAGATCATTTGGTGGAGAATATAATTATACTCCACTAGATGGGTCTGTTTAGATAAGTCCTTTATCCTACATTCTTCATTTTTATAAACAATAAGAAACCATTTATACAAAATAATGAATTTATTTCTGCATATTTTTTCATTTTTTAAATCTATTTTTTTTCTTTTATTTAGCGATTGAAAAGGCAAAAACACTGGTCCTTTTATTAAAAGAAAAGAAAGAATACATAATTGTCCTCTGTGTTGGAAAGGTTCTCTACTTTTCTATCGTCAGACATTCACCACTGCTGCGTTTCAGACAGCTGTTCAGCTGAATCATGTTCCTGACATGATATGTACATGACTTAAAGGCCAAAATGCATTTATTCTCTGGCCATGGTGCAAGCACATGGTGAAATTAAGAAAGTGGAGCTGCATTTTATGTGTTATGCTGATGATAGCCTTCCTAAACACTTGAGGCCACTATTGAGTAAATGGAACCAGTGTTGGCAGATTCCGCCCGATTTTTAATTTTTAATCGCCACGATACCAAGTAAATACATGGTCAGTATCGCCGATATCGATACCGATACTGATAGTTTTTTTAATTTAAAGTCTAACTCTTGGACTGAAAAAAAATCCTGAAAACCATTGAATAACTTCCAGAACAAGGTAAACTTTGAATATTCATGTGTCAAAAGTGTTCAAATTAAGTTTAAATATGAAATATTGCGCATTTTATACACCGATTTTGGTATTCCGAATTTGGTGCTGTCTTCGTTTACGATCGGCCATTTCCGACGTGTGACGTCAGTTCAAGAACACCGAGAATGCGCGCAGCAAACTTGCATAGAAACACACAGGCGTTTACGTTGTACAACCGATACGGCGAACAAGGATATATGGATGTTTTCCAGTATCTTCTTTCACACACCAAATCTGCTGATCCACGTCTACTTTGAGCAAGCGCTTTTAAAAAAAATCGCCGAACTAAGTCCACAATAAAATGCCTTCTAGTGTCGCTTATAGACCAGTTCACTGCTATTGTTTTCATCCGGGTTTTTCGCGCATGCGCGCCGGACTGGGAGGAAACTGACGAGTTCTGGGCATATTTTTCTTCTTTAGATAACGTATCACAAGATCGTTTTAAGAGTAAGTTGATGGTTGATGGTATCATATTGCCAGATTTATACAGCAAAAGCCTGAAGGGACGGCGCGAGTCTGTGAAATGCTGGCCAAGGGTTCCGTACGGCGACATATACAGCTACCTTATAAACACGGCAGGCAGCACACACGAGAGAGCACGAAAGCCCCTGAAACCACTGGATGGCTACAATTATTTCATATCGGGACAGACACCAGCAACCCCCACGACCCCATGAGGGATTAAGCGGGTCAGAAAATGGATGGATGGACGTTCAGACATGTTTGTGTAACAGCACAAAGCGGAGACACAGCGGACACAGCGCTTCAGCAGAGAGGACGACCCGCCCGGTAGGTTAAAACAAACATTGTTAACTAAGGATTATTTTGGTGTTTTTGTCCTATTAATCCTTTTCACAGGCTCATGCCAGAGGGTTTGCATACATTGTACATGTACGTATATTAAAAAAAAATCGCCGTAGTTAGTGGCTGTAGTGCAGACCGCGGTGAAGTTGGCTTGACATTGGACATTCAAGTTCCGCGGAGTCAGCGGGATCAAGCTCACGGTTGATCCGGTTGAAGGACTCCGATTTCGGCCAGCGTCTCTCAGCTGCTCCCTTCTCCCATACGTGGTGGGACCGTCAACAAATCTGATTTGATTTTTGTTTCTCAAGAGTGCTCCGCTGACGCCGCGGAGCTTGAATGTCCAATGTCAAGCCAACTTCACCGCGGTCTAGTGCGGGCCAGAAAGTAGCGCTACATACTTGACTGGTGGATCAAAAGGTCCGAAAGAAATGGGATAAATTCGTAAAAGAAAGGACTGGATTGCCGGCAGTGACAAAAGTGTTTTATGCAATTCACACTTGTGAATTGTGAGGGGTACCTACAATGGAGCATGGGCTCTATGTCTTGGGCAGGTTAGATATAGTCTCCTCAGGTTCACCTTGTTCAAACTCCATTTCTTCGTATATATATTCGGTATCGGAGTCGCCGATGCTTGAGGGGGAGTTTGAAGATGTATCAGACATTTTTTTTTATAATTTTTTTGTACGTAGAGTACGAGTTATTAATAAAATTTAACAAATCAGTAGCGAAAGAAGTAGTATTAGCAGCCTGATGCACGGTACTAGTTCTGTTTGTGACGTCACATTCCGGAACTGCCCGAATGCAGAATGTTCGGGCACTTTCGCTTATACAGCAAGTTTTATCGAAATTACTTCCAAACGGCGCACATAATTCACATATAATATACATTTCTTTACTCTGGTGACTATTTGAATGCATCTGGCAAAAAATACATTCAGTCCAAGAGTTAGACTTTAAGCTTTATGTATCATGAAACTTTTGACCTTTTGGTGTTTTTATGATTTCTACTTTATTATTACAATTGAATGATGATCATGATCATGATAACAATAATAATAATAATAATAATGTTCTGTTCATAGTGGGTTTTTTTTCTACTGCTCCTCTTATGGCATTATATCTTTCAATCCTTAAGTAATTTTGTTTGTGTTGTGTGCACTTTCCTTGCTTTAATTCTATAAATTTCCCTGTCGTGGGATAAAGAGTTATCTAATGTTATCTTGGATAACACTTTTTAATGGGATAAATGTACTCGGTTCTATGCGCCTCCCAGTGGGTGCACTGCCACCTATGTATTTATAAACTACTAATTCTTGTGAGAACACTTTTATTTTTGCTGTGATGTTAGACTGTGCCAGAATATGTATTTATAAAAGCAATACTTGATTTTAAAAGTAAGATAAAAGCCAAATTAGTTACACACTGTCCCTTTCAATGGTTAACTTACAAAATGTGTTCTGGCTGTGTGAAAGAGAAATGTTAGATTGATCTCTACTCAGTGAGAAAGAGAACAGCTACGTTTACACTGCAGAGAAATGTGACCCAAATCCGATCTTTTTGCCCGTATGCGACCCATATTCATCTTTTCTCTCCTTAAAAAATCAGATTTGTGCCATTTCCATATATGGTACTAATTTGGATATGTATCAGACATTTTTCAAACTGTCCGCAATCTGAAAGGTCATGTCGGATTTTATCCAAGGAGAGATGCTGGCCAGTATCCGCGTTTTTTTTAATAAATTTTTTAGAATTGTTATTTTATCAAAACATTATTGAACACTGTTTACTTCCATAAAAAGTCTTCTAATGTTATCTGCACATGAGGGACACTTTGCGGTCTTGAAACATTCAGACAGAAGTATGATGGCTGGCAGTGGCATTTAATAGTAATATGAATGATTTCAAAAACAATCTGAATTTAGTACAGTTAAAACTAAAGTGTTTTCTTTGTTCAAATTTGTGCAGAATCAGGGATAGTTCTTTTGAAACTCATGTTGGTAGTGTGATAACATTTTTTTCGGTAGGTTGATAATTCAATTCAGTTTAATTTTATTTATATAGCGCCAATTCATGAAACATGTCATCTCAAGGCACTTTCCAAAGACAAATTCAATCAGATTATACAGATTGGTCAGAAGGTTTCCTATCTAAGGAAACCCAGCAGGTTGCATCAAGTCTTGACAAGCAGCATTCACTCCTGAAGAAGCGTAGAGCCACAGGGAGAGTCGTCTG